>OX457152.1:42500-1242500 GCA_949752895.1 Dendrolimus pini
TCCTGTGTGCGGGCCGGGGAATGGTGTTTCCCCGGCCCTGAGAGGGTCGCGCGGCTGCCTCTCGCGCCCTCTCGCGGCATTAGTGCGGGCGGAGGTCTATCTGGATCCCCCAGACCTCGACGCCCGCTGCCGCCCGCCCGTGGCTTACGTTGGACCACGGGCGTCTCCTGTGCCGCTCCCCGCTACGGTTGGAGTGGCCGTCGCGGCTGCGGTTCTCTCCGGCGCCTTATTGGCTGCCTGGCCATTCCTCCTAGTGGGCTTGGCCCCGCAGGACCTGGAGCCCAGCTGGTGACCGGCTGGCTTGCCCGCGGCTTCGCACAAGGAACAGTGCGGCTTCGCGGTGCAGGGGCCTGTCACCAGATGACCCTCTTGTCCGCAGCGGTAGCAGTGTCCGCTGCGGTCCACCTCCGAGGTGCACATCGCCGCCACGTGACCAGCAGCGTGGCAGCGATAGCACCTCTGGGTCCTATGGGGCAGGGCCGTCACGAGGGCGGAGGCCCAGCCCACCAGGAGCTTCGTCTCGGGTGCCAACAACTTTTTGGCGGCCGCCACAGGGCAGGCCACGACTGTTTGGCCCATCCCGTCTGGACCGGGACGGACCTTTGAAGCTTTAACGCTTCCAAGTGTGCATCCAGTGGTCTGCGCTATGGCGGCAGCCACATGAAAATCTTCTGTGTGATCGTCCAGGCCCGAGACGCGAAGACACACAGTCTTCTCGGGCCTGGAGATACGCACGTCCTCGGGATAGAGTTCGATCCTCAGTCGTTCAGCGAGGGCGTCAGCTAGGGGGGCGCTGTCTGCGCCTGGAAGCAGCAGCATTCGCGCCCCCGTGCGCGCCCTCTTGAGCCTGAGGCCGCCCTCTATCCCGAGGTCAGCCAACCTAATTCTGGCCTTAGCCTTCGAGAAGAGGTCCCCGAAGGTCACTCCTCGCTCCGCCGCGCCTGGCTGGAGGGTCAGGACGACTGCAGCGGACTTCGGAGGACGTAGACGAGGAGCCCTCTTCCCGGCGGGCTTAGGCGTGTTCTTCTTTGCGGACGGAGCGGGGGGAGGGGGAGGCTGCGAGGATGATTCCTGCGCCTTCTTACCCCTCCCTTTCTTTTGTCCTCCTCTTTTCCCCCGCCGCTTCGCGCTTTCAGCTGTGTCAGCGGCGGGGGGCACGACCGGAGCGGCACTGGTCGACGGTGCTTGGCCCTTTCGGGGCTTCCTCCTGTTCACCGTCGACCAGCCCTCTTCGACTACAGCCGGAGGAGGTTGGGACGCCGGACAGGCGGGCGGTGGTGGGGTGGACGTCACCACCGCCTTCTCCAAACTAGCCCTCTGAGAGGGCAACGGGGGGTATTCCGCAGCCGATAGCCGCAGTACGCTGGGCGAGTTCGGCTGGGAAATGGGCCTAACTGTGGGAGCGGGGCTCGGGGTTGTCACCGAGCGCAGCCGCTCCTCCATGGCCGCGAACCGACTCTCCATGAGGAGGGTCATTCGGTCGAGGTTCGCGGCCATCGCCGACTCCGCATTTGGCGGGGCTGGCGGCGCAGCATCTGGCCGCGGCCGCACAACCTCCGCCTGGAGGCTCCTGAGCTCGGAACGGAGGTCCGCGATCTCTGACTCCATGCGGCTATTGGCTGCACGGAGCAGGGCGACCTCCTCGCTGGAGGTTCGGCTCAGGAGCTCCTCCGAGGCCTCCTGGATGGCGCTCACAGCCTCCTTCAGGGCCTTCTGGAGAGTCCCCTTCAGGCCCTTTGAGACTTTGGCCACCCCGGCCACGACCGACAGGGAGTCGGCGATCTGCTGCTTCAGGCCCTGCGCGTGCGCTGCACGGGCCTCTGGAGCGGCCTGGCTCGCGAGGGCGGGAACGGTCGTGGACCTAGTCCGCCGCGCGGTAGCCATTGTTGAGGCACGCTCCACAATCTCCTTTTCGCTGGCTAGTTCCAGCTCAGCACGCTGGGCCTGCACCAGCGCTTGCTTTGCAGCAGCTAGGCCCACGTACTCCCCCGTTGTGGGAGGACGGCCTCTACCCCGCTTGGCGTCCGGCGCTGGAGCTGCCGAGGGCTTTGCTGGGGGTTTAGGGGGCGGTCTCTCCTCGTCGTCTTCGTCTGTTGACGACGCCAGTGGAGACGAGTCGTCAAAGACCATGTCCGGCAGCCGCAGGCGCATTCGGTCTCTGCGGGCTGCCGATTTACTTCTCTTGTTGGCCTTCCCCTCCGACCCTTTGGGGGCCGGGGCCTTTGGTGGGGCCTGGACAGGGGGGGCCGGCAAGTACTCGTCCTCGAATGGCTCGGACAAGTACTCCAGATCTTCATCTAGTGGCTCAAACCGCGTTGCGCCGTAGCCATCTAGGAAATCTTCATCCTCATCGAGCGGCTGCGACCGCGTTGGGCGGGAGCCAGCTCGATGGGAAGAGCTCGACGCCTCCGTCGGCGTAGAAATCGCCGAAAGGAAGCGTGAATACATACTCTTTTCTCCGCCTTTCACAGGCCCTTTCGCGTTGGATTTGTCCTTCGCGGACTTTCCTCCTTCAACAACTCCGCCCTTCTCGGGCCCTTTCGTGTTGGTTTTACCCTTCTCGGGTGCGTCGCCTACCTTCGCTCCGCCCTTCTCAGGCACTACGTCTTTGGTTTTTGTTTTGTTTAGCATCTCCATTTTTGTTCCCACGAGTCTTAACTTTGTATGAATGAAAAACTGGGTGTGGTCCGCAGTATCGACCGGGTTTACCCCCCCGGCCTCAAAACAGATCGCCCTGCGCCGCAGCTTAAGCGTTAGGGGATTTTTTATTGAGGTGCTCATCCTCTTGGGCCAGCCGGTAAAGGCAAGCCCCGCGGTCCCGTGCGGCCGCGAGACGTGATCCACGACACCGCACGGGATAACGCTCGGCGGTAGCGCCCAGTGACGAGACTCTCGCCCCACCACTGGGCCCGCCGCCACTGTCCTCTTCCTCTGGGCGCGCGAGGCAAAACCGCGCTGCCCTCTCCTCGACGGCCAGCGGAGAAAATCTCGACGCTGGCGGTCGCAACGGAAGGGATGGGTGTTTGGGGAGGAGGTTTGGAAGGAAGGGAAGGCCTTTTAGGATGAGGAGGCGGATAGGTGGGACACCACTGTCACGGAGTGAAGGGGGGAATGTGACAGTGGCCGCTCGGGGCCCCGGGGACGCATCCCCTTGTACCGCTACCTGGACGGAGGGGAGTCCAGGGCGGCACCCCCTGGGGGACCTGGGGGAAACCTAACCTAACCTAACCTAACCTAACCCTTTTTTTTTTTTTTTTTTTTTTTTTACATGGGGAAATGCGTTGCCGCACCGTCAGCCGCGCGAGGGATCAGCGCGGCCGGTGTGTGGGGCTCCCCGACGCCGATTAATCAATACGACCGGCGCCGGTATACCCACTAAAACCCCATGGGAGCCATCATCCGCCTGAGTGCCGGGTCACGGTATATCGCGCGAGCATAACCCGCGACCCGGCGGGCGGCTGGCCGCCTCGTAAACAGAGGCGGCCTCTCCTGTGTTCGGGCCGGGGAGTGAACTTTCCCCGGCCCTGAGAGGAACGCGCGGCTACCTCTCGCGCCCTCTCGCGGCATTAGTGCGGGCGGAGGTCTCAACTGATCCCTCAGACCTCGACGCCCGCTGCCGCCGGGAGGGGGAGGCTGCGAGGATTGCTCCTGCGCCATCACCCCTCCCTCTCCTTCCTCCTCCCCCCCGCCGCCTCGCGCACACAGCAGCGTCAGCAGCGGGGGGGGCTTTCGCGATGGGGGGGGGAGGGGGAGGCTGCGCCATCACCCCTCCCTCTCCTTTCTCCCCCTCCGCCGCCTCGCGCTCTCAGCAGCGTCAGCGGCGGGGGGAGGCTTCGCGATGGGGGGAGGGGGAGGCTGCAAAGGATTGCTCCTGCGCCAACACCCCTCCCCCCTCTCCTTCCACCCCGCCCCCCCCACCGCCTCGCGCACACAGCAGCGTCAGCGGCAGGGGGGGCCTCGCGATAGTGGGGGAGGGGGAGGCTGCAAGGATTGCTCCTGCGCCATCACCCCTCCCTCTCCTTTCTCCCCCTCCGCCGCCTCGCGCACACAGCAGCGTCAGCGGCGGGGGGGGCTTCGCGATGGGGGGAGGGTGAGGCTGCGAAGGATTGCTCCTGCGCCAACACCCCTCCCCCCTCTCCTTCCTCCCCTTTTCCACGCCGCCTCGCGCACAAAGCAGCGGCAGCGGCGGGCGCACACAGCTAGGGGAGGGTAGGTCGCCGGTCAGGCGGGCGGTGGTGGGGTGGACATCACCACCGCCATCCTTGACGGCCAGCGGAGAAAATCTCGACGCTGGCGGTCGCAACGGAAGGGATGGGTGTTTGGGGAGGAGGTTTGGAAGGAAGGGAAGGCCTTTTAGGATGAGGAGGCGGATAGGTGGGACACCACTGTCACGGAGTGAAGGGGGGAATGTGACAGTGGCCGCTCGGGGCCCCGGGGACGCATCCCCTTGTACCGCTACCTGGACGGAGGGGAGTCCAGGGCAGCACCCCCTGGGGGGAACCCAACCCAACCCAACCCAACCCTTTTTTTTTTTTTTTTTTTTTTTTTTTTTTTTTACATGAGGAAATGCGTTGCCGCACCGTCAGCCGCGCGGGGGATCATGCGCGGCCGGTGTGTGGGGCTCCCCGACGCCGGATCAATACGTCCGGCTGCCGGTATACCCACTAAAACCTCATGGGAGCCTTCTTCCGCCTGAGTGCCGGGGACACGGTATGTAGCGTGAGCTTTAACCCGCGAACCCCGGCAGCGGCTGGCCGCCTCGTAAACAGAGGCGGCCTCTCCTGTGTGCGGGCCGGGGTGTTGTAAACTACCCCGGCCCTGAGAGGAACGCGCGGCTGCCTCTCGCGTCCTCTCGCGGCATTAGTGCGGGCGGAGGTCTTTAGGATCCCCCTGACCTCAACGCCCGCTGCCGCCCGCCCGTGGCTGTAATTTAACCACGGGCGTCTCCTGACCCGCTCCCCGCGGCGGTTGGAGTGTCCGCCGCGGCCGCGGTCTCGTCCGGCGCCTTCCGGCTGGCCGGGACCTTTCTCTTGGTGGGCTTCTTCGCCCCGCAGGGCCGGGAGCCCAGCTGGTGAGCGGCTGACCTGCCCGCGGCCTCGCACACTGGGCAGTGCGGTTTCGCCGAGCAGGGGCCGGTCACCAGATGTCCACTTTTACCGCAGCGGTAACAGTCACCGCTGCGGTCCACCTCCGAGGTGCATTTCGCCGCCACGTGACCAGTCTCGTGGCAGCGATAGCACCTCTGGGCTCGATGGGGGAGGGCTTCTACTGTAGCCGAGGCCCAGCCCACCAAGAGTTTCGTCCCAACAGCGAGGAGCTGTTTGGCGGCCGCCACCGGGCAGGCCACCACCGTCTGGCCCATCCCGTCTTTGCCGGGACGGACCTTCGATGCTTTGATGCTCGATGTGGAGCATCCGGTGGTACGCGCGATGGCAGCTACCACATCCTCCTCGTGTGCGTGGTCGTCCAAGCCCGAGATGCGAAGACACACAGTCTTCTCAGGCCTGGAGACACGCACGTCCTCTGGGTAGAGGACGGTCCTCAATTGGTCGGCCAGGGCGTCTGCTTTGGGGGCGTCGCTGGCGCTAGGGAGTACCAGGATTCGCGCCCCGGTGCGCGCCATCCTGAGCCGTAGACCGCCCTCTATCCCGAGGTCGGCCAGCCGGATTTGTGATTTCGCTTTGGAGAAGAGGTTCGCGTACGTTACCCCTCGCTCCGCCGCGCCTGGCTGCATAGTCAGGACGACGGCGGCGGACTTTGGGGGACGCAATCGCGGCGGCCTCTTCTCCTTGGCGGCTTTCACCTTTTTATTGGACGCAGGGGGTGGAGGAGGGGGGGGCTGCGAGGCCGGAGCCTGCGCCACATCCCCCTGTCCCTTGCCCTCGCGTCTTCTCCCTCCTCGCCGCCTAGCGCTGGTGGGCTGCGCTTCGGCGGCGGTTGTTGCCGGTGTGGTGCCGGACGACGGTTGGGCTCTATTTTTGGCCCTCTTCTTGTTACGGCTGACCGTCGTCCAGCCTTCAGCCGCAGGAGCGGCAGGAGGGGGGGGCGCCGGACAGGCTCTTGGGGGCGACATGAGTGCCGCCGTCTCCGTCGACTCCCTCCTCGACGGTAGAGGAGGGAATTCTTCCGCCAAGCGCCCAGAGATGAGCGAGGGGCTTGGCGGGGTCATCCTGAGAGGAGCGGTTCGCGGCGATCTGACCGGTCCGGGTGATGGTGCCGGTCTCGCAGGCGGTATTCGCTCCTCTAGGGACGCAAACCTGTTCTCCATCAGGAGAATAAGACGGTCCAGGTTTGCGTCCGTCGGCGTTGGTGGTGTGGGCTCTGGCGGGGGTGGTGGCGCGGAACGGACGTTCCCGGCGCGAGCCTCGGCGAGCTCCGATCGGATGCTTGCCATTTCGCAGCGCAGGTCCGCCAGCTCCGCCTCCATGCGGCGGTTCGCCGCACGGAGCAGAGCGACTTCTTCGGTGTCGGTGCGGCTCAGGAGCTCATCTGAAGCCTCCTGAACCGCTGCCACCGCTTCCTTAAGGGCTTTTTGAAGTGTGCCCTTAAGGCCTTTCGACACTTTGGCCACTCCGGCCACCACCGCCAATGAGTCGGCGATCTGCCGTTGGAGGCCTTCGGCGTGCTCTATGCGGGACACGGGAGGGGCCTGGCCCGCGGGGATACCACCGGTCTTGGACCTCGTAACCCTCGCGGTCGCCATAAGTCGGGCCTTCTCCACGATGTCCTTCTCGCACTGGAGCTCCATCTCCGCGCGTTGGGCTTCTACAAGCGCCTTTTTGGCGTCCGCAAGCCCTACATACTCGCCTGTTGTTGGCGGGCGGCCTCTGCCCCGCTTGGCATCCGGCGCTTTGACAGCAGCCGGGCGCCTGGGCGGGGGCGGACTTGGAGGCAGTATGTCCTCCTCGTCGGACGACGTCAGAGGGCTTAAATCGCCTAGGGCCAGGTACTGCCGCAACCGCTCGTTGCGGGGGGCAGCCTGGCTCTTGCCCTTCCCCTCCGGTGCTTTCGCAGCCGGGGCCTTTGTTGGGGCCTGGACAGGGGGGGGGATTACGTCCTCGTCCCCGGATGGGTCGGACAAGGACAGGTCGTCCACTACCGGCTGCGACGGTTTGGTACCGGAGCCGGTAGGTTTAGGCTTCTGCGCTTCTTTCGGCACAGATATCGCCGCAAAGAAGCGCGAGGAGAAGCTTTTATCTCCGCCCTTCGCGGGCCCTTTCGTGTTGGGAACCCAACCCTTTTTTTTTTTTTTTTTTTTTTTTACATGGGGAAATGCGTTGCCGCACCGTCAGCCGCGCGGGGGATCAGCGCGGCCGGTGTGTGGGGCTCCCCGACGCCGATTAATCAATACGACCGGCGCCGGTATACCCACTAAAACCCCATGGGAGCCATCATCCGCCTGAGTGCCGGGTCACGGTATATCGCGCGAGCATAACCCGCGACCCGGCGGGCGGGGGGCCGCCTCGTAAACAGAGGCGGCCTCTCCTGTGTGCGGGCCGGGGAGTGACGTTTCCCCGGCCCTGAGAGGGACGCGCGGCTGCCTCTCGCGCCCTCTCGCGGCATTAGTGCGGGCGGAGGTCTCTAATGATTGGGAACCCAACCCAACCCAACCCAACCCAACCCAACCCAACCCAACCCAACCCTTTTTTTTTTTTTTTTTTTTTTTTTTTACATGGGGAAATGCGTTGCCGCACCGTCAGCCGCGCGAGGGATCAGCGCGGCCGGTGTGTGGGGCTCCCCGACGCCGATTAATCAATACGACCGGCGCCGGTATACCCACTAAAACCCCATGGGAGCCTTCTTCCGCCTAGCGCCGGGGTCACGGTACACGCGCGAGCTTAACCCGCAACCCCGGCAGCGGCTGGCCGCCTCGTAAGCAGAGGCGGCCTCTCCTGTGTTCGGGCCGGGGAGTGAACTTTCCCCGGCCCTGAGAGGAACGCGCGGCTACCTCTCGCGCCCTCTCGCGGCATTAGTGCGGGCGGAGGTCTCGAATGATCCCTCAGACCTCGACGCCCGCTGCCGCCGGGAGGGGGAGGCTGCGAGGATTGCTCCTGCGCCATCACCCAACCCAACCCAACCCAACCCAACCCAACCCAACCCAACCCAACCCAACCCAACCCAACCCAACCCAACCCGATACCAAACGTGAATAGCTTATATTAAGCTCTCTTAATTCGGCACATTACATTGTGTTCCACTTTCCTACAGCGCCATCTATCTTTGCATCTAAACGCTGTCGTTGTAGTGATAGGCATGTGAGCGGGAGCTAGTTCTAGTTCACATTGATGATGTCCCTGTTTGCTGCTCCTAAACACACACAACCAACGATGCACAGTCCCGACGATAAGTTGTCACACCCTCAATACCACAGAGTACATTGAATATATGGAGATAGAGTCTTCAGTCGGGAGAATCGTACTACCAGCACATCTAGCGAATATTAATGGCGCTAACTCGTATATGAACGTACCTAATATATGCATGCGTGTGTGTGTGTGTGTGTGTGTGTGTGTGTTCATGTGTTTGCGTGTGTATGTGCGTGTATAGCGGGTTTGTGTATACACTTTGTCTTATTCATAGAGAGAGTAAGTTTGAACGCTTATGGTTCCTAAAGAAGCGTTCAAACTTACTCTGTCTATGAATAAGACTGATATTCTATATATTGTAAGCTTAGGTATGGAGATGTCTTCCACCATGAATTCCAACTGTATTAAAAAAAAAAAAAAAAAAAAAAAAAAAAAAAAAAAAAAAAAAAAAAAAACAGAGTCCAAAACTACATATAGATCGTTAATAATAATCCACTTAATAAAAAAAAAAAAAAAAAATAAAAAAAAAAAAAAAAAACGGAAAACTATCCCAGAAGTTAAATAAGTTGCAAATATGACGAAAGTCGGCACTTGATTTGAATACCTATGCATTTTTATTTAGAAATATTAAATATTATTATATTTGATTCTATTCTATTCTATTTTTGGCGATTTGGCTCCAACGCTACTGGCGCTGATTCGGCCAATGTCACAGTAACAGAGAATGTCAGGTGTGGGTTATTGGCAATAACTGCTCGAAAAAAAAAAAAAAAAAAAAAAAAAAAAAAAAAAAAAAAAAAAAAAAAAAAAAAAAAAAAATCTTATAAATAAATGTTATTTAACGTTATAAACTTACATAATATATTAACAGATTTTTTATTGGCCAGTGCTAAAAGGAAATTTATGCTGACAGGGCGAGGGAAATCTCCTGGTAAAATATCGTAGAGTGGAATAATAATTTTTTGGCAGTGAAAAAATATGTGTTCCAAAGTGCCCTCGTCTAAGTACTATATTTGATTAAATAAAAATGGTTTTCATTTGAGTTTTTTTTTTTTATAATGTCATCAATAACAAAATAATGCTAAGCAACGAGCTGCAGTCTATGGCAGGTACAATGAGTTTATTATAGACCATGTAAATACTGCATAATATTGAACCCATTTCAGTATCAAATAATCGATAAATAAATCCTGTCAGATATTTGTAAATTTTAAGGATAATTTTAGGCATAGGTATCTTATGAATAACAACAAATAGACGGAATCTCCCATAATAAAATCTAAAGGAAGGCGATTTTGGAATATGAAACCATATTAAGATTTACCATCACAAGGATGAGATGCAGAAGTCTCCGAAGTAGCGGACCCACGTCCCACGTCCGCTACTTTCTACAAAACGGCTAATTTCTGCAAAACGGCTGATTAAAAAGTAAAGAGGGATATAGGTCATTCGCTCTAAGGAACTGTACTACTCCTTTAGCTCAGCAGCGACACGTAATAGAAATTGAGCCGACAACTCTCACTAAAGCCCATTCCAGAGTCCATAGAGCTAAAGCGAGTCGTGTTGTGAGACGTAGCTACGACAACATTCTAGATCATAATATCACTGGCGTAAACATAATATTTTTGATCTATTTTGAAAGAATGAAAGATGTAATATTTATTAACGTTTTTTATCAATAAAAAGAATGTCATCATATACAAATATATGCTTAAGTCTAGTCTAGTCTTCTCAGTTGTGAAGTTCGTTTAGGTGATCCACTCTTATCGTTCTAGTGATACTGACTGGTCGCCCCAAATATGCTTTCTTTACATTCCGATCCTCCTCCATCCGTTCTACGTGACTGAGCCAGCGGAGATACTGAGCCTTTCTCTCTTGAATTATTCTAGACTCGGCCACGAGGTTTTCTATGTCGGAGTTGTTTTGGACCCTTCAACTACTATCTCCTCTGTTTGTTGAACCCAAACAGTAAACTTGCCAATAACTTATTGTTTTAAATTATGTTTTGATATTTGATTAAGTTCTTAGATTTTCTGAGTAATAATTAAAACTATAGTACAGTTTAAATAAAGTTGCACAGCTCTCAATGTTTAAATTGGTAATAATATTTGTGCATTATGATTTGATGTTGGTGTTAAAAAAAAAAAAAACAATTTATGTCTTAATATAACAAATAGATTATTTTATTAATACATCTTAGTCCGTAAAATATAGCACATAAATATGTAATAACGTTGAAATAGTTTGCATTGGGAACATTTGTTACCCATGCAGACGCAACCAATGTGTATACTACATAAGTTAACGCACATATCATTATAAAGAATGCTTTACTTCATTTAACAATTTTATTTACGTAGGGTTTGTCGATACATTAATCGTCAAGGTATCGATTAACTCAATTTAATAAGATCATAATAAGCCATCCCTAACTACCTTAATAAGTATTGACACTGTCGTAATTTGGCACTTATTTTTTCAATGACTCCATTTACTTTGGTTAGTTATAAAGAGTCTTAATTAAATGTATTCAAAAATATATTAAAAAAAATATTTATTTATTATAAATATTTATGTTTTTATAAATATTTACATATATATAAATAACTTAGAAAACAAATATATGTGAAGCAAAAACTTAAGCCTGCTAGCAGTGCTATCTGTCATGTAATGTTTTAATCATTCTACGAATAACCTGACTAAATTAAAAGGACCGAAAGATCTAAGCACTAACAGGAAATTGAAAACATTCATAAATCTATAAGTTAATAGCGATTTTTTTTAATAATTTTTTTTTTCACACTCATTTGTTTTAAGTTTATACCGCATGCTCAATACCGTCGCCGATATTGCGTAGACCACTTCCGATATTATTGCTATTATTCCGATATTAATTATTGGATATTGCTTTAAGTATATGACGAAAGTTTTTTTTTTTTTTTGACAAGTGGCAATACTATGACATTTAGTGATGCTAGCAATATCATGCCACCATAGTCTCACCTTGACCTGGCGAACTATCCCCCCCCACTCAGGGTTCACTCGGTTGTTCCGAGTGAACCCCGTGGAACACTGCACATCATCGTTCGTCGAATATAGCTGGCTAGCGGATTCAGATAAACGACGGCTCTGTCTAAGAGATAGTCCCTGGTGACTCGGCGGAGATAGGTCAGCACTTCGTGGTATCAGAGTGCTTCCTTGATTCTGGCGACAGCAGCCCAGTCTGGAGCGTTACTTTCTCCGCCTGGCCCTTCACACACGTGATGGCGTGTAGGGAGGGGTGCTCTTGGCGGAAACCGAACTGCTTCTCTGACAGGTTCGACCTTACTTCCTCGCAGTGGCGGTTGAGGCGATTTGCAAGTACACACTTGAACAGTTTGCTCACTTCGTCTAGCAACACCATAGGCCGGTAGGCTGACGGAAAGTCCACTGGGCGCCCTACATCATCAGCAGGACCAATTTTCCGGTTTTCTAACCAGTGGGGAACCGAGGCACACCGTAAAGAGATACGTCAATCGGGACTCTAGGACGTCGTGGACTGGAACCCACGTTCCCACCTCCCCCCCCCCTGTCGTCGTGTTATTTGTACTTTTACTGCTAATGGGTCGTAGTGGTAATGAAGAAAGAAAACAGTTGGCAACAGTGATTTATTTATAAAGGAGGAATGGTCAG
Source organism: Dendrolimus pini (assembly GCA_949752895.1). Lineage (NCBI taxonomy): Eukaryota > Metazoa > Arthropoda > Insecta > Lepidoptera > Lasiocampidae > Dendrolimus > Dendrolimus pini. The sequence continues at coordinate 54,479 of OX457152.1, forward strand.
TGACAATGCATTACTGGCCGGCGCGCATGCTCTGCGCCGCGCCGAGTACGACACCCTGCGCGGCCGACGACAGCGAACTGGCGTAGGAGCTCTTGCCGTCCTCGAGCGTGAGCACGGCGGCCGCCGGCTGCCGGCCCGCTGCGCCCCCCTCCGCCTCGCTCGCCCCCCTGGCGGCGGGGGCGGGGGCGGGCGACGCCGCGCACAGCTGCACGCACACGCACGCCAACACCAGCACGGCGAACACCTGACCAATAATAAATGATGATACAATTAAAAAAAAAACTACTTTACTGTTCAAACCATTGTTTCTCAAACTTTTTTGTATCATTTGAATTTTATAATGCTAATATAGGTTAAATTCTAAGAATTACAAAGAAATAGTTATCTGATTTTTTTATGTGTGCCATTTTCCATGTCCAAAATTTTGACGTCATCTCTTTGTAAACTCATACAAAATATTATAGGAGGCAACACTTTGTAAGGTGATAAAAGTCGATTTCACTGTCAAACTACCACATTGTACAACGGTATATGTTTATATATTACTAGCTGTGCCTGCGACTTCGTCCATATGAGCTTTCAGATACATTTAGTAAAAAGCTGTTATTACAAACAGATACTTTAATTTTATTTATCTGTATATATATCTAAGTGAAAAAAAGTATATGTATATATGTGTATATGTATATATATGTATGTATATATATATATATATATATATATATATGTCTTAATTTTCGTTAAATTTATGAATAGAACATGGTTACCTGAGTGGATTTCATGTTTGTTGCTGGTTGTCTTCGCTGTTGAATACTGTCTTATGCGTGTCGAGGTCCCCCTTTTATATGTGGAGCCTATCTTAGCAAAAGTCGTTACTTTCTTTGTTTCTCGCTAATTACCCATTTCCTTGATAACAAAATAGAAAATTTAATTGTTTTGCAATCGATTCCATAATTCAAAATATATGTTCAATTTAACTTCTATGCGTGACTTCGCTCGGCTACTTGTTTAAAGAGCGATGCTCTTACATTTGTATTCATGACAAATTATAAATGTCAGCACAAAATATTATTTATTACAAAAAAAAACTTATTTACAATAATTTTTTTTCTTCAATAAAATGTCTTGAAAATTTTCATGTTATGTTTTAAGCCAGTGTTTTTCAACGCGTGGGTCGCGACCCCCTAGGGGGTAAGTAGGAACTATTATTTATTTTTCATTTTTTAGTTGATTTTTTAAACAAGGTTTTTAAATACAAGCTTCTGAAATCCTGCATTGATATGCAGGATCATGCAGCATGATATCATGTAGCAGCAGAGTGCTAGCTAAGACAAGTAAAACGAGCCCAAACACGACGGGTCTATCTTGTTTAGTACAGATGTTCCTATGGCCACCTTCCAACTCCATCATCAGATCAGCTCCATGGTACCATATTATTGTATTGTCACGCGATATACACATACGTGCAAAAATTCAGCTCAATCGGAAACCGGGAAGTCGATCAAATTTAACTTGAAAGATTTCGTTACATAGGTACTAACATACGTATGAAGTTAATAAAAGCGTATTAAAAAGCAACGGGTAGGGGGAGGGGGGGGTCGCGAAATATTTCTTCATACTTAAGGGGTCGCGTCATGAAAAAGGTTGAATAACACTGTTTTAAGCAATTGAATTAATTGCTACCTCGGTTATTGTATTGCAAAAATAATCACAATAAAATGGTAATAAGGCAAATAATTGATGACGTATTCACACTTGATGTGCTAGTTTTCTCTTTCGATCACGCAGACAACGAAACTACATTTGACTATTCAGCGGGATAACCGTTTCCCGTCATGTATGAAAAGTGTCATTAAAATAATAAGAATGAAAAAAAAACAACAACAACATCACAAGTAAAAGACCTTTGGCCATCACACGATGTTCTCTGTTGTTTATATATTTAGTTTACCTCAGATTTATTTTCTGATAACACACGTATAATCTATCTGTCCACGAGTTTTATTGGTTTGCCATAAGAAGCGAGCAGAATGGCGGGCGACGCCATCATTGCAGGTGCATTTTTAATGAACCGGTCCGTTGCGAAACAATTCAGTATTCTAGTTTCGTTATCACGAAAATGGTTAACGAGGGACAAATAATTAAACTAAAGATACGCTTCAAACATTAGGTACTCTTTTTATATAAAAGAGATACCTGCAACAGAGGACGACATTCTTCAATAGCAAGGACTACAAACCACTGCGAAAACATGAAATCCACTCAGGTAGCAATATTATTATTTTGAATTATTAAGTATAATAAGTATTTAAAACTAATATTATCATAGTAAATAATTTTTTATTCAACTACTTCAACTTTATTCAGCAACTCTTTATTGTTGAAAAATTAAGACTTGAAATGCCGTTCACAAATGAATACCAATATTATGATGTACACATGTGTTTTTTTTCGTACAGACTTCGTCGGAATTATTATCTATATACTCGTATTTTAACTGGTTTTTTCGACCAACTTTTTAATAAAGTTTAGGTTAATTGTGCATTAAGATGATTAGTAAAACACTTTTTACTGTAATATTAAACTTTAGATGTAAGTTAAGCTGTCTAAAAAACCATTTAAAAAAAAATAACCATCTAAATGTAGTAACGAATGTTTGCTTTCTTCGCCCTGTGGGTGCGTGTCCGTGGTACTATCAGATCTCTAGATTAGGAATATCTATTATTCGAACGTTATTTAGTAAATAAATATTGAACAATTTACATCAATTTGTAACAATATTACTTATATATATATATATATATATAGTTGATATTTGACAAATATTATGTATCATTTAGACCAGCTATTGTCAAACTTTTTTCATGGGGTTCCTATATGTCATCGACTGTTCATTTTCTTTAACATAGATTAAAATTTGACATAAACTCCATACAATTAATATCAAATTTCAACCAATAGTAAAAAAATAGTAACCGGCCAATACAGTTCATTATAAAACTAGTCATGGAAGCATTTATGTACAGGACATCACGCGGTTCTCGTAATACTGATGACTCATTAGGGGTCGACATGATTCTGTTTACTAATATTTCATGTATTTGATTGTGTCGGGCAGGTGTTCGTCGTGTCGGTGATGGCATGCGTGTGCGTGCAGCTGTGCGTGGCGTTGCCCGCGGGGCTGAGCCAGGCGCAGGTGGCGGCCGCGGGCGAGCAGCCGCGCGCCGCCGCCAACACCATGGAGAGCGGGGACGCCTCCTTCGCCAGCGCCAGGGGCTCCACCAACGAGGGCGTGGTGCTCGCCGCCGCGAGGAGCGGCCACACCGGCTAACCCCCATCCCCACCCTCGCATCACTCATCATCACTGACTAATTCAAATATAATAAATAACTCTCGAACAATAAACTTGTTTCCTTTTTATTCTCAGAGCTTGTATCAGGCTCGTCTTTACCGAGGGCTGCAATCCCTTGCAGGGTAGGGTACCAGGGAGCGCTAATCGATTGACATTGATGAAAACAGTCATTAAAGAATATCGTCTACATAAAAAGAAATTACCCTAGTCAGGTATCAAATCGGCTGATTTTGAAAATAACATCTATCATTACACCCGTAGATAGTGTCGCTTATAACAATTAATTTCTGTGAAGGAATATCAAACTGCAATCTCAGAGAAATGGATGATTTCTAAGAAAAGGTTCTATTATTTTTTTAACATTAACTTGCGGCGGTCATTTGACCGCACCCAATTTTATACAATATGGAAATTATGAAAAACTTTTAGTGTAATTGGGTATCTATAAATTATGATTAATTCCAATACACGATATTTTACCCCAATTTTACGTAGTTTTTTTTAACCCAAGGACTGCTTACATAATCCTTTAACTTTCACAAATAAAAACCACGCCAATTCGAATCAAGATCCATTTGAACGAAACATGGTCAAATATCCGTAGTCTCTAAAATTCATATAAAATGTCACGGTTATAAATGACAGCCTACCAAAACCGCCCAAAGTTAGGATTCTAATTCGATTCAATTGCCAATTTAAGTTAAAGTCACGGGATCCAGGATTTTTTTCTCATATTTAGCCGATGCTATTCTTCATTAGGGTAATTGATTAGGTATTCAAAAGTCTAATGTCTGTCGCACTTTAGTTTTCATTAAAATCCGTCTCGAGACTTCTTTGAGTGTGTTACAGTTATTTAGTAGCGTAGTTGTTCTTTTCATGTTTCTTTTTAAAGTTAATAATTATTTTTTGTTATATACCCTCTTACGATACGATCGGCCATTTCCTTAATTGAATAATAATGTTATATACATATTATTTTTTTCAATTATATACATTATATTCACATAACAGTTTTATTTATTAGGTGATTAGCTTTTGTTTTGTAAAGAGTAAGTAGTTCTCTATAAATTGACATAATTTTATGTAGGAATGTATATCTCTAATATATAGTGATTGTGTACAGATTATAATTCAAAATCTCTCAATTGTATATAGACAGTATTCAAATACATGCATTTTGTTTTCATGTTGGCAGACAGGATGGATTTGTGCTGTGTTTGGTTTGTTTTATTACATGTGAAACTTTTAGTAAGTTGTTTGGAAATTTTAGATAATATTTTATACAATATCTTATATAAAATATTATCTTAATTTTTCAAACAATAACGTATTAAATTCTTATCATGCATAACCCTTTAATTGAAATAGTATATCAGTGACTTGAATCCGCTATCAGTTGTGCTAATATGCTGTTTCTTATTGTTGGAATCAACCGCTTTAGTTAATATACTTTTTTATGTTTTGACATCTGTCAACATTCTTTTGTTTTTTTTTCTTTTTACACATTCTGTGTTCATCATTGCTGTGTACAGTATCGTCAGTGTTACCAGATGGGGGGGATTCCCTGCAAATTCGGGGAGTTTTTTGACGTCGGGGGGGGAGATTTGGGGGTAAAGATTCTTTGGGGGGACATTGGGGGGGAAATATTTTGTTGTGAGAAATTTTTAGCGACATTTTAAGTATTCATAATTCATCTACAAACACAATTATCGTCATTACAATTATTATATCTAAATTATAATACGGTATTATTACTTTATCTTAGAATTATACTCTACTTGTAAATCATACTTCATTTCAATAGTTCATATATATAGGCTACTTTCCCTTAGACTGGCGTCACAATCGTAAACTCAAGTGGAACGGTTATTACCCACCTATTGACACGGGTCGTTGTTACCATCCCCCCCCCCCCCGGTGAGCGAAAATGATGACGTTATTAGTGATGTTCTCGCTACGACGGTAGTTTTGCTTTTTTATTTCTTCTTTAAAATAAGTAAAAACTGTTTTGGGGGCTTTTTTCTCTAAAAGCTTATATTTGGGGGTTTTTGACAAAAATTTGGGGATTAATTGAAATCGTCATCTGGCAACACTGAGTATCGTGGTGCAATAAATAATTTTATAGTAAAAAAAATATCGTGTTACTTCACGTCCAACTCAAAATATACACAGTCTACGTGCTCTACACAAATTGGTCCTTCCAATAATTAAAAAGAATACAGCGAAGAGGACGTGCAAAAATAAGTAAGACGCAATATTATTTTCTTCAGTGAGCTGCAATACCATACGAAAAACGCAATAGTGAATCGTTTTTTCGTCAGTTCTACTGCAAATATATATACCTACTACGATACGCAATTTTGTTACAAGCAAGCAATTTATAAAATTCATTCTCATTGTGCATCCAAAATCATTGTTGTAAATTGCCAAGTTTTAATGTTCAGAAGTTTCTCGAAGACATATACATACGTATAAGTACAAATCTATGAGGCCGAGACTTCAACCAGAACGTGTGTTCGAAATTTGAATGCGCACGCGGGAACGAGCTTCTACGTGCACAGGCGGGGCCTGCTGAAGTTTGAATTTGGAACCTTCTTTTGCTGGGACTGTGAACATTATTCGCGTTTGTTTTTTTATTTTAATAATTTTTTTTTAGCTAGTGTTGTACATTGTAAGTTTTGTGGTTATATTAGTTTTATAAGTAGTTTATTGTAAAAAATTGTGACGATGTCTGAGTTACTAAAGGAACTAGTCTTTAAGCGCGGAAGTCTGAAGGGTAATATTACGAGACTTCAAACCTTTATAAAGTCTGATGCGTTAGAAGAGGCCAATAAGGCACAATTAGAAGTAAGATTGATGCGTTTACAAAAATCTTTTTCGGAGTTAGAGGATATTCATAATAAAATAAGTCTACTTGATCCTACTGACAAGGGGGACATTTCGGTTTTGGAAGATAAATTTTATGAAATTTCCGCTGTGTTAAATGAACGCATAGAGAGAGATAAAAAAATTCCTAGACCTCAAACTAATAATCATCACAGGGATTTAGCTTTACCTACTATTAAAATAGATCCGTTTGATGGCAAGTCTTGTTCAGGTTATGTCACATTTATTAGTTTATTTGATAGTTTGATACATAATGATACAAGATTAGATAATATTCAAAAGCTTCACTATCTTAGGGCCTTTTTAAAATATGAAGCTTTGGATTTAATTAAAGATTTGCCTCTGTCCGATAGTAGTTACTCGGAAGCAAGAAATCTGTTAAAAGACAGGTTTTTTAATAAACATCAACTTGTCACAGAACATATAATAGCTTTATTAGATTTACCGTTGCTCGCAAGGGGTGGTAGCATTAGAGCCTTCATATCACAAATAAAACAAAACCTTAGTGCACTTAAAAATTTGGACATAAAAACGGATTATTGGGATCCTATTTTAATAGTGATTTTTATGCGTAAGTTGGATTGGTGTACTGCAAAGGCTTTTGAGTTGGAAAGAGATATAAAAGCTACACCCACAATTTCTGAATTTATTGGCTTCCTTGAGAAAAGGGCATTGGCTTTGGAAAACACTGCAACCACATCGCCTAGTGTATGGAAGTCAGCTCAAAGATTATCGAGTCATGTTGCCGTTCAACAGCCAGCCTGCATAAAGTGTAATTTAGATTCGCACAAAATTTTTAATTGTAAAGAGTTTAAATTAATGGCATCTGCGGAGCGTATTGAATTTGCTAAAGATAATAAGTTGTGCAATATTTGTCTTAACAATCATATAGGAAAATGTAAATTTCATTTTAGGTGTATGTACTGCAAAAAAAGTCATAATTCTTTATTGCATCCTAACTTAGACCATCTAAGCATCCTAATGAACAAGATCCAGTAACGTTGTTTTCGAATACATGCAACAATGTTTTAATTCCCACAGCTCGCATTAAATTATTTTCTCCAGACGATAGGGAAGCACATGTGAAGTCAGCACTAGACACTGGATCTCAAGTTTCGTTAGTTACTTCAAAGGTCTTGGATGTACTTGGTTTGACTCCTACGCAATCACGTACAAATATCGTAGGTCTCACAAATACAGTCAACCATATAAAAGGTTATATTCCTTTGGAAGTACATTCAATGACTTCAACATTCAAAAAAATTATTAATTTTCATGTTGTTGACAAGATTACTTGTAAGTTGCCACAACATCCAATCGATACTTCCAAATTAAACATCCCTCCTGGACTAGTTTTAGCGGACGATACCTTTAATATCCCATCTGAAATAAACATGTTAATGGGAGCTGATGTGTTCTTCCAAGTTGCGTTGCCACAGACTCCGACGTGTGTAGCACGGAATCAGCTACAAAAGATGAATCAGCATTTACCAGTACATATGGATAAGAGATATAGGGTGTCACCATCTTTGTTTAGTACCAGGTTTGGGTATATTATTGGGGGCGCCTTACCGACATTTACTAAAGACTTTAAGGTATCTTGTCATGCATGTAAATCTAATATAAGTGAGGTCAATCCCAATGTTAACCGTTTTGGAAATAGGAAAGGGTTCCATAAAAAATATTTTAAAGGTTACACATAATTGCGTTAGACACATTAAAAGCCTGTTTTATATAATTACTATTCTATATTTGTAACGGTGGTAGTTCTTTTAATCACCAATGTCTTATTTCTTATAAGACCTAATAAAAGCACTCATTATGTATATAAAGTAAATGATAATGCATACAAACTTAAAGTATGTGTCCTGCCTCAAAATAAATACCTTTAGTTTTAAGTTCTGTTTTGTTATTAGAGGTAACAGATATTAATTTGTAAGCGTATAAAAAGTATTTGAGATATTTTAATTTCAGGTGTTTCAATATGCTGTTGATTACAGAAGTTAATGGCGCTTATTTTATTACTCAAATTATATTAAATTGTTCTTTGAGGCCCCCAGCATGTTGGAATCAACCGCTTTAGTTAATTTACTTTTTTATTTTTTGACATCTGTCAACATTCTTTTGTTTTTTTCTTTTTACATATTCTGTGTTCATCATTGCTTTGTACAGTATCGTGGTGCAATAAATAATTTTATAGTAAGAAAAATATCGTGTCACTTCACGTCCAACTCAAAATATACAGTCTACGTGCTCTATACACTTATACTGTTCAATTGTTGGAGGGATGGCGAGTTGTTTTAAAATGCTTGTAGTGTGTGAAGAATTAGTGGATCAATGTGTAAACATCGTAAGGTTCTCTGATTATAAATATGTGTCCAGTTGCTTTTCTTTTAGTACCATGAACCCTTCTGAGTGGTTGCAAGTATTACCAGTGTTTTTCTCTATTTCTTATAGTTTACGATTATGCCCTGAAGATCCACTTGAAAAAATTACCTGTATTGTATACGAGTGACAATCTTTAATCGACTTTTATTGTCTGAAAATATCATTACGTTGAAAATTAAAGTTTCGTTACTATTGTCGACTCCTAGTCACAATATGCGATCTCGCAGATTTTGTTTTCACTGACGTGGATTGGAGTTCGATATGTATCGGGCTCCATTTGTACCACTTTGAGGACCAATGCCTTAGATTGACGAGGAGAGTGGCGTGATGAATGCTACCTAATTACTATTTAGCGTTTAGTACATTATCTACATCATAATTATCTTTCCTTTCAATAAAACCGTCTTTTGAAAAACATATTTGTTTTGTAACAAGTCTCGGAAACATACAATACTAAAAAAACAATAAATATATAGATATTATTTTTAAAAAATTACATGCAATTTGTATTTAAAAAAAAACTAATCTTAATAATACAATCAATAAATATTTATGTTTAGAAACAAAAATTACTTCATCTACAATTGTCTTTTGTGTAATTTGTAATAGTTCTAATTCGAAAAAAATAATTACTTATACAAAATCGCGAACAGGTACTTTATCGCTTCGCCAATGGTAGTGGTACCCAGAGAGCACATTGAATTTAGTACAAGGGGAAGTAAAGAAAACACGATCATTTTTTTAATTTTTTTTTAATTTTTTTTCAATATTGTTTTATTTTTAAATCATATCGATGAAATATTAAACAAGTGTCTTGTCTTTTAATATGCTATTAATACAATACTTTTTTAAGCAATGATAATTGGACAAACGTCAAAATAACATCTTATTTTATTTTTAAATTATCATCAAAGAAATAATTATTTTTAATTGCTGTTTAAACCGTCATATGAATCATTAAAGGGATGACGTCACAACTTATTACTCTCGAACGAGATCTAGGCGGCTTTGGCGTTTTGTGTGGCAAAGGCAGTGTTAAGTCTACAGACGGATGGTAAGTATAAAACCAGATAAATCAACTTGCTAGCTGGCTAGTAGTTGTCGAATAAAACCAGCAACTAACAAGCTTTCGGCTAAGCCGTTAGCTGTTAGCGATTTATTTAACCATTAGCCAAAGCCATTAACTGGGTTTAAGCTGGCTATTGAATGAACTTTAACCGGATATTTATGATTGATTTGGACATTTCCGTAGATTATCTGTCGCTAGTATGATGATAAAAAATATTTCAGATATCTATTGAAGAGTAACCGAAATATTGAAATTAATATCAAATTAAATGTAGCTTAACTTGACTACTACATTTAGCGCTTTAAACAGTTGAAATGTAGTATAAATTATGAATGAAATTATTGCAGATAACTGTCTATTGATGGTTATGCAGCGCCGCTTAACAGTGGCTGCCTAGATTCTAGATCCAAACGCTACCTTAAGGGTATTGTAAAACCTGTTCTCTATAATGTTATAGACAAACATTCTGTTCTTTTCAATACTTTATTTAAAATTGAATTACTTGACTAAAAAGTGTCGAACTAAGGGGTAATCTTTTTTATTAAAACATTTTCCAACAAAGGGATTATTAGTAAATAACTTTGAAAAACGCTTATATAGTAGCATGTTGGCGACAGCGCCTGCTGCGGACCTAACTGCGTCGAGACTCGGCGCCTCCCGCGATGGCGCCCCTATTGGCGCTTACCCTCAGCTGCGACTGGGACGAGTCCTTGTCCTCGTCGGTGGCGATGATCATCGCGGGCCTCTCCCCTGCGGCGCCTCCCGACGCCCTGCTGCCTCCAGCGGGGGCGGGAGCTCCCCACGCCCATCCCACCATCGCGCACACCACAAACAAAATGACGAATACCTGCGACAGATTACACTTCATTCTATAATTGTTTTCATGTAAATAACATATCCAGGACCGTCTTAAGCATGTTTGGCACGGGGTTCGAAAGTTAGCCTGCGCCCTCTTACCATCAATAAAAAAATAGTATTTCCATTTTGTGTTTCTTATTTAAGGTTTATATTGGCAGATACTGAACTGGACCGCATAACTACCGTTATGCATTTGTGTCCACCCGTTCGTCTGTATTGGTATAGTTCAATGATTTTTGTCAGGAATGAGCGGGATTACATGAATGATCTTCGTCAGGAAGATTTATTGAAGTTGGCTTTGTTGAAATCAGACGGTTTGCTCCCCTTGGGTCCCTGCGCTTGGTTGCTAAACACCCCAGGTACGACTTAATAAAAAGTCTTCCAATTGTGTAGAATTTTGAGTATGAGAATTTCGTATAGGGTTAATATTTGAAACGTAACAAAATACACCTTAAAAATCAAAGGAGGTTTGGTGTCACGAAATATTGTTATAAATGCCAAAGGGGTCATGTCGTAAAAAGGTCGAAAACCACTGTGATACACAAGCCGTTATTTAGCTGATTATTGTAATAGCTAGGTACCTATCTCTAAAATAAAGAGTTAAGTTAGAGTTAATAAATAACAAAATAAAGCAGTTGTTACCTTGAATGCCTTCATGTCGATGGTTGCTTGTTTGCTGTGAGCAGTGCACTTGCCTCTGAAGAATGTGCTTCTCGAACAAAATTCAACTCCTTTTATACCCAAAAAGTTTAAAACAAGCAACATGTTCGTCGGTTAGGGTTCCTCTTCATATCTTTCCATTGAATCTTGAGTGTAATTTTATTTTTAAATTTTCTTCTCTCTGATTGGTCTATGCTTATTTTTAATCCATTTAATAATTGTTACACTGTTTAATTACTTGTATATTTGTTTTATTATAGAATCTATACATATAATAAAATTGTAGAGGTCAAATTTCTGTACAATAACAAAAAATGGTAAAAACCGAGTCAGGGGCATGTAAGAAGTGAAATAGAACTAATTTAGTTTTTTTTTTAATTTTTTGTTTGTCTGTTTGTCTGTCTGTTTGTACCGGCTAATCTCCGACACGACTTGACCGATTTACATGAAATTTTGTATGGTGATAGCTTATATCCCTCGTCAACATATAGGATACTTTTGATCCCGAAAAATTAAGAGTTCCCGTGGGATAGTTAAAAAGCTTTAATTACTTAAACAGCTTATAACAGACTAAAAGTAATTTCTTTGCAACGTAACATAATAGAAGCGGATATTTTGACAGGGTGTGGTGTCGGTGAGAGAGTTATATCTTATATATAATATATATAAAGCTGATAAGTTTGTTTCTTTGTTTGCTTGAACGCGCTAATCTCAGGAACTACTGGTCTGATTGGAAAATAGCCCATTTATCGAGGAAGGTTAGGTTATATACTATCACGCTAAGACCAATAGCAGCAAAGCACCAATGAAGAATGTTTCAAAATCGCGGGTTTTTTTAACTTCTTTTTTTTTAAACTATTCCACACGAACGAAGTCGCGGGCAGAAGCTAGTTTTATAATATTTATATTATTTTTAAATTCTAAACATGATGTCTATTATGTTTATAAACTGACGGACTCATAAACTGCATCAAAGTTCAGGATTACTTTGAAATGATTTTTTTAAATAAGTATGCAAACTTTTTAGATTAAATTATATAAATATGGAGAGACTGGCTCTTAATCTAAAAAAAAGGAAAATGTAATAATAGAACTGCAGTAAAACAAATGAATATAGCCGGGAAAAGAAAATTTACTCGTAGTATCAGATTTGCGTGTTATTTATAGTAAAGTTTTAAATTGATTCTCATTGATTTTTTATTATTTTGTCAATTGAATTATTGTTACCAGCAGAATTGTTGGGTTAGTTTTTTAACTCATCGAGAGTTTTTGAACCATAATATGGATACTTCGTCCGAACAAGCGGCTCAAATTGTAGCATTGGTGCGGGAGGGCTTGGATCAACGAACGATTGGTAGAAATTTAAATTTAAACCAGTCTACGCTTTCTAGAATATACAGAAGGTTTGTGGAGACAGGTTCTTACAGAAGAAGACGTGGTACAGGCAGGACTCGAGCAACCACCGGTCGTGATGACCGATTTATTGTTACAACTCCCCTGCGAAATCGTTGCCTCACGTCTGTTAACATCAAAACAGAGCTTAATGAAGTGCGTGGAGTAAACGTGAGTGCACGAACAATAAGAAGAAGGTTAAAGGAAGCGGATATCACCCCTTTTAGACCAGCGAATGGTCTAAAGTTGTCTGCAGCTCACAGACAAGCTCGCTTAAGATTTGCGCGTGATCACCTGAATTGGACTGAAGAGCAATGGACCTCCGTATTGTTCACGGACGAGTGTAGGACATGTTTATATGGTGCAGATGGTCGCAGAAGACTCTATCGTCGACGTGGGGAGCGATATGCTCAAAGTTGCATTGAGGAGCGTGTTCCTTTTGGAGGCGGTTCGTGTATGGTCTGGGGTGGCATATCGATGAACGGGCGAACAGAACTTGTGTTCATAGACATGGTCCGTCAAAACGGTAATAGAGGGGGTTTGACTCCACATCGCTACATAACAGAGATCTTAGAAGATCACGTGGTGGTAAAATTTTCGTTGTCCTTACATGGGATTCATAGGCGAAAATTTTATTTTAATGCAGGATAATGCCCGGCCGCACGCTGCTGCACAAGTTCGACAATATTGCGAAGAGGTTGGGATACGTACAATGAATTGGCCAGCACGCAGCCCGGATCTTAATCCCATTGAGCATGTTTGGGACAATTTAAAAAGAGCTGTATATGCGAGAAACCCTCTGCCCACGACAGTGGCAGCACTAAGAACAGCACTTTCAGAAGAATGGGACAATATTCCGCAAGATCTTTTAATAACCCTAATATAATCTATGCGGAACCGATTAGAATCCGTAATAAGGGCACGTGGAGGTAATACACCTTATTAAAACATAAATAAACCCTTGCATAAAGTTTGTGTCTATTGTTAAAACCAATTTTTTAATTAAACCAATTTTCCTTAAATTTCTGTTTTTTCTTCAAAAAAAGTCTTAAGGTCCTTTCCAGTACACAAACTTAAACTTAAGGATATGACCCTACGCTGTTTTAAAGTTCATTAACCAATCTAGAGGTTTCAATTTAAATCTGTATAGAAAGTTTGCATTTTTGGTTTAAATATTTATTTCAAAGTCGTCTATTACTTTGATGCAGTTTATGAGTCCGTCAGTGTACATTCAAGCTATTAAAAAAACTGGAATAGACTATAAACTATGGAGAACACCATGCAATTTTGTTTAGATTTCTTGTCTGTTTGCTTGGTAATCAGGTAAAAACTATTGGGTCGATTTCTGACAGCATTACTTCTTTGGATACAGAGGCTAATCCTTCGAGCGAGGTAAGTCCAGCCTCCCGATCTCCTGTTGTATCGAGCAGACGTTTTTTAATATTTTGAAATAATTTGTGTCCACTTGCCCCATGGGTACGAAGTCTCCACCTCAAACGGCTCATATTGCCAGCTATAGTCATTGATATTAAAATGTGTACGACATCAGCACGAAGAGCGTCGGCGCCTCTCTTGCCTATTTTCCGAATTCAGTTCAGCGCCTATCATTATTTATTCGTTGCAATTAATGAAAAGAAAAACGTAGAAAAGCGACGATAAGGAATTCATTACTATTCACTGGAAAGGAGTTCATTAAGCGCTATCTATGCGCATTCATTGCAAGGGAAAAGTAATTAAGCAATTTATTTACATACATATTTTATTTTCAAGTTTTTACATTTTTCTTGTAAATATCTTATAAAATATGTACATAAATTTATTTAAAAAAAAATGTTTGCTTGTACTAGTGTACTGTAACGACTAAAACCTTCTTAGTCGTTGTTTATATTAAGAAATATAATATTTTTGAATTAGAATATCGAATGCCTCAAAAAACAATCGAAATCATTGTTGTATCGGCCCGCGGACTGAACAGATGTAAAAGCTTCCTGATTGAAAATATAAAGAAAATATTCCATGAACCAGTTCTTTGATTGAAGACCCGTACCGAGCTCGAGCCCTGGGTGCGCCACAGTACACACGTAAGAAGTGAAATGAATGTGAAATTGGTTAAATAAATAAAGCACCTAGCATGGTCGAGTCGACCGTGGTGGCCGTGGTAGGGGCAAGAAATAGATGGCGCGTAACGCCGATAAAGAAGTTCACTTGAAAAACTGATCTCCGTCGGCAGTGGGGCCTCGGGTCCAGCCTCCAGAATACCGGTGTCTAAGGCTTCAGACATAGGAATCCAACGGAGCTGCTTCTATATTATTGCCATCATAAAGTGCAGTGGCTCAGTGGGTAAAGTGCTCGAGTTCAAAACTCGTGTTTGAAATGACGCGGCTTCATATCCTGGCCGGGAAACATTGTACCGGTGAGGCAGTTACTATTTGCTCACGTCATAGAGAAACATCGTGATGAGGCCTGCGATCGTGATAACTGATATATGAAACACGCAAAACTGCGTTGACATGTATCCATGTCAACAACACGCTGGAGTACGAAAATCGGCTTGTCCCCCAATTGGCTAAAAACAATACGTGTGTTTTATGAAAAGATTGATAGTGATATTGATAGTGTTCAGTACGAAACACTGATCAGGTGGCGTGGACTCCCGACCTTTTGGCATCTTACCTAAATGGTATGATTCAAAGGGTTGAGATCATTAGTATGGGTGTCCCACAAGGATTTGGTCTCGACCCCTTTCTGCCTTTTGTTTATACTTACTATATTTTCTTAAGTTTTCGCGACTAGTATATCGTCCATAATAAAATTACGTTTCAACGGTTTCCAGCGCGGCAATTTATTTGATTTTTATTAACTAAAAGTTAAAACTCATAAAGCGTAGTTTTACTTTGTTTAGAATTTCGGATTCGAATGTAAAATATCGTTGCAATTATCTCGATCTTTATTAGAAGTACAAAGACGACAACAAGTCCAAAATTCGTAAAATAGACATGGCTCCCCAGCTACATGTAACTTCTATGGCTTCTAAGAATATGCAACTGCATTTAAACAATAGAAGAAAGGATTTATGGCATCTTACTGAAAGACAAAAGCAAAGGGATTAACGTGTACCTACAAATGGCTGAATAATTAAAGCGACCATAAAAGGATTAGCGATATTATACAATTCCAAGGGATAATAAAATATGTGTTGCAAATGTCCAATTATACGAATCTCGTCTTCTTCTAACAATCTATTTTCTTAGTGACTCATCTCAGGATATCTCAGGATCTATAATACTTATAGACTTGGGCATGGACCTTCCTTGCGCCAAGTAGAAGTCCGCTAAAACGGATTTTACGGCACCCGAAGCAGGCGGGTATCAGCTAGTATATATATATAAATGATTTAATGTTGTTAGTAAAAAATAAACACCACGCTGTCGTCCGTGAACAAGGCCACTGAAAAGCGGCCGAAACGGAATAACCAAAATCAAATAAATTACTGCGCTTAAAACCGTTAAAACGTAGTTTTATTATGTATACAAGTCGCGAAAGCTCAAGAAAATATGACCACGTTGTGTTGGCTAATTTTCAAATTGCTCTCAATTCCACTCGTCCCTACCCCCCTACAAGTGTACTAACCTCGGAAGTCTTCTAGGACGTCTCTCTTATATCCCCCATCGGCGGTGATAAGCCGTTAATGGCTTTCCTACACCATTAAACGCGTAGGACGTAAAAAAACATAAATTCGTGCGATACATAATAAATTGTTGATAATATAAAACGCTGTGGTTTTTCAGTGGCTAGCGCACGCGGCCGAACCTCAAAGGGCGCGGGTTCCAATCCTGGCCGGAGCGCGTGCGCCTCATACGCAGTATTCTGACCTAATGTGCATAATGTTACAATTAGCACGTGCTAATGATGAAGAAATACGTCGTGATGAAACCTGCACATCGAGATGACAAATGTGCCAAAGCGGGTGGTTTAAGGGTAGTTATTATTATTTATTGTTCGGTATAATAATTTACTATTTTTTGAAATAAGATTTTATCTGTACAATTTGGGAGTTTTTGGCGGGAACTGAAAGGAGATGTTGAGCTGTGCAGTTTTATTTTCTAAAAATGTGTAAAATTACTCTAAAATGAACAATAGCTTTAGGCTATTGATAGTTTTTGAGTAGTAGTTATGTGTTTTGTGAGAAATATGAACTGTATAGTCAAATGGGGCCTTTTGAGTTGCCACAAGAACTCCGTTGAATGGCACTAGCTGATTACCTACAGTTCAGCTGTGCTACACATAGGCTTAAGAAAACGAAGAAACTATATTGTAAACTAAGCTAATCTAACTTAAAGGCCTAGCTGCCAAGTCATAAACATAAATAAATAAAATAAGAATACAATTCCCTGCGGCCGGGCGACCTGTCGTGAGAGGCGACAAAGCAGCCCACAGCCAGGTTGTAGGGAATTTGCCCGATTGGATGGCTACCACCCCTGGTCTAAAGTATGTCGCCGTTACAACCTTGAGTTGTGTTCCGGCATTAGTGACCAGGTTCCAGTCTCCCTTGAGAGAGCAGCAGCACATTTGTAGCACCTTCGGTGTTGCGAATGTCCATAGGCGATGGTAGCCGCTTTCTATCAAGCGGGCCGCCTGCCTGTCTGCTGAACTCCTGCAATAATTTTTTTGAAATAAAATGAATATTATTAGTAAGAATCTAATTTTAATGTATCTTAGAAAAACGCTTCTATTCACAACTGTTATCATCAGAACCGGTTTAATTTGTTTAATTCTCTACTTATATTCTCTTTATTGTACCTAGTCGACGATAATGGCGGGTGGATGAACTGTTGAAATACAATGATCCAGCTGAGAGGAAACCAGTGGCTGACTCCATCCTGGCATTGTATAACTAGACTTGAAGTCAGTGCGGCGCTACCAAGTCTGACTTCCAGCTACTGAATTGGAGAGCTGACTGGGCCTCAAGTCTGTAACTCAAATTGACATTGAATTGAATTGGAATTGTATCTTTTGTCGGTTTTGGGTCAGATCACGTCAAGTGGACCCCCCCTTTATCTCTTGATGATAGAAAACTGATTAAAATATAAATATCGAAAGTAGTCATACCTAAGAATCATCCCTCAAAACAGTTTTTGAAAATTTTGAATTTAACAACTTATTTATTTGACAATAAAAAAAATTCGGTACTTTAAATTAAAAAAATAATCATAAAAAAGTTATTGAAGATAACTTAACGAAATTTTCAGCAATTATAGTATAATATCTATAATTTCACATAAAATTCTTTTACAAATTTCATTTGTTTTTATCATATTTTTTATTAACTTTCAAATATACAAATTTAAATTTAATGACTTCTCAGTACGATAATTGAATTATTACTGTCAACCGAGACTGATTTAATATGAATTTTAGAGACTAGTGATACATTCGAATGGATGATTAAATCTGGCGTGATTCAAGTTACTAACTAGGCGCCCTGACTTCGAAATATTTAATCGGGAATATTGGGGAGCGCTGTACTGATTTTACTTCACTTCAATCAATTTACACGATGCCAGTATGAAGTCAACACTGTCCCACGTCTTTAATCTCAATTTGAGCTTCTGTGGTGGAGCGAGCTGTCTTAGGAGAGCCCCTGGGATTGATTGCTGGGTGGTAAATTTCGGAAACGAACTTTCTGTTATTTACTATGGTTTGGGTGTCTGGGATCGGCCCCAGAGTGGTCCGTTGTATATTAACTATAACACAAGCGTAACTTGTTTAGCTGGGGGATATACAATGTGTGTCTGACAAAAAAAAACAGGCAATATAAGTAAGCCTTGTCTCTGGCGTGGGGAAATTAAATCCGGTAAATATTTATGGCTCAAATGGTCTCAAATTCCTAACTTTAACTTCGAGTTGACGATCAATATTAATATACGAAAACAGTTTTTTTTAACAATCGTCATCAGTCTTTTTCTGAATGTTACTCAGATTTGTCGCTATTTATTTGAGCGTTTCTCAAAATTGTTGACTAAGAGTAATAGTAATTTTGACAATGTCCCACATTTTTGCAAGAGAATAAATAATTTCCCATTAATCATACAAGTGGTATTTCGTTTTAGCAACTTCACACCATCGTCGTCTTTTTTACATTAATTATATAAACATTAAAACACAGGAAAATTATTTGAAAAAAAATCTAAACAACATCATACGAACATTTTATTTTTAAATTATCATAATTAGTGAGACATAAATGTGCAATAGTTAACAATAATTACTTAAACAGAAGAAGTAAGTAAGCACTAAAACACTGCGACCGTACGGCCCAATACCTACTTGGCAACTAACGGCGCGTTCCTACTGTTACCGACCGTTCATTTGCCTAATTACCGGTGAAAATTTGACATAAGCTCCAAACAAATAATTCCAAAATTCAACAGATGATAGGACAAGTGAATGAATAGTAAGATAGGTAGGAATCGGCCATAAACCATTTTCCGTAACAAGCTTTAGTCGTTGTTTTTAAATGTTTCCTAAACAAACTTATCACATAGTAGATTCGATGATAACTATGTCTTATTACTTGTTTAATAACAAATGGCAGACAAACACACATATTTTATATCCCCAAGGTCCCCGAGCACTGTGGGGTGGGGCCGCTCCCAGATACCCAGACTGTCGTATATATTAAATAACGGCGGACAGTGTGTTTGCTAAATTTACAATTATTCCAGGAATCTAATTGGATATAGGAGCTTTTTAAAGCTGTGACGTGATATCACTTGTTAACTGTTCATTGCGTTAACTAGTTACAATTTAACCATAAACTCTATACAAGTAGTGCCAATTTTTAAAAATTAATAAGTAAACTACATAGATGGTACAATTGGTCAATTGTTATAGTGCCAACTATACTGCCAAAAGGCATCTCATTCATTTATTCAAATATTAATAAAATCTTAATATTTTGTATCTATATATATATGAATAAATTGACAGTGTCAAGCACATGGGTGCCAACAATAGCACAGCTTCTACTTTGCGATGAAATTTGAAGGTCGACCGTGAGATGGTGGTTAGCGACGTCTGCCAGGGACGTCGACGGGCAGTTCGGGGACGCTCGGCGGGGTCACTTCTGGCACGGAGGGGGTGGAGGGGATGGAGGGGGTGGAGGGGATGGAGGGGGTGGAGGGGACGGAAGGAAGTGTGGCGTCTGGCACGTCCCAGCCCGGCGTCGTGACCACGTCGGTCCCCGGCGGGGTGACTGGTGGATATTGGCCGGAGACCAGCCCGAACGCGGCCCACGAGAGCAGCACGGCGACCAACAACTGCAATTAATCAATGAACTCATTTTCAATCAATCCTCCTACTGTGAAAAATAAAAATCACGGGCCCAATGTGGATTGAAACCATTCTCGAACCCACTTGAACTCATACAAACGACTCATTTAAATCGGTTCAGCTGTTTAAGCGGTGTTCAGAGAGAGAGAAAGAGAGAGAGAGAGAGAGAGAGACACGCACAGAACAATTACACCGGCCGACAAATGAGGACTTTTTGAAAGTTGTTTTGATATGAGTGATAAATATCATTAATTTATAGTATTTTAAATACAAAATTACCTACATAATTACTTTATCACATCAGATTTTTTTACAAACAAGACAAATCGGTTTTTTTTTTAATTTTAAGAAAGATATCAATCATTATATGATAAATACATATTTATTTGAAAACTTCTACAGAAAATATCATGTACAATAGTTGCTATGAAGCTATTTTGAGTGAGATCTTTTGGGTTTAGCTGTAAAATTACATCTGGGAGTATTTTTTTTATGGGAATCGTCAATAATATCACGTTTTATTGACCAGCAGTAATTAGCCATCATATTCACATTCCATCGCCCTTGGTACCTTGTTTCCATAGTTTTGATGTCTTGGTGAAACCTTTCACCCTGTTCTTCGGAAAAAATCCAAATGTGAATCTAAAAATGGAGTTTTATACCCATATTACACCCCAATTTTTGATACTTATTTAATAAATTTGCTACAATATTTTTATATTCAAGGTGTTTGTGATTTCCTAGAAAAATGTCCACTGCCTTAATAGTTCAACACAAATAGTACACACAAAGTTCGGAGTCCACGATCTGAGTTGAATTTTAAAGCCAAAATAAGAATTATAAGTATTTTCCACAAATTCAGTAATTTTCAATTTCTGCTTTGAAGTCATAAAATTTCCAGAAATGTAACAAAATGTATTACGACACTTTCTTGAAGACATTATATTTTTCCGCCGTTTTTCAACCACAAATCAATAATTAAATATTTTAAACACCAAAAATAAAATGTAAACATTTTTTTTTAATAAACACTGATTTTAGTAAAAAAATTGTATACAAAGTAACTATAAAGGCTTATTTCCATGTAACACGTTTCGAATGGGCGTGTCGCGGTTCCAACTAATATATTTTTTCACGAGATGTCGCTTAATTCAATAAAGAAGCGCCATAACTTATTAATTTAATTCATTTTTACCTTCGATCAATGTTCACCGAAGACTTTTACTGAATAATCAAAAATAGCGTATATTTTCGTTTTATTAAAAATCTGATGTGATACGATAAAATGAGGTCTGATTTCGTTATCAGCACTATAAAATTAGTGGAAAAAATGTATTATATCTTAGAACAAAAACATGTCGGCCGGTGTTATCTATATAAAGATATGAATGAGGCCCTTAATGAGGCTTCGTGCAGGTTGCTGTTGAGATGCTTCGTGTGGTTCAGAGGCCATGAGCCTCTGCCAACATCTATCAAAACGACTCATTGACTCTTCGGGTGATCAGAGAGAAAACTCCCCCTAAGCGGCTGGATCGAATTTGATGAAATTTTTTGGGTATGTTCGTATGAGTTTAGGGCCACAATTGGGCCCAGTAGGTGGCGCTGCAATCGGGACGTGGATTTTTATTTTTCGGAGCGGGACAACGTCTGCCGACCCCCTAGTTTTTTATTAAATTTATTTGTAATTTTAGGGTACTTTAAAAAATGTGATTATTCCAAAAATTATGATCTCCAATTTACAAATCTTTTGTTGCTTCTATGAATCTATATATGTAAAACAAAGTCGTATTAGTTACACCATTTATAACTCGACAAGGGCTGGACTAATTTTCATGATTTTTGTGTTTTTGGCACTGTCTTCTTCCGGAATAGGATAATAAGTATTAAAATATGATATTCATCAATAAAATAAATTATCATTAAAAAACAGCAGACTAGCCATTCATTGGTTACGATGTTTCCCGGCCGATTTTGGCAATGGTGACTGTATTTCAACTCATTTTCCTTTGTCTGTTTTAGATGAATTATTTTTGTGTGTGTTTAAGTGGGTCCCAGGATGGTTTAGATTCAAATTTGAAACAGGTAGATGGCGCTGCAATCGGGTTTCGGGATTTAGGTGCAATTGTTTTTGTGTGTGTTCAAGTGGCTCCCAGAATGGTTTAGATTCAAATTTGAAACAGGTAGATGGCGCTGCAATCGGGTTCCGGGATTTAGGTACAATTGTTTTTGTGTGTGTTCAAGTGGCTCCTAGGATGGTTTAGATTCAAATTTGAAACAGGTAGATGGCGCTGCAATCGGGTTTCGGGATTTAGGTGCAATTGTTTTTGTGTGTGTTCAAGTGGCTCCCAGAATGGTTTAGATTCAAATTTGAAACAGGTAGATGGCGCTGCAATCGGGTTCCGGGATTTAGGTACAATTGTTTTTGTGTGTGTTCAAGTGGCTCCTAGGATGGTTTAGATTCAAATTTGAAACAGGTAGATGGCGCTGCAATCGGGTTCCGGGATTTAGGTGCAATTGTTTTTGTATGTGTTCAAGTGGCTCCCAGGATGGTTTAGATTCAAATTTGAAACAGGTAGATGGCACTGCAATCGGGTTTCAGGATTTAGGTGCAATTGTTTTTGTGTGTGTTCAAGTGGCTCCCAGAATGGTTTAGATTCAAATTTGAAACAGGTAGATGGCGCTGCAATCGGGTTCCGGGATTTAGGTGCAATTGTTTTTGTGTGTGTTCAAGTGGCTCCCGGGGATAGAACCCGGTAGGTGGCACCGCTTAACACCTCTTTAACAATAGGGCCAATTTTGAGGAACGAAAATGTTTTTTCAAGTAGATTCGAGAATGGTTTAGATTAACAATTGGTCCCGGATGATGGCGCTGCAATCGGTTTCTAGATTATATTTTTTAAGGGCAACACAACGTCTACCGGGTACAGCTAGTACTTGATAAATTAGTGAGGATAATAATTCTAAAAAAGAGCTCTTTTTTAAATAGATGATCTCAACGCAACTGATATTCATTTTACCAAAGTCAAAGTTAAACAACAAAAAGTTCGGTGGAAAATAATAAAACAATTATAAACATTTATATTTTGTACAAATGTTAATTGCAAACCCTGAGATATATGCGTATAATAATGATATATAGTATTTAGAACACAATAAAATATAAAGAACTTGCGGTTCCAGCAGACGTCTTGCTCTGAAAAAATAAAAATCTAGAAACCGATTCCAGCACCACCTACCGGGTCTAATTGTGAATCTAAACCATCCCCGGACCCACTCAAACATTAATTCTTTTGGAACTTTATTAACAGGATGAGGGTAATCAAGAGGAAGGAGTCCATACAAAGGAGTAGTAATTTTTGTACAGTAAATAAAAATATGTTCAACAGAACTTTCGCCCAAATCACAGTCACATAGAGACGTGTCGTGAATTCCCCCCACGTCACAATGGGCTTCGAGATCTCGACGAAGACATTGTACTTGTTACACCCAATAGAAACAGTGTTTTTCGCTCAGTTGTCAGATCACGCATTTGTACGGATTCCAGAATGACCAGGGATCCAGGCTAGAACAGACTCCACGCCTAAAGAATATCCTCGATGAAGAACCTCTTTTATATGTAGGGATAAGGGGGTTACCCTTTTTCGAACAGAATAGAGACTTAGCGGTATCTTGTGGGTACTTCAAAAAATCCGTTAAATTATTGACTTTTGATTCAGCCAATGTCAAAGTTGAATGGTGGAAAGGTAGATGGAAAAAGAAGAGAATATATCAAATGATTTTTTTTAAACAATACGCAGTGAAACGTGTGTCTTTTTGTATATAATTTTAGTACTTCAGGTATATAAGAAAATGTTATATGAGAATTACGTAAATAAATAGAAAACATCGTGATTTTAATTATAATATCACTTTTAAACAATAAGAAGTAATAATTTATTTATATGTAATTAATATTGTCGTATTTGAGATAGATGCCTTACCTTGTGATCCATCATGGTGTAGTGTGCGGTGAATCGGTGATGAGGAGTGTGGTATACGCCAGTGGTCCAGTTTGCGCCCCTTTATACCCATATCCAGCTGAGATAGGCAAATGAGCCCATGTTCAACCATAATTATCCACAGATAACACCTCGCCCTAAATGTACTTGCACTTCCTATGAACACCATTTCATATTTTGCATCCACATTTTACGACATAGACATATGCAACTTGATAGAACGGATATAACAATAATTGTGAAACTTGTACTTTATGAATAAAACACAACGTTTGGACAGATAACAAAGATTACAGTTATTTTGCCAATATTTAAAATCAAGTCAAATGGATCCAGAAGTTTTCCCTAAAAATCCGGAGTAATTTATGTTACTAACTACTACTACTAACCTAACTACAACAAAACAACTAACAAATTATGATGAAAAATATATACTTTTTAGCCAGACGTGGTGCTGGGGAGCTTCTTGTCGCTAGCGAGCGCATTGACTTGGAAATATGACGTCACAACTTGCTATGCTCGTACAAAATCTATACTGCTTCGGCGTTTTGTAAGATGATAAACAGAATTTTGGTAAAGTCGAGTGTTCTCTTCGTTATTGCTATGGTCAATTTTGCCCCTAGAGGTGTTTAAAAATAGCCATAGCAAAGCTGTCAATTAGTTCGCCAGCTGCTTCATGGTTGTTGATGGTTTCGCCGACAACTGCCAGCTGTCGGTTGGGGAAACATCATCAGATCAGCTGATTTTTTAGCCGGCTAATGAATAATCCCCAGCCGGATAGCTAGTTTTTGGAAAGCTAGAATGTTGGATGATTTTACTCACCGACAGTTGCCCCTCTCTATTCTTTTCGTAAACTAATATTTGCTAATATTTTTTATCAGCGAGCATCGTTTTAGTTTTTTTAATATATCTACCAGCTCTAAAGCTATATAAGATAATATAAAGTACATTATCTTTTTCACTTTTTATGAAACACCAAGTAATCGATATAAAGATACTTTTAAATCATTCCATTTAATACCGTCATGTTCTTTCAGTTATTTTACCTTTCAACTAAGTTGATTCAATTTGGTGGATTTGTTTAAAAACCTATTGTCTTATTCAGAAACTTGAATATTCATGATAACTTAAATATCGTATAACATTATCTATACATACAGAGATAAATACAATTGAAGTGTTTGTTTGTAATGTCAACATAATAGTTTTTTTTATTAAATGCGTATGAAAGCACGGTACCTACTTTATCAAAAAATTACTAATTCATTTAAACATTTATTTAGACTTCACCCGAATGGAGTATTACGAGAACACAGTATTAAATAACCTCCTTACAACATCAAGAAAGCTGACGTAGAGCTAAGACTTCTTTCTTCTGAACTCTATGGCTATAGTCAGTATGATGACCGTGTCATATGTCATAATGACACATAGAGGTGACGCGCGGCGAGCTGCGGGGCGCTAGGAGACACCTGGAAACCCTGCCCCGCCAGAAACACGACCATGTCGCACAAAAAGGGCACTTAGGTGAAAGGTAAGCAGCGCTCATGTCTTTACGTCTGGTAGATGTTTCACACAACCAAAAGGCTGCTCTATACTGGGGCACACTAGCGTTGCAGTCCAGAGGCAACGCGGCCAGTGTTCGGGAACGTTCCCGATTAACAGCGGCCTGCCAATAGGTTTTCTAGATTAATTCTAATTTCTATGTAAGGATATTTCACAAATATATTATAAATAACAAAGCCATTGAAATTAAAATACACTATGTAACAGATCACTGCCAACGGGGAGCGTGCCCAGAAGGCTGGCTGCACTTTGCATTTGAAGGAAATTTTGTCAATTAATGTAATGTAATGTAATGTAAAATGGAATCAATCATAGTTACTGTTAAAAGAGAAGGGAAGAACGGACGCAACGAACTCTCCAGCAACATATTTTTACTTCATAATAGTTGTTAGTGTTCGTCTTTTAACATTTTAGATCCATTAATAATTGGATCTGTAAAGTGTATACACTTGCTCTTGCTTGTAGAGGTGGATGAATTGCAGGTGCGTCGCGGTGCGGCCGGTGACACCCAGACCGGAGGCATGTCGTCGTCGGGGTCGTGGAGCGGCGGCGGCGCGCGGCCGGCGGACATCATAGACCTCGACAGGTTCATGCGCGGCGGCGTCAGGCCTCCGAGACAGACGCCCTCTCTGCGCCAGCTGTGGTAACTGTCCTACCTGATGGAAAGTGGACATTCAATGACCCTTCCACTTTCCGTCGAGATTCTCGCGAGAATAAAGAAAGTGTGGAACACGAAATTATGTTGTTTTCTCGCCGTGTGAATTTTTCAAGTGTACCTTCAGGGGCCAGTCCTAAACTGTACAAAATAGCGAAAAAGAAGTCTCGAAGCCGATTTTGAAAAAATCTAAAGTTATTAGATTTTTGAATAATAAATACACTTGTCTTTTTTAATGGCAGGAGTTCAGCAGACAGGCAGACGGCCCACTTGATGGAAAGAGGTTACCATCGCCTATGGACATTTGCAACACCATAGGTGCTACAATTGCGCTGCTGCTCTCTTAAGGGAGACTGAAACCTGGATACTAATGCCGGAACACAACTCAAGGTTGTTATGGCGACATACTTTAGACCAGGGGTGGTAGCTATTCAGTCGGATAAATGCCCTACCACCTGGCTGTGGGTTGTTTTGTTGCCTCTTACGACAGGCCGCCCCAACGCAGGAAATTGTATTCTTTCTCCGTTCCTGCACGGATATATATCTGACTCGATAAGTGGCGTTGCATCACAATCTTGATTTCTATTTTTTAAGGGCATGACAAAGTCTGCTCTTCCCACTACTGTAGTTGCTAATTATTTATTGATAGATCGCCCGCTTGGTGATGGAAAATCGTTCTATTTTGGATAATTCACACTATATAACTGATAGCCTATGTGTTATTCTGGTATCTAAGCTATATTACTGTAAAGTTTCATCAAAATCCATTCAGTAGTTTATGCATGAACGCGTGAATCTATTCTTACAAACTTTCGCCTTTATAATATTAGTAAGAATAGAGTGAATTTTTAGTTATTAGTCTTGTCATTATTGCAACGGTAATAGACATGTTGGTAGTGAGTTGAGCGGTGTACATAAAATAGGAGGGATTATTATATGATCTATGACTTTTAAAAGATAAAAACTTTTGAATTTGAATATTCTAGAGATATTTCCGCCAGGTTTTGGCGAAAATGTGAAGCGCTTATAATGAGGTCTGTTGCAGCGACCGTCTGGTGGTGGACAACGGCGGTCCCTCCCTGAAAGCGAACGCGTCTTCCAGCAGGGAGAGTACTTCGGTGGGGAGGCTCGCGCCACCCCCGGGAAGGGGCAAACACCAGAAACGCTTCTCCCATGACTCGGGCCTCTCTGATGGGAGCTACACGAGGCGGAGACACAGGCACCACAGGTTATCCTGTTATATCTTCTTCACTTCTCTTTGTACGTGTATCCTCTATGCGTTCAATTGATCAAACTGTGATGGAACTCTGATAGGGGGTCCAGTAGACGCCCGCTAGGCTTTCTAACCCAAAAAACTAAATATGCAACCATATACAATTTATTTCTGGAAAACCTACAGGGAATGCCATATCGCTTGGCTGGGACTAAGCCGCAACAGGCACAGAAGCCTGGGGGGATGTTCGCGACCCGTGTGAGTGTGGGATTCGCCGGATCGGGGGTGGCACTAGCGTGCCCAGTCAGAACTTGTGCCACGCTATTGCCACTCCCCAGTTAGGGATACCCACTAAAACCCCTGGGTGTTCCGTGCTGCGCCTTATGCCAGGGCTACGGGTGTTGGGCTGCCCGTCTCCGCAAGCCCTGATAGGCGTGGGCCACCCTCACGAGGCCTCTTTCAATGCCGGGGGAATACTCGCCCGGCGACTCATGATCAAATCCAGCGTGGGGCGGTTTGTAACGCGCCGAGGTCGAAGTTCGCCCTCCAGCGTCGGCACGACCTCCTTTGGCGGGAGCGGAGCAAGGACGTCCGCTCACGCTCCCGCTCCGCCTCCTCCTTTGCAAACATGACGTTCTCGCAGAAGGAGGAGACGGCGTCCCATCCAGGTTGGTTACCGACCATGGTGCGAACCACGGCCGAGAACGAGGTGTCAGAGCCGGTGAAGGCGACGAGGTCTCGGCGCTGCTTCGTCCATGCTGGACAAACCTGGAGTGTGTGCAGCACAATATCCTCGTTGCCTGGGTCGCAATGGTGGCACCCTGATGTAGGCTCTCGACCAAGGCGACACAGGTACCTCCCGAAGCAAGCTCCGAGAGGACCTGTGTCAGCCGGAAAGTCAGGGTGCCGTGTCTTCTGTCCAGCCATTCACGCACGACGGGTCTCACCGCCTCAATGGTGGCGGGGCCCGCGCTGGGGTGTCTAAGGCGTTCATCCCCGACTCCCACGGCTACTTGGCAGAACTCCGACCGGCACACCTGGATCTCGCGAGGCGCGGGTCTGGAGCCCCTGGCCAGGGCCTCTTTGTGCCACGTATACAGTGACACAAGGACCCTGGCTTCCAGGTCCCATGAGAGAGGGATCCGGCGAGTAGCGAGGCCGCTTCGAAAGACACCGTACGGTATCCCTTTTGCCCTGACGGCCAATATACGCTGTGCCTGACGCAACAGCGCAGCGTTTCGGGCCGTCAGGCGGTCCGCCCACACTGGGGCCCCATACAGGGCCATCGACCGTACGATACCTTCAAAGAGTTTTCGGCACGTGGCGTTCGGCCCCCTGACGTTGGGGAGTCTGGTGAGCAGCTGCCGAAAATGTGCCGAAAAATCCCACCGGCCATCGAGGACCAATCCCAGATACTTCATGGTCTCCCCGATGCCGATGCGGATGCCTCCTACTATAATGCTGGTATTTGGAGGTGGACGATTACGAGGACCGTGAAATATCACGGCCTCGGTCTTCTGCAACGCCACCTCCAATCCAAGACGCCGGATCCTGCCTACGATAGACAACACCCCAGCCGTGCCTCGAAGGCACGCCTGCCTATGGGTCCTCCCGCGCGCGGTTATTACGACTGCCTATTCCAACGCAGGAAATTGTACTGTATTGTGAACACTCGAGTGATAGTAGTGAACAGTGGTTATAAGGCGATGATGGAACGTAGACGGCCCGGCGCCTCGGTGCAACGGTCGTCGGGCTCGCTGCGAGCGTTCCGCGCCGCCTGCGAGCGCGCGCTGCTCGACCAGCAGAGACAGATCGCGCGCGTCGCGCACCTCTGCGAGCAGCTGACGGTGCAGCGCGCGGAGAAGGGGCAGCTCCCGGCGCCCGCCACCACCACCACCAGCGACCTGTCCTCCAGCAGCAGGAGCACCGCGGACCAGAAGCGCAAGGACAAATATCGGGTACATATTCACTCATATTAGTACTAACTACTGGCTGCTTGGATTGAATTTTCAATAATCCGTTCTTAGTGCGCACACACCGTATCGAAAGACCTGTATGCAAATCGCGGTTCTAGACCTAGTAGTTTAGTGTTTTACACTGTGCGGTGATATATGACAGTTAGTCAAGAGATCAAGTAATTATCTTTATACCTACATATATAACAAATATATTCTTGAGTACGTCACTGAACTCCTTCTAAGCCCATGGACGGATTTTAATGGGTTTTTTTTAGTTAATACATGTAAAAATAGATGCTACTGACCAATAATAGTACATGCTATTTACCACAAGTTTCATGTTAACCTTTTGGTATTTTACTGATTATTTAGTTCAATAAACCAGTGCAACCAAATGAGTAAATATATTATTTGGTAGTACACTTGGGTCATCTAGTGTAAAGTGTTTGAATGGAGTGGACCCTTGGATGGATTAGATTTACGGTTGGAATCGGGTTTTAGATTTTTATTGTTTTAGAGCAGCATAATGAGGGGACGAACATGGGACACACTGCATCCCAGGAACTGGTCCCTATATAAGCTCTAGCAATTGTGATCGTATGACCGCAGACGCAGGAGTGCAAGACGTACAAGATAATAATGAACAAGCTGGACGAGCTGAACCGGCTGTTCGCGGCGGGGGGGCGTTCACCCCCGCGCCCCCGCCCCCGCCGCGCCCCCTCCTCGGCCTCCGTCACCGTCTCCGACAAGCTGGTGGCCACGGAGCCCGAGCCCAGGGGGGCGGCTCGTCAGCCCAACGCCTCTTCACTACAAGTAGGTACTCAATATGAATTCCGTAACTTAAACCAAGGGTTTAATAGATGTATGGGTCGACGTACAGCATTTGGCGGACGCTGCCACCTACTTAAGCTACTCTAAGTAACTATAAAAGACGATCACAAATATTTTGTGATTTCAACTAGCAGTAAGTTGAACTGGCAACTCCAAGGATCGTTATCCAAGTACTTACAGCTTCAAGAATAAATCCTTGAAAGCAACAAGGTGTATTGCTTCACCAAGCACCAACACTCCAACAATAATCTACTGCCAGCATCCACCAACACTCCAACAATAAACTACTGCCAGCATCCACCAACACTACCACCAAGTGCTGACAAGCAATATTTCAGCAATATGGTATTCGTTTCAGTTACAGGTATCCGTATGAAATTAGTTCGGACGGATTTAGGGCCAGTTTAAACTACGGTTGGTGTTTCACATTAGGCAAGTTTTACCCGATGGTAAGGCCAGTGAACGGTCGGTAAGATATAGGAACTGGCCATTAGTCATACATACAAACGAGACGGGGAGATTTGGACCAAAGAAATGTAGACTTGTGCTTTAAAAATAGCGTCATATTTTTCTATCACAAAATGAAAATTAACAGCCCTAAATTTTATCTGGAAGACGAGAAATCTTAAAAAAAAAGTATGTTACTATAATCGATTTATGAGAATGAAATTAAACAATAAATAACTTAAAATCACTTACACCACACGGTTGATTAATTGAAAATAACTAAACCCACTACAATTATTGAAATAATATTAACCTAATAAAAAGAAACCTTAAAATAGTTTTCATATTTTTACAATCTGGGCCCAAGAATAAATGAAAGCGTATAGGCCTCCTTTTGTAAAATAATTTCATTGTATTGTCAGGATCGCCGCGTGGTCGAGAAAAAAACACCGCAGCTAGTCGAGCGAGCGGTGGGTAGCATCAGCGGTTCAGTTCGCGATTCGCTGGGACGTTCGTCGGCACGTTCGCCGCGGGTGGTCGTCACCAAAGCGTACGCGTTCGACATTTCGCCAAGGGAGGCGCTCAACGCGCGCCACTTGCTCAAGAGGGAGCGCCCTAACGTCGTCACGGAAAGGTAAACATTGTTCACTACTTGCTGCCGGCGCCTTCGCTCGCGTAGATCAAGTTAAACAGTTACCCCTTTTCACCCTCTTAGGGGTTGAATTTTACAAAAAGCTGATACATGTTGTGGCGACATTAGTGCCAACATCATAAGCAAGCATGTGAGCGCGAAACCAATATTTATCTGTGGCAAGTAAAACATCGCGCAGTTTATCACAAGCGCGCGCCCAATGTTTCGCGGCATTCACTTGGCGCGAAACAGTCGAGAAACGAAGTTCATTTCGGGACATCTCGGCACAGTCCGACTCACGCCTTCAACGTGACCGCACGACATCAGTGCTCGTGTAAAACGTTAGTTCTCGCGCTTGCTTGCTGTTTGCCTTCATACAAAAATCCTTCTGAACATTATTGTACATTGAGAGTGAGTGTGTGATTACACGTGTACGACGCAACTTCTCTTTCATTAACCCGTACACCACTCAACGGCCGCAACCATCATCTCATCACATCATCACCCCCCTCAATGTCTACGTTTATTTCATATCAAAAGGCTAAGAGTCTGCGAGAGGAATCGGTACGACAAAATTAAAACGTAATTATTTCGATAGATAATTTCCATAGTAATAGTAAATAGATAAGTCGTGGCAGCGTAATGGCCAACGCACGTGTCCCAAACTGAAAGGGCATGGGTTCGATCCTGGCCGGAACGGATGTGCATATTGTCACAATTACCACATGCTAACAACGGTGAAGAAGAACATCGTGATGCAACATGCACATCGAGATAACCGATGTGTCAAACCAGCCAAGCTGCCTTGGACAAGCGTGGCGGGTATACTGTCCGTACCCCCCTATGATGGGAAGCCCCGAAAGCCCGAGCGAAGCAGTGGGACAGTTATAAGTTGTTATTATGATATTTCGATAAGTAGTATTTTGTTTCAGCATAGTCAAAACCGATTACTTAGACAACGAACCGCATTCGAGCAAATGCGACCCGCGCTGCGGGTTCGACTTGGACGACCCGGTGCACGTGAGTCATTTCAATATAGTAATTATTTAAAAAAAACACTACATCCACGTCGCATATTATGACGGAGTTGTTACTGAATAAAAACGAAGGACACCAAAGAAACGCAACAGTGCCACCTCGATCTTGCTATATTTGTGTATACCCCGCCAACAATGTCATCATCAGGATAAATAGTAGCCGCAAAAGAAGTCCCACAGGCGCGGCGGTGCTTTTATTACCATGAGAAATTGGATAGAGGACCATAGGCCGCACCCGCACCGAGAGGTTACCCTTCCTGGGTGCACGGTCCTAACTCCTGCCCACGCACCACGTCACGCGCCACGTTCACGTCCTTACTTGTCATTTTTTTTAACAACACAAGGCTTACGATCTCGATACTTCATTGAATATTCCTCACGTTTTTATCAAGATTGGGATGGATTAACAGGAACGAGACGGGATGGGAATGCTTTTTTTATTGCATAAGTTTAGCAGACAAGAAGACGGCCCACCTGATGGAAAGCGATTACCGTATGGACACCTAAATTGACATTTGTAACACTAAAGGTGCTTACTAATGTGCTGCGGCTTTCTAAGTGGGACTGATATCTGGCCACTAATACCGGACCACATCTCAAAGGTTGTTATGACGGCATACCCTAGACCAGGTGTGGTAGCCATCCAGACGGGCACCTGACTGTGGATAGTGTTGTCGCCGACGATAAATAAATACTTACATAGAGATACAAATGTGATTGATTTTGCTTAATTCAGTAATATTTCAATTTCAGCTGTATTCCCAAGCGAAACATTTGCAAGCACTACACGCGAGCACCCGCCGGCGTACCCACAGCGCTGACGGAGCGCCCTTCCTCGCCGAATACGACGAACGCGAGCGTGAGGACGAACGCGAACGAATCGGGAGGCGAACGCGCGAGACGTCGCTGTGCGCGTTGTGCAGGTGCTACTGGCGATCGCTCCGGCACTTCATCGCCGGACAATTGTTCTGTTGTCCCGACAACAACTATAAATATTCCTAAATTATATTCAAACATCCCAAGAACTGATTTAAATATTACCTAGATGGCGATTTAATCTGCAAATATATTTGTTGGGAATGCTTTTCGGGTCTTGCTAGATTATTTTTTAATAATAATATTCAGCAGACAAACACACCCATTGGATATCCACAAGTTTAACAAGTTACGCGTGTGTCATGGGTACCTAATATACAACGGACCACTCTGGGAACTATCCCAAACACCCAGAGTAAATAGAAGTTCTTTTCTTAATTTTTCGTGACTGTACACATAGGCTACGTTCCACTAGAGAATCACAACGACCACGTTCACGATCGCGATTTTTCCCGTTCGACCTACTTGCGGGCGTTACAATAATAACTCTAGTGGAACGGTTATTCGACCCACCTTTTGACGTGGGTTGTTGTGAGCGCTGCGGGAGCGTAAATCATGACGTCACTAGTAAGGTTTTCGCAACGACCATGACGACCGCAGTCGCCTTGTGAAACGGCAGACGGGGCATTTTGGACGTTGTGAGATACTAAAGGAACGCGCTCATAATTAAAACTGTTTTAGCGGATTAAACGGCTAAAACTTAGATTTAATAACGAAAAGTTCGTTTACGAAATTTGCCATGCAACCAGAACCAGTTTTATTATTAATCCACTTAAATTTCATTTGTTGAACCTAACATTAACTAAATTGTAGGTCTTTGTAATTTGTTTTTATCAAAGTCAAAATGGTCTTTGTGGTAAATCATAGTCATATTTCACAAAACAGTTAAGACTTCCCGCAGATATTATTGCTTAAAACAGAAGGTGGTCCTGTGGCGCCATCTAGCATTTAGGAGCTTTTTAGTGTTATATTTTTAATTGAAAGACTGTAAGAACGTACCTTGTATGGCCGACGTGAGCCACGCCGATATCACAGTGAATCAAGTCGTTGAATTGTAAATTAATTTTTAAACTTTTATAGTATTATAATTTATTTTTTGCAGTGTTTATTATAATTAGAAATCTATTCTGTTTTACATATTTGTTTCATTTGTTAAGTATTTATGGCCGCAATTCGATCCTTGCATTACTTTAGACCTAATAATACACAATGTACTAGGTAGAAAAAATAATTAGGTGTTATGTATTGTATACAAACCTTCAATACCTAAATTTCTTGTTGAATTCACTACAATTACAAAGAAACTAAGCCAATATAGTGTAGAGTGTGCATTTGGCACAGCATAACAAAGTCGCAGCCAACCTGATTACAAGTACAACCTAATACGTGATGAATGGCATGTGGGCAACCTGACAACGTATTTGTTATTGAATTACTGCGACGGTTGTCTACGTTGCAAATAGCAGCGCTATCTATTTTGCTAATCCGTGTATTTCAAGTAAACGACGTTTGTCGCGGCACCATTTACAACAGGAAGGTACACACTGGTCCAGCCGAGTTGAAATCAGTACGCTCGCGCCGGTGTGCACACGGAATATCAACATTGCCTATGGCAAACGTTCTTTGTCTACGGCCAACCGCCAATTTTCAAAAATCTTCTACGGAACGAAGACGAATTATTGTACGCGCAACAAAAAATAATTGTAAAATTGCAAAATATTGAAATACACGCATTATTCAAGCAAAGAGTGCTTCATTGAAGACCCCTCTGCGTTGCAGTTGCCCCCTTTGCGGTAGGCCGGCAAAGGCTAGTCCGCTCAACCACAGAAGCCGCCAAAATGTTTTTGGCGGCCTAGACGAGGCGGGGAGGTAGTTATTTAGGCCGCTATACACCAGGAATTTGTATTCTTTCTCCGTTCCTGCAGAGATGTTTTTAACACTAATTTTAATATCTCTATTGTATATGCTAAAAAATGTGTAATAGCGCCTCCTTAGTGTTGCTAGAACTTCTTTCAGAATGATTCTTTGACAAGACTGACTGAAAACTAAAAGAATCAAATCTGACATACAGAAGAACAATTGAAATTTTGGACATGTTACAATCAAAATTTTAAGTGAAATAAATAGAAATGGCACCGAGAAAGACTTGAAAACAGGATGTAGTGATGTTGTAAGGAAGGAAACGCTGCTCCGATATAAGTATACATACACGAATATGAAGTTCACAGGGCCCGGGTTGTGGTGGCTGCTTTGTCTTCTTTTACAGGTACTTCATCTACAAACCACTCTTCAGAATTCTTCCCTAGTAATTGTCTTACTATTATAGATAGATAGATAACACTATTGCTCACAAAATAAACAATTACAAAAATGTACAATTACAACGTTATCTTGTTAAAAACAATATGTGGCCTCATGGCTAATTATAGTAAAATAAAATAAGAAAAACGACTACTAAAGTAACATGCACTTTTGAGTTGTCTAATAATAAAGGAATTGATATATTATTATGTAACTTAAATGGTTGCAAGGTCTAGGTAAAAGGTTCAGGGATTCAGGCAATTAGATTCATATCAATTTGTAAATGTTTATGTTTTTCTTTTTCGCGTTTTTCTTAACTTACTAAAATAAGTATATTGTAGACACGTTTAGAATATAATATGCTAGGTGAGGGCCGTGTGTACTCACTGTACAAAGGGTGCATGACACCTGAGCGCAGTGATCTTGGTAGTTTTCAATTGCTTAACATTTATAATAATGCCTATAAAATTATATGCACGAATATTCGGAATATTATTTATTAATGTGCCACATGCAGCTTTCAGCGAAAATCTTGTTAAATTTCGATCTCATAACTACAAAAATTACATTGATATTTCAATAATCACGCGCTGCAAATTCAAAGAGAATTTAAAAAATTGAACATAAAAATTACTTTTTTTTATTTTTATTAATAATGTTAAAATTCATCTGATGGTAAGTCAAGTGAATGAATACTAAGATATGGGAACTAGCTATAAAGACAGATCTGTATTAGATCGAGTTTTGACACTTGAATTTAATACCTAAACAGAAATAAATGATAAAGTACGACAAATTCACTGTAAGTTTTTCGTTGTTAATAAGTTTAAGAACTGGAGCTATGTATTATTTGGTATCGTTTTTTATGGTTACAGGCCGTCGGAACTCTCGCTTGCTGCAAGAGGCGGTCGTCGTGCCGGCCGCCGCGCTGCCCCGGCGGCTGCAAGCCCAAGTACTGGTGAACCATCCGAACAAAACTGTGGCTGTCTCAACCAACAGTGTCTGGAAACTCATATACAGTGGATGACTATAAAAACATAGACAGTTCCCACAATGGTGAGTTAATAGCGCCTGATCAAAAAGTTGTAGCAAGTAGTTGCCGCGGTGATTATTATTTTTTATGTAGGCGATTTATTTTTGCATGAGTTGAGCAGGCAAACAGGCGGTCTATCTGATGGAAAGTCTACTACGACCTCCATATGCTTCACATTTAGAACACCAAAGGTGCTACCAATGTGCTGCCGCTCTCTAAAGACAGGCACGAACCTAGCCACTAATGCTGGATTGTAACTCAGTTATTATGGCGGTATTACTCTTGACCAGGGGTGGTAGCCATCCAGACGGGCAAATACCCTAACCTGACTGTGAGTTGTTTTGTCGCCTCTTACGACAGGCCGCCTCAACGCAAGAAATTGTATTATTTTTATGTAAATAGCAAATATTAGAATAAACAGTTTTTGTGAAATTTTATTCTATGTTCCTTTTTATATTAGTTGTTTCTGAGAAAAATTAATAACATACAAAGAGAGACTGTAATCGACCAATTTAGAAGTACCGTTTGGCCATGGAACCCTAAAATGAAACCATTTTCGGTGACGGTGTAGGTATACATCTCAGACTTGTGAAGTGATGAAGTTTTTGATTGTCAGCTGGGTGCGTTGGCGCGGTCTGTGTGCTGGTGGCTGGTGTGGGTGGCGTGGCTGGCGGCCACGGTGCGGGGCTGCAGCAAGAAGACCATCTGCCGGCCGCCGCCGGGGGGCAAGCCCGGCTGCGGCGGTAGGGGCAAGATGTGAACTTAGACACCACGTCACTTATTTCGAAAACGTAAATAATTCACTTATAAATTGGCAATAAGCGGCACAAGCAACAACTGTATCCGGATATGAATATTCTTTTGTAAATGTGTGGAGGTACAAAAAATGTTTAAGGAATTTCTCATCCTCGACAATCTTCATATCCGTGGCAACATAGGCATTGATTGAAGATTATACGAGTCACTTTGGTTGATTCACCCAAATTGCAGGATATAAATGAACAATGTAGGTAATATTGGCTTAAGAAAGTCTCCTAATGTATAGCAACGTTCTACGGAAACCTGCTAGTTAGGGGGTCGTTCTTTAACCTTTGAAATCCCTCCTTGAGGAGGAAAGTGGTGGCCCTTGTGGGATTTTAGACTACCCTCTCACCCCTACCCTAAATAAATCACATGTATTTTTGGTACTAAGTATCATGATGATGATCTTTAAAAATGTCGATATATCTTTAAATACACGTATATGAAATAAATAAATACACGAGATATCTCACACCTCCTCCCCTTGTGATGATTCAAAACTATTTAGAGCCTCACGTGACTAATGGACGAGGCTTTGTGTGGGAATAATATCCATTTATGCCGGTCGAAGGACTAGACCTAAAAAATTATGGCTTAATGTTGTGAAGACCTCACAATGACTAAAGCCAAAAATATGATAACGCCAGGACTATACTCATAAATTGGCAGCTATTGTTCACTCATAGTATTGTTAACATTATTAATTTTATTGCAGATGGTTCGTCGCAAAACAAAAAATGCAAAATTAACTTTTTAGGAATGTAAATAATCAGTTATTGCAAACATTGTAAAACAGTGAATGTAATAAAACAAGTACAATTTTGAATGTTTTTTTTTTATTTTCCCTTAAAAATAGTGCTTCTTAGAACTAAGATGTCATCTCGATCAGTAGTTCCTGAAACAACAAAACTTCCGTCAATTCTATTTGGAACCAATATTAAGCTTCTAATTATAAGAAGATTACCAAGAGTTTCAGAATTCATATAAGAATTAAGAGTTAATAAATAATAATTAAGAGAGCAGCAGTGCATTTGTAGCACCTTTGGTGTTACAAATGTCCATAGGCAATGGTAGCCGCTTTCCATCAAGCGGGCCGTCGGCCCGTCTGCTGAACTCCAATAAAAAAAAAACTAGCCTTTTTCAGATAAGGCGATATGGCTGACACATTCCTAAAACATAACTGTAGTGTTATTGTAAACTTTCCTGTGAAATAAATACAGTGTAAACTCTATATAACAACACTGAAGGGACTGCATTTTGTGGTGTTATAGAGAGTTGTCGTTCATTGGAGAGAAGTCTGTTATTTATGTTTGACGTCTTTTGCTGCACCAGACATTTCGTTATATTTTTTTTACTTATTTTGTTCATACCCTGCGATATTGAGGCATCTTGATAATAAAAGAAGTACCTATAAATTTCGGTATTTCGGAATGTCTTAGAAATTTCAGTATGCATGATGCCGACAGTCGAGTTTATTACGGGCTAGGATAATAAAGCATTAGAAAAATGTACACAGCTACACAATTTTTACTAATTTTGGCAACTTAAAAGGAACTTTTTATTACAAAATTGTTGTCATTATTGACAATGGGTGTAATGCTAAATAGAGTGTATCATTTTATAGAAGACAAGCTAAACCAAGTGATTTTGATGCTTAAGGGAGTTTGTCGTTAAATCAAGTGAGGTTCCATTGAGTTAAAATTGCTTGAATTTTAATTATACAAAAACGCATTTAACCTTTTACTATTTATTCAAATAACCTTATAATCGAAATCACAATGTTTGTTTATCTATTTCTCATATATTGTCCTATTTGAAAGAGTCTGTAGAATGAATGATAACATACTTGGTGAGTATCCCGTCCTTCTTGGTGAGCCTGACGATGCAGTCGTCGGACTCGCCCATGCGGCGGATGGCGCCGCAGACCACGTACATCTTGGAGGTGTCGGCGGCGCGGCCCGTCGCGGGGTCCACGTCCGCGATCACCAGCTGCACCGACGCGTGGTCCTTCGCGTGGATGAGACGGTTGCTCGCAGAGCTGTGTAGTTTACAAAACATCATTTCCAGCTCTATTTTCTTAATGTGTTAATGCATGGATTAAATTTCTTTTTATTTTGTAGAAAACTGACATTACTTGTATGGACTTTCTTTGTGAAATTTGAATAAGTAGTAAGGCAAAATGGATGCAGAGTAAGATATATCTTTTCATAGCATAAAACAAAGTCCTTTCTCCATCTATTTCCATATATCCACAAACTCCTCCTAAATTATGCAATATATTTTTTAGTGGTTTTCACCTTTGCCCATAGCTTCACTTGCAATATATAAAACTTAAGTTTTTATGCAAGTAAAATATAGCTACTTAGGCTCTAGTAATATATAAAAGAATTATCTAAACCTTTCTTACACTTCTGTTTACTTTATAAAAGACCCACTAAAGAGAAAGGAAATGGCTCAGCAATTATTATTAACTATAGTTTCCTACTGTATTCTTATTCATCATCCTAAAGTTAAATTCCAGTTGCATTGGGAGTATCCCCTTCAGAGATCAGGATCCACTTTGCTACTTTTCCTTTCACATGGTCTTCAACATCCCTCATTGTGAGGCTATTGGCACACAACTTCACAATATCAAGACAGCATCTCATGAGGTGGCTTGGCATCATGTTTATCTTGTCTTGTCTGTACCACTTAGCCGGCCTTAAGATTTTACCAATTAATTATCTTGCTTATCAATACACACATCAGATAGAACAATAAAATAACTAGCATAACAACTCTTAACTCTTAAAACAGTAATTTGGTCCAATATTCTTCACACTGTCATTACACTTCAAGTTGACGTTTGTATTTTAAACTAACGAATTATCAAACAAGCATTTTAGAATATAGCCATTTGTTCAAATAGTTTCGAATATAGTGCAAAAACAAGGGCAATATTATAGTAACAATGTGGGCAACAAAGGTTTATAACCTAGAAACATGAACACTAACCACTTTCTGGGGCAGTACAAGTCAACGAATTCACCGGCGTCGTTCTGCATTTTGTTTACCTGCAAAACGCAATATAATGTTATTTCACGTACAATTAAACCAAATTTATCACTTTCCTAATACTTTTTTAGGTAAACTAACCTTAAATTCACACTGATCACGGAAATGACAGAAGCGAAAGAATGATGGCCGTCGGCTGACCAGTATAGTGCCACCAACTTATCTGTAGAATGTAGCGATGGCGCTACGATCGAAAAGGGTTGCCACCTATTATAAAAATAATCAACTTCAGCCATTTTTATTATTCGTAAATATGCCTTTTACTGTTCGTGATTTGCTCGGT
Organism: Dendrolimus pini; assembly: GCA_949752895.1. Classification (NCBI taxonomy): domain Eukaryota; kingdom Metazoa; phylum Arthropoda; class Insecta; order Lepidoptera; family Lasiocampidae; genus Dendrolimus; species Dendrolimus pini. The sequence continues at coordinate 95,100 of OX457152.1, forward strand.
ATCACAGATAAAAGAATATATAAGTACATGAAAGATAAAGACAAAGGTCCCGACTTAAATGTAAGGGTTTTTTAGCCATTTGGCCTTGGAATTATTAAAGCAAACCAGTATTTTTTTTTAATTCTTATTTTTAATTATAACACATTAAATCAAGCTTTATTTATTTTGATTTTTCGTTTCACTCGAAACCTTTCAAGCAGTAATTATGATCTAAGGCAGACGAAATATGTGCACTAATACCATAAGTGTGGTCCAGTGGATATATTCCACTAATTTCCTCAAAATCTGAATCACTGTCACTATCAGTGTCAGAGTCACTGTCTAAATGGACTACAAAGGGCTGATCTAAATATACGTCTTTTCGTCTATATTCTTCTTCAATTTTATTCACATGAGCACAATATTTTTGCCATTCTGAGACACCAATAGAATTGAACGCTTCAGTTATTAATTTTTGCATATTTTGATTTTTGTACTCTATGTTTATTTCTGCTACTTTCCTTTTCATTGAACTCCATACCATCTCAATGGGATTTAGATCACAATGATACGCTGGTAATCGTAAGCATTTGTGGCCATGTTGTGCTAATAAACTATCAATTTCATACACAGGGTTAGGTTTATTTCGTTTGACAATCTCCAACAACTGTGGTTTGGTTAATTCTGACGTGAAATCGAGGTGATTATCAGTTAACCATTTTTGAATTTCAGGTTTGTTTGTGTTTGTAGTTGGTGTTTTATTCACTCGAATGCTGTGATAGGGAGCGTTGTCCATTATTATCAAGGATGGTTCTTCAAGATTTGGTAGTAATTTGTCAGTTAACCATTTTTTAAAGTTTGTGTTGTTCATTTCATCGTGGTAGTCCCCGCTTTTTGTATTTGACTTAAATACAAGATTAGCGTTTTGGACAAACCCCATTTTTCCACCTGCATGAACAATAATAAAACGTTGCCCTTTAGACACAGGTTTTAGAGTTCCATCTGTTTCTTGACTTTGCCAACATTTATTAGTGGTATGTGATGAATGTATATACGTCTCATCTAAGTATACTACTGGACGAGGATTTGCTGATAATTAGTTTTGTTTTAATTCTTGCAAATATTTAGCTCTCCACGCCGAAATATCATTACGCTCCGTTAAAACCTTGCGTTTGCTTTGTGTTTTTCGATAATGAAAGCCAATTTTTCGCAACCATTTTCGAAGTGTTTCCCTGCCACCTTTGAAATTTATTTCATCTCTCAGTACTGTAAGTAGTTTATTTATAGTAGGCAATTCCTTTTTAAACGCATAAAATTCATGCACTTTTCGCCTGATTACCCCTTGATCAAAACTGTCCACGTCAATTTTGCCACATGTCCTTCGTCTCGATTTTCCTGGTGTTGTTATTTTGGTACCCGTTTCTGCAGCCGTTTCGCCTTCTTGTACAATTTTATAAATTGTTGAAAGACCAATACCTAAAAGAGAAGTACAATAGTAATTAAACAAATAAAACTTCAGAAAGTGGGCGTGTAATGATAAACGTCACTGTTTAGATTCACAAATCCCCTATGGAATTTTATCCCAAAACATTAGAGTTGCTTCGGAAAAACAATAACCAAACTTCACATAGACGAAGTCGCAGGCAATATCTAGTTTTTCATTATTCAATGAATATAAAATTTTTCATTATAAAATGAAATTGTGATACTGTGGTTACTTAATAAATAAATAAAATATATCAATTTTATATCGATTCATTAAGTTATAATCTGGTAACACTGACCTGTAGCGGCTGCAATGCGTTGGTGGACATGAACAAATGGTATTATTGGGGCTTCATGCTCCTTTTCTGCATCAAAGAATGATTTCATTTTGATAACCATTTCTCGTACGCCACTTTTGATTGCTTTCGGCATGATTTTCACACAAAATATTTGTAATATTCAGTAAAAGAAGAACCCGCGATTGAACACCTGACTACAACGACTGACAACAACAAAATGACGTTTTCAAAATGGCGTCAGTAGTTCCACTTTTGGCCGTTCTACAGATAAGTTGGTGTCACTATATTTCTTAAATTCTTCTTTTTTGTATGGCTTTGAATATTAGGTTTTTAGCATATCATATTAGAAAAAACAAAAAAATATTACAATCAATAATTGATTCTAATATTTTTTTGTTGATCAAAAATGATATGATGATATGATCAAAAATCTCCTACTTTTATATAATTATTATATAAAAGTAGGAGATTTTTGATCATTCTATGTTAAGGTAGGAATAAAGTGAAAAGATTTCATCCATTCGTTTCTCCTAATCAGAGGAATTTTTAATAATTAATTATGAATTATTATTAGTGATCGATGGAATAATATAAATAAAGATGTATTATAAGTCGGTTGAGGGGCGAGACTTACAACGTATCTGGATAGGGAAAGTCCATTAAAGTGTGCACATTACAACTTTACAAGTTGTAAGTTACGGACGTGACCGGTCGGATGTCCTAAAGCAATCTGGATTCTGGAGTGAGTTACGATTCTGGTGTGCACATTCTTTGGAGGCATCTGACAGACGCGTCTCGTAACGTGTAAGCACCTCAAGTAAAAAATACACAAAGAAAAATTTAATTTGAAAAAGGAACAGTACCCATGGGATTTCAATGTACTCTGTGGATACATATATGAAACGAGTTATATGATCTAAATAATTATTATTTTAATAGTTACAGCGCCATCTTTGAGTCCATGGCCTAAAACTTTTAGTTTATGATCTCTAAAAAACAGAGGTCAGTAAAGTAATATTTAATATTTTCTTAAGTTTTCACGACTTGTACAGACTTATGAGTGTGGAATATCATATATTGGGCAAACAAAGAGGAGCATAAAAACACGGGTAAAAGAACACATTGCTGACATGAAACACACAAGGTCTGCGATCAGTGAACACACGCTGGATAAACCATTACATCAGATTCGATAACCCACAAATCCTCGCGAAAGAGAATCGTTTCATACCAAGAATGATGCGTGAAGCTATTGAAATCAAAAAACACCCAAATTTCAATAGAGAAGATGGTTGGCAGGTACTACCTGTTTGGGATCCGATCATCAAAACTATCAAGACCCAAACCCAGCAAAAACTAACTGCCAGATCTCAAGACACTGTGAGCTCTTTCTGCGTGAAACGAAACACAAACCAACCCGACTGATAATTTCTTTTATATTTTCCTTCCACCCATTTTAATATTATATAAAAAATCTTTAGAACTAGGCATGTTTGCTGAAGAGTTTCTTTTCGCTTCGCTTTTCCGTGACCACGGCCACTGAAAAGCGGCCGAAACGTCGGATAAACCAAAATAAAATAAATTACCGCGCTTAAAACCGTTAAAATGTAGTTTTATTAAAGTAATATTTTTTAAATCTTGAGTTTATTTCGGTTATTTGTGCCACATTAACCGCAATAGTCAATTCTCATGAAATGTAGTATTCTTGTGATGATTTTATGATATATACCTCATTATTTAAATTTCGTAAAAATTACATTCTCGCTGCAACATCGAGCAGGAATCCGAAATGAAACAACAACAATGTTACGGCAAGTTAATTGTATTCTTTTAATTAATTATAATTTATCATAATTCTATCGCAGTACATAATTACATTACATTAATTTAATTCAGCGAAAGAGCCTCGCTCGCATTACACACGTCCTATTGCGGTCTCCCGGCTTAACATCACGACATTCTCTATATAGGGGGTAGACAGAAGTTACAACTCATACATTTGTAACAACTTTGATTGTAATTGAAATATTTTTCGTTTCTAGCACGAAACAATAACAATAAAATATTAAATTTCATTTGGATGCAAACAACGCCATCTATTGTTTGAGGGAACTTGTAAATTAAAGCTAGTTTAATGGCAAATCAATAGATGGCGTTGATTTACTCTAACAGATTCAATATCAAAAATTACGACGAAATGTATTTTTAAACTTGAATACAACAGGTTCACTCACATAAGAGCCACCTTAACAGATTGAACGGTAATAAAATGAACAATTCAATACAATAACTTGATAACACATTTAACAAATTCAATCGATTACAACTTAACATTTTAAAACAACAATTGCACATAATATTTATCCAAACAAAAGTAGAGTAAAAACTGACACAATCACTGAAATATTTTGCATATCATTTTTTTGGTTTACCACCGAAGTAAAAAATATAACTGACAAATCCTATAAAAATTTATATTTCTAGAGGGGCCCAAGTCTATCTTCCCTGCATATTTTGTCTGTTCAAAATACATTTTGAAAAATACCACATACAAATATATAATAAATAATAAAATATGTTGGTTGGGAGTTGTTTGCGCTTCTATTTCTCCTTTAACAGTAGTCAAAATGGTTTCGGAAGCGGTGGTGCTTACTTGCAATCATTAATCTTTAAGATTCCGGAAGATGATTAGCGCATACGTCCCAAGTTCAAAGGCTGCGAGTTCGAATCCTAACCGGAACTCTTGTGTGAAACCCGCCAAACCGTATTGGACAAACGTGGCGGGTATATTGTTTTATCCATTTTTATATGCAAATACATTTCGTTTAAACAGACTTGTTACCATCTCTAAAAATTAAGTTTTTAAGGGTTTTTAGAATTATGTTTTTACTAGCCTAGCAGCATTTGTTAGTATTCCTGGCATTACTTCCTCTACACTACGGTCCAAGATTTTCATATTAATTCACAATAAACGCAATTTCACCGACGATTTGGTAGTTTTTTTTTAACACAAAAACTTCCTTCGTGACGATCTTGACATATAAAGATATGGGGTAAAACCATAGCCATCGTTGGCAGCCTAGTACAATGATTGGCGACCTATGATTTTATTCAGAACATGAATAAATACTAACAATATTTTTATTTATGTACTAAATAATAGCTTTGTCACGTAATGAGAATAATAAAACTACGTTTTAACGGTTTTAAGCGCGGTAATTTATTTGATTTAGGTTTATCCGACGTTTCGGCCGCTTTTCAGTGGCCGTGGTCACGGAAGACAAAGATGACATTTGTCAAACGTGTATTGTCAAAGTTTTTATTCAGCCTACCGCCAACTTGTTCATTTTAATTATTTAGTTTTAAATTTTGTTTATGGATATTATTTACTCTATGGGAGCCTAATCTAATTTACCACCGCTTCACAACATGTTGTGGCTTGAAGAGAAGAAGCGGCGCAAGAAACTCTTCAGCAAACATGCCTAGTTCAAATTTTTTTTTATATAATATTAAAATGAGTGGAAGGAAAAAATAAAAGAAATTATCAGTCAAGTTGGTTTGTTTCGTTGCACGCAGAAAGAGCTCACAGTGTCTTGAGGTCTTAAAACCGTTAAAACGTAGTTTTATTATGTGTACAAGTCGCGAAAACTTAAGAAAATATTATGTAATGAGAAGTATAAATTTGAAAAAAAAAAAAAATTGTAGTCATATGTAGATCTTAATGCCAAAGAAGGAAACACATTTATTGATTTCAAAACGACGCTATCTTAAGATTTTATTAATATCTTGAATGAATTGGTTGGGTGCCAATTATTGTGCGAGGTGCCAATAATGGTATAGCTTACCCTACATAATAAAACCGAATGTTGTTTGTACAACTTGTTCCATAGTAAACAAATATCACAGATTTGTATTGTATATATAGTTGACATCTGCCCCCCCCCCCCCAATTTTCCAAATTGAGTCATACATCGATCATGACGATTAGTTTCACTAATCAAACATTCATCGTACAAGCGGCGTTGACGCGACCCAAGTGCACCCAGCCGAGAGTACGACTGCACCGAGTTCACTCGCAGCGTTCGGGTTCGGGTTCGGGTACGCTCGGACCGAGTGCATTCGGATACCGCGAGTACTTTTGAGCCGAATCCAAGTGTTGTCTGTACTGTGCTATGGCTGGCGAAATAAAGACAAGAACAAATATATTTATATTTTAAAGTGACGTTAATGTTTGAAACAACCTAAAAAGTGTTCTATGAGAAAATCTATACTGAAATATTATAGTATATTGTTAATTATAAATATCTTATAATATGTTAATTATCCAAATTTACTTTTTATTTGACGTTTTGTAAAATATGACATAATGCATGATGTGACCACCTATAATAGGGAGTATATTTAGCATGAGCATTGTTTACATTTAAGTCGAATGTTTTTGATATATCTCCTGTTGATGGTCCATAATAAACAAATAAATAAATTGGAAAATCGGGAGTTTGTAATATGGCCCGTGGTCTTTAAAGATATACTGTTCGGTCCTCGCCTAGTACCGGCCAATGCACAGCAGGGCAGGGGCAGCCATTGTGGACACTCTCGGTCAAACTTTTACAAGAGCTGTTAAATTTTCTAAAAGTGCAACTTGTGGTTAGTGGCCTTGCCAACAACTTTTGCTTTGCACAAGTGTTAGCTCCAACCTGAACCGAGCCAGGAGAGGGCGGACCTCGAGGTTCTGGATCTGGAGCTTCTGCTTTTCTAGTGCAAGGATATAGAAATCGAAACGGCATTTCATCCGTGGGCTACAGCGTCCCACACATACAATAATAATAAAAAAGATTGTGACACTCTTTTAATTTTTTGTTTAGATATTGATTGTTTCACTTCATTCATTTATTTATCACATGTTGTTAATGACGATTTAATACTAATTAATCCGTTTAAAAACAAATTAATTCTACGAGCGTTTGATTATAATTCATTTAATACGTTTTAAGCTGTGTTTTGTGCAATTAAATTAATTTGAATTTGAAATAATTCCATATGCGTTAAATTCCAAATTCCGGATGCACTCGATTCGATTCAAGTACACTCGGACCGTGTCATCGACGCTATACATAAGTGTATTTACAAAATTAATTAAATTCGACCGCAAAAACCAAAATAAAATATCGAAGGATCGCAACGCCTTGCAAATCATTGTACTCAAAGTGCACTACAATTCATCTAACAAATTAAAAATCATGTTTTATCACACATTTTAGTACTATTAATAGGAGTATTCAGAGGCGGTGGAATAATCAAACTTTACAACACTCACACAATTTAAACATTAAACATATTACTTCAAATTTATTACTAAATAACAGACATGGCATTTTCTAACACGATCTTTATAGCTGTTGAATCTGAACGGGATAAAACGTATCCCACAAACCATTGTAGATTGAGTATGAACCCAGTATCAAAATCTACGTATTCCAAATTTCATAATAAGCCTCAAATTCAGATTATTTTCTTTTTAAGCCGTGGAAATAATGTTAAAAAAAAGTTAAAAAAATATTAAACTTTCATTTAACAAAAACATTTGAAATTTGATTCAAAATATGTTTGTTTCAGCCAAAGTTTATGTAATGTAGATTTCGGTCAAATGGTCTATCACAGGAAGTACAAATTAATGGTAAACTAAAAAATCTCTTATTAATAGTACTGCTATTTTGATTCTCGGTGCTTCTATTTTGTTCTCCTTCATTCTACTCTGTTCTCCTCTCGTCTCTTTCGTTCTACTCGTGTGCCTCTCTACTCATCTTTGGCCTCGTGTCACTGGCTGTTCGCTAATTCGTCCATTCTGCATCTGGAATGTAACAAAATATAAGACACATATTCAACATGGCTTCTTCTAGAATAAAAACTTTTAAATGGTCTTCTGAGTGAACTGCTTGTCGAAGACCGAGCCGACTGCCACCGACAAGCTTGTGTTCAGTTCGTGATGACCCTCGACCAGACCGAGTTCATGGGCTTTTCGTTCCTCAACCCTGAATACGTACAGCACGTGTGAACCACTAAGGGTTAAAGTACTCAAAATTCATGATAACATCCGGCTCGAAGGACCAGGCGCTGTGATTGGGTTGAGCTAATTCTCCTTGATTAGCTGCTCTTACATTTCTGGCATGGTAAACTTCATTTCTTTCGTTATTTACTCTGGTCTGGGTGTCTGGAACGACTCCAGAATGGCGGGTTATTTATTACTCATAACGTAATCGTCACTTGCTTAGCTCGGAGAATACAATTCTTGTTAAAAAAATCTTATTGAAAAGATATTACTTAAAATAAATTCTACTGGAGAAAAAGTCATACGTATATATGAAAAATTAAATCCCTTATTATATATAGGCTCGTTAAGATGAATTGTTGCATGCATTGACAATATATGGCGTGGTGTTACCTGACGGCCATTTCAGCGACCTCCAAACTGGGATAGTCCAGCTCCTTCACCAGACACAGCACGGCCGATAAGAGATTCGAATTCTAAACGACACAAAAAGTAGAGTAAGTAACTATAAATATAAAGTAAATAATTAAAATAAACAAGTTCGGGGGTTAAATAATAACTTTAACGTCACTCATTGACACATGACATCTTTGTCTTACGTGATCACGGCTACGGAGAAATGTCCGGAACGTCGAATAAAAATCAAATAAATGACGCGCTTAAAACTGATAAAACGTAGTTATAATGATTAATATTAAATATTGTTATAGGGGAAATTAAGCCTTTGTGGCAAAATTATAGGCACAGTAAATTTAATCAAGATGTTAAGAAATCTAGTTAAAAAATTAATATCATTTACAATTTATAGCCATACAATAATAATGTTTTTGTATGATTACAAAATAAAAATATTAAAATTTCTTCATAATATCTTGATTTATCTTAGTTGACCAGTTTGTTAACAAAGGAGATTTGCCCTATCTAAATCTGCGCTGACACGATCCAAGCACGACCACTTCAAGTACACTCGGACAGGCCAAGTACGCTTGGACCCAGTGCACCCAGATATATATATATATACTTTGGGGATTCAAAATATACATTTTAATCTTTTAAAAAAATGGGGTTTTATTTACCAAGTAATGGTGTGGTAAAAGAATACACAGGAGGTGAAGTTTTCAAGTGCGCCGTCCGGGCAAATCCTAAACTATAATAGCGAAAAATACTTAAAAGAGTCTCGAGTCCGATTTTGACGAAAACTAAAATGGTATTAATAAAGTTTTCTTTTTATTAATTACTCTTGTCCGGAATCGAGTCGGCTGATTTTGAAGAAATAAACACTTCGAGAATGAAACTCCTTTGAATATTTGTCGCTATTTAGGAGATAATGATTTGGCCCTGAAGACCCACTTAAAAAATTCACCTATATAATAATGTCATAGACATAGAATAAGAATGATTATCACCCAATTAGAAACATAGCTAGTGACATAATATGCCATAAAGTTGACGCCACTAGACATGTTTTTTTTAATAAGGACTTTCAATATATTATGAGTGATAGAGAGGGCGCACCCTGGCGACGGGCCTCCTCGTGAAGCCGCGGTGCTCGGCCATCACGGCCGACGAGTATTCCCTCTCTCGCTCGCGCGCGCTCGCCCTGTCCCCCTCCCACGCCTCGCGCACCGACACCTGCCCGAACGACTCCGACCTGAACAAAGCGCAACATTACGGCCTTATTCATATTGAGTTAGACTAACTTTGAAGGCTTCTTTAAGTACCGCAAAAAGGAATAAAAAAATAAATTATTATTATTAGTTATAATAATGACATGACGTACTAAAATTTTATACTGCAACATATCTCCATAAATTTGTTACATGCTTGGCAAGATAAAAATGTTATACAAAATATAGAATAAGAGGTCGGAGCGAGCTGCTACGTAAATGAAGTTTTGTCTTTTAAGTATTCTTCAATAGTGTAGTATCCCTGTCTTAGTAAGATAATTTTAATTTACTGAAAGGCAGATGTTACACATTTCACTCAGAATCTTATCGAAGAAGCGTATACCAACCTCGAAAAAAGAGGAAAATACCTTTTGCAATCTAAAAGATGACAATGTTGCGGATCAACCTGCTTCGCGTGAAGCTCTCACCTGTCTGGCCTCTCGTAGTAGGGCTCGTGGTAGTGGTGTGGGGGGGAGGCCACGCCCCCCGACGCCGCCCCGCCCCCGCTCCCCGCGCGGCACTCCCCGTTCGACGGGTACGAGTACTCTTGCTGACAACGAACACATTCAACTACATTTAGTACTGTTGGCTTGGCTCAAAGCTCATGTAACCATGCCATAAAGCCAAATACAATTCACTCGTTCAAATCAGCGTCTCGAGATTTAACAATCCTATATGGAAAAGTTATGGGGAGATATCGATGCTATTTTGTATAGAGCTATGTGGTAAATGTAAGCGAAAGCAAATTATGAAGTTGTGTACAATGGATGAGCGGAAGCGGGAGCGAAAAGCGGGTCTTTGACAGGGACGCGTCGTGTTAGTGTGCCTAGCCGTATGTAATCCGTGCGAATTGAAGTGTCTTTTAACGTATAAATCATCACTGGACCAAGAGAAAATTCAACTTGAACGGATTATCAACATAGAAATCGACGAATATGAGTATTTAATCAAAGTATTACAATAACTTTAAGAGCCGAGTAGTGTATATATTTTTTCTTTCTTTTTCTTTTACTCAAGATTTTTTTAGTATCATAAGACAGTTGACATTAATTTACAAAAGTTTTTGAAAAATAGTAAAAGTATAGTCTATTGTTTGTTATTTTTTTTTGTATTCGTCTGTTTGTTCTGGATTCACGTAAAAACTATTGGGCCGATTTTGATGCGGTTTTCGCTAATCGATAGCAAATTTTTAGACTTGAAATCTATACTGCAACTTATCCTGGGAATCCCACGGGAATTCTTTCGCGAATGATTCAAAATTACCAGATAAAAAATATCTAATTCCAATGTCATTTTTTCACTGATCGATAGCAAAATTTACGTAATAAAATGTGTAATATTTATTTTCCCGGGAGTGGTTTTTAGTTTTCGAGTGCATAAAAATTAGCTTAATCCGACACAGTTCTAACTAAAACGATAACTTGCGTTTATTTTTTAAATTCTGCGATACTTTGTGTCACGGGAATCCCACGGGAATTCCAAGTCAAGCGTGGACGAAGTCGCGGGCATATCCTAGTTTTTATATATAAAAACCGTAACAAATAACCATACAAATTGATTTCGTATGTACAAGTGTGACTGTGATAGTCGTCCGTGAGTGCGGTGCGTTGTGTACCTTGACGTTGTGCGCGGAGTGCGAGTGGCGCAGCGGCGGCGCGTCGGGCGAGCGCCCGCCCGCGCCCCCCGCGCCCCCCGCGCCCGCCCGCGGCTGCAACAACGCACGCGCGCGTCAGCGCACTGACACCCCCGCCGACAGATGGCGCCCGAGCGCGTGGACCAATCACAGCCCCTCACAATATGGCCACTTCATTTCCAATTAGGAACGACATTCTAGAGACCAGTCGTACTCAACCTTTTGTTATAGGGACCACATAGCCCTACGAAATGAGGTGTCGCAGGAGGAAGTATTTATAAGTTTTTTTTTGTACTACTAGAATATACAGCATACAAGCTTAGGACCCAGATGATGGAAAGTGGAAACGTTTATACCATTAATAAAACCTCGGCGGGTCGCAGGTTGAGTATTGAAGTTGTCAAAAAAAAACTATTTTAAAGCATCAGTGCAAATGTTGTAACTTTATTTTTTAGTGACATTATTCTTTTAGTTAATTTTTTTACATACTACGTGTATATTAGAAATAATGTCACCAGAAGACAATGTTTCTCTTTTTTGCATTAGCAGCTATAAACTAAAAATATCAACCCATAAACGTCCCATTATTGTTTTTAATATTTCATATTTCTCTGGACAAAAATAGTATACCAGTCACGTTTCTTTTAAGTGAATCTTAAAAAAATAGCTATTTTGATGTGCAGATTTCATCGCGATGTTTTCCTTCACCGTCAGCACGTATAACATATGCTTTGTTTAGAAAATTATTTAAAGTTGTGCGCAGTTTCCTGCCATGATTTGAACCATGTTTTTGATGAATTTATTTATATATATATTATATATACACATACAATATAGAAAATATATATATATATATATATATATATATATTTTCTATATTGTCACTTCGTTACATCATCTACTTTGGCCAGTTAGGGGGCCATGATCAAGTTATCGTAAATTAAAAAAATATATTTTGTGATTGGTCCGCGCCTTAAGTCGTCATTCACATCCGCGGTTTTCATGGTCTTAAATATCTAAATACTAGCCAATTTATTCAAATAAATAAATTCCATAAAATTTTTGTTTTTCATAAAAATATCGTCCTTTTAAACCTTAAAACCTCTAAACCCCATAGTAAAAAATGTGAAAGGAGCTACCATAATAAAGTACGATAATTATCTCGCACACATTTTGAAAAACATAGACTGTCTGAATTTTGTTACCACAAATCTGTGTTCTATGAATCTCAGTAATAATATCACGAGTGTTTCATGAAAAAATAGAATCTATTTTCTCATAAGAAATATCACATCAAAATCAAATCTATAGACGGAACATAATTAATATATGAACAGTGTCAAATATAGTGAAGCATTTTTTACACATTTGTGTGCGTAAAATAATATAGTTTACGTCTGTGTGAGTAATAGTAATGTATCCATTGGAAACTTTCCAACCTTGATCCGTACAAATGCGGTTATTATAACAGAAGGTTCTTATGATGCATTGCAGCGCGATCGGCTTCCTTTAACCGGCCTTCACTTGGAAAGCTCGAGGTTCAGTCTACTTATTTTGTTCGTCTGATTGGGAAACATTTGTAATATCATTGTTAGAGATTCTTGGAATATAAATTTTCGTTAAATTTTGACAATTATATTTTTAAAAATGTAGTAATGCGCGAACGAGATGGCGTACTCTATTTAGATAATCCATTAAACATGATAAATGTCTGCCAAACTAAAAGCTCGAACTATGAAAATGAACTATGGACTGTACCGACAATGATCTCAAATCGAAATGAACCAAAAAACAGTACTACAAGTGAAGGTTAGTTTTAGAATTACTCTAATAAATTAAATTCGTTTAATTAATATTGATTCCTGTGACAACGGCTGCCAAAGTGAATGCTGAGGGATATTCTTCAAACTCTTGCAATCGCCACCATAGTCAAGTTTGAGTTGCCAAAAATGGTAGTTATGTTTTCTTATTTCATGGTTTGGCAGTTAGACCTTTAATCCAGGATAGTTCATTTCTATCTTTCTATTTGCATAGAAATGAGGCAAAAGAAGTCTAAAATAAACGAATTTTATCTTTACAAATTGTTTTTTTTTGCAGTTGAAGACGTGAGTGGATGAAGGTGATATGTCGCATATTCGGTTTTTCGCTTTTTTTCCGTAGATGAAGGTTATAAGTCGATACCAAATGATTACAGACCTTAGACCATAGATATAAGGCATATTTAAAAAAAATAAGAGTTGAAAAGGGTGTTAAGTTCAGTTCAGTTTAAAGTAAAAGTAAAACTTTTATCTCGATTTACTCAGAATTGGAATTATGCGACTTATCACCTTCATCCACTCATGTCTTCAATTGTCATTTTTTACCACTTAAAGGTATAGTCACAAACTTTTTAACTGTTTTAAATGAGCAGTAAAAACATAGTTCCTAATAAATCGGCAACGACCACTCCGAGGCTGTTTCCAGACAAGCCGTAGTAAATAACGTAAAGTTCATTTACGAAACTTACCATTTAAAAATTGAACCCGGATGGGGTTCGTTGACTTTTTAGTTTTTTGTAACAAACTTTTATTGAAATTTTTGGACAGAAATGTTTGCTGCAGACTCCAACAACACATGACTCAGGGGTCATCTTAGAGTTAACTGTTCTCATATTTGCCACAGAGATAATGAAGGAATACGGCGCGTGCACTGACCTCATAGTGTGACCTGGTCATCGCCGGGTGCTCGTACCTCTCGTCGGAGTCGGGCGAGGCGCCCCCCAGGGCGCCGTTGCTCTGACCCCCCGACGGGAGGGCGCCCCCGGCGCGGCGCGTGGGCGACAGCGGGCACTGGGGGCAGGTTGAGAATCGGTGACCCAAATCAAAGACCGAACATATAACGTATTTCAGTATTTAGAGAGAGATAGTATTGTTAAATTATCCTATCCCTGTATATGTTATGTAAATAAATTTCAATTCATTTATTGAAAAATACTTTCGATAAACATAATTAAACTACGTTTAAACGGGTTTAAGCGCTGAATTTTATGATTCCAATGTTTCGGCCACTTTTCAGTAGCCGTGATCACGGAAGACAAAGGTGTCAAGTTATTTAAAAAAATACAACTGGAATAGACTATAAACGATGGAGAACACTATGTAATTTTTTTTAGATTTCTCGTCTGTTTATTCGGGATTCACGGAAACACTACTCAGATATGCCCGCGGTTTCGTCTACGCTTGATTTACGATTCATAAATACGATACGATACGATAAAAAAGTAACGCAAGTGTACTTCTAACAATTAGTCATAGATCAGCGAAAACCGCATCAAAATCGGCCCAGTAGTTTTTACATGAATTCCGAACAAAGCGTCGGACAAAAAACCTTTTTTAATAGCTTCAATGTAAATAATTGAAATGAACAAGTTGAGGGTAGGTTAGACAGACACTTTAACACTACTCATTGACATTTGACATCTTTGTCTTCGTCGGAATAAAAAGAAAAAAATCCGCCTTTATAGCCTTTAAAACGTAATTTTAATCATTTCATTGGATGTCGTAATCGGAATGACCGGTATATCCACTACGCTTGTCCAGGGCGGATTGGCGGGTTTCACAGATCGGTTGCGAGTTTCATCGCGATGATTCCCTTCACCGTCAGCAGATGGTAGTAGTAACTGTTATAATTTGGAAAAACCATACCAGCAATAAATAGATATTCTCAGTCAAGGATTCAAACCCACTTCATCACTCAAAGTGATATTGTATAAGTAATACATTTATAGCTGAATGATTTAATATATCTCAAGACAGTAAGTCAAACAGGTCACACTTCACACAATCGCAGACACCCAGACCAATGTACATGATAGATTTTTTAACTTTTCGCGACTGGTAAACAAGATCAGAACTAGGTTTTAACGGCTAGGTTTTAAGCGTGGTATTTTAAAAATCTAATAAAATGTCACGCTTAAAACCGTTGAAACGTAATTTTAATATTATCCAGTAAATTGTCGCTGCCAGGAATCGAAATATTGGTAAATATTACTTGTGGTGCAACCAGCGATGTTGCCTACAACTATAATAAAATCAAGGAATAAATCTGTCGGTCTGTCAGTCAGTTATTAGTAGAGAATTACGAATTGATTCTGTAAGATTCGGTGTACATTCAACAATAGATGTCAAATTTACTACACTCCTTGACAACTCTACAATTTTCTTTTTGTATAAAGATGCTAGAAAAATATGTCAGCTTCTAAACGTTTCGTGTCATAGTGAAAGTAGAGCAGATTAGTGGAGGCAATCGAGTCACACTTCGGTCTGGGTGCCATTGACGACGTATGTAGTAGTGACGCGGGCGGCACGTTTACCTGTTGGGAATCCGACCTGGGGGTGGCGGAGTGCGCCTCCCCACCCTCGGAGCTGTCGCTCCCCTGCCGACCCCCAACAACGGCCAACGCCCAACCGCCAACACCCAACCGCCAACCGCCAATCGCCAACCGATCGGGTTAGTAGTAGTGGAGCGGCCACACACACGCACGCACACACAAAACGAACACCATATTAGTTACGGACAACGCACACCTTATCTATATTATCACGAATCAGAGAGGCCGGTTAGAACTTTTGTCCGTCTGTCTGTTAGGGCATCACGTGAAACATATTGTCGACATAGAGCTAGCTCTCATCCCGCTTAGGATACTTTTGATCCCGACACAGGCCGTCGTTCCCGTGGGATAAACGAGAATAACGAACGCCATTTATTTCGGAAACTACTAAACGTATATGAATGAAACTCGGGTTACAAGCCAGCACTATGGCTTATAACCCGAGTTAACACTTAGGATACATTTTATATATAAAAGACGGATTAGCTAAGTTTTGTCAATACCTACGTTCTCATAAACAACGTGTCATTCGTTGTATTATGTCAAACCAGGTTAACGTCGACTCGCCTTTATATTTTGCTGGGCAGTTGTCTAGACCAGTGTTTTTAAACACGTGGGTCGCGTGGAAGCCTCCTTAGGGGGGTCGCGAAGCGTCTATAGCGGAGTTGCATAAGGTTGGGAAAGCTACTGCAGTAAAGTGTGCAATATCCATAGATCAATCAAATTGCAAGGACACAAAAGTACATTCTTTTGTTTTTTCTATGACTTGATGACGAACATCAGTCACCATATCGCTTATCCTGCGTTGAATGGTACTGTCAGACAGAGGTATACTTTTGAGTTTTTCGACCTCTTGTTTGCCAAACAATCTCCGCCATATCTAAAGCCGATGGTAAAATCAAACTTTCGGCAATAGTACTAGGTTTCTCTGCTTTAGATACACGAAGAGCTACTACTACTACACGTATGCGCGTAAATTGCGTTATCTATTGGCGACGCATTCCATGTAAAAAAAAGTGTTTTACGTACTTAATTATTATGTATTTAGTCGAACCCAAATTATGAAAATTAATAAATATGTTGGATTAAATATTTGTCACAAAATAAAATACAAGAAAATAAATAATATAAAAAAATATGCTTTTATTGAAAACCCAACTAAAAAGTAGAAAATTATTTTGAATAAATTTGAATTAATAATAGTGTAAGAAAAAAAAATTTATTGTAAAAAAAACATGGGGTGCTAGTCAGTATATTATCAAAATAACCCTTCTACTCATATCTGTTCATAAAATATTTATAACTATTGATACCATGCACCCCTGCTTTTTTGGAATAAAATAATTTTTCTTACACTATTTTTAATTCAAATTTACTAAAATTCATTGTCTATTTTTTAGGTGGATTTTCTATAAAAGCGTATTTTTTTAGTTTTTTTAAAACTATTATTTATTTTTTAGTTGTTTTTTTTAAAAGGTTTTTAAATACAAGATTTTGAGATCCTGCATATCATGTAGCAGCAGAGTGCTAGCCAAGACAAGTAAAACGAGCCCAAACACGATGGGGCTATCTGGTTTAGGAGGAGTTCCTATGGCCACCTTCCAACTCCATCATCAGATCAACTCCATGGTACCATATTATTGCATTGTCACGCGATATACACATACATGCAAAATTTCAGCTCAATCGGAAACCGGGAAGTCGATCAAATTTAACTTTAGAGATTTCGTTACATACTAACATACGTATGAAGCTAATAAAAGCTTATTAAAAAGCAACGGGTAGGGGGAGGGGGGGTCGCGAAATATTTCTTCATACTAAAGGGGTCGTGTCATGAAAAAGGTTGAAAAACACTGGTCTAGACTATATGGACTTATTTCCATTGTTACTATTATATATTTAAAAAAACCGAATTATTTTTTTATGTAAGTAAAATAAAGTTACTGCATAGTATAAACAAAGTTACTTTTTATTAGATGTAAAATATTATTACGTATTTTTTTAAAATAATATTTATGGTTTGGCAACTAGGCCTTTAAGCCAGATTATTACGTATTATTATATTTTTTTATTATATTTATATGGCTTGGCAACTAGGCCTTTAAGCCAGATCTTAGTTTATAATATACATTTAGTTTCTTCATTTTCTTAAGCCCATGTGTAGCACAGCTGAACTGTAGGTAATCATCTAGTGCCATTCAACGGAGTTTTTGTGACAACTCAAAAGGCCACATTTGAGTATACAGTTCACATTTCTCACAAAACACATAATCACTACTCAAAAACTATCAATATCCTACAACTATTGTTAATTTTAGAGTAATTTTACACATTTTTAGAAAATAAAACTGCACAGCACAACATCACCTTTCAGTTCCCGCCAAAAACTCCCTTATTACGTATTATATTTGCATGCTGGCCACAGTTTAATTAGCATTCAGTATATCTACGTACTGTTGTAATAAATAATAATATAGTTAGCGACGAGGCGAGATGGCAATTTTCTAGTGATGCGACGTCGAATACAAGTTTGTCATCATCATCATCATCATTTTTCTTATGCGCAATAAAATTAAACTAAAATTATTACCACCTTTTTATAACAATGACTTATCCGTTCGATGTCAGTCATTTTGTAATATTTGTTTGGGCTCCTTTTTGTGCTCGAAAAAA
The DNA here is from genome assembly GCA_949752895.1 of Dendrolimus pini. Classification (NCBI taxonomy): domain Eukaryota; kingdom Metazoa; phylum Arthropoda; class Insecta; order Lepidoptera; family Lasiocampidae; genus Dendrolimus; species Dendrolimus pini. Next base: position 113,254 of record OX457152.1, read on the forward strand.
CATTAATTATTATTGTATTATTTTAAAAGGAGCCATTTAAGCATCGGAATTCCTTTGGAAATTAGGTAATTAATGAAAAAAATGTTTGAGAAGAAAATTCACTTTTCACTGTTAATCTCCCCTCCCCACTCGCCTCATGCCTCATACCCCGATTGTCATATCGACCTGTCGCTAACTCTACCCTAATCTTTTTATAGCAAACGCAGTTCTTGCAAATGGCAGTTTCGCAAATCGCGGCAAACATATTTTTCGTCGTTATGTAACTTTTTAGTGCATCTAAAAATACAATATTTTTTGCAAAAAATGAATTAACCCAAAAGTGCAATTAGTAGGGCAGCACTATAGTCGCATGCTAGCCACAGTGTAAAGGAGCATACAGTATGTGCATGCATGGTCACCTGGTCGTGCCTGCTGAGGGGCTGCCTCGGCGCGTAGTAGGGCTCCGCGTCCCGCTCGGGGCTCGACTCGCACGACCGCTGCCGCCGGTACTGCCCGAACGACTCCTGCTCACGGGTGCATACATTATCCATACAGGAATGGAGCGGGAAGGGAACAAAACAACCCTATGTTGTGTTCCGGCATTAGTGGCCAGTACCAGGTACTCCCTTAGAGACCGGCAGCACCTTTAGTATCACAAACCATAGGCGACGGTAAGAGCTTTTTGAAGATATACTTCTTTAGGCGCGTTATGAGAGTAAATTTTTACGATGCGCGCGCACACCGTCATACGAAAAACCGACACCCTAAAGTTAGCTATAGTCAACATTTTAGTTTTTCTATTGTTAGTGTCTTTTTTTATCTACAAACGTAGAATAAGGCAAAAGATAAAATTTCTGAAAAGATTTTTATCTTGATACGCCAAAGAAGTATAACTTCTAACGCGTGTACATAAGTACACACACACACACACACACTTTTTTTTATTGCAAGAGTTCAGCAGACAGGCAGGCAACTGAGGCAACCAGGTTACCATCGTCTATGGACCAATGTGCTGCCGCTCTCTAATGGAGGGGCTGGAACCTGGCCACTAATGCCGGAACACAACTGAAGGTTGTTATGGCGGCATAGCTTTAACTAGAGGTGGTAGCCATCCCAACGGGAGTTTCCCACCTATTTGACAAAGTAGGGCATTCTGCCCCCTGGAGTGTCCTAAAGAGCTACGTAGGGGTAGCTCAATGCATTAACTCTGTTTTAGATCCCGTGACGTCCCGTAAGGGTGTGAAAAAGGGACGCAGGTTTAGGTTTAGTTAGTAGATTGGGGGGTGTTTTCTCGCGACTACTCCGGCGTAGTGATTGTAGAAAAGTACCATATATCCCTCGAAGATCACCTTCCCTCGAGGCTCTGTCCAAAGACATTTCCCCTGCACTTTCCATCGGGGAACACACCCATACAGTACGTGACCCGTTCAGGAGCGGGAGGAGGGGTCTTCGGGCTTAGGTTTTCGTCACTTAGTCAATGTCCTAGAAATGATATTAATATGCTCACAGTCTGCGGGTAGCCCTCGTCGTCCGAGTCGGGGATGTGCGCGCCGCGACGCATCGCCTCCTGGACCTGGAACACGACATACCCGTAACGCCATCTAGAGAAGGTGTAATTGTGATGTCATTCATTTTTAATGTTGGCGCCAAGCCATAAGGTCTACACTGGCAAGAACGCCACTGGCAACACCAAACCAACGCTAAGTGTCAAATCGCACTTTTTATGCTTCCACTTGTCAACTTTCCCGCTATACATTTGTCGTCTAAGCTATTTTATTGTTATAATGGCTGTAATATGTTTAAAGTAATACATCTCATTATGTACCTCAATCGTTTACATACGTGGAAAGCTCTTAAAACCCTACATTTAGTAAATTGCTTTTTTAAATATTTGCTTGTGGGCAGATCGGCAAATGGTTTTGCTTGATGGCAACTTCACGTTGAGACTTTAAAATGGCTGTTTACGTCCTTTTTGATAAACCCCACATTGAACTACAAAGGTGGAGTCAGTGAAGCGGCGTCTTTTCGGCTATCGCTAGGGAACAGAATGAAGTCACATTTTAGTAATTATGACATCTTAAAGATAAGATAGGCTGTAAATTTTTGTAGATTTCTGAACAAATTAAATGAAAAACGAGAATTCTTATTGTTATTTTAAAATAAATAGTATTTCACTGCGTGAGCAAAGTTGATATCTACTCACGAATTTTAAACGTCAAATCGATACTCTCGTTGCTACCCTTAACGAGTTGCTTCACCAGAATATAATATACGCTCTGCATGCAATCGCATCCGGGTTTCGGTGTGAGGGCCCTCCATCAAAAGCCATCGACTTTGGATTTTATTTATATACTTGTCATGTTTGGCACATGAAAGCGACCTCTTTAGGCCCTCTAGATGTGCCTAAATTATGTTTGTAAAACCGCGCGATTAAGCTCGAAAATGGTTGCGAGTGAATATTGACGAGTGAGCAATCAAAAAACCTCACCTCTTCGGGATGAACGGGAACATTATCCAGTTTCTCCAGATTCGGCAGATTCTTCAGAACGGTCATTCTGTATCTGAAATTACACGAGAAATATAATGAATACAACAAAGTAACAGCAGCCCCAGGATCTGTATGTTTGAATGTGATATAGTAAAGAACATTGGCCGAGTGAGTGTCCGAGCACGCACAATCAACGGCCAGTGGAGATCGTCATTGAATGATTATATTTTGTTTGCAGATATAGTAGTATATCGACAATAGTTGGTAAACAATGCACAAGTATCACCGTAGAACCGAATCTATGGTCGATATACAACCATAGGCACCTACATCCAGCGCCTTAAACATACTGGCTATCAACCACTTCGCCAAATGTTTTATTCGTACCGACTTTAAGATGTTGTAGAAAGAAGTTATAAGTTTTTGATAAAAATATATCTACTCTATTTGGCTAACATGTATCGTCTTCTGTACTAAATTCTTACGAAGTAAAAATGTGCGTGTGCAGCACTCACTCCGGATGCTGCGTGCAGGGGTTCTCGTCGAGCCAGAGGCTGGTGAGGTCCGGCAGGTGGCGCAGGTGCCTGATCTCGTTCAGGTCCCGGATCTCGTTCTTCCTCACGTACAGCTCCCGGAGGCGACGGCACCCCGCGAAATCGCCCAACGTACGGATCTTGTTTATACTGAAATTCATATATTTAACACAGTGTTCATTGTTATACAGTAGATACACGAGCCATATCCTTCTGAACCCTTCAATGTTTATTTTTATCTGGCAGGAACGGAGAAATAATACAATTTCCTGCGGCCTGTCGTGAGAGGCGACACAGCAACCCACAGCCAGGTGATAGGGCATTTTTCCGTCTGGATGTCTACCAACCCCTAGTCTAGTGTATGCCGCCATAACAAACTTGAGTTGTGTTTCTAAAATTTTCATTTAAATCCGTTGACCCGTTTTGAACCCTATTCAAGAAAACCTCTTGACAAATTGAAAAATGACAATTTATAAAAACATCCACTTGTGATTAAGAATCGTATAAATATTAGTTTTTACTTCAATTTGAGCAGTCATTTTGAAACTACAGACAGACACTTCAACTTTATTAGTATAGGAATGACACTCTTGATTCTATTAAATCACAAACAACTTGATCCTAAGACTTGTCGGCGTAGACTTAATTTCATTTCATTGCGGGATGCGCGACCCGACGACCGGCAGACGACGTTGACGGTTGTTCATACTACCAATTTTCAGAAAGTGACAGCCACAGGAGTAGTTATGGCCGCCACTTTGTATAATATGTATTATGTATGCCTCACAATATTTCGATGTATTTAGTTAGTACTAACCAACTGAACACATAATTATACTGTGGACGAACAGCCAATCGATTTGAATTCTATTGGTCAACGGGAGCGGCTGCCGCTCCGCGATTGGGCAACACTTCCCGCGCCACGCTCTGATTGGCCAGCGGCCTTGCCACCTGACGCGGCGGTTCCGCGATTGCGATTCTTGTCTTTATTATTCATTTCTATGTAGTAGTTTACTTCAACAACAACAGTTTATACAACAAAGAGTTATATGTCGAAATGATCCGGACGCATAAATAAAAACAAAAAAAATCTGTACGGCACATCAGCATTTTGCTGACGCTGCGTCTTACTTGGGCTATGTAAAAAAAAAAATACATAAGGTGGAACTTTATGATTTGTGTGTAGAACTATAATAAACCTTGATTCCTTTTAAACCACTCCGTTCCACAAACTCGGCACAATGAAACCCCGAAGACGTTAAGAGATGGCGCCATCTGCATGTGCGGTCGACTGCGAAACGTCAGACGCTGTCAACTACTATAGATAAAACTTATGCTGTTAACGGAATTTCTCCCTCAACCGTGTGTTATGGGTAATATACAACGGACTACTCTGGGGCCGATCCCAATAGTTATTTAGTGTTAATTAACAATAGTTTAACAGTCAGTTTATAAACTTGTATAAAGACCTTCACATAAATGCTTCAACTATTTGAACTCGACCCTTCGATTTATGGAAGCTATTGGAACAATAAAACGGCACTTTAATGACTTGCTAAAGAAGAGCCAAACAGTTTTCACTACGTGCAAGTAACAACTTAAAAAAATCTAAACATCCAAACTGTGCCGGGTAAGTTGTATTTCCTCGTTTTTTTTATTGCTGGAGTGCAGCAGGGAGGTTGACGGCTGTGATGGAAAGTGGTTACCGTCGTCTTTGCAACATTAGGTACCAACCAATGTGCTTGCGTACTCGTAGATGGGACTGGAACCTGGTCAATAATGCCGGAATACAAGTCCCTGCACGGGTAAAAAAAATGTATTGATCGAAATCTTTACCACTATGTCTTACAATCAATTTCACTTAGCGATTCTCCAAAAGCGACCGCTTTAGGCCCTCGACACTCTAACCCCCGTGATGTACTTGAATTATAACAGTAACCAAAGCCATTGTTCGCGACAGACGACGCCACAACAATGCGTGCGAACACGTCTTTTTCTGAACAACGGTTTGGCTCTTCTTTAGCAAGTCATTAAAGTGCCGTTTTATTGTTCCGATAGCTTCCCAAGGGCCCGCGGCTCTAGTTCAAATAGTTAAAGCATTTATGTGAAGACCTTTATAAAAATAACTATTGGGATCGGCCCCAGAGTAGTCCGTTGTATATATATATATATATATACTCATAATACAAGCGTAACTTGCTTAATTTGGGGATATACAATGTGTGTGTTTGTCTGCCGATTATTATAATATTATTATTAATTTTGAACTGCATCCACGCCGTTGCCCGTGCTGCGCGACAGAACCGTGTATGAGGTCCTTCGGACCGCAAGATTAGTTAGTTTCAGATCCCACTCACCCTACACTTACGTGATTTTAGGAGAGGAAATTTTAGGATCGGTATTTTAACATAAACTTAGAAAGGAATGGATACTCGCTGAGCTGAAAGCGGGGCCGTTTTTCAGCTAGCAGGTATCAAAGGTGGAAAATAACCATGCTAACTTATGTCAAAGTAGCAAAGCTAGTTTTTACATATGTCATATATGATATTGTTATAAACAAAGATATGCAGTTGCATCCATAACTTTTGTCAGACACTTTAAAAAAATACTGTGGGAATTAACATCATTTTAGGAAGGTTGAATTTTATATATATTATCAAGTATAATATTTTCCAATGAGCCAGACAAATCGGACGGGCCAAACATCTTCCCAGACACGTTAAGACCTACGCTGTGTGAAGTACGCGAGAGCATTTTTTAAAATGTCTTGTTTCTCTGTTTGTATAGGCTAATCTAGGACTGGACCGATTTAAATGAATTTTGAATGGTTATAGCCTATGTCCCTGGTCAACATATCGGATACTTATATATATATATATATATAATATATATATATCAGCCCATAACTGTCCCACTGCTGGGCTCGGGCCTCCCATTATACGGGGAATGGACAGTTTACCCGCCACGCTTGTCCAAGGTGGCTTTGCAGGTTTGACACATCGGTTATCTAAATGTGTAGGTTGCATCATGATGTTTTCCTTCACCGTTGTTAGCACGTGGTCAGGATCGAACCCGCGCCCTTCGATTTAGAGGCGCGTGCGCTAACCATTACGCTACCACGACTTAGAATACTTTTGCTAGTATAGAATTAGTTAGTATAGACAAGGCTGCGAGCGATAGTACGGTGCTCGGCCAGCGCCCGCCACGGTATGGCATGAATCGGCCCTCGCCCTCGCGCGCCGCTGGCCACGTCCGTTGCGGTCGGCGTGCCGGGGCGGTTGCAGGCGGTTGCAGGGCCTGCAATTTGCGTGCGCCGACGCATCGCGACGCCAACGGGCCGAATTAGCGCACGCAACCACGCGTCCAATATCTTTCTACGGTTATATCAAATAAGCACTAGAACAGAATTTAGTCAGCTTATAATTTATTCCACTGATAACCTGTATTTGATGAATGAAAAATTGGCCCCTAATCTATCCTACTAATACCATAAACGCGAAAGTTTGTAAGAATGTATGTTTGTTAGTCTTTCATGCAAAAACTACTGATTGGATTTTGATGAAACTTTACAATAATATAGCTTGCACATCAGAATAACACATAGGCTATTATTCATAAAGATACAGTGGGAATTATTCAAAATATAACGATGTGCCATCACGCGGGTGTAACCGTGGGGCGCAGCTAGAATAAATTTATAAATGGTTCGAGTTTGTAGAATGAGTTTAAAAATCTGTAAATAATCAGAGGGGCTAATTCGGACCATAAGATTTCGACAATACAATTTTTAGAATATACTGTCTGTTTGTTTCTGTTAGAGAATCACGTGAAAAGTACAGAACATATTTAAATTAAACTCAAAAATAACGTCCTTTCCGCGGGATAGACGAAAATATTGAAAAAGATGGCGCTGCGGCCGCATCCTTTTTGAAAACTACAGAAAGCGAATTGGTCAATTGTCTATGGACTTAATTCCTTTGTTATTATTATAATATGTAAAAAACCGAATTAAGTTTTATGTAAGTAAAATAAAGCTTGACATAGCGACAAACTCTAGTGTTTTGAATAAACTGACAGGGTACTAATCACTAATTATTAGTTTGCAATGATGTGGCATTCTTTTGTTGCGAAGCTGGCAGACAGGCAGACGGCGCAACTCATGGAAAGCGGTTAACGTCGCCTCTAGGTGGTAACGCCAATGGCGTAGCCAACTAGTTGCCGGCCTTCAGGATGGGAATCGCGACTAATTCTGCTCGGGTGAAAGGAGCGTGGAGAACCGGTCGCTGAGAGTCCCATATACCCTCAGCACACTTCTGTGTGTGCGGTGGAAGGCTTCCACTGGAGGCCCGAGAATATGTCCAAAGACATCCTCCTTGAATTATCAAAAAAAGACGGGAACGAGACCCACGGATCAGACAGAAATGTGTTACGAATTGGCATAGCTTATGGGACAGGGGGATATTCTGTGTTAGCGTGGTAACGCACCAATCGTGCCGGCCTTGAGAGCTGTCGTCAACACAGTGATTCCGTGAGTGTGAGCATGGCTCGACTAGGTTTCAGTGTAAGGTTAACTAAATTTTACAGAATTTCATCAAACTAACCCCAGCCCACCTCATAAACATATTTACGCACAAAGCTGGCCTACTTTCCAAAGCTTTTATATTATTAAATAGGGTATACAATGGTGACTGGATCCGCTCCAGACAGCCAATCTCGGGACGGCCGCCGCGCACCCACTCGCTGGATAAGTAATATCGAGTTACGCGTCTGGAGCAGGGTTGTCCAATGCAAGATATTTTTAACCGCCTTTAAAAAAAAGGAGACTAAATTCGTCGAGTAAATATTTTAATATCAGCCAACCGATTTTGAGGACTGTTTTTACGTCGGATTTAATAAAGCTTCAAAATAGTCCCATATAATTACGTCACGAAACGTCAGGATAGTTTCAAATAAATTACATTATTATTGGATAACATATACGGATAATTTACAAAGTGAAAAATAAAAAGAAACCCACTTCAAGAGTACCTAAAAAGCAACCAATTTGCAATATATAGTAATGTTTCGCATCGACTTCAAGATGTAGGAAATATATATTTAATCCTTTTATTCACTATAGAAGTAGGTTTCTTTTTTGCTAGTAAGTTTTTAATAAGCCAGAACTCCAAGTGCGTATCGCGTATTAAGTCATACCGAAGCTAACAACCCTAGATACGAGGCGAGGTCACAACCTCTGCCGATGGCGTATTGCGGGATCTATCCAACTTCTTACCACAAAATATTCTTAAATATCAAACACAAAAGTATTACATATATCAATCAAGTTTCCACTAAAACATAACTTATAATAAAAATAAAAACTGGCTCAAACAATTAATTGCAATTACACGAAAATTACATATTAGAAGTGAAACTTCAACGGACAAGTGGAAAATCTTCAACTGACAAGTGACAAAATGAGTCGCAACAAAATTTTAACTTTAAGTTTTACAGGCAGATTTTCAAACTGGATATGTAAATTAACAATCTGCCCGTAACACTTCAAGTTAAAATTCTGTTGCGACTCATTTTGTCACTTGTCAGTTGAAGATTTTCCACTTGTCTGATGCCATTCGTTTTCCACTTGTCCGTTGAAGTTTCACTTGTAATATGTGTCCCAGCACACATTTCGATGTTTAACGATAAGAGGACTGACCTGAATGCAAGAACTTCGACGTTGGGCATCCGCCGCAGGAGGCTCACGTCACCAAGCTCAGCGCCCCTGGAAACCATACGAGTCAAGTTTAAGTAATCATTAGAATGAAAAGAAAACTTTGTGTAGTGTTGGGTAGGACATGATCATAAAATGAGTTTGTATGAATAACGTGAAATTTTGTACTGAACCAATACAATGTACCACTTCCAATGAAGCGAGGAGGAGAGTGATGATGCCGGTAAGACGGTGAGTGTCATTTCCTCATTTGTCCCGTTGAAAACTTCTAGTTCGGAAGTGTTCGTTAAGGTTCGGATGTGATTGGCCCCGGTCACCTCATTTTACTAGCAGTCGTAGCATGACACGTCGTGTTGTCCCTCTTTGTTTGACGGCCTCTGTGGTTGAGCTGGCTAAGTCTTAGCCGGCCGAACATGTTGGAACACAGAGGCTCCAGATTCGATTCCTGGCATGGTGAATTTCGGAAACGAATTCTGGGTGTCTGGGACCGGCCCCAGAGTGGTCCATTGTATATTAGCCATAACAAAAGTGTAACTTGCTTAGCTTAGGGATATAAAATGTGTGTGTTTGTCTGCCGATTAATATATTTGTCATGTGAATAACCCTAAAGGCGTTATTGTTACTTTTGTAGCATAAGCATCATCACGGCCTTTCTCTTATGTACGAGGCGTGAGTCGTGTTAGTTAGTAGTAGCGCGACAAAAATATTGAAGTCGAACATTTTCAAATTTTGAATCGTATCAGTACAAAGTCATTTTATACGGGACAAATGTACTGGCTCACACGCGTACTATTATACTACTCAATACTTGTTTGCCAACGTTGACGCACGATTGGAGCTTTCTCCAGGCTCGTCTGTTACAGTTGACAACAATTTGTATATATTCTTTGTATTTTTCAGGAAACGTTTGGACATCAATTATGTATGGCACAGCACCATCTGTTGGCTTGTAAGTGTTCCACTACACCATTGATATTGCAATCGTCTGCAGACGACACGGTACGGTTCGCAAGAAAAAAATGGTTTATCTTGAATAAAACTTTTCTCACTTAAATAACAAAAAACAAACCAAGAATAACATTAATAATCTATTTAATTATGTATATCTATATTAGTTTATTACGATTGAATTCGCTTTAACTTAGTTAAATCACCAAAAAATATTTATTTTTTCTTGTATGTCTGTCTCCTTGGACACCGGGTTGCCTGGAAGAGATCGCTATAAGCGATAAGGCAGCCCATTGTTCTAATGAAAATGGAAATGCATATTGAATTGTCTATGTATAAGTTATGCTGAACAATAAAAAGTTTTCATTCATTCATATTAAATTTTCAAATTATAAAATCAAACAAACGTACTTTCACACGCCTGTCAAAAATTATAACAAATGGGTCTGTACTTTTGTGTCAAGGTAACAACAAAACAAAAAAATAACAATAAAATGTAAATTACTGAAGAAATGCAATTCGTATTTGTAAATATTTGCAAGAGCCTAGCGAACCATACAAATCATACTCGCGTGGGAAGCGACCGAGATTAACGCATTTGGACTCGTGGGCGGTGTCTTAATCTCGACTGCTTTTTACCCGTACAGGAACAGTGGTAAGAGGCGACCAAACAACCCATAGCCAGGTGGTAGGGTATTTGCCCAACTGGATAGGCTACCACCCCTGGTCTAGAGTATGCCGCCTTAACAACCCCGATTTGTGTTCCGGCATTAGTTGTACGGGTTCCAGTCATCATTTAGAAAGCAGCACCGCATTTGTAGCATTTGATGTTACAAATGTTCATAGGCGATGGTAACCGCTTTCCATCAAGTAGGCCGTCTGCCTGTCTGCTGAACCCATGCACTTAAAAAAAATGTGTCATCACGTAATTTAAGACCCCTCCCACCCCTTATCACACTTCGTCGACCCCCCCCCCCTCCCAGGGCTTAATATGTGAGAGGTAAATGTTGGACGGCCCTTAATTGTTTTTTTTTTTTTTTTGTAAGATGTTGAGTCATCTAATCAAACATTACTATCATGGCGACCGGACACGGATGCGACGGTCCCAAAGACATGGGAACAAAGCTCCAGTAGGTTATGTTCGTATTTAGTCGCTTTGATTTTCATATTGTTACAAGTTTAGCGGTCCTCGAATTAAAATTCCGTTGGAGTTATAGAGTTTATTAGAACTATACAAACACGTAAAACAGGTACAAATATATACGTAATGCAGACGGTCATAATTCAATAAAACGCGCAAAGGCCGCCACTATTACTTTGCCTATTGTGCATAAGTCATGCCTTGAACGTAGTAGTAGCTGTTCTCTAGAAAGGTATGCCAATAAATAAGTAAACAAAAGAAGACGATCATAAAAGAATTACAACTAATTCAAATGCCGACAGGTGATAAAATGTGTTTTTACAGATATGCAGGTGGAATTTGTTTTTGTCGGAACCTAAGTTGTAACAATATTAATTTTTACCATCATGAGGAGAACACCTTCACTGTATTTAAATATACACTGATATGGAGTATTAATTGAATCTTATTATTATGCTCGCTCTCCATCTGGGATAGTGGTGAAGTTATCGACTGTGGCCAAATGCATCGTAATTATAGTACTATTAAAAATAACACTTTTAGTGTATACATACGTTCTGTCTCACCGACAGACAGACATAGACGGCGGCGTCTCAGACAACGCCAATCACGATCTCTCCACGTCCTCGAGAGGGACGCCAGGAGACATAGCCCCCCCACACGATAGACTAGGCGTGTTGCTGGGAAGTTTCTTTCGCCGTTTCTTCTTTCCCAGCCATAACACGTCGCGAAACGGCAGTAAGATAGGGTAGGCCGCCGCGAACCGCCGTGTCGCCCATTGGCGGGCATCATCAGATTCATCCCCCTCTCATGGCAACAGTCCAGCCGAGGTAAAACTCCCTAGGGAGCTCCCTCAAGCAAGTTGCCCCCGGGCTCGAGCGCCTTCGCCTGGCGAAGGCGCTCGCCCCAAAGACCCCGGTAAAGTTGTGAGGTCTTCGGATCAACAACATAAAGTCAAGTCAAATAAAATAAAAAAAACGTTCTGTCAATAATAAATGGAAAATGCATTCAAATATAAAAAAAACAAGCAATAACTTTTTTTAAAAAAAGTTCTTAAAAACAATCTATTGAGATCCTGGATATTGTTTAGTAGCAGAGTGCTAGCCAAGACAAGTAAAACGAGCCCAAACACGACGGGTCTATCTTGTTCAGTACAGGAGTTCCTACCTTCCGATTCCATCATCAGATCAGCTCCATGGTACCATATGGCATTGCCACGCGATATAAATATGCGTGGAAAATTTCAGCTCAATCGGAAACCGGGACGTTGGTCAAATTTAACTTGCAAGATTCCACCCGAACTTACATACATACATAGGCACATCCATTGCTTTTGTAAAAAGCGAGACAAGAAAGACGTTTCAGGCCCAAACAGCCAAATCCATTATCCAACCAACCTAGTATAGTTAGCTGTGGATTTCGTTACCGATTCTATTCAAAAAGGCAACTAAACGTTGCAGTATTATGAATTCGATTAGGAAGTAGATAATTCAGTATAATCATTCTTTCCTAGAGACATAAAAAAGTCAGATAATAATAATTGCATTCACAAATATGCTGGATTAATTTTAATTTGACCTTTAAAAAATGTTCCTTCTTAGCACTGAAGTTAATGTAACTTTTTAATTTGAATTATAGTTTATATAGAGAAGAAGCGACGAATGCTAATATTTACATAAAATTATGCATGAGAAATACATTAAATCAATAGAAAAATTACACACACTATCATGTATTTGCCACACACACACACACACACACACATATATATATATATACTCCTTTGTTTATTGTCAAGTCAAATGAAAAGTGTATCCTTGGCGAAATCTGTGATTATAGAAGTATAGTCTTTGACAGCAGAACCCTTAATAACGTTCAAACTTATAATTTAAATTAATTATTATTGTCGAATGTATCGAAGTGGTTGAACACTATTAATAGAAATTGTGTAGAATTGATAATAGATAAAGATATAATATTTGACTTGAGAGCCCGAGATAAGAGTCTTTTGAACTGTGTGTAATTAGTAAAAAATAATTAGTTTATAGCTTTTTTCCTCTGCATTCGTCGATTTGATTTACTGCCAAAACATCGACAATGTCCCGTCCCATACGCCGTTTCGTAACACGCCGACGCGCATCGAATGTCGATTATATCGAACGCGCATTATTACCGCACAATGTTATAAGACGGACGACCTTGCATTGTGAACAGTCTCATACAACAGAACAATATACTACTTGTATAATGTATATATATGCATATTAACAAAAAAAAGAACGGCCTTATCTTAACGTCTTAAGATGAATGAAACAAAGTGATTTGTTCAAGTTGTCGATACATTATGCATTGTACAGCTTTCCAGTATGTATTTTATTGTATTGTGTAAAAAAAAAACGGCGGTCAGAAACTAAATGTGGCGTAGACTGAGCACTTGGCCTGGAACACTACTGATCCCACATCCGTGCGCATAGGCGAACATACGGTCGTGCGCACGGATCAGTATCAGTAAGTATACTTGAGATCTGTACTTAGTGCGTCCGGGGATATCGACCTCGACGTCAAGGCCCGTATCACAGCAGCTTAAGCCAAGTGGCGTGAGCTGACAGGTGTCATTTGTGACCCCAAAATGTCGGTCAAATTAAAGAGACAGGTCTATAAATCCATCATTATACTTGTCCCTTCGAATGGCAGTGAAGCGGGCGTGTCACGGGATGAATATGCTGCGATGAAGAACTCCCGCATCCGCGGCAGTCTTCATGTCCGTGACATAGCAGACAAACTGCAAGAGTGTCGCTTACGGTGGCACAGTCTCGTTTTACGACCGGCTAATTATGTGAGGAACAAATGTCTAACCATGCCGCCTCCGTCATTTCCCGGCCCAAGAAATGTTGGCTTGACGTTGTGAAGGATGACATGCGTGCCAATGGTATCAAAATGGGGGAATCTGAAGACCGCGCAAAGTTTAATAGAAAAGTAGGAAAGCAGACCCTGGGCGTCGTATTGAACGCTCCGAACGCAACCGGGATTTAACGCTCGGATGATGATGATGATGAAAGTCGACAAAAAACGACTATATTTGGCCTTTTTTATAAGTTGAAAATATTATTTGAGGTGCTAAAAAAAGATGGTTGTGAGAATTTAAATCATTGATATTAGAAGGTCTATCATTTACTGATAGACCAGGGTCCATAATACTTTTTGAAACCAAAAAAATAATAGTAGGAAGAAACCCATTGGAAAAGGAAGAGAATAGATTAAAATTGAAAGGAAAAATAATTGACGGGCTTGAGATAGGGAAGGGGAAGGGGGATGGGTGACTTTTTAAGGTCAAAAAATGTGTCAAACCTGCCAAGCCATCTTGGACAAGCGTGACGGGTACACTGTCCGTTCCCCTATAATGGAAGACCCGAGCCTTGCAGTGGGATATTTAAAAAAATATCTCTGGGATTTTTTTGATTGCAGGAGCTCAGCAGACAGGCAGACGGCTCACTTGATGGAAAGCGGTTACCATCGCCTATGGACATTTGCAACACCAAAGGTGCTACAAATGCGCCGCTGCTTTCTTAAGGGAGACTGGAACCTGGCCACTAATGCCGGATCACAACTCAAGGTCGTTATGGCGACATACTTTAGACCAGGGGTGGTAGCCATCCAGTCGGGCAAATGCCCTACTACCTGGCTGTGGGTTGTTTTGTCGCCTCTTACGACAGGCCGCAGAAAATTGTATTCTTTCTCCGTTCCTGCACGGATGGGATTTGTTGGCAATTAAAATTTCCAATGGTTTAACCGACTTGCGAAAGTAAGAGTGCCTTGTTCGCATAAGACCGGTCCCGCGTTCGATGCCGGATGTGTAAAAGCGAAAGCTAACTTATTAAAATAACATCATTAGAAGGATTGAGGATTATACATTATACTCAAAGTTTTTTGGCACAATGGCTACAATGCCCTTTTGAAAGTTTATCAATAAAATTTGAAATTGGCAAAGCAATCGCTTCGGCATGACCCAGTTGCATTGTGGCTCGGCCCGTGTCGTGGCGAGGGCAGGGGGTTCGGTGCCCGGGGCGTGTCACCTCGCGACGTCGCCCGTTCTAATGTACAATATCGCTAGCTACCTTAATATACACTTTGTCAATGAGTTAAGGTTTTATTCTATCCCTCGGGAAAAGTCCTTTTTTATAAATGAAAGGGTAGTTTTTTACCTTCTGTTCTATACTCCTGGCAACGAGTATGCAAAATTAAGTAAAACATAATACATACATACTGTGGCGAGTGATCGTGGAAAAATCTAGTTGATTTAAGAAGTTTTAGAAAAAGGTAGAAGATTCTGGAAGGAAAAGACAAGGACGGATACATTTTGGAATTGGATAGATGATTAAGGAAAGTTTTAGAATAGATGGTTCAGGAAGAAAAAACAGAGATAGATAGATGTTTAGATAGGGATAGATAGTAATTAAAAGAATAACGAAAAGAAGATCGAAATAATGGATTCCAGAAGATTCTTAGATTCCAGAAGAAACCGGTCCACAATTGATCGAGAAATCGCGTAACAAACATACAGTCGAATTAAGAAACTCCTCCATTTTGAAGCCGGTTAAAAATAATTACGAAATCTTAATAACTTCTAATTTCCATGAAGAGCACACAGTTATTTCAACCTTATTAAACATCCTAAATGAGACATGAAAAATGTTCTTTTGACAAGTTAGGAGTGCTTCAACGAGGCGCGCCGTAACAGCGCTTGTAAACTACTTCGGGCCACGTCAATATACTACTTTTATTGCAAAAACGACCTTGTTACGGCGAAATGGGGTACAATTTATAAGCTCCTAGGATTATGATTTTTGGAACTGAATAAAATAGTGAAGGATGCCATCCGGCTCGAAGGACCAATGCGTAAGGCCGCTGCTAGTAGGGCCTGTGTGAAGATCTCACGTGTGATAATTCGAAAAATGCAAATTTTAGAATATTTATCTGTCTGTCTTGATGTTTCGGCTAATTTATGAAACGGCTGGATCTATTTTGACGGGACTTTCACTGGCAGATAGCTGATGTTATAAAGAGTAACCTAGTCTACTTTTTTTTTTTAATCCACGCGGACATAGTCGCGGGTACAGCTAGAAATAACTAAATACAGTGAGCTTATATATACTAGAGTAGCAACGTGTTACAAATAAGTCTTTAAAATGCGTAGCCACTTGCGAGTTTAAAAGACGTAGCTTTGAAATCTAATGTAATGCCAACAGTTTGCCAAAGTAAACTATATTTGTCTCTTTTCTTCCATAGTCCAACCAAGTATGTTAAAATGAGACAAGGCATTGTTTTCGTGAAAACGGACAGAGTTGCCAGTAGTCAGAAATATCCCCAGATTGAAAGTTGAACTTCTTTTTTTATAGAATATAAGACTTACAATATATACTTAGTACATAATTATTATAAGAGTCTGTATATCGATGTTTTTGAAAAAATAGTTTTAGTAAACAGATTTGATTTGGTTTTCACGGCTTGCTTAATATCTTACTATAACAATACATTTTAATAAAACATGTGCAAAGGTTCAATTAACGTTGAGGGCCTAAAATCGTCTACTTTGGAGAATCGCTATGTATCTAGGTATACTAGTAAGACATAGCGTAAGGTTCCACTTTATACCGATACTTGTCAAGTTCGTCATATAAATCGGCGAAGATGACCTCGTCCCTCTAATAGTAAAATGACCGCCATTTTTGACTTAGACAAAAAAATAAAGATCATTCTAACTGCTGCTGAACCTAACACTATTTTATGATAATTATTGATTATGTAGTATCATAAAAAAAAATAAGCTTATTAGTGTCGTTGCCGAAATTTTATTATTAAAGCACACAAAATTTATTGACGCACGATTCCATCATTCACTTTTTCATGAACTAAACTCCAAAAAAATTGTTAAAAATAAAATCGTTAAAACTTTAATTCGTTTTACTGGTAACACCGATGACAAAAACAATTCACGATATATTATTTTGTTTTCTAATGTTATTTTAAATAATGCGATCAAAATTAAGCAAACTTTCTTGTGAAAGCTAACATCACTTGCTTTATTATCATTTTCGGACGTGATACACAACATAACAGTACATTTCACCATTTTGAATACGTTTTTACGCCCGTCGCGGATACGTCACACTCCCTTAATGTCCAACTCACAACTGGGGCCAGATATGCCTGCAGGCATCTTCGAAGTGGCAACACGTCAGTGCCGTAAACTGCCGAATCTAGTTATTATAAGATCATTGACTAAATATAATCGTACAGATATCGATCTGCCAATTACTGTCACACAGTATATTTATGTATCATGTAAACGAGCGCGACCTGTCCACTACACCCGTACAAAACTCACCACAGTATCATGAACTAAACAGCAGGTACACTAAAGACCCAAACTCTGCATCGGAGAAGTCTAGTCATCTAGTGTATCCACGTGGGCTTCGACGGTTTACTGTGTTTTATTCCGGCACATAACACGAAATTATTAAAAAAAAATCTCAACAGAGGAGACGAGCACAGTCCAATATCTCACAGCGAGCAGATACAGTAAGCAACTCACTTCACACTCTACAAAATCGCCCAGTCTACCTTTTGTACAGACATTTAAGATTATTTTTTATTTATTTAGGTTTATGGCTTGGCAGCTAGGCCTTTATGCCAGATCTTAGTTTACAATTATAGTTTCTTCATTTTCTTAAGCGTATGTGTAGCACAGCTGAACTTAGGCAATCAGCTAGTGCCTTCCAACGGAGTTCTTGTGACAACTCAAAAGGCCACATTTGGCTATACAGTTCACATTTCTCACAAAACACATAATTACTACTCAAAAACTATCAAGATCCTACAACTATTGCTCATTTTAGAGAAATATTACATATTTTTAGAAAATAAAACTGCACAGCACAACTCCTTTCAGTTCCCGCCAAAAGCTCCAACATTTAAAATTAATGCGTCGAGTACACCCGGTGACACAAGTTCGATTTTCTGCATACATGACTTTCAGCCGGGTGCACTCGCAAATTAAACATATTTATTTATTATAGAAAGTGAAGTGCCCACAGTCCTTATTCTAATGATGGGGTCGGTGGTTGTCATTCGGGAGTGGTTCTTAACTATACGAAACAGCGAAAAACATTCAAAGGAGTCTGGAGGTCGATTTTGACGAAAGCTAAAATCGTATCCATTACCTTTCGGAAAGATCAATTACTCTAATCAAGCGTCGAATCGGCTGATTTTGATAAAATAAACGTAATATATTTTGTGTTATATATACTTAAGCTTTCACAACTAGTAGCATACATAATTAAACTACGTTTTAACGATTTTAAGCGCGGTGATTTATTTGATTGTTATTAGTTCGACGTTACATGTTATTATACCAGGTCATAGTGTGGCCTGTAAGGATCAATTTTTGTGAAGAAATGTCATACGCCAAACCAAGGGAAAGGGAATGCTTTTGAACAAAATATTCTATTTTCCATACGCACTGTAAAGATATATACTGTGTAGGCGAATGGCGCGAAGCGATCGCGTGACTCACGCCATACTAACGTTTAAATACTGAAATAGTTGAAAATGTAATATAATTTTATGACAAACAAAAATAGGCATTTTGAATTCAATTTGTCCTAATGCGTAATGATATCACTTCCCACTGCTGGACTCGGGTTATCACGATGTGCAGGTTTCATCACCATGTTTTCCTTCACCGTTACCACATGATAATAATAACAATATGCAGAATGCACATTCGGTCAGAAAATTACCTAAGTGCTGCACGGTTTCCGGTCAGGATTCGAACCCACATCCTTTGACTTTGCGGCGCTAATACACTAAACTGCCACAGTTTGGATTTCTTAATGTTATGAATAAATTAGTAGGGTGCTAATCATTTAGGGTTATTATAAACGCGAGAGTGTGTGAGTATGGATGTATGTTTGTTACTCTTTCACGCAAAAACTACTGAATGGGTTTTGATGAAAATTAACAATAATATAGCTATTGGCGGTAGTTGCTTCTTTTAAAATGAAACTTGATATCATATAGTCTGAATGTATTATTTTTAACGTTATTTTGGGGGCTTCCCGACTCCGTGGGAGCGGAGGCGTTCAGCCCGGAAGCGGCGCACTCGAGGAGGCACCTCCTGTGAGGTTCGTCCTCGGCTCGACCGCTGCAGGGATTGACTCTATAGGATTCAGCCGTAAAAGGCTGAAGGCTAGCAGAGCCGATCCTTTTTTTTAGCCAGGGGATATCTGCTTGAGGACCATAAGCCGCGACAAGGGCAGAACCTTGAGGGGATAATTCGCAACCCGTGTGTGCGATTCGCCAGATCGGGGGTGGCACCAGCATGCCCAGTCAGAACTGGTGCCATGCTGTTGCCACCCCCGGGTTAGGGATACCCACTAAAATCCCTTGGAGTTCCGTCCTGCGCCTTATGCCAGGGCTCCGTGTATATGACCTAGCCTCTCCGCAGTCCTGGCAGGCGTAGGCCCCCCTCACGAGACCTCCTCCACTACCGGGAGACGGCGGAGCCGATGCTAGTCTGTCTTTACTACCGCTTTGCAACGTGTTATAGTTGGAGAAAAAGCGGCGGAAGAAACTATCCAGCTACATGCCTAAAGATAATCGTGTATGGCTACTTGTGTCTATAATGAGTGGGTGTGATTGGTGGGTGCCAGGGGCTCTCCGGCGTCTGTTATGCCAGGGTGGAGTTCATAGCCCCGGGGGTTTCATAATCGCGAGATGTTATCGGGCTTGTCAATGAGTACATTGCGAGGGCGACCGTTTCTAATTATGAGTAGGTGTGCTCCAACGGGCAGGTCAGGGGGATGCTCGCTGTCCGCAACAATGGCTTGCACATCAGAATAATACATAGGCTATAATTTATAATTATAGTGCGAATTATCCAAAACGATTTTCCATCTCCACGCAGCCCACCTGATTGAAAGTTGTCACCGTTCCCTATGGACGTTTGCAACACCAGGGGTGACGCCAACACGTTGCCGACCTCTAAGAAATTATATAACGCCCTTCGTAAAGAACACCCTGCATAGCGCAAAGAGAAAATCGCGGCGGGAAGTTCCCTTCAGATCATTGTTGTACGCGAAATAAATGTTCTAGAGAACCGGTGCGTAGTTGAGCGTGGGAGCTCAAGGAAATGGGGATGAATATCTCGTCGCATAATATATGTGTAAGTGGTTTTTTTTTATTGCAAGAGCTCAGCAGACAGGCAGACGGCCCCCTAGATAGAAAGCGGTCACCACCGCCTATGGACACTTGCAACACCGAAGGTGCTACAAATGTGCTGCTGCTCTCTTAAGGGAGTCTGGAACCTGGCCACAAATGCCAGAACACAACCCAAGGTTGTTACGGCAACATACTTTAGACCAGGGGTGGTAGCCATCCAGTCGGGAAAATACCCTACCACCTGGCTGTGGGTTGTTTTGTCGCCTCTTACGACAGGCCGCCCGGCCGAAGGTAATTGTATTATTTCTCCGTTCCTGCACGGATAAAGTGTAAGTATATGTTTACTAATAAGTGTATGTACCCCAACTTTAAAAGTATAACATAAATATCTTTTGTGGCACCAATTCGAAAAACTTCCCAATTGCAACATCCAGTGTTATTTCTCTTCTAAGATGACATTTATTTCCACCGCGCCCCGAATTACCACCGCCCACTAACTAGAAACGTTATAAATACAACTTAAAGACAGTACAACAATATATTCCGTTGTCCGGGAGACAAGTGACTCATAAATGGGCCAATCTGTCCGCAACGCACGTCGGGGCTCCGCAACATTTTAGTACAAATATTATAATTTAGTTCAAAAACAACAACTAAATGAGGATGCTGCTAACTGCAAAAATTAGATGTATCTCTTTAATAATTATTACCTGCATGGTGAACTGGGCCTCTGTGGAAAGAAATATTGGAAGAAATATATCATGGCTAGATCGGACACTATAGCGAAATATAATGGCAAGAGTCTTGGGGCAGATTTTGATGAAAACTAAAACATAATAATTAGATTTTTGAAAAATCTATATACATCAATCTCTAAACGTCAGAAAAAATACAGTTTGTAAGGATTACTTTTAAAAGTTTGAGATTTTGTCACAGACACATTTGAAAACGTGTATATAAATAAAAATATTATAATTATTGGTAGGTTTACATTAATTATTTTATGAAAAAAAAACCAAATCAACTTTATTGAAATTCAAATTCAAACTAATTTCTACTGGAGATCATTTTTGAAGGTCATATTTAAAATACGAGTAAAAACATTTCTAATTCCTATTCTATATACTATTCTATCTTATACTAATATATAAATATATAATACTAATATACGGGCATGTGGAAAGAATGAATGATGAAAGAATGACTAAACAGATATACAATGTAAAAGTGGATGGATGCGGAAGTCGCGCAAGGCCAGGACACACCTTCCATGATCAAATTGATCGTGTTCTAGCAGAAGGTGATGTCAGGAGCCTTAAGAACAGACGAGCGTGCATCACAAGAGCTATGAATGTCAAAGAAGCAAGTGAGGTGTGTAAGAATAAGCCTGAATGGCACTCTGTTGTTCGTGCCTACTCCGCAAGGGACCTGGCGTGAAGTTATGTATGTATGTACTAATATATAAAGCTGAAGAGTTTGTTTGTTTACTTGAACGCGCTTATCTCAGGAACTACTGGTCTGATTTGAAAAATTCTTTCAGTGTTAGATAGCCCAATCATCGAAGGCTATAGGCTACATATCATCACGCTAACACCAAACTTTTTTAAACTATTCTACGCGGACGAAGTCGCGGGCAGTATTATATAATATTACTTGCGCAGTAAAAAATACACTGATTTATTCAAGGAAAAAGATTATTATATTAATATAAAATCTTTGAAGACCACGGGCCATAAAAATATTATTACGCCGTATATAAAATTATTATTTTATTAAATACTAGCTGTCCCGGCAGACGTCGTCCTGCCCGGAGAAGCTTCAATCGATATACCGACAGCAGCGCCTCCTACCCGGGACCTATTGTGAACCAACTCGGAAACCTTCTCTGACTCAGGCACAACAACTTTGCTAAAGATCATCACATGATCAAGAACATACAGACAAACATTCATTTTTATATACAAGAAGAAGATTTTAACTGTGAGGCATACAGTTAGGCTAGACTTTTGTCACTTTTAAACAGTAAACAGTACAAAATTGTATTATTAGCCATCGGTTGTTCACCCCTGCCGTCACAGTACATTGGGCAGTGTGCCAAATCTGTTCGCGTGTCTATTAGCCAATCGGCATTCGTTTGAACCACTGCACGCCTAAGTACTGCTTCTGCCCAATTACTAACACTCGAGTACATTACAAACTACGCCTATTTTGGAAATTAAGGCACGTATACATTGCTTCCAACTGACGTTAAAAGGAGGTTTTCAATTCGACCGAATTTTTGTCTGTTTGTTGGGTATACAATTTTACGGTAAATTGTGGACCAATTTTCAATCTTCGTTTATTAGAAAAAAAATAGAAAAAAAAAATATTTCTTACATCTTGAAGTCGGGGCCAAGTTAATCATAAAAAAAAAATCAAAATGGAAAATACACAGACTTCAAAAATATTCATTTTATGCTTTTTAGTTTGAAGTCGGTTGTTTTGTAAAGATTTTTTTTTAACTTTTTAGTTGGTTGAAAAAGGTTAAGAAATAATATATTAAGCGCCTGTTGGAATTGAACTACTGGCACATGTACACAAATTTTGCTTGAAGTGTGCAGATGTTTGGCGCTCTCCAACAAAGGTTGCTTTCGCTTTCCTTGTCAGATCCTGACTTGGTGACAATGGGACCATATCAGGAGTATACCTATTTCTTATAATGCAAAAAAATTTAAAATCGGTCCAGAATTGACAAATAAATCGCATAACAAATATACAAAAAATTAAAAAATATAATCGAATCGAGAACCTCCACATTTTGGAAGTCGGTTAAAATTAGCATTTCAACTGCTGAGGGCGACGTCTCACCTCAGATTCAAATTACAAACTGGCGTTGAGTACAATATTCGGCCGATATATGAAAGTCAAAGTTTTTATTTAAATAAGTTCCACTGGAGTACACTTTTTGAAGGTCGTACATATATATATATGCTCGTAAGTTAAAATTTAATTTTACTTACTATTCTATGTACACCGCTTCGTAACCTGTTATTGCTGTTAAGGAGAAGAAGCGGCAACAAACTCCCCTTATGTTGTTTGTAGGCACTTAAATTATTACGGATATAAATTATATATTGGCAGGCGATCGCCATACCCATTTCCATTTCAATAAAGTAAATTGACCTTACGGCTTTATTTTGTAAAACAAACATGGTCTCCAAGTCAACAGCGTTGCCCCGAAGTAAAATAGCATAGGACATGACACTGTGAAAATCAGATCCTGACTTGGTGACAATCCTACTATTCCGAATAAAGAAAAAAATTGAAAATCGGTCCACTATTGACAGAAAATCGCGTAACAAACATGCAAAAAAATCCAATCAAATCAACCTGTTGTAAGTCGGTTAAAATTAACGTCTCAGCTGCTGAGGTCGACGCTCAGCTCACATTCGTCAGTGTATATTTGTCTAGTTAGATTACAAACGGCCGTAATTACACTATTCTGCCGACATATCGAAGACAGACTGCGTCCCTCCGTCCGGCGTCCGTCCTCGGCAGTTCAAACACCTTGGCACTGGCGCGAGGCGCACTGCGAGGCCACGTCGTTACGATTGCGAATAGTGGAATCGATAATGCCGCATCATTATGATCCACTTTATTGCTTTCCAACTATTGGTCAGGCTATTTCACTTTCTGGGCTCATATGGGTATGTGTTAATTACTAATAATGATCGCCCAGTGGATAATTAATTTAAATTTTAAGTTTGAACATTATGAAGGTTCTGTTGTCAAAGACTATAACTTCTATAATCACAGATTTCGCCAAGAGTATATATACGCGTGTGTGTGTCAAATACATGGTAGTGTGTGTAATGTATTTTTGATTGAATTTAGATAGATAGATAATTTACATTTTATTGCTCACCAAATATACAATTTCAAAATACACAATTACAATATTGTCATGGTAGAAACAATAAGCTGCCTTATCGCTGAAAGCAATCTCTTCCAGACAAGCCAACTTAAGGCATAATTTAACCTTATCTGGCGATGTAGGTGGTGCATGTGGTGGTGATGTAAATATATCATAAATAAACATTAACTTAAACTACATGATTTATAAAATTAATTTAATGCATTCTTTAAGCATAATTCAAAAAAATATTAGCATTCTGCACTCCTTCTCTATATAAACTAAAGTGTGCGAATTTTCATACTCCTCCATCCGCGCAATTTTCGTAAGCGCAATTTTCGTAAAAAGGGGTACAAAGTTGTTGCTTCACGTATTAATATAATAAAATTCTTAATTACACCGTACATCATAAATGCTAAATAATTGGTATCATTAGAATTTCATTTTATATCGTTGCATATTAAAATGGTAGCTCAAAGGTGTGGAACGAAAGGAGGCTACGCTTTCATACATTGTTGGGCCCAGATTGTAAAAAGATGCGAGATTTAAATTTATTCTTTTAATAATGTTAATATTCTTACCGGGTGGTAGGGTATTTGCCCGTCTGGATGGCTACCACACCTGGTCCAGAGTAACCGCCATAACAACCTTGAGTTGTGTTCCTGCATAAGTGGTCAGGTTCCAGCCCCATCTACGAGTGCGGCAGGACATTTGGCAGCACGTTTAGTGTTGCAAATGTTTATAGGCGACGGTCACTTTCCATCACAGTTGGACCGTCAGCCTGTCTGCTGATATTTTTATAAATATATATTTGTATGGTATGTATATAAAGTATATATCTATATAATATATAAAAGTTCTGCATACATATGTATAATTTATTTATTTAATCTTAAAAGACCGCCTTTTGCGCATAATTAGATATATTTTCACGGCCCTATTCATAGAGAGTTAGAGTAAGTTTGCGCTTGTTTATGGTTCCTAAACAAGCGTTCATACTTGTACATTAAAGTGTCATATCTATTTATATATTTGTTATCATCTGTTTATCATTTTTATGCCGATCCAAAAAGGTAGCGCTTCTTCGACGTCTGACGTGTGGTAACACCGTTGCATAAGACTAACAAACACGTCGTCTTCATGGCAACGCCAACGAAGTTTCGCTGGCGTATGACAGTATTTAATAAACACAAATAACACACATCCCACGTGTATGGCCATAATAGTGAGAAATGAATTCAAAATGGCAAGGGCGCACTTTGACTCAGCCGCTGGTGGATTGAGCGTGCGTCTGCCCTTATAAGGCCTCGCGCACGCGGACGTGGGCGCGACGACCTTGCAGCAGCACACAGACTACAACATATTTCAATTAATATCAATAAAGAAGCTGTCAAAGAAAACATGGATCGTTTATTAGCGACTTTTAAAAAAAAGATTCTAATTTTTTTTAATTGTTACATGCCAACAAAGTGAATGCACACCTGGTTTATTAACTTTCCCGCATTCGGACTTCTTTTGTTTACTTTGTGTTTAAAATTTGCTACTAGACAATAGTCTATAATTATTGTACTCGTTATGGCCGTAGGTGTGCAGATAACGTTTTCTTGGAAAATCCAGTCCACGCGGTCGATTGTTGTATTGTACAGTTTAGTATAGAACAATGCCCGAACGGGGCGTGTGTGTGTGTGTGTGTGTGAAGCAGCTATAAGTCTTTTGTCTCTAAACCGATTTTGATGATTAATTTTGCGATGGATTTGGTAAACAATGGTCCCATATAAATTTCATTGTTATTAAACTTAGCGTCGTTCCGAAGATATAGCTGAAAATTCATTAAAATAAGACAGAAAATGTTTAGTTTTTTTTTTGCGGTTTTTCAGTGTTTTTATTTCTGATGATTCTTTTGCGTTTGATTCAGTACAGCTTCCGTATAGAAAGTCAAAAAATACAAAAATTCTAGCAAAGACAAACCGACTTTATCAATACGTATATATATCATTTTTTTAAATTTTGCGTTTGCGTGGTATAATGACTACTACGTGTGCCGCCATAACAATCTTAAGTTCTCTTCCAGTATCCGGTAGACCGTCTGCCCGTCTGCTGCACTCACCCGTTTTAAAAAGGAGAAACTAAAAAACGCAACTAAAATCACGACAAGTGTTAACCATACGAAATTCCAAAGAATTTTAACCAGTCCATGACATCATCATCATCGCAGTAAATGGAAAGAAATGATGAGTGACAAATCTAATTAGAGCTCTTGATTCATACACTGTGAGTCACGAATACGGGCCACTCTTTGTTTGTGGCTGTTTTTCACTTAGAAGTATGGAAGTTACGTCATTGTGTACTGATTACTTGGTACAAACGCCGAAAAAGGAAATTATACTGTTGAAACTATTAATATAATATATTGATTGATAACACTTTATTGTATACCATTACAGAAAAGACAGAAAAACTTATAGACTAATTCTAAATAAATATTCTAAATGTGACAATGGGCGGTCGTATCGCTAAGAAGCGATCTTTTCCAGACAAATAAAACTGATTCAATTTGTCAAAAGTGGTATACCTAAATATTTTAAGATATGCAGTTAGTTATTTTATTTACTTATATATTATATTTTATCTATATATTAATACGTGAAGCTAAACCACAGCAAAAACTTTGTAACCTTTTTACGAAAATTGCGCGGACGGAGGAATATGAAATTTCGCACACTTATAATTTATATAGAGAAGTGCAGAATGCTATTTTTTTAAATTATGCATAAAAATACATTAAATAAATAAAAATCATTATACAATTTGTATATATATTTTTTATTGAACTAGTGGTCGTCCGTGGTCTGGCATAAAATTAATTTAAATTATAAGTTTGAACGTTATTAAGGTTCTTTTGTCAAAGACTATACTTCTATAATCACAGATTTCGCCAAGGCTACAACTGTTAATTTGACTTGAACAATAAACAAAGGAGTATATAGTATATGCGTGTGTGTCAAATACCTGGTAGTGTCTGTAATAGGTTTTTATTGATTTAATGTATTTTTATGTGTGTATGTAAAAAATATTAGCATTCGTCGCTTCTTCTCTCTATAAACTATGAGTGTGCGAAATTTTCATACTCCTCCGTCCGCGCACAATTTTCATCATAAGGGGTACAAAGTGTTTGCTTCACGTATAATAATACAATGATTCCTATTACGACATAAATGTTATTTTAACGCCCGTTGTTTAACATATTCTGTGTCCCCTGTTGTTTTGAGTTAATTCCTGAAATTCCCACTGCGGCGTCACCGTCGCGCGAGTATCCCCGCGCGCCCAATATTCGCAGCGCTCAATGTACGCAATGCAAATTTCTATTTCATTAATAAAAAATAGCCATAATATCCAAGAGATCATCTTAGATTAACACATTATATAAAAGTAATACGGAATCCATTTTACCTTGATCTCTTAATAAAATTAGTGACTCATCATTATATTAAATTAGAAAGTAAAAGTTGGTGAACTAGCGTTCACAAACGGACGGATATTTACATTTTTGTATATATACGGAGACGCTAATTGCTATCGCGGAACTAGTCATGCGTCCCGGTTTCTCCTGGTAACATTTTGATACAAAACTGTATTTATGGCAAAATATATTGAGACACTTACTACAAAAAAAACATAATGTATACATACATTTATAGCAATAAATGATTATTCTATTCTATATATATTATGTACAATTTATTTGTGGACAATACACCGTGTAAATAATCTAAAACCTGTTTAATTTCTCTCACACCTCAGAACAACTTCTGACAAGCAACCTTCTAATTACACAATACCTCAGTGGGTAAATATATAAGGAACCACTTAATAACCGCACAGCGGTGACATCTTTATGCCCGGGTATAAAACCCGGTTTGATCTCTCTTGCCATGATCATTATGCCGCGACACGCCCTGTTCGACACGGACTGCAACATCACTCCAGATGGAGTGGGGACATAAGAAGAAGACTAGATGCAATGTTGACGCAACCGCGCCATCTAGCAAATGGCAATTGCACACAATGGGCCGCACTTGCAACACACAGACATGCATTACACATATTTGCATATATTATATGTTGTATGTTAATAATAACACATTTCAAAGGTCACTACTCCGCCACTCGATAATGGGACGGATTTCTTGTATTAAAAATAGTTCCTGCCATATCGTAATTCTTGTGTAGAAAATAATAATTTATTTTTATTTGTTTTTTGCTTTTGTTTTATTTGCTGCAATTATAATATCGTCCATAATATTATTCAACTAGCTGCGCCCCGCGGTTTCACCCGTGTGGTGATGGAAAATCGTTATACTTTGGATGATTCACACCATATCTTTATAAATGATAGCGTATGTATTATTCTGATGTGTAAGTTATATTATCGTAAAGTTTCATCAAAATCTATTGAGTAGTTTTTTCGTGGAACAGTAACAACATATACCCATACACTCTTTACAAACTTTCGCTATTATAATATATTATAATTATTTAACTCTAAACATGCGGTGTCTGTACATTGAAGCTCTTAAAACAACAACTGGTATAGACTATATTAACAAAGGAGAACATGATGCAATTTATTTAGATTTCTTTTGTTTGTTCGGGATTTACATAAAAATTACCGGGCCGATTTTGATGCGATTTTCATTGATCGACAGGTCATTTTAAGGCCTAAAACTTGAGATACTTTTTGTCCTGGGGATCCCGCGAGAGTAATTTAATTTGGCCAAATAAAAGAATCGAATTCTAATGATCATTTTTCACTGAGCCGTGATAGCACTTAGAGGTACTTGCGGAAAACCCGCACTTGGTGAGCATGGGCCTTTTTGGGACAATAAATATTTTCTTTCTTTCTTAATACAATGTTTCAGTGATCTTCATCAAACTTTTATGACGAACTAATAGTGGCAGCGAACCTTTGTACGCATTGCCATTGCAAGAACATGTTTGTTAGTGGATTGCAACAGTGGCACCTAAAAAAAACCGCGGCCACAGTGACATCTTTCTGGCTATTGTCGTCTACCCCAGAGATGACGTCGTTTCTCGGGATAAGAAGTGTCCTGAGTGTTGAGCCGGGATACCAGCTAGCTGCGTGTCGAGTTTCACTTTATTTTATTTTAATTGGGGGGCTAACAGCTGTAGTCTTACTGTTGTAGTTTGGTATCAAAATAGTACTGGCTATGTAAATATATGATATATAGAAAAGTACATGTCACATTTGAAAATTAACAAAATAAATTCTCACTCCAATCCTGGCTTGCACTAAGACAAGTCGTTTTATTTTACTTTACTTACAATCTGAAGTTACAGACATAAGTAAAGATTACCTATTTATTTTAGAAGCCGCCACAGATGACAGCAGAAATAAGAAAAAACAAAATTAAAAAAAAGAACAATGTATAGGTAAGTTGAATTGAATCCGTTCAGTACTTTTTACGTGATTCTCCAAAATCCTTGGGAGTCAAGTATTACAACATTTGATAATTCAACACTCTAAAGGCGTATTTCCATAGAATATGCTTACGCGAGAGAAACCGCGTGGGAAGGCCTAGTTAGCAAACAAAAGTCACGAAAATGCCACAACGTTTTATTTTAGTAATTATTTAATATGAAGTCACGTTTGTAATTATTTTTCACACAATTATTTGATTACATAAATTAATTATGTACGTTTAAACAGATTATGTCTCTGAAATATGCAGAGGTTGAAGGGTTAGGGGGAAGGGGGGGAGGAGGAGTGACACTCCAATTTATTCCAATTTTTTTATTTATCTTGCTGCAACATATACCATAAATTCCTTACAAGCTTGGCAAGATAAAAACGTTACACAAAATATGGATATAGAGAGGTCAGGAAGTGGTCTCGTATATTAGCCCAAAAATATAACACACTTTTTGCCAATCATGTAATGAGCAAATGAACAGTCTATTAACATTGCTTATCTCAAGTGGTACAAAGCATTAGAAATTGATAAGATACTGTTTGAATGTAAAACTAATTTAGCACATAAACATTTACTTTGGTAATTAGCACTTTCTTTGGCATCTTTTATACTAATATTATAAACGCGAAAGTTTATAAGAATGTATGGATGTATATTTTTTTTATTGCAGGAGTTCAGCAGACAGGCAGACGACTTGAAGGAAAGCAGTTACGATCGCCTATGGACATTTGCAACACCAAAGGTGCTACAAATGCGCCGCAGCTTTCTTAAGGGAGACTGGAACCTGGTCACTAATGCCGGAACACAACTCAAGGCTGTTATGGCGACATACTTTAGACCAGGGGTGGTAGCCATCCAGTCGGGCAAATGCCCTACCACCTGGCAAATGTATGTATGTTCGTTACTATTTATCGTAAAAACTACTGAATGGATTTTGATGAAACTTTACAATAATATAGCTTACATGTCAGAATAACACATAGGCATTAATTTATGAAGATGTCCACGCGGGTGCGACCGCGGGGCGCAGCTAGTCTTTTGTAATTATGGTTTTACTAAATTACCTGATAAGCCTATTCATTACTTTTTTAACTAATTTGCATGTCCTACTTAAATTATAAAAATTCTTTATATAAAACATAAAAAAAAACTTATTAAATTATTATGCATATTGCTAAAGAGTTTCTTGCGCCACTTCTTTCCTTTACACATGTTACGGAACAGTGGTAAATTAGATTAGAAAATAGAATTAAAAAATAACAATAAATGTAAACCTATGTTTTAACTATGCATACTAGTCTCGAAAACTCAATCAAAAACAGCACATAAAATTCTCACGGCTGGTCTCCGACCTCCCATTTATAGGGCCACTAACAGTAATCTACCATTTTTATCTAAGGCAGATTGATGGGTGTCACACATCAATCATGATGGGCAGGTTTCATCATGACATTTTCACTCACTATCAGTACATGAAAACTGCCTAAGTGGTGCCTGCTTTCCAGCTTAATTTAAGTGTGCTAACCACTAATATACCACAGCTTACGAAGAAAGCATTCCATTAGTACCTCACAATGTCCATGTTTTATCTGCATGCTGGTGTTACAATTGTAAACACAAGTGGAATGGTTTCGGACCTTTGACCTGCCTCTTGACATGGGTCGTTGTGAGCATTGTGTGATTGAAGTGATAATGTCATTAGTGACATTTTGACTACGAGCATAATAATTGCGGTTGCTTTGAGGAAGAGCTAACGGAGCATTTTGGGCATTTTGAGCTACCAATGGAAAGCACTGAAAGTATACAATATAACAAAGATTAATAATATAATCATTATCTTCAAGAAATTAATGTCAGGGGTTATCTCAGAATTATGTCTCTTGTCAACAGTTGTCTTTCTTTGTATCCTTTATTCATACTCATACTGAGGTAATTAATAATCCAGGAATTTTGTATATTCACACTTAAGTATTTCCTAAGTGCTGTATTATATTTACCAATGCTTAAATTTACAAACCAAATACGAACTTTTGTTTACAATAGACTAGGAAGTAGATTTTATAATAAGTTGTGACCTTAATATGTTTAAATTTTAAACTCCTTACAGCTTATGTATGACTAATCATTTTGGAAAACAATAAGTTTCTACAGGTATGAACTACAAAGTCCATTTTTGGTTGATTTCTGTATATTACTTAGTTTGCCATCAGTGGACATTTGACATTATTTGTACGGAGCTTATGTCAAATTTAAACCGTTTGTAAGGCAAATGAAGAGTAAGAAATAGGAATGGGCTTTTGGAAGTGTTTATAAAGCAGGTGATTAATTGCGAGAGCAAGTAGATATATGTTTGGCTCAATATTTATATTCACTTCTGATAGTTTACATAATGATAGATAGATAAAAAAGATTATCTATACTAATATTATAATGACATAAGGTTTGTGAGGTTGTGGGGGGGTAAACTCTGGATCTACTAAACCATTTTAAAAATTCTATATTTTGTTGGCAAGTTACGTTAACAGGGAGTGTCACAGGCTATATAACATGACGCTATATACCACAGGAGTGGGACAGAGTGCAGGTGAAATCGCATCGGGCCGCTAGTATATCTATATAATACTAATAGCCCATAAACATCTAACTACTGATGATGTTAGGTTACTAATGACAATATATCCACCACACATGTCTAAAACTGCATGACAGGTTGAGAGATCGGTTATCTTGATGTGCAGGTTTCATCACAATGTTTTCTTTTTCCTCTGTGTGTGTCAACCTATTTAATATATTAAATAGGTTTCCTTTTGACCATGATCACATCCAATACGGAATGATGATACAATTGAAGAAGGAGCACGCTCACCTACATAACATAACCTCACATATTTTTTCACTAATATTGCACTTATATCGAAGGTCCAAAGTTGAACTATGCTTTCATATCTCTCATCTTTAAAATCTTGTAGTGCCCAGCACTATATCTGAGTACTAGCCCAGAAAACTGCCAAAGCGGTGCATGAGTTCCGGCCAGGATTTAAACCCACACCCTTTGAGTTTGGGATGTGTGCACTAGCAATTATGCTACCACAACTTGAAAACAGTTGTCAAGCTATTAAATACACATTTAAATATCTATAAGACTTATGTCACTGGCCACTAACATTGTAAGGTACAACATAATACTAGTGGTATTATGTGACACTACATACAAAATAAAATGTGCCATAAATCCATAATGAAAACCTAGTTATTATATTATAATGAAGGAGAATTTGAAGGTCACTACACAATGTGTCATTGACTTGAGAAGTAGCAAAGAAACAGACTTTCAAATCTAATAATATAATTAATTATAAATTATTCTTTCACATCTGTTCAACTGACATACAATTATAAAGACCGGGGTTAAGCTGAGCAACACTCAGGCCAAGAAAAAATATCACAATACACATATCATAAGTTGTACAATTATGGAAGACATTCTCATTGTGTAGTACAACAGATATTTAAAACACTATGATAGTAAGTCTTCATTTCACAATATATAACTGACTATACATCTGTATAGTATAGTGAAAGGTTAATAACAATGCAATAAAACCTGAGAAAGTGTTAGGTGAAGAAATTAACATTAGAAATATGTATGAACATTAAACTTTGAATAAAACTAACTTCGTAACTATTTTAAGTACTTAGTATAGAAACATATATTTCTATTAAACTCAATATGCATTTTAAAGTTATGTAGTTATAATACAAAGTAGTAGTTATGCCTCTTAAAAAACAACACTCATATTACTAAGAATCGTTTCTATAACTCGCGTTCACAAAGAATAATACAAAAGAAACCACGGAAAAACAGTGCAATATGCCATTTAAGGGCATAATGACTGCGTTTTGCAAGACATAACAATGCGAGCTCACGAAATGAGATTCTTAATTTCATAACAAAAAGTGCCTCATTATGAAACAATTAGGCGTCGTAAATATTATAATAGCCCAAGTCTGCTCAAGTCCATTGATATTGGATAATAATGCTTTAAAGCTTCAACTCACCAACAATTCAGTTTCTTTATTGCTGACAAATCCGATTGTTTGGATCGAGCAATTACCATTTCTTCGGTGAGCCGAGCCATGTTCACTGCACTTCAATCACTCAATATATCCACAATATCAATATAAACGCGGATTTTATGATTATTTTGATTTCGTTTGAGTATCGTGGCCGCTCATCGTGCAAATGGGCACGACGATACGGCTCAAGCGTGATGAAAAACTGAGAAAACAAATGCACTATTGGAAAATGTTTTGTCTTTAGCACTTGACTTTGACGTTTGAAAAATAATAATGTATGGCTTGGTATTAAAGATCTTTGAAAAATAGGATCTGATTTGATTTCTTTTATTTATAATTTACAGTAGACTGTTACCTCCTAAAATATTATTTTCATATAATCTTTGCTAACATTTACTAAATAAAGTTCTTTTTTGTGTGTGTTTATATTATCAAAGAAGCAAGTGAGATGTGTAAGAATAAGCCTGAATGGCGATCGTGCCTACTCCGCAAGGGACCTGGCGTGAAGATAGATAGATAGTTAGATGGTGATAGATAGATAGATAGTTTGTACTTATTAGTCTGTGGTGTATGTCTTTCAGATATGACAGGTAGAGGTAAAGATAACCATCTCATATGGGAGAATTGTTGAAAAAGTGTCCAGTTGCAAACTGCATTATCATTTCAAATCCTGTCCAGAATGACTCTGGACTCTGGAGTAGACCACAAACTACTATGGATACTTCTAGGTATCTTCTTACCTTTATCCTGCCCATATGTCCTCTACTTTTTTTTTTACTATCACACAGTGACTGATAATAACTGACAGCAACAGTACTGACAAATGACAGTCTAGTTAAGTCGTCCGATTTCGATGTAATTTTGTAAACAGTGAAACTGCATCAACATTGATGATGTTGATTCAACAATAAACTTTCTAATTTCGACTTGTATTTCTATTTGAGTTGAAATGGATTCTAATTCTAACGATATATTAGATGATAAGGATAACGGGCCCGAGGTTCAAATGAACTTTCCAAGTTCTGTAATGAGCAGAATTGAAGAATTAATGGGTGGAACGGAGCAATTTGATAGCGATGAAGTTAGTATTCATTTTTGCTTAATTTAGGCCGAATACCCACTTGTGGTAGGTTTAAGAGTCTCGTTTATCCTTTCAAGACACGTGGTTACCACCTTTCATGATTTAAGTTTAAAATATAATTCTTCCAGTTTGATGCAGTTGCATACATTAACCGAGTGTTTCCAACGGAGCAGTCGTTATCAGGAGTTGAGACTGCTGCAGCCCGGTGCGAGTTTAGGTTGTCCGGGGTCGAGCAGGACATCAGGAGGCTGGTACGAGCCCAGGCGGAGCAGCGGGAGGCAGGACAAAAGGCGTTGCTGGAGGCTCAGAGGTGTATTGCTGAATTAGCATTGCAGGTTGGTTATTGTATCATGATGACATTCTTTAATGACTTTTTTATTGTAGTCAATGAAAGTTTGAGTCCAAAGTTGTGAAAATTATATACTCTAACTTTTAAACTATGAAGTGGAAAGTCCTGACAAAATGGAGATGGGCCTCTACAAGGTTCCAAAGTACTTTCAAGTAAAAATGTGGTACCACACAGATTAAGCCGGCTCTGGCTCTACCACATTATTTATGTGGTTTTTTGTATTATTCCAGGTGGCCGACATAAACAAGAAGGCAGAACGGAGTGAAAGCATGGTCCGTGAGATCACGAGTGAGATTAAGCAGTTAGACTGTGCCAAGTCGAACTTGACTGCAGCGATAACTGCTCTAAACCATCTACACATGCTGGTGGGAGGAGTGGACACACTCAGGGCTATGACTGCTACAAGGCAATATAAGGAGATCGCTCTTCCGATGCAGGCCATCATGGAGGTCATAAACACTTATACATATACCTATTTGTTGTTTTTACTGAAGAAATAAATTTTAGTTTAATATACTTTAAGATCAGTGATACTCAACCTTTTTCTTGTAAGGGCCACATAGATGTATTAGTTAAGTGCTGCAGGCCAAAACATAAATTTATTAAGGTGTATTTTTATTCCTAGAGTACAAAAGAGGCTTGCAACCCAGAGAATGCAAAGTAGTTACCGTCACCTATGAACTTTTGCAATACCAGTGATGTTACTAGTGTAATTGTATAACTATTAGTATGTCAGACAGGCCATGGGCCATGGGTTGACTGTAGCTGCTTTATATGAATAGTTTAAAACAATTTCGACAATATCTAACTTTGGATGTTTTTTAAGTTGAATAAGATATTTAAATATGATTCAATACTATACCAAGTTAAAAAATGATAGTGTGTGAAGTACCAAAATGATCTCAGGAAGTGTTATCTCCAAATATCTATGATTTCACCACACTTACATAATGTTATGAGGAACCATATTAACCCCTATTTCAGAAAGGGTATAATTAAAGTGACCCTCTAATTTGGAGCTGGATGAAGACTGAAGTGAAGGGGCAAAACTAAACTGGATAGATGTGAGATTAGAAAATAGGGTCCATAGAATATCTTTATTGATTAGGTATCCCATGACATACTGTTATCACTATGTACTGTTCTACCAGCACCATAATCAACTACCCTTCTCACTGCTGTCAGTCTTGGTGTTGTGTTCTTATGTTAAAATGCAAATAAGTAAAAGTTGTGCACCTTCTGGAAACGTACTGTATGGCTGTCAGTATTTTTTTCTATGACAGTGTTTTGATAAAATATTGTGAAATATGCTGCAGGTACTCCAGCATTTCGAGTGTTACCAGGAGATAAAGGAATTGACCACCTTGAGAGACCAGGTGTACACAATCAGGGATGATCTGGCCCAGCAGATATTGGCAGACTTCAAACAAGCGTTTATGGGTATGTTCTTATATTTAATCCTTATTATGTTTTGACAAATATCCCAAAAACATTAAGAGAAATAAAGTACCTTTCCTTCATTCTAAGAATATTTTTCTATATGATGAGTATCATCAGTTTTTAACAAGAGTTTCTTTGAATTAGTCTACGCTAATTACCTTTTAAATAATATTACCTTAAAATCGAGAGAGGACTATCATGCATGGCGACACATGGATGGTAATCTAGTCAAGAGTTGTCTATTAAATCTTTGAATGTCAGTGACACAACTGTTTGTGTCGTGAACTTTTGGGCATTGATAAAATGGCGAATTTTAGCAACTGGTGACTTTCCCTGTAAAATATAATGAATATTTCAGTTGAAAAGTGATTTTTTTACTTATTTTATTTTTTATAAAAATTGTTTTTTCTTGTTTAGCTCATTTGACTAAAAAAAATTTCGGCGTTCTAGGGGTCATGTGATGTGTTTTTAGCAACTTTTCAATCTGTTACAACGACACCTTGTTTGTTGTTAGTCCAAAATCTACAATTTGAAATTTAAAGTTGAGAGGAAAGAGTGCACCGATTAATTTCATACAAGACTTGCCTAAAGGTCTTTGTTGTTAGGCTATAAAGAAAAATAAATATAATGCAGCAAAAAAACATTACAAACAAACACTCGCGTGCTATAGTTACTGTACTTAATACTGCCAGAATAATTATTTGATATTCCGTAAGTCGTTGTAGGTAATTATTGAATAATTCTGATAGAATATTCCATAATTAAAGCTGAAAAATTATTTTGGGCTACTTTATGAACGGAACTGCCAGTTTTATATCCTTTATTTTCTTCCGTGGGACTTCTTTTGTGGCGCGGACTCCATACCCTTTCCAAGCATTTATTTTTCTTTTAATACTTCAATGAGGAGTATTTAGTAATGTTTTAATGCATTGGCAACTCAATTTGTTATAAAATTGACTTCATTCATTCATAAATAAGTTTTTAATCAATTTAACTTATCTATATATTTATAATTTTATTATTTACAAATTATCATAATTCGGAAAAATAAAATGGCATTTATAATATTTTCGGTATTTTGTTTTTTATCAGAATATTCCTTATTTTCAAATCGATTACTTACTATTTATTTATTTGTAGTGTCGATTTAATAGTTGGTGCTTTACATGACTCGCGGAACATCACTATTACGTCAGTAAAGTACGACAGTTATGTCATTTGTTTCGTGCGGGCTTTACTGTCTTTAGTTGGCAACAGTATAGATACGAATATTAATTTTTGTAGGTGGCAGCAAGAGCACCATCAGCCACCGAACGTTGTCAGAGGCGTGCGGAGTGGTGGATATTTTGGACCCAAGTGTGAAGCAGGACCTCCTCAAGTGGTTCATTGGGATGCAATTGCAGGTGACTTAACTTTAAAGTGAACCCTATTAAAGAGTAAAATAAATGTTTTATTATTTAGTAAATTATTATATATTAGTTGTAAGAATCATGAAAATCGGACGAGAAACAAAAAAGTTTGACTGAAAATACATTTGAAAAGTTACACGACGAATTCAGAACTTCCCCTTTTTTTAAGTCGGTTAAAACACATTTGAAATTGTTGAATCTATAAAAATTCGATACAAGTACAAGTAAAGATTGATAAGGGGTCCACCAGATAAAAAGTTTGGGCACCATTGCGCTATATATGCTGGATCAGTTAAAAAGTTGACAATTATTTAGTAATTAACAACGAATACATTTCATAAAAAATATATTCTCACAACCTAAGTTTGTGGGATTTTAATTTAAAATATTCTTGAAGTTCAATACAGAAGAACAATATTCATTAGTCACATGCACTTAATTCACAGTGGTTAACAATAAACCTAAATACAACAAGCACAGACCAAGGAGCAGCAAATCGTTATAACATAAAACGCGCAAAGTACGTCAATATGAGATTCCCGTTCCCAATAGACACTAAGTAACACCTCGATCGCAGTCGAAACTCAACTAAATCTGTCTAGACGAGCCGACCTTATATATTCGCAAAATAGATATGGCCTCCAGCAACATGCATACCATTCTTTGTAATTCCTGAACTTGTAAGTTTAATGGCTTCTAAGAATTGTAGCAAAATTTGAATAATAGAAAAGTTTATGGCGTCTTACTGGCAGGCAACATCAAGGGATTAATTCTTGATAATAGTGGTTAAATTTTAATAGTTCAAAGATAATAAGTGACAGTGAACAGTTAAGACAATCATTAAAAGAGTTAGAGATAATTTGAATTCCAAGGGGTAATAAAACACGCACTGCAAAGATTATATCGGTTTCGTCTTCTCGGAATTTCAGTTGTAGCAATGTTATGACGAATTATCTTTTATTTTAATTATCTGAACTATAGTAGAATTATTTTGTCCGTGCAGTTTGAGTCATAAATAATCGGAGTATTTCGCTCTCTCTTCCACTCACGGGCCTTATGGGCGGGCATAGTGATTGCGCATTATTATTGTCGATAAGCGTTATCGATAGTGTATTAGGCTTTGTCATTTTGTAGGTTAGTGATAAAAATGAAAGAAAAAAAATAGATAAAACAATGTATGTATTAAAATAAGAATAATAATGATTTAAAATAAATTATTAATTGGGTATCTATGTATTAAAAAACTATAAGTACAAAAGTTAAGAATGTAACAAGTTATATTAAAAATAAATATAAATATTTATATCTAAGTTTAAAATTAACAGCAAAAAAGATAATAATGATTTTTATAAGAATGATAATGTTTCTTTGATAAGAATGAGTTTTTATCGATAATGGCATTGCGCCCGCGCAACATGCTCACCAGCCCTAGCCGGGCTGAGGCCGAGTTTGATTTATGACCCAAACTGCATGCACAAAATAATTCTACTATAGGTCCTAAAATACTAAGAAGCTATTATATGCTTGGTGTCCAGGAGTACCAGCACCTGTTCTCGGCGGAGGAGGAGGGCGCGTGGCTGGCGCACGTGGAGCGGCGCTTCGCCTGGCTCAAGCGGCGGCTGCTCGCCTTCGAGGAGACGCTCGCGACCCTCTTCCCGCGCCACTGGAGGCTCAGCGAGAGGATCGCGCACCACTTCTGCAAGGTCTCTACATTTAAGCTAACATTTTG
Organism: Dendrolimus pini; assembly: GCA_949752895.1. Lineage (NCBI taxonomy): Eukaryota > Metazoa > Arthropoda > Insecta > Lepidoptera > Lasiocampidae > Dendrolimus > Dendrolimus pini. The sequence goes on from OX457152.1 coordinate 152,741, forward strand.
ACAAAAACGCATTTTCTTTTTACAACTTGATTACTGATATTGATTTTTTGAGTTTATACACGCTTATTATTATCTTTTGTTATAGTGTGTGACATTGATTTTGTGGTTTTTATGTGGTGTTGTGTACCTTAAGAATAACTTATATATTTTTTTCTAAATTTGCCATTAGATGTTTAGAAGTATATATTTTTTATTGAGATCGGCATATGGAGTAACTTTTAATTGATTCTTCCCTGTTCTTTGCGTGTACCCTTCAACTACAATAGATTATATAAACGATGGAGTACATGATAAAAAAAAACCGAATTCCAGCGTGATTCTTTTACTGATTTATAACAAATATATAATAAAATGTGTGATAATTTTTTATCGTGAGAATCCCGTGGGACCGTTTCCCGGAAGTGGTTTCAAGTTGCACGGGTGCATAATAATTAGCTTATTCCATTTATCGATCTTTGACCCAAGTATCCGCGGAAATTTGAAGTCGAGCATGGACGACGTCGCGGGCATATCCTAGTATGAAAATAAAATTAGATAAAATGTCTCACAGATAACCCACACGGAGCTAAGCAACATAATGTCTTCTCGCCGTAGCGAGGTGGACGTAAAGCTGCTTCTCTACGCCATACAAAAGACATACAACTTTGAGTTGCTTCTGCATAAACGGTTTACAGGTGAGTGCAACACCACGATCTTAATACACATAAATGACATGTAATTGTCTTCATATTATGTTCATTACTAATAAATTTTTACATTTAGATTTTGTTACGAATTGCGAGATCCGAATTTAAAATGCCGTTGGAATTATCACAAATATATAAAGTCTAAATTGTAAGGCAGAAGATTGTAATAGCATAAAATGCGCAAAATCAGTCTATGTGAGATTTCCGTTGGAATGTACACTTAGTAACGCTTCAACCGCAGGTGAAACTCGACTAACTCTGTGTCAATGGGCCGACCTTATATATTCGCAAAATATACATGGATGTCTCAATAAACAGGCACTGACTGTTCATTGGAATTCTCAACTTTTAAACTTTAACCCAAAGCAACATGGTTTCTAAGAATTTGCAGCGAGAATGGTTTCTAATGTGTCTCTTGAAAGTCGGCCATAAACACAAACGGACTTGTTCATATTGAGTTATAGAGTAAGTTCGTAGGCTTCTTTATGAACCTTAAAGAAGCTTTCAAACTTACTCTTAACTCATATGAATAAGACGGAAAAGGATTAGCTATAACAATAAATGATTACAATTAAATACCTACTTAGATCATTATCGCAAAGAAATGAAGGAGAACAATTAATGGCCATATTTCTATATGTTATATTAAATTGTAAGTAACTTGCCTTATTATCAGCTGAATTTTGACATTACTTGGATGCAGTTTAAGTTAAATTATCGATAGTAAGGCAAATGAACATTCGGTAACATCCAGTAAAACCAAGGAAAATAAAACACCTGTCAGTTCGTTGTATTAAAACCTTATTATCAGAAACGTAATTAGTGTAACAGTAATATTTTGTTATGTTGTTTATTGTTATTCTGTATTTTTTTTATATAATCAGGCACAGACCTCGAGGCGGGTAACATAGAAGTTAATGCTGGAGATAAGCAGATTGATTTCGAAGATATTCAAGATGTGAGTGGTATACATACCTACTATTTTTACTAAATATTTAGGCACATTATTATAGTCTGATGCTGTCTCCTATATATTTTTAATTTGTTTCCTATATTATTTCAAGATCCATGAATTTATTGATTTTAATTTAGTTTTCTCCAGCTGTTAGTCTGGTCCCTGAATTGCAAGTCATTTGAAGTGACTTGTATAAAAGCTTTATAAATAAATCGAAGACTCAAAAATAAAAAAGATGATAAAAATTGCTTTAAAATTAATACTTGTTATTGTCTCATAGCGCCATCTATGATTATGAAATAAATTATGTTCTTAAAGTACTTTTGTATGTTTTTGTAAATGTTGAGTCTCGTGTGCATAGTGCCTTTGTTATAGTGATGCATCCACAATGTGACACTAAATTCTAATATTTTTACATATGAAAGAACAGGCGTTAAAACAACGTCTTATAGTCTAACTTTTTAAATATAGCCATAGAAATGATTTTCATTAATTTTCAAATATAAATTAACAAGTTATTCGACCCCTTTTATTTCTGCGAAATTAATGAAGCTGCGAAGTCTTAAAATTTAATAAAAACTATGTCGATTGATTTGACAGACTGCTCCTTTTTGCAAGTCATTTCAACTGACTTGTATAAAAGCTTCGTATATAAATCGCAAAAGCAAGAACAACCTTGGAACAAAAAAGATGACAGAAACTGCTTTAACTTGTAAGACGGAACCACCACAAAGTTGCCGAACTGTCACACACGACTCATTAGGAAGTCCTACAGATAAGTGGTCAAATGAACGTTGAAACTGATGCTTTCTCCCTCTAACTACAATATAATTGGTATTAGAATAAAAGGGATGATATAATTCTTTTGATTTTGGCGCGGCAATTTTGCTGGCAGCTTGTTGGAAAAAGGTAATATTAAATTTGGCCCTTAAAGCAGGTTAAAATATTATTTTCTTATAGCGCCATCCATGATGCTGAAAAATGATTTGATAAAAATGTCGGGTCTCGTCCAATTGGCATGACGATTCAGGCTTGATCCAATTTGCAGTTCGTCCATATACACCACACACGATCTGTTTAAACTTTCCAATCGGCGGCGACGTTCAGTTGAAGCCATGGCATCACCAGTGACAGACGACGATGTTTTAGCCGTTTTGGGCAATAAAGAAACAAAAAGAAAGAAAAGTTCAAGAAGTGTGGTGCAAACAGTGGTTAATGAAAAAAAAAACATACTCATATAAATTTATTAAAGGGATTGAGGGTAATCCTTAATGATTATCGTAATTATTTACGAATTAATGAAAAAACTGGATTCAAATACGCCGATATAATAATCAATACACGTCCCAATCGGAATGACCCAATCAGCACGATCAAGCCAAAAGAATTGAAATTTGATTATGCCATCAAGTTTGACTGTCATGCCAATCCACGCCCACACACGATCACTTCTAACTGATCCAATCGGCAGCGTCAATTGCAGCCCCCGTTGGAGGGTGAGGCGGCCTCTGACGGCGCCGGCAGGGGCTCCCCGTGGGTGGGGCTTATCGGCTCCTGCTTCGAGCCCCACCTCTCGCTCTACATCGACAGCCTCGACGCCAACCTCAGCTCGCTCATCGAACGCTTCGTTCAGGTAAACCAATTGTGTTATTATAATACAATGGAGACAAGTTTGATGTCTTTCGCTGCACCAGTAATTTTGTTTTATTTTCACTTATTTTATTAATATCTTGCAATATTGAGGCATCTTAGTGATAAAGTACTTATAAATGTCGGTATGCATGATGCCGATAGTCGAGACTATTACGGGCTAGGATAATAAAGCGATAAAAGAACGTACACAGCTGCGCAGTCTTAATTATTTATTTAAATAATTTATACATTTATTTACACTTTTGGACAACACTGGGAATTAGAATTAGATACAGAATTTAAAAATGTACAAAGAGAGGTCCGCTCAAGTCCGCAAGTGGAGATGAACTGACCGTTGATTGAAGCCGTCGGTGAGATCTGCGAAGCGAAACAGGATGGAAACATTTTTTGTTATTTCCCTTCAAAGGATGGTTATAACAGGACGCAAATAAACCGGTTGTTGGTGTAAAATGAAAATCGATTTCTTTTAATATCTTCTAAATAATAGGGTTCACTGTATCTGCATTTGTGTTGTGACAAGTGTGTGATGACGTCAGGACGCGAAGGCGGCGCCGGCGGGTGGCGGGGTGGGGGTGGCGGTGGGGGAGGGCGCCGTCATCTCGAGCTGCGCGGACCTGTTTCTCTTTTACAAGAAGTGCCTCGTTCAGTGCGCACGCCTCACCACGGGCCAGCCGATGCTGGGTGAGTGCTCAATATTATATCACTAATATTGGCGCCCAACAAATGTTCACATGCTTATTTACATATTGGCACCCAACAAATCCTCCGGTGCCTATTGTATTTAACCATTATCAAGTATTCAATCACTTATATTGTTCTTTAAGTTAATATTATACGATTAATTTCTGTCTCCCAATTTGGATGAATGAACCAAAGTAAATCTATATAAACACAAACTTGAATGAAATGTCATTGAATATCGTCGTGGCCTTTCAGTTTTGTGCCTTTCAACCATGTTGATTCAATTTTAGTGATCCATCTAATATCAGTGCTATAACAACCTAGCTTTTGGCCGTGGTTTCGGTTACGTTTGCCAACGAGGGATATATTTTTCGCGCCTATCTTGTATGTTTGCAAATTTTTTTATTACCTCGTATCTTGCAAACGGCTTAGTACATTAAAAAAATAACCACACCTATTGAGAAGCGTACCAAAAAAAAAAGAATTACAAATATATATGTAAGTCATATGTTTAAATTTAATTAAGAGTAATAAATTGATTAAAAAGTTTTTATTCATGAGAGTGTGCCGGAACATGAATAAGTTTGAAATAAAATAAAAAAGATTGTATGCTTTTATGAAACCACGGTAAAAGTGAAACTTTTTTTCACATTACTACACGGTCAGCTGCTGCGAACTATAGGCGCCGCCATATTGGCCTTGGCCGCGGCCGACCGTCACGCGACATGCAACACACAGACCAAAAAGTGTGAGACGAACTAATAAAAGTTTCACTTTAAAAAATAAAATAAAATCAAAACCCAAGTGTAAAAAAGACAATTTAAAAGTTTTGCACTAAAAAAAAACCCGAAACAAGATTGTAAAGTGAAATCTTGTTTTGGCCTTTTTTAGTGCATTTATTTTAAATTGTTTATTTTAATGCTTAATGTATACTTTGTATACACGTCGAATAAATGCACTTGTACTGGCAGAGCTGGCGGGCGTGTTCCAGAAGTACTTGCGCGAGTACGCGCGCGACGTGCTCGAGGCGGCGCTGCCGCGCGGCGGGGGCGCGTGGGGCGCGGGGGGCGCGTGGGGCGCGGCGGGCGCCGGGGGCGCGGGCGGGGGGCTCATGGGGGCGCTGGGGGGCGCCGCGCTCGTCACCAACCTGCACACGCTGCTGCGCGACGACGGCAGGGACGCGGCGGCCGGCGGCGACGCCAGGTGACTCGCTCGTTCTCTTTCAAATCATTCACTCTCTGCAATGGGACTCGGGATGGCCCAAAAATAGTTGCAAACTAGTCTCGGAGGAACTTAAAAATGTGAACCCGAAATCAGAAATAACTAGGTAGAATTCAAAGGTGCGAGCACCTCTGTGCTGTGTGTTTACATTAATATCTATCTTTTCTGTATCAAGCTTAAATTAATTAAAGGCTTAAATTGTCTAGAAATATAAAAGTGTAAATTGTTTATAACTTAACCGACGTGTTAATAGAGTAAGTACTACCGTATATGCCTCTCGCATGTCACGATACGGCCCTTGATAACTAGCTTCCGAGTTCCAGGTGACGTGACCTAATAAAATTATTCCAAAAAGGAGAAATGAGGATATTTCATGTTGCGCATTTTTATTCAGTTCGTGCATTCAATCTCATTTAGGCTTGCCTTTTTATTTATTTTAACCGAATGTGAAGAAAGGAGGAGGTTCTCAATTCGTCGGGATCTTTTTTTTTTTTTTTTTTTTTTTCGCCGATAACTCCGTGATTTATGATCCGATTTACGTGATTCTTTTTTGTTCGACGCGGAATAGCTGCCATGTGGTCCCCTAAAAATTTGACATAGTTTGGCCCAGTAGTTTTCTTTTTACAGTTACAGTTTGCAAAGTAAAACATAAAAATTACTATATTTTGAAAATTACTAAGCACCGACTTTGAGATGTTTTAGATAATATATATTAATAATAATAATAGCTTTAGAAATAAGTTATTTTATACATTTTAGTTTTTTAGTTTTTGAAGTCGGTTTTTTTAAACGAAGTTTTTATTTTTTATGAGCATCTAAAAAGTCCCACCCTCAAACTTTCGTAACATTATTATTGTGATTCGAAGAACAGTCTTGTGTTAAGTAAATTCTGTCAATTTATATTTTCAGGAACGTGGTATTGCGCGAGCGAAATGGCTAATCCCATTGATGGCCGGTGTTTCTATACATTCACTTGCCTTGCTAATAATTTGTAGAAATTTGATATTACTTGTATGGAGCTTATGCCAAATTTTAACCGATAGCAAGGCTAACGAACGATCGATAATATATAGGAACCGGGTATTGGCAGCTTTTTAAGAATACATTACATTGTTGAATATCTGCGTTCCAGATACACAAAACAGGAGATCTCAAAGATCACAAGCGTGATAACGACATCGGAGTACTGCCTCGAGACCACCATCCACTTGGAGCAGAAGCTCAAGGAGAAGGTGGCCCCAGGGTTGGCAGACAAGATCGACCTGACACCAGAACAGGACATATTCCACAAGATCATCAACAACTGCATTCAAATGCTCGTCCAGGACCTGGAGATGGCATGCGAGCCCGCTCTAGCCGCCATGACCAAGATCTCGTGGCTTAACATCGACAACGTAGGTGACCAGAGCTCGTACATAACGCAAATAATAATGCACTTCAAGAACACAATTCCGTACCTGAGAGATAATTTGTCGTCTTCTAGGAAATACTTTACGCAATTTTGCATACGTTTCGCGAATTCGTTCATCCCGAAATTCATCCAGAATATATACAAATGCAAGCCCATATCCACTGTGGGTGCCGAGCAGCTGCTGCTGGACACCCACATGCTGAAGACGGCGCTGCTGGAGCTGCCCTGCCTTGGGTCCGAGGTGAGGAGGCAGGCGCCGGCGCCCTTCGCCAAGGTGGTGGTCCGGCTGATGGGGCAGGCCGAGGCGCTGCTCAAGGTGGTGATGGCGCCCCTCGAGGGCAGCGGGGAGGGCTTCGTGGGGCAGTTCGCGCGGCTGCTGCCCCACTGCACGGCGGCAGACCTGCACAGGGTGCTGCTCATGAAGGGCGCAAAGATGGGTAAGGCGCAAATGGCGGCCCTCGACGCCCTCTTCAAGGAGGCCACCAGGGAGAGGGACAAGGATGGGGATAAATAGACATTTATTTTTTTATTAAGTAATCAGTTCCAGTGGATTTTAACAATAAAATACAAAGTAATACTTAACGAGTTATAAGATTTTCATAAAAAATAAGTTTACATAATTGAATTTAAAAAAAAATGTGTGCGTGTACTAGTGTGCACACGTAAGAAGTGAAACTTCTTTATAACCTTATTTTTCGAAAAATGATCTACTATATGCAACTTTACAGAAATTGGTTAAATAAAGTTAATAAATAAATAAAATTAATTAAAACACAATAAAGTAAAGAAATATAACAATGCTCGTCTCACAAATTCACAATACATCTATCAACAACTCGTTGCTACGCAATGAGTTGTTTAAAGCTAAGAAAAATGTGACTATAAATTTTTTTCCAACGCCGATAACGAAGTTTCACTTCAAAAATATTTATTTAGAACTACATACGAAGCAAAAATACTTATAAATAACAAAATACAAGTAGGAAATGATGTTCTGAATCGGTCCTAACTCAGCAGGATGCTGGTTGAGTCAACCAGCGCTGGTCTTCCACGCATAGACAAACAACAAAGAAAATATGACAAGTACTATTGGAAAACAAATACCAATGTAAAAATTAATGCTACAAAGCGAATTTATAAACAAGAATAATCATTTTTTTTTAATTTTGTCTGTGAGTCTGTTGATTTGTGTCGAATACGCTCCAAATAGGAAACTTGTAATCTGAGAATGATCATGGATATACAGCTCAAAGAGGCAGTAAAAAGTAAAGTTTATGTAATTACATTTTTGTAATATGATTCTTCGTAAATTAATCAAAATACGTCGGGCAAAACTGGTCGATAGACTTATGTGGCTAGAGGAGATTGAAGCTGATACTTTTACTTATGAAATTCAAATATTAAATTAAAACGTCGTTATCATGGTAACGCAAACGAAGTGTCGCTGGCATTTGTTAGTCGGTGAATATATCAGTCGGTTCTGGCACTCGCCGGCCACTGCCACGGCGCGGTGCATACATCTCGCTTTACAAATGACCCATGACTCGTAGTTGTGTTTGTGTGATGAGAAAGTGCTTTATGAAAATTGATTAATAAAAGGCAGCATTTTCGTTTGAATCTTAAGGACACGCACAGCGATATTTCACCGCGACGTTATTATTCTCGCGTATTAAATTCCGCGACCGGAATTATACCTAGTACGCACTGCGGATACAATTTCGTACTATTTTTGTCAGTTTCATTCAGTTCTCGGCTGAGACGCACGTGTAAAATGGACAACCGAACTAAAATTTTAATTTATCTAAATCTAAGGCCGCGTAACAAACGTATCAAAAGATGTCGTGAACGTTGGATTCACCCACTTACGGCATTGAGACCCATTAAAGGATTTTTCTACATAAAATATCAAGACTTGCGAAAACACAGCCAAAAGTTTTTTGGCGATTTCAGAATGCCAAAAAATCATTCGATAATTTACTACAACTTTCAATAGCGACGTTGCACGATTGAGCGAAACGCGCGAATCTTATTCCACAGTGCGAACATAGCCATACTTACTTTATACGGTACAAAATATTCGCGCGGAAATAAATCGCACCGCTTTGCGTTCAATTTGCATCAAGTCATATTTTTTTTTTCCGCGCGATTTTTTTATCGCCAATGCGGCTACTCCTATAATATTAAATGTGTTACAGAATTATGAGAAAAAAAATGTGCGGTGAAATATCGCAGTGCGGACAAGGCCTAACTCTGGTGGCCAATGTTTTCTAAATACGATAGATCTCATGACTTAATTTACGCGGTTGTGTTGTTTATCGTTATGGATTGTACGCCTTCGTAGACCTAGTCGAGCTTGACTCGATAATCAGGTACTTGCTCATTTTAGGTTGTCATCATTTGAATTCTCTATTTCATTTTGAGGGCTTTCCTGCTATATCTTCGGAATTCAGGGTTTAATAACAATGACATTTATGTAGAACCATTCTGAAGCTATACTGAAACCAACACAAAAAATATGAGGAAAATCGGGTATAGAAACAAAAAAAAGTGTGTGCAGTTCACAATTCACATGCAGTAGAAGTGAAATAGAGTGTAACAAGGGGTGGGAGGCATTTTACATTTCGTGACGTCACTTTTCATATACAGTGTACACTCTATATAACGACACTGACGGGACTGTGCATTTTATGGCGTTATAGAGAGTTGTCGTTAAATGGAGAGAAGTTTGATGTCTTGCTGCACCAGTCATTTTGTTGTATTTGTTTTACTTATTTTATTCATATCTTGCGATATTGAGGCATCTTGGTGTTAAAGGAAGGATTTAGAAATTTCGGTATGCATGATGTCGAATCATGATGGACAGTCGAGCCCATAGTAAACTATGGGCTAGGATAATAAAGCGATAAAAGAACGTACGCAGCTGCGCAGTTCCGTCTTAAAAAGTACTTTTTATTACTTAATTGTTGTAGTTATTGAGGTGGGTGTAATGCTATATCATTGTATGGACGACAAGCAAAGCCATGTGATGTCGACGCTTGAGGGAGTTTGTCGTTAAATCGAGTGAAGTTACATGGAGTTAACATTGTATTATATCTTTTGAATGAATCGTTTGAAATTTGAATATACTTATTCGGGTCATAAGTTCTGTCAAAACCTTATTATTAAAAATTTTGGAATACTGGTTAGGTGAACTTCACCAATTTTAAAAATACAACGTTTGCGCTTGACGAAAATAAAAAAGACATTAATTTTGATTCATTTTCAAATACGGAGTGAAGAAGAAGAAAGAAGATAGAGTAGCGGTTATCGCGTTTCACCGCTGTGGTTTCGCGCCAAAAGAGATTTTCAATATTCTACAAAAATTGAAAATAACCCTACGATTTGTTTTATCGCACTATCAAACGATTCACTGAAGATTCAAGCTTCGAAGATCGTAAGAGAACCGGCCGACCTCGTACAGTTAGGACACCCGCGATCATCAAAGCAGTGAAGGTGCGAATCCAACCAAATCCTGTTCGTAAACAAAAAATCTTAGCTCTTCAGATGGGCCTAAGCAGAACCACGGTCAAAAGAGTGATAAATGAAGACCTGGAACTACGAGCTTATCGCATGAAGACCGAACATTTTTTGAATGAGCGTTTGAAAAAATTAGGCTGTATAGATCACGCGCTTTGTTACGGCGGTACGCGGGAAAAAAATACCGCGAAATTTTGTTTTCGGATGAAATTTAACATCGAAGAAAGTTATAATAAACAAAATGATAAGGTATCAAAGGTAGATATGCCCACAGCAGTGAAGAAGCCAGCACGCGTATTCCGAGGGTTCAACGAGGTCATTATCCTTCATCACTCATGGTTTGGCTTGGAGTCTCATATTCAGGCTTAACTGGTGTGTCTTTCTGTGAAAAGGTGTAAAAACCAGTGCCGAGGTGTACCTCTTTCTCAAATAATATTCAAAAACTGACATTGGATATTCCAACAGGACTCGGCACCAGCTCATAGGGCACCAAGCAGCGTCTTTACATTCTATACAACGCCAGACCGCAGCCATAGGAAACTTCTCGCGTATATATTGTAATGTTGTTTTAAAAATCTGTTATTACAATCCATACAAGAATTTTGCGTACTCATCGTGTATAGTTTGTATCGTGGATGCTCGCGTCTTCGTTCCTAACTATACTGAATTACTTACGCTTGACAAGAGTGTTAAAAGTGTAAGTAGATTTTTGATTAAGTAAAATATGGAATTGTATTTGAACTTTATTAGGTAGGATTCAATACATAACAATAACTTTTAATCATAATAAGTTTTATTAAAAAAAGTAATTTTTAACGAGCATTATTAATATTATGCGAGACGTTAAATGCTAGGTCATGTTTCCTTTTTCTATTTGTTTTGCGGTGGGTGCTAAGGATGGCTGCTTGTATCCTATTTCTTCGTGGTTGGTCTTGACGCAGATGTCGGCTGTACATGCATGTGTCTTGCGGGACAGTCCTTTTTTAAAATTGTTGAAAATAAAATTTTGAGTCTGTTGGTCTTTAATGACATGTTTTAAAGAATTATTGAAAATATGAATGTCAACAAATTTTAAATTTGATGACGATGGATGTGCTTCTGAAATGAGGGTGGGGTATAAATAAACGGCACATTTATTTATTATGAACAAATCGGAACCTTTTTAATATAGGTTAGAAGGCTAAGGCGGGTGCGAAGCGAAGCGGAGCACCCACCTTAGCCTTCGTGGTTATTTTTTTTATAACTACCCAAAAAAAAAATTCCGAAACATACACGACTAGTCCCTATGCGTACTGGCGCTGAACATTATGGAACAAGATCTACTTCTATGTTACTACAAAGTATACGCGAGTATTTGCGTACTGCTCTTGTATGGATTGGAAGAACTTCGTAAAAAACTTATTTCCAATCTATACGCGATTATTTTCATACCCTTGCGTTCTGGCCTTGTATAGAATGGAAAGACGCCACGAAGCACACAAAAGTGGTTGACCGCCCGTGGAATTGACTTTATCGGACATGAGGACTGGCCCTCTTCTAGTCCAGATTTAAACCCACTGGATTACAAGATATGACAGCATTTGGAGGAGAAAGTGTGCGCTAAACCTCATCAGAATTTGGAATCTCTCCGAGCATCTTTGGCTAAAGCAGCGGCAGAAATAGATACGAATGTGGTGCGTGCTGCGATTGATGATTGGCCGCGTCGATTAAGGGCATGTTTTCAAAATAGGGGAGGGCATTTTGAATAATGTAAATAAAATTGTATTGTAAATTAAATTACCTTTCATTTCATACCTATATAATTTCTATATAATTATCAAAAAGTGTATCATTAATTTTAAAAAAGTTTTTGACAGAACTTATGACCTGACTAAGTAATGTATTCTATATCATTCTCTCGCAGGCTTACTCCTATAAATTTATATTTTTATCTCTTTTAAGTGTCGCTTTTTCGTTTCATCAAGTTTCAAATCACAACGATTCTAAAGAAGTTTCGTTAAAAAAATTATGATATATATACCTGAAAAACTACATATATTTCCGAGTTCGACAATTTGATTAAAATGTATAAGAACTACAATTTAATCGTGGATATATAGTAGTTAAAATTGAATTCTTTGTGTAAATACTTATAACATAATAAAATTGTAAAATAATAATCTTTTGTGTTTAAGATTTTTTGTGTGTCTGTTTGTTCGGGACTCGCATAAAAACTATTGGGCCGATTTCGATGCGGTTTTCGCTGATCGATAGCAAACTCCCGAACTTAAAATCTGCGGTACTTTATATCCTGGGAATCCCACGGAAATTTGCTTGGACGCGTAATGAAGTGGCCCAATTTAAAAAAAAAACAGATTTCGATATGTAATTTCACTGATCAAAAAGCAAATTCTGTGACACTTTAAATCCCGGGAATTCCACGGGATATTTCCTGGGAGCTATTTCAAATGGTTGGCACATGTGAAAATTTGCTTATTTTGTCCAACGTGGACGAAGTCGAGGGCGAGTCCTTGTTAAGCATAAAAATGATACTAATAAATAAAACTGTCGTTTGGTTTCGGCCACTTTCCAGTAGCCGTGGCACGGAAGACAAAGATGTCGAATGTCGATGAGTATACTTAATTTTATTTAGCCGACCTAAATTAGATTAGGCTCTCATAGAGTATGATACAAATTGGGCCACCTGCACCTATTGTTATATACCGGCAAAGAAATGCCGCGCACCGGGGTTATTGCCCCTCCCCGCATTAGGAGTTCTTTTATGGTTGTCGTAATTAAAATTACGATATTAGACAATAGCCTATTGTTATTATTTCCGACTTTGTTGGCCGTTCGCAGGAATAATCAGCCAGGTGCACAATTTACTATTTCTGAGAAATTCACTGGTGTTTTCGAGTGCCGAGCGGTGCACTGGCACGCGGTCGATTTATTTTTGTACTGTATAGTTAGTATAAAACAATGCCCGAACGGAGGAGTGGGGCAGTCAATCGACAACTACGATACGATTAAGACGTGTATTACTTTCGATTAGCGACATAGTGACGGACTTTGCGCCTGTTGAATTGCTCTGAATCGTGCAGTGTGCATCCAGTTTAATTTTGTACTTGTTTTATACGTGTTTGTACAGTTCTAATAAACTCTATAGTAAATCCAATGGCATTTATTTTAATTAGTCCTGTAGCTCGTAACAGTAAATAATAACCATGAAAAAAAATTCAAACTACTTAAATAATTAAATTGAACAAGTTTTCGATAGGCTAAATTAAACTTTAACAATACTAATGAGTTAATAATCACTTGACAACTTTTTCTGTAATCACGGTCATTGAAAAGTGTCTGTAAGTTCAGAATAATAAAAATCAAATAAATTGTCGCGGTTAAAAGGGTTAAAACGTAGTTTTATTATTTACAATATCATGTTCAAAATGTAGTACAATTATAATCTACATCGTAGTAGCAAGTGTCCACTTTGGTCACAAATATGAACACAATCGAGATCCAGAAATGTTTTACAAAATTCACCATCTTGCCAATAATCATGGAAGAGCCTAACTTTTTAATAAACAATCTTATACCCTTTCCAAGCAAGGTCAATCAAAGATATATTACTATACGTTTTGTACATATAGTGTTTAAAAAAAAATAGGACAAAATAAAGTATTATTATTTATTCCTTATTAATACACGATTTTGGCCGAAGGCGGAACACTGGAAGAACTACTATTTTAGCAAACGTGCTAAAGAGTCGGTTTTCGTTGTTTGAACATCAACGGCAGCCCTCCCTTAATATTTTGGACGATCGTCGACCTCGTGTTGATTTCTGGATAACGGACTGATTCGGCTGCTGGTTCTACCCTGAAAGCGGACAAGATGGCGGTGAGGCCAGCTATCGACTGCATCAGGCCGAGACGGGCACCTGCAAATAATGCACTTGTTTAAAACCAGGGCTGAGCAATATGCTTTGCTTTAATTGATATACAAATGATAAAATACTATCCCGCATGTATTAAAAATACAGCTAGGTTAGGTCAGGTTATCTCAATGTCTCCTCCTTCTGCGAGCACGTTATGCTTGCAAAGGAGGACGCGTCGGCGCCGGAGGGCCAGCCAGGACCTTCGGCCTCCGTAAGCAGGCGGCGCGGGTGGGGCCTCTTGGGGTATAGAGGTTCTCACTCACCAGCACATGCCGTCGAGATGGGGGCGTGTCGTGTGCCGCACGCGCTCACCTCTCCTCCTGTGGGGCGAGTTACAGACCGCCCCACGCCTAGAGAGACTGAAGATGCCGGGGGATAAAAGTACTCCCCCGGCACTGCAAGAGGCCTCGCGGGGCCCACGCCTGCCAGGGTTGCGGAGAGGCTAGGTCATATACCCGTAGCCCTGGCATAAGGCGAAGGACGGAACACCCAGGGGTTTTAGTGGGTATCCCTAACCGGGGAGTGGCAATAGCACGGCACCAGTTCTGACTGGACATGCTAGTGCCACCCCCGATCTGGCGAATCCCACACTAGGTCGCGAATTATCCCCCCAAGGTTCTGCCCTTGTCGCGGCTTAGTCCTCAAAGGGATATCCCCTGGTAAAAAAAAAGGTTATCTCAATGCACTACTCACAAAATTTAAAAGATATTTAAAAAAATCTATATTTTATGTGATTTTCAACAGGCCGTAACTCAGAGGAAAATGACCGTGATAAAAACTAATTGTATCTCTAAGTGTATTGTTTTAGGACCTGATTGTGAAACAATGGGGTAAAGTTTTTTTACGAAACTAAGCGCGTAACATAACAGCCCATCCAATAAAATGCCTTTTACGATCATCGTTATGGGAACTCACAGATCGTGGATTATCTTCCACTTGACCAATTTATTAGCTTTAGTTATAGGCACCCCATAACTAAAGGACCGATGTATATAAAATTCGATCTAATTTGAGCTTTCATATCTCCTCGAAGTAATTGTTATTAATTTTAATCCTTATAATTACGTACTTACCTATGCAATTCCTAGGTCCCTCTCCAAATGGCATAAACAACTGTTTCTGGATCGAACCAAACTCATCGGGATGGAATCTTTCAGGTCTGTACTCTTCAGGATCCCTAAAGTACTGGGGATCATGGTGAAATCCTATTACTGGAATTAAAATTTTAACTCCCGGATCGATCGTCAAATTAATTTCAGGGAAACTGTAAGGTCTGGAGCATTCTCGAACTAACACGCCCAATGCTGGAAATATTCTCAAAGCTTCTTTCAAACACCATTCTAAGTAAGTCATCTCCTTTACTGCATCATAACAAAGCTTCCCATTATGTTTAGACAACACAAGATCGATCTCTTCATGTACCTTCTTTTGTACCTCCGGATGGTACGCTAACTGGTGCAACGTAAAACTAGTAGCAGCGGATGATGTTTCAAATCCAGCAGCGAAGAAGATAAATACTTGAGCCATTAACAGATCGTCATCGAACTCCAAAGATGCTTTCTCTGGAACTCCATTGTGATAATGTTCTATTGATTCTCCGTAAATTGTCCCCATGTTCTTACATTCCAATAGTAAATCTATAAAATCCCCTCGGCCACAGGGTTGATAATTACGTTTCTTCACAACAGTAGTCACGAATTCTTTCATGCCATCCTCCACATGTTTTGTTACAGTAATATTTTTCGCCATCTCCGGAAACACATGTTTCAGAATCATAATAAATATATCTCTAACTCTAATATTAAATATATCTGCGCCCAGTTTCCGGAATTCAGAATCTTCTTGATTCAATGAATCTGCGTCTATTCCGAAACCACATGCTCCAATGAAGTCTGTTGTATATCGAGCCATTAATTCTTTCACATCGATTGGCGCTCCTTCAGTAGCTGAGCTCAGTGTCCTTGCTTTTAATTTCTCAGCTCTTTCGACGATTAGAGGGAACATTGCCCTGAGCTTCCCACTTGTGAATATCGGCGTTACTCTCTGCCTCAGCAGCTTCCAGCTGTCACCCTCGAGTTGAAATAGGTTTCTGTGCAACGGTTGTACGACTTTCTTATGTGTTATTATTCCTCTCGAGTGAAAATGTGCGAAATCTTGAATCATAACTCTCCTCACGTATTCTGGATCGATTATAAATAATTCCGGCGTCGTAGATCTGAAGAATCCAACGACTTTTTCGTTCAAATACTTCCTATAATATTCAAGGCCATATTGGGTTTCAGTTTTCATTACCAGAAAACCTTGCAAGTTGTTTCCGACGAACGGCAGCGGCTTCTCATATTTCACGCCTTTCTTCTTCCAGTAATCGAAGTTTCTCGTCCCGTAATATAGTAACGCTGCTACAGCGACTAGAACTACTGCTAACGTGATCATCGTTGTTGTAATGCCTTCATTGACACCAGGCGAAGAATTTATATCACGGAAGTTGCGATATATTTAATAAAATAAATCTTATCTTAGACAATACTTCGATTAAAAATCTATTGTTATCAAGTACCTAGGTGGATATATTTAATTTAGTTTATATAACTCTGTTAATTGTTCGGAAAATAATTGTAATTTAACATTCCTTCGATTATTTTTAAATGTCTGAGATAAATATGTTTTAGCTAGACGTGTTGCTGGCGTAGATAGAGAAACCTCTCTCTGTCTACGGTTGCTGGGGAGTTTGTTGTCGCTTCTTCTCCTTTAACAGTGATAGCAAGTTACCAAGCGGTGTACAGTCGAGAGCAGAAAGAAAGTAGCAGCCAAGATGGTCAAATAGATAACAACATCGAAAGTGATCATTAGCATCGGTACAACCAATGTGGTCTAATTGTTCGAATCAGACTTTTTGTCCAAAAACATCGTTACACGCACAGCGCTAAATACATGAGTTCATTCAAGTCGCCAAAATGATCGATACACTCTAGAAAAATGAACTCTATTCTAAATGAGATTAGAGTCAAATCGAAATGATTTCATACTAAATCAAAATTCAAATAGTTTTATTACTGTTATAAAAATCCTTTTCATTTTTATGACGTAACTAGTATTTGCTCTCGACTTCATTTTCATTACTTAAATGGCAATGATTAAAGTTATTTTATCAATATTTAAAATTTAATGCATTTATAATATGACAATACATGAATCCTGGATATATCCATAAAACCCCGACATTAGTAATGTTACTAAAGACTTATTCAACTACATATGCCCCACTGAGGATGTAAATACAGACAGTGTCTTGTGATTTACGAGCATTGCGTCAAAGTTGATCTAGTGGCTTGGAAGTGAAAGGAAATCCCGGGAAATTTCACGAGTCCTAGTATAGTCATGTATAAAAATGTCAAAGTATCAAACTGCTGTAATAAGAGTAACACGGCCAGTTTTCATGCTATTCCTAGGCGTATAATTCCCTAGAAAATTTCAAAACTTTCCGGCACTAAAGTATGGGAGTAAAAAACATGAAAAAGTGAATCCGGTTTCCGAAAAATCTACACTAGAATTCCCATGGTATTAGCTTTTTCAGCATTTATGTTTAAAATGTCTATATAATAGTTAAAACCTCATAGAAATTAACATATATTTATGAAAAGTACATCATTTTTTACAATTTTCCATCAATCAACAAACAATTTGATCCCAATTGGTTTTTTTAATATCTTCAATTTACAGACAAGGCTATTTTACAATATTAACTTATTTTAACATTTCATTTTGACTATTTGAATTTTGATTTAGTATGAAATCATTTCGATTTGACTCTAATCACATTTAGAATAGAGTTTATTTTTCTAGAGTGTATCGATCATTTTGGCGACTTGAATGAACTCATGTATTTGGCGCTGTGCGTGTAACGATGTTTTTGGACAAGAAGGCCGATTCGAACAATTAGACCACATTGGTTGTACCGATACTAATGATCACTTTCGATGTTGTTATCTATTTGACCATCTTGGCTGTCCCTTTCTATTTGCTGCTGACTGTACATAGTGTAAGGATCCACTTGTACAAGTGATGTCGGCGAGAATATAATTTTGGTATACGTGTGTTGTCTATTAATGTCTATGATATGACTTCTCTCTCTGTGTGTCTCGCTGTATATCCAGCAAAGCAATCCTAGATTTAATTGAAATTTGCATACATTGTAGGCATAGTTACGTGCTTGGGATACTTGATTCTTCAAAAAATTGTCGATGCTATGACTATTGAGAGTGAATAGCTTAAAACCAAATATACTGTGGCAACATTAGTGCCAACATCATAAGCAAGCATGTGAGCGCGAAACCAATATTTATCTGTGGCAAGCAAAACATCGCGCCGTTTATCATAAGCGCGCGCCCAATGTTTCGCGGCAACTCATCTGCCGCGAAACTGTCGAGAAACGAAGTTCATTTCGGGAGATCTCGGCACAGTCCGACTCACGCCTTCAACGTGACTGCACGACATCAGTGCTCGTGTAAAACGTTAGTTCTCGCGCTTGCTTGCTGTTTGCCTTCATACAAAAATCCTTCTGAACTGTAATGTAAAACATTGAGAGTGAGTGTGTGATTAAACGTGTACGACGCAACTTCTCTTTCATTAACCCGTACACCGCTCAACGGCCGCAACCATCATCTCATCACCATCACACATCATCACCCCTCAATACTTTCCACGAAAAATTTATTAGAGCTTACTTACAACAGAACCTACTTGATCGTTGAAGAAGAGCATTGAGAATAATTCAAGAGCGTTTTTCGTAACGTTTTGTTAAAATTAGCTTTTATAAAAAGGTTTGGTTTTGAAATACAAGCTTTTGAGATCCTGGATATCATGTAACAGCAGAGTGCTAGCCAAGACAAGTGAAACGAGCCCAAACGCCACGGATCTGTCTTGTTTAGTACAGGAGTTCCTAGGGCCACCTTCTATCTTCCTATCTATTATCTATCAAAATGACAGCTCAATCGGAAATCGGTAAGTTTGTCAAATTTAACTTGCAAGATTCCACCCGAACTTATATACATCCATTGCAAGTTAAATAAAAGCTTGTAAAAAAATACCAGATTTTATAAAAATTCTGACTCATAAAATCAATAAACAAGTTTATTCAGTAAAAAATAATGAGAAGGGTTAAAGATTTGAAACTAACCATCAAGGCAACACAATTTGTCATTTGCAAAGGGATTTGCTAGACATAATATGTTCGTTTGTGGAATATACTGGTGTTATTATTTTCAGTAAATATTTTTGTGTTACGGTAAATAAAACTCCCATTATATTACTTGGGTCTTCGTCAGCCATTCGCAGTCCATTGCTAGACGTAGGCCTTCCGTCCGTCCTCCGATTTCCTCAACCAGCGCCTACCGGCGACCTTGCTCAGGTCGTCGGTCCATCGGGCTGAACGGCGTTCCGACACTACGTTTACGGAGACGCGGTCTCCACTCCAGGACTCGGCTGCTCCGGTCCAGCGGCAGACGTGACCAACCCACTGCCACATCAACTTGCTAATTTAGCGAGCTATGTCGGTTACCTTGGTTCTCTTACGGATATCTTCATTTCTAATTCTGTCCATAAGAGAAACACTCCACATAGCTCGCTCCATAACCCGTTGAGCAACTTGGAACGGGGAGGATGCAATTGGATGGTCGACGAAAATACTTGACAAAGCTTACCGAACGCTGCCCAGCCCAACTGAATCCTCCTATTGGCTTCCCCCTAAAAGTTGTACCTGTCTACCTTATTTTCTGTCCTTGGCAGATATATTCCGGTACAACTTCCAGAGGGGTGCCATCGACGTTTACCGATCTTGGCATGAAGGACATACTTGAGCTCGGGTTCTAGAATCCTAATCACCTGGAGCGATTTCGGTGATTTTGTTTTTGTGTGTTTGAGTGGGTCCCCAGATGGTTCAAATCCACAATTAGAACCGGTAGGTGGCGCTGGGATCGGGTACTACTTATTTTTATTTTTTTTCAGAACAAGACAACGTCTGATGGAGCCGCTAATTATAAATAACAACAAAACTTATCAATATCCCATTTTGTTATCGCAATAAGTTATAAATTAAACACACGATGGCGATGAAAAACAATTATGATATTCATGATGACTGTACTTTACTTTACTGTTGTTACAAAAATGTAAGTAAATATTTATGTCCACGACGTCTGATCTGTGGATTAAAATTTCCAGAACGAAAATCGAAAGATCGAGAACATGTCGTGTTTTCTTTTATGATGTGGTTTTACCTGTTTTAATATTAAAGATTTACGGTCTTATGCATATTGACTTTTTTATTTTTTATTGCAGGAGTTCAGCACAGAGGCAGACGGCCCACTTGATGGAAAGCGGTTACCATCGCCTATGCACACTTGCAACACCAAAGGTACTAAAAATGCGCTGCTGCTCTCTTAAGGGAGACCGGAACCTGGTCACTAGGAACACAATTTAAGGTTGTTATGGCGACATACTCTAGACCAGGGGTGGTAGCCATCCAGTCGAGCAAATGCCCTGCCACCGGGCTGTGGGTTGTTTTGTCGCCTCTTACGACAGGCCGCCCCAACGCAGAAAATTGTATTCTTTCTCCGTTCCTGCACGGATAAAAATGCCATATGCTTTTCAGGATATTATCAAAATAACCCTTCTACTCATATCTGTTTATAAAATATTTTATAACTATTGATACCATGCACCCCACGCTTTTTAACCGACTTCGAAAAAAGGAGGAGGTTCTCAATTCGTCGGGATCTTTTTTTTTTGTCCCTTTTTTTATGTATGTTCGCCGATTACTCCGTGATTTATGATCCGATTTACGTGATTCTTTTTTTGTTCGACGCGGAATAGCTTCCAATTGGTCCTCTAAAATTTTTACATAGTTTGGCCCAGTAGTTTTCATTTTATGAACATTTTTTATGAAGAAAATTTCCTCTTCGTTCCATATGTACACCGATTACTCTGAGATTTATGATTCGATTTACGTGATTATTTTTTTGTTCGACGCGGAATAGCTACCATGTGGTCTCCTAAAAATTTGACACAGTTTGGCCCAGTAGTTTTCATTTTACGAACATGTTTTTGTTCCCGTTTCTTGGGACCTATATTTTTTAAGAAGCGCGGCACCATTCGTAGGTCTACCCCATACATAGCTAGACACTAAAAAGTAACAAGTAAAATTTAAAAACTTCGTTTAAAAAAACCGACTTCAAAAACTAAAAAACTAAAACGTATAAAATAACTTATAACTAAAGCTATTATTATTAATATATATTATCTAAAACATCTTGAAGTCGGTGCAAAGTAAAACATAAAAATTACTTAATTTTGAAAATTACTAAGCACCGACTTTAAGATGTTTTAGATAATATATATTAATAATAATAGCTTTAGAAATAAGTTATTTTATACGTTTTAGTTTTTTAGTTTTTGAAGTCGGTTTTTTTAAACGAAGTTTTTAAATTTTATTTACAATAAAATCATTTTTTCTTACACTATTTTTAATTCAAATTTATTAAAATTTATTTTCTATTTTTTAGTTGGATTTTCTATAAACGCGTATTTTTTTAGTTTTTTTTGAAACTATTATTTTTAACTTACTTTTTTTTAACTATTCCACGCGGACGAAGTCGCGGGATGTAGCTAGTGTTTAATATAATATCTTGTATAAAATATTATCTGGAATTTCCAAACAGTAGGTAAGTAATGTATTCAATTCTTTTCATTCATAACACTTTAATTAAAATAGTTGATCAATGAATTCAATCCGCTATCGGTTGTGCCAATATGCTAAGTTTCTTAAGATTGTTAAATTGTTGGAGGGATGGCGAGGTGTTCTAAAAGTGCTTGTCGAGTGTTCTAAGTTAGTGTATAATATAATTATGTTAAAACCGTAAGGTTCTCTGATTATAAAGTACTAGCGGCCCCGGCAGACGTTGTCCTGCTATGACAAAATAAAAATCTAGGACCCGATCCCAGCGCCACCTACCGTTTCAACGGGATAAAAAGTATCCTATATCCGTCTCCTGGTATCGCCCCTCATGATCGCCCACCATATCATACATGCGCGCGCAATACTTTATACTTATTTGGCTACAACACTAGTACTTACATTTTAAATATCGCGATATCTTTTGAATGAAACGTCCGAATTGAATAATTCAAAAAGTTCTAGAAAGGTATTGAATTCCTCTTGAATATGGAGTAATTTATTTTGATAAGGATTAATACCAAGGTACAAAATAAAGAGTTTTAGAAGCGACGGCATTTTAATTATTTAAAAAAAATAGAAGAAAACACTTATTGTTAGATAACTACAATAGTTACACATATGGTTACGCGATATTTTTTGTAGACAATTATATGTTCTGCAAAGTGGTCGTACATTGTTTTGTTCTATAATCAATAGTTTTCGCAGCGCACGCCGTGTAAGGATTTTTCGGGACATTTTTTTACGCCTTGGGTTACATTATTGGACTTTTAGTAAGGATCCCTAATTTTTTGAAAATATAATATAGCCTTATAGCCTTCCTCGATAAATGTACTATCCAACACTGAAAGAATTTTTCAAATCGGACCAGCGGTTCCTGAGGTTAGCACGGTTAAACAAACAAACAAACTTTTCAGCTTTATAATATTAGTATAGATTATGACCAGTTGCTGCTCTCTTGCTACTATAAACCGTTCTGAGTTGTTGCAAGTATTACAGTTATGTCCGAGACTTGTTCGACGCTTGACTTGAAATTCCCGCGGGATTCCCGGCATAAATAATATCACACATTGAATTTGCTATCTATAACATTTTTTTTTTTAATTTGGCCATACTAAATCACTCCCGAAAAAACCCCGCAGGATTACCGGAAAAAGGGCAGCTTTTAAGTCTAAGAATTTCCTGTCGATTAGCGAAGCCCGCATCGAAATCGGCCCAGTAGTGTTTATGTAAATCCCGAACAGACAAGAAATCAAAAAAATAATTCGTTGTTTATAGTGTATTCCAGTTGTTTTTTAATTTAAATATATATATATATATGTCGCAGAACGGCCTCGTTCTCACGACATCATCTTTAGTTATTGCAGGTTTAGTGGGCGTCATCAGGACAAAATGCGAGCATAAAACACAATAGCCACGGTTTATACACTTTTAATTTAGATTTGATCAACGTTATGACAGTTTAGACCGAGCAGCGGGTTCAGGGCACTGCTCATACTTCCAACTTCAATACTTTCTTTCAAATACTCCATGGTCCAACTAGACCTATTGCCATCAACCGAATGTGCCACCAAAACTCCTCAGTCTACCCAAGTAGATATAACTCAAAGTATAGAGGGCGCTGACCCCGCTCCGCCATATGCTCTGCTATGATTGGTCGTTTATCAAATTACAATATTCATAACTTTTATTAGGTTAGAACGATCTTTAAGTTATAGAAACATTCAACAAATCAAATTAAATTACATTAAGAATTTTAGAAGTAATTAAAATGTAAACAAATGATATTGTGCGTTATACATCCAGTCAACGATACGTCCAATTAAAGCTTCCTTCCGACACGGCCTTCCTGACGTATTACACGCCCTCGTGTAATAGGCCGCCCATTATGGATTATCTGCAAAAATAAAGAGATATTATAATTCGGCCACTCCTGACCAAGGACATCGTGTACATTTTATATTCTGCGCAACAACTTCATTAGTATTTTTTTTTCTGAGATCCGAGTCCTAACAGACTCCAGACTACACACCAAATCAAGTCAGCAGTATCGAAACTGCCACCTCGTCGCCATCGAGCTACGTATTTTGAGTCAAATGTCAAAACACAAATCAAAACATCAAACAAAAATATCTCCAAATAATACCCAGCTTCTCATTCTATCGATACCACTTTTCAATCGCTACCTCGCCTCTCGTTCCACTAATTTTACTTTTCAATGGCCACCCCGCTTTTCATTCCACTGATTCTATTTTGCAACGGCCACGGCACCCATTAAAAACCTAAAACAACCTAGATGGCCACCTCGCATTTTATTTCACTGGCCACCTCGCCTCTATTTCACTGGCCACCTCGCCTCTATTTCACTGGCCACCTCGCCTCTATTTCACTGGCCACCTCGCCTCTATTTCACTTTGTAATGGCCACCGCGCCCGCTACAAAGCTTAAATAAACCCAAACAAGCACTCTGCTACCCCTGAGCACTAATGACTACTTCAACATCCAAGTCAAAATAAACTTTCAAAATTTCCATCGACTATTATTTCAATAATAATATCACAAATTCACAATCTTTGACTATCAGACTAAAATCTTTCACTCTATATGTACCTCTAAATTTAAAAACTACCTATTATAATAGTCAACTGCATTTACCACGTTCAATAATTATTGAAATTCCATTATTTTAACTTCAAACAAAAACCGTGTGAACGCATCAGTCACCCGATTCGTTAACAACACTTCTCAATCAGTCAAACAAACCAATACATCTAAATGAGTGATGTACTCTCAACCAACCCCCGCTGAGCGTGGCTCGGATGACACTTTTTGACCAAAGTAGGCAATCAGAGCAACGAAGGTTGTCACTCTACGGGCTCCAGGGTCGACAACTTATGAAAACTCTTTATAATAGAGGAACAAACAAACTCAAAATAATTTTCCGATTTACAATGCGTTCAATAACTAGGGTATTCACCCTAATTCGAATTTGAAACTATCGCAAAAATAATCTTAAATAAAAAATCAACTTACCAAAGTGTCTACTAACGTAAATACCCCCTGTGTACCTTATAGTGACTTTCAAACTTCTTCATAGCCACAATTTCTTCACGGTAAAATTCTAATCATCTTAATCTAAAATGTCTTTAATATAATGCCTGTAAACTTACTTTTTCAAGAAAGATAACATAGCGTAGCAATAATGTGTCATAACCACTTTCCACTATACGTTATCTAAGTAAAAAAAAACTCAAAAACTAGATCCGATTTTCACATAAAAATTATTGGAAGGTAAACTTGAAAAGAATGAATTTCATGCACATCGTTTATAACATACAGAAGTTTTCTTATCTTAATCAGAAAACCAAGGAAAACATCGCATAGGAATAATATGTCAAAGTTAACTTTCTACCATACATAATCTAAGTGAAATAATTAAAAAAAAACTACATCCGATTTTCCCATTATAAAAACCCTTGGAAGGTAGACTTGAAAAGACAATGAATACACGCACATCGTTTATAACGAACACAAGTTTTCTTACCTTAATCAGAAAACCAAGGAAAACGTCGCATAGGAATAATATGTCAAAGGCAACTTTCTACCATACATAATCCAAGTAAAATATATATATATATGGAAAATATTAGTGATCTATTTGTTATTATTTCTCTTGACATTAATTACTTATATTTTATCGAAAATTGACTTCTTTTTACTTAGTATTAGTATTACTAGTTATTCATTTTAAATTTCAAATTCAGAAAAAAATCAGTTAATTGTCATTCCCCGTGTACCAAATGAAGATTTGCCACAAAAAGCAAAAGCAAAAAAGTACATGAATAAAATTGAAATGAAAGTAATTAAATAATTGATTAGAAACCATGTATTCAAAACTCAAATGAAGGAACTTGATAAATATCCAGGCACTAGCTAGCTAGCTATTTATCAATATTTGTATACAACAAATAAACAGACCGTTCGTAAACGTATTTATTGCCGGACTAAATTATCCGTAACTATCCTATATGACATTATATAAAAACTAATACATCACAGAATAGTATGTATTTAATCTTTTTACAATTGTTGTGCACATTTTTCTTGTTTTTTCTTCTTCTCTTTTATAAATTTTTTTTCACTTTATATTTTATTTGCTTCAGTGTATGTCACTGGAATGGCCCCAGCGGAAGATCAGCGCTGGTCAATAAAATAAAATAAAATTCACTTATTGTTGAAATGAGTGAATCTAATGAAGAAATTCGATACATTTTAAAATTTTACTACAAAAAAGGTAAAAATGCAACACAAGCCGCGAAAAATATTTGTGATGTTTATGGACCTGATGCAGTATCCGTGAGAGTAGCGCAAATTTGGTTTAAGCGTTTTCAATCCGGAAATTTTGATATCAAAGATGCACGTCGCTCTGGTCGCCCTGTTACTGACAAAAATTTAAAAACTTCGTTTAAAAAAACCGACTTCAAAAACTAAAAAACTAAAATGTATAAAATAACTTA
Organism: Dendrolimus pini; assembly: GCA_949752895.1. Lineage (NCBI taxonomy): Eukaryota > Metazoa > Arthropoda > Insecta > Lepidoptera > Lasiocampidae > Dendrolimus > Dendrolimus pini. Next base: position 179,023 of record OX457152.1, read on the forward strand.
TTTCTAGAGCTATTATTATTAATATATATTATCTAAAACATCTTAAAGGCCGCGGCCAACCGTCACGCGACATGCAACACACAGACCAAAAAGTTCGAGACGATCTAATAAAAGTTTCACTTTAAAAAATGGGTGGAAGGGAAAATAAAAGAAATTATCAGTCAAGTTGGTTCGTGTTCCGTAGCACGCAGAAAGAGCTCACAGTGCCTTGAGGTCTGGCAGTTGGTTTTTGCTGGGTTTGGGTCTTAATAGTTTTGATGATCGGATCCCAAACGGGTTTTGTTTTTATCATGTATAAGTTCGCGTTTGACAATTATCTCGCTCGATTTGAGCGGAGATATGGTCTAAGATCGAGCACACTTACCTAGAAGGTACCTATTCACACGAGACTTGAAGTGAGTTCCACTCCTTTGCGGTGTGCATTATGATGTCGAGGATTACCTTATAAGCAAGATGTCCGTGGAGTGGGCCTACTCTATATCTAGGGGATACCAGGTAAGAAAAACGCGCCTACGGACTCTACCTCCTAGGTGGCGGGGAAAACAGACAGGTAGAGAAGGTCCTCCACCTTCTCTACCTGCTTAACATTCGATAAGTTAAATTTGGTAAGTTCTATGGTAAAGAAAAGAGTTAGGAATGAATAAAAAATTTCTCACTTGTTTGCTTATAACTTCTTTAATTTTTAATTTAGGGCAAAAAGTTATATAAAAATATTTCTAGGCAAAACAATTTGCTACAAATTATAACTTTATTTTTTTTTGTAAGACGCAGTTTCCGAGATACTGCCAAAAAGGTGTTTTCACCCCTTTTTCCAAGATGGCGGCCGGGGGACAAGGCTGGCGACCCCAACAAACTTGAGGTTACGCTTCTACTGACCCCCCACACATGTTCCAAAAATAAAATTGCGTCCTCTAACAATTGCAAAGCTCATGTTGGAGCACGCACGGTGGGAGACGCGCGGAGGAGGAAGGGCCGCCCCACGTCCACGGCTGGGCCGCAGGCCGCGGCTGCCGTGGGATCGCCGAACACTCGCCCGCACGACGCCTAGTGCAACGGACGACCATAAATTGTATATACCATTACTTCGAATAAACCAGCATCTATCTTGTATACAGTCCGCAGTTATTTAACCACCTGAGCCATCAGTGTGTCTGCTAGACAGGCCACTCCCATACACTCATGTAACATTTCAATAACTACAAGGGGTGAGAAGGATTTTATTCTCACCCCTTGTGACACTTTGTTTCACCTCTACTACATGCTAACTGATAATTTGGTGACGTTACTTTTCTATCGTTATATAGAGTTTACACTCTACGATACTGAAGGATCTGTGCATTTATGGTGTTATATAGAGTTTTCGTTAAATGGAGAGATATCTGTTATTTTTGTATGACGTCTTTTGCTGCACCAGTAATTTTGTTGTATTTTTTTACTTACTTTATTCATATCTTACGATATTGAGGCATCCTGGTGATTATGGAAGTACTTAGAAATTTCGGTGTGCATGATGCCGACAGTCGAGTTTATTACGGACTAGGATGATAAAGCGATAAGACAACGTACACAGCTGTGCAATTTTTGCTTATTTTGTCCAACGTGCACGAAGCCGCGGGCAGAAAATGATACTAATAAATAAAACTGTCGTCTATTTTTATTTATAACTTCCTTTAAATAAGTTTTCGCAAGTAGTATACCATAATAAAACTTAAAACGTACTTTTAAGTTTTAACCTACCTAACTTATATTAGGCTCCCATAGAGTAAATAATAACCATAAACAAAATTAAAACTAAATAATTAAAATGAACAAGTTGGCGGCGGTATGTAGGCTAAATAAAACTTTAACAATACTCATTGGCACTTGACATCATCCCTGAGTGGCCGAAACGTCAGAATAATAAAAATCAAATAAATTAAAAACGTAGTTTTATTATTTTACAATATCATGTTCAAAATGTTGTACAATTATAATCTTCATCGAGTAGCAGGCGTCCACTTTGGTCACAAATATGAACACAATCGAGATCCAGAAATGTTTTTACAAAATTCACCATCTTGCCAATAATCATAAGTATTTATTTTACTTTTGACAGCTCAGACTCAAGACTTCAGTTAGTGACGTACTCAAACGTTACCCATTTATTATAAAAATCGACTTCATTTATAAATAAATTTTAACCAATCATTTTTCATGAATATAGAACATTTTTTAGATTCAAATCGATAACTGTCGATTTATTTACATTACTCACAGAACATCACTATTACATTACCCACAATCATTGATGTAGCAATAAAAGAATTATTGTTACATCAATGCCCACAACAATAAAATATGACAGTTGTATCACTTGTTTTATGTGGGCTTTACTGTCAAGAAATGTGTAACTGCTAGTTATGAGAGATGGCCGTCGGAGGAAGTTTAAAAAAAACTAAATATAATTGTTAAACTTTAATCAAATTAATAATAAAAATTATGATGAATGATCACGATGATCCGTTATGACCGTGTGCTACCGTGATTGGCTCCGAAGCTTCCTAGGAATCTCTCCACCAGCACTTTCCCACGTGTATGCATGAGTCACCCACATGTGGCTTGCATGAGGTGTTTTCTTTGAATTTGTCGTGTGAGAAACAACAGGATTCCCTCATAATTATGTGTGGAAAACCGTAGGGTTACCACACATAACAAACTTGATAGACGCGTCATAAGTAAAATAAAAGGTTGGAGACAATATAAGTAAGCAACGGGCACTCATTGGGTGTTTGGAATTGTAGAAGATGGCATTCCAATACTAACATCCGGTTTCTGAGGTTACTAGTTATGTGTTTAATAACAACTGATTTCACAAAATTATGTTAGGTTACCTAAGTGTGATGAGATGAGTTTTGAGATGAGATGATGCTGAGACTGGGTCCAATTTTAGGACTTATTCTGTTATTTATTTTTTGATAATAATCTATGTTGTAAGTATTTGTCCTAAATAAAAACTAAAATGTATAAAATAACTTATTTCTAAAGCTATTAAATATTAATATATATTATCTAAAACATCTTAAAGTCGGTGCTTAGTAATTTTCAAAATATAGTAATTTTTATGTTTTGCTTTGCACCGACTTCAAGATGTTTTAGATAATATATATTAATATTTAATAGCTTTAGAAATAAGTTATTTTATACATTTTAGTTTTTTAGTTTTTGAAGTCGGTTTTTTTAAACGAAGTTTTTATTTTTTATTTGTTACTTTTTAGTGTCTAGCTATGTATGGGTGGACCTACGAATGGTGCCGCGCTTCTTAAAAAATATAGGTCCCAAGAACCGGGAACAAAAAAATGATCGTAAAATGAAAACTACTGGGCCAAACTATGTCAAATTTTTAGGGGACCACATGGCAGCTATTCCGCGTCGAACAAAAAAAGAATCACGTAAATCTAATCATAAATCTCAGAGTAATCGGTGTACATATGGAACGGAGTGAAAATTATTTTCATGAAAAATGTTCATAAAATGAAAACTATTGGGCCAAACTATGTAAAAATTTTAGGGGACCAATTGGAAGCTATTCCGCGTCGAACAAAAAAATAATCACGTAAATCGGATCATAAATGACGGAGTAATCGGCGAACATACATAAAAAAAAGCAAAAAAAAAAAAAGATCCCGACGAATTGAGAACCTCCTCCTTTTTTCGAAGTCGGTTAAAAATACGTCCTTCTATCTTTCTTTCTTAAGGAATAAAAAACGTATTATTATTTCTTTCTTATTAATATATGATTTTGGCCAGAGGCAGAACTTTGGAAACACTACTATTTTAGCAAACGTATTAAAGAGTAGATTTTCGTTGTTTGAACATCAAAGGCAACCCGCCCTTAATGTTTTGTATGACCGTGGACCTCGTGTTGATTTCTGGATAGCGGACTGAGTCAGGTGCTGGTTCCACCGTGAAAGCGGACAAGATGGCGGCGAGGCCGGCTACCGACTGCATCAGGCCGAGACGGGCACCTGCAAATAATGCACTTGTTTAAAACCAGAGCTGAGCAAAATACATGCTTTGCTTTAATTGAAATGTATAATATCAGCCCATAAATGTCCCACTACTAGGCTCGAGTCTTTTTTATTTGCAGGAGTTCAGCAGACAGGCAGACAGCCCACTTAATGGAAAGCGGTTACCATCGCCTATGGACATTTGCGACACCAAAGGTGCTACAAATGCGCTGCTGCTCTCTTAAGGGCGACTGGAACCTGGTCACCAATGCCGGAACACAACTCAAGGTTATTATGGCGACATACTTTAGACCAGGGGTGGTAGCCATCTATTTGGGCAAATGCCCTACCACCGGGCTGTGGGTTGTTTAGTCGCCTCTCACGACAGGCCGCCCCAACGCAGGAAATTGTATTCTTTCTCCGTTCCTGCACGGATAACGGTCTCCCATTAAAGGGGAACGGACAGTATACCCGCCACGCTTGTCCAAGGCGGCTTGGCAGGTTTGACACATCGGTTATCTCGATATGCAGGTTGCATCACGATGTTTTCCTTCACCGTTGTTAGCACGTGGTAATTGTAACAATATGCACATCAGGTCAGAAAACTGCCCAAGTGGTGCATGCGTTCCGGCCAGGTTCGAACCCGCGCCCTTTGAGTCTGGGACGCGTGCGCGCATTTCGCTACCACGACTCTAATTGAAATACAAAATACTGTCTCGCATGTATTTAATATACAAAATATTTTTAAGTGTATTTGAAATATAAAATACAAAATACAGTATTTTAATTATATCTATTTATTTAAATTATAAAATGCAAATTACAAAATACAGTTCACCTAACTTAGGTTATACAAATATACTACTCGCAAAAATTGAAAGATATAAAAATAAACTATATTTTTGGGTGATTTTCAACAGGTTGTAACTCAGAAGAAAATGGCCGTACAGTAAAAAAATACAAATTGCAGCTGTAAGTGTATAGTTTCGGACCTGACTATGAAAAGTTTTTAATATACGTAGTTCCCCAATAAGTCTAAGGAAACTAAGGGAGACAAATTTGCTTAGGATAGCTATCGAGCGCTATTTTCTGAAGAACACACCGATTAATACGATAGCTAAATGTACAAATTCTAATGTATTTTAAAGACATAAGTATTTGAAATACTAACTAAAATAAAAATACTTCAGCGTCAGGTATTTGAAATACCAATTATAAATTACATTTTAAGAAGTTAATGAAATACAAATACAAATTATTACTTGTATATCAATTACGTATTTTAATTACAATTAATTCAAATACTACCCAACCCTGTTTATAACAGTAGTAGATTTTAAGGAATTCGCAGCTATTTTTGATCAAAGCGGAATATTACTGAAATCGTGATATCCGTTCGTCCGTTTGTCTTTTTACAGGTAGGTCATATGCTTATATCACAGTCTTTTCTTCTCAGAAACTACTGCGTCTACATGGATGATATTAGACAGGAAGACGTAGTTCACAAAGCGTTATACACTTGTGTAGTAAAACCAACGGGTGGGAGAGGATCGCAGCGTGAGGAAAGCATATTTGTGACGGCCGGTAGGTCGGCGTCCGGTCGGCCGTCCCAAATATCGCTGGAAAAACAGAGTGGAGGCTGATCTGTCGAAGCTAAGAGCCAATAATTGGCAAGAAACTGCGCTGGACAGAAAAAAGTGGAGCTTGAGTCTTAGCTCTAGCGATCTCCACTCCGTGCCGGCTGGCTAAGGCAAGCACGGAGGCGGGGGCCTTGTCTTGGCCCCCGGAGTCAGACGAGGTGTCACCACTCACTTAGGTTAGGCTTCGCCACAAAGCCCCTCTGCGGGTTTATATTATTATTATTTTTGATCACAAGAAAATGCTTTTTACGATGACCGTTATGGAAACTTCCATAGGTCGCGGATTAGCGGACACACTTGACCAATTTATTAGCTTTAGTTATGGGCACCATAGCTCATAACTAAAGGACTGATATATATAAAATTCGATCTAATTTGAGCTATCATACAAACTCAAAGTAATTGTTATTAAAAATTGCATCCTTATAATTACGTACTTACCTATGCAATTCCTAGGTCCATCTCCAAAAGGCATATACAGCTGTTTCTGGATCGAACCAAACTCATCGGGATGGAATCTTTCAGGTCTGTACACTTCAGGATCCCTAAAGTACTGCGGGTCACTATGGAATCCCACTACTGGAATCAAAATTTTAACTCCCGGATCGATCGTCAAATTAATTTCAGGGAAACGGTAAGGTCTGGAGCATTCTCGAACTAACACGCCCAATGCTGGAAATATTCTCAAAGCTTCTTTCAAACACCATTCTCAGTAAGTCATCTCCTTTACTGCATCATAACAAAGCTTCCCATTATGTTTAGACAACACAAGATCGATCTCTTCATGTACCTTCTTTAGTACCTCCGGATGGTACGCTAACTGGTGCAACGTAAAACTAGTAGCAGCGGATGATGTTTCAAATCCAGCAGCGAAGAAGACAAATACTTGAGCCATTAATAGCTCGTTATCAAACTCCAAAGATGCTTTCTCTGGAACTCCATTGTGATAATGTTCTATCGATTCACCGTAAATTGTCCCCATGTTCTTACATTCCAATAGTAAATCTATAAAATCCCCTCGGCCACAGGGTTGATAAGTACGTTTCTCCATAACAGTAGTCACCAATTCTCTTATACCATCCTCCACATGTTTTGCTATTGTAATATTTTTCGCCATCTCCGGAAACAGATGTTTTAGAATTGTATAAAAAACATCTATAGCTCTAATATTAAATATGTTTGCGCCCAGTTTCCGGAATTCAGAATCTTCTTGATTCAATGAATCTGCGTCTATTCCAAAACCACATGCTCCAATGAAGTCTGTTGTATATCGAGCCATTAATTCTTTCACATCGATTGGCGCTCCTTCAGTTGCTGAGCTTAGTGTCCTTGCTTTTAATTTCTCAGCTCTTTCGACGATTAGAGGGAACATTGCCCGGAGCTTCCCACTTGTGAATATCGGCGTTATTCTCTGCCTCAGCAGCTTCCAGCTGTCACCCTCAAGTTGAAATAGGTTTTTATTCAACGGTTGTACGACTTTCTTATTTGTTATCATACCTCGCGAGTGAAAATGCGCGAAATCTTGAATCATAACCCTCCTCACGTATTCTGGATCGATTATTAATAATTCGGGCGTCGTAGATCTGAAGAATCCAACGACTTTTTCATTCAAGTACTTCCTATAATATTCAAGGCCATATTGGGTATAAGTTTTCATTACCAGAAAACCTTGCAAGTTGTTCCCGACGAAAGGAAGCGGCTTCTCATATTTCACGCCTTTCTTCTTCCAGTAATCGAAGTTTCTCGTCCCGTAATATAGTAACGCTGCTACAGCGACTAGAACTACTGCTAACGTGATCATCGTTGTTGTAATGCCTTCATTGACACCAGGCGAAGAATTTATATTCGCGGAAGTTGCAATATATTTGATAAAATAACTTATCTTAGAAAATATTTCGATTAAAAAACTATTGATATCAAGTAGGTAGGATATAGACTACATAACTCTGTTAATTCTTAGGGAAATAATTGTAATTTAACATTCCTTTGATTTTTTTAAAGTGTCTGAGATAGATAAATAGTTTTTAGTTAAATTTGTTGCTGGGGAGTTTGTTGTCGCTTCTTCGCCTTGAACAGCGATAGCAAGTTGCTAAGCGGTGTACATAGAATAGGAAATAGAGAGTTAATTTGCAGCTTACGCTTGACTTAAGATTCCTGTGGAATTCCCGGGTCACAAAGTAAATTTTAGTGAAAGATGTATTTTATTTGTCTGTAGAAAGATATAGATAAATTACCAAATAGATCGAAGAACCACATCGCCAGTTTCTTCGCACAAGAAGTTTAATTATAACAATTAAGTTGCCAGGCTGCAAGTGAAAGAGATCCAATTGAAATTTGCATACATTATTGGCGTAGTTGAAGTGCTTGGGATGCTCGACTCTTCAAAAAATAGTCGATGCGACCTTGTACAGGTCGTCGGTCCATCGGGCTGGAGGGCGTCCGACACTACGTTTTGCGAGACGCGGTTTCCACTCCAGGACTGGTGTTCCATCGGCCATCGGTCGTGCGGCAGATGTGACTGGCCCACTGCCACTTCAACTTTTGCGTGCTATGTCGGTTACCTTAGTTCTGAATGAATTAATGTTCTTTATTGCAAACATAAGTAACACATACAATAGAAGGTCTTATCGCCGCTGGTGATATCTTCACCACCACCTTTACAGTAGTTAAAACTAATTTAAATACCATATACTTAACATCCTATACTAATATATAAAGTTGAAGAGTTTGTTTGTTTGCTTGAACGCGCTAATCTCACGAACTACTGGTCTGATTTGAAAAATTCTTTCAGTTTTAGATAGCCCATTTATCGAAGAAGACTATATATCATCACACTAAGCCTAATAGGAGCGGAGCACCAATGAAGAACTTGTTGTTTAACTTACTTTTTTTAACTATTCCACGCGGACGAAGTTGCGGGCAGAAGTTAGTAGATTATAAAGTAGGAAATAAAAAAATAAATGTCAAAAAATGCTAATATTGATACGCATGTGTTTATTGTTATACCTAAACATTTTGATGTTATTGTGTTTTGACATACGTCTGATTGTCGTCGCCTTTGGTCTTTGCCGGAAATTCATTACGTTTGTATTTTTTTAGGTTGATTTGTAAATTATTATATTCAAGCCATTGAATTACCGAATTGAGACTTGTGATTATCTCATCCTCTTTCGCGGACATAACTGTGCAGTCGTCTTCATACAGTATCACTGGGTTATGTACTGCTCTGGCAGATCATTGATAGAGATTAGGAACAGTAGAGGACCCGGGATACTTCCTTGGGGCACGCCCATATTTACTAATCTTAGTGAAGATGTAAGTACCCTGCACATTGTTCTCAACATAGATTTTATTTATGTGCGTTATTTGACTTCTATTATTGTAAGAAGCTGTACCTGCCCATAAGAGCAGTGCCGTATATAGCCTTTTATGCGCCCTATGCGAGCTTCTATAACTGCGCCCTTTTCATATATTATAAGTACCCTAGCTAGAGCAAAGCTATGTATACCTACTCTATTTCACTCAGGGTGATAAAAGAACACACAAGGACCAATTATCTAATATTTTAGATTTTTTTTAACTAGAACACGCTCGTGCGCTGCCAAAAGAATGTGCACTTACGATGTTTTGTCTCACTTAACAGACGATTATGATGGTACTGGCCTCGTATGTGTTGGAATCGAGCACTAGGGATGCAGCGAAAACTTATAAAGAGCAACCCGAAAAAATAATAGTCCTGCCTGGAGTTAGGCAATCGGTGGACACACCATTGCCCATCAAAATGCTGACTTCGCAACCACCAATCATCGTGTCAGCGAATAATTAGTATTAAGCTATAATAATGTTAATATAATTGTAATAATTTATATATGTAATAATAGTCTTGTAAGAACCGTCGTAGAATAAACTCGTCTTAGAAAATTGATTTTTTAAGACTACTCCGCGCCACCCTACTTATCTCTGGTCTGGCCATTGTTGCGCCCCCGAGTCCACGCCTTGTGCCTGGCCACCGGTGGCACCGCCCTATTTACGGCACTGCATAAGAGAAACACCCAACATAGCTCGCTCTATTGATTGTTATTATAAATAACAACAAAACTTATCAATATCCTATTTTGTTATCGTAATAAGTTATACTTTAAACACACGATGACGATAAAAAATAATTATGATACTCATGATGGCTGTACTATTTTGTGTTTATGCCTGCATGCATGTTATGACTCGTAAATGGTTACAAATTGCATGTAATATATATCAATGAGGTTTTGATCTGATGATAAAAATTTCCTGAATGAAAATGTTAAAATCAAAACGTACCGTGTATTCGTTTATGATGCGGCTTTACTTGCTTTAATGTTAAAGATTTACGGTCTTATTCATATTGACAAATAGCTACATCCGCATATATACATGCGTTGTATGCTAATATTTAACGTCGATTTTAAGTCTAGGAATTTGCTGTCGGTCAGCGAAAACCACATCGAAAACGAACCAGTAGTTATTACATGAATCCCGAACAAACAGACAAACCGTCAAACAGACAAGAAATTAAAATAAAATTGCATCGTGTTCTCCATCGTTTATATTGTCTATTCCAGTTGTTTTTTTAAAGGTTTTAATGTACAGACACGCCATGTTTAGAATTTTATATTATAGATAAGTTTTATCTATGATTGTCACCATGATGAGTGAGTCTGTTGCCATTATCTATGCTTGATAATGACTTGATATCTCATATTGTAATTTATTTGTTTTTATTTAATTGTCATTTTCTGTCTTTGGCGCACGGACCATGACGAAGGTTTGTCACAATAAGCACAGAGTACATTAATAAAGTTAAAATGAAAGTAATTAAATAATTTATTAGAAACCATGTTCAAAACTCAAAAGAACTATTGTGAGATTGAATTATTTATCGAGTCTTGACTATTCTCAATTCATCAATTAAGTTTTTGTTGATAGATGATTTTATTTGTGGCATGGAGGGTAGAGGTAAGGAGGACCATCTACTATGGGGGATCAGTTGAAAAAGTGTCCACCTACAAATTGGACCTACTTATGCAAAATGGAACCTACCCACATACTGACAGTTTTGAGAAAAAGCCGTTTTTATTAAAATTTTGCATACAAAAAAATTTCCATATTTTGGAAATAAAAAGTTGAATATTATATATTACATTTTGTTCTATATATTCAAGTAAACCTTTTAGGTTTTTTGATTACCATGGGTCATGGATCTTGTTAGCTTATTGTACCTTCGGTGTTTTGTGGGTTAGCTACCTACTTTGTGTTAAAAATGTTTTATTCTGTAAATGTTGTCAGATCGTTATGATTCTTATTGAGTCGATAGAAGGTGGCATTTTGAAAGCCTTCTGTATCCTTAACCCAATTTTGGCATGTTTGTGGATTGGTTCTGTTTTGCATAAGTAGGTCCAATTATGGTTCGAAAACTCGTCGAAATAGCGCTAGTGTAGGAAAAGGAAATGATATGCATTTAGCAGTTATAGGTAAACGAAGTTAAGTGGGCTGGGGTTGAAAAATTTAAAAATTACAATTTGGACAAGTATTGAGACTTTCTTGTATTGAGATGTATGTAGATAAATGCAATAATTACATTTTCGTAAAATGCGCGATGAGAAAGAGGTCGTCGAAGTCTTTCTTTCCTTTTTTAATCTAGTATCCTACTCTAATTATTTGCGGCGCTATTTTTAAATACTTTCCACTTGCTATTGTGGCGCCATCTTAATTTGCTGCCCTTCAGTGGACTTTTTAATATACTGAGATGGTTCTCCTTACCTCTACCCTCCATTTGTGGGCAATGAATACATTTTCGGCGAAAGGCTTCATGTAACTCGCCAGTCTGTCCACCTTCCGCAGCTCACGCATTTTTTTTTTAATGCTGGGGCAATGCATTTCGCACACTACCAGGTCCTTTACTAGAGATGAGACCAAAGCGACGAGAGGTGACATGCACGAATGGGCACCAGAGTCAAATTGCCGGCTTGTGTGGAACACTCGACTACTCAATACTCCACTAAAACCACCCTCCTCCCATGTGCCCCACGCTTATGGTAGGAAGAGCGTGACACTTGGGACATAGTTACGCCCGCGCTGATCCTAGCGTGTCAGTGCTTGAGAATGGCCCGGGAGAGGCAAACTCACTTCGGCAACAGGGGTGAAGAGTCCTCTGCTCCCTGGATGCTAGAGGGCCCCTGCAGCGGAATTATACGGCACCGGTAGGCAAGCTAAGTTATCACTTACGTTTTAGGTTACAAAAAGTATTGTCCTCTTTCTTGGGGGTTGGTATACGCTTCTTCAATAAGATTCCGAGTGAAATGTTAGATCTGCCTTTCACTAAATTAAAAACCAAACTAAAAAGTATGTTGCTAAAAAAGGGATAGTACACTATTGAAGAATACTGAAATGACTAAACTTCATTTACATAGCAGCTCGCTCCCGCCTCTTATGCCATATTTTGTATAATTTATTTTGCTAAGCTTGTAAGGAATTTATGGAGATATGTTGCAGCAAAATAAATAAAAAATGTAGTACGTCATGTTCTTTATTATCACTATAGTAATATTTTTCTTTACTTTTATTGTGTCTCTGTGAATATGCACTTTGCTACAATTGCATTAATTCTTCAAGTCTTTCTGTAACATACTTTTGTATAAAACTTATTAAAAAAAAAAGAACTTGTGATATAAATAGAATAAGAGATAAATATAAAGCAAAAAATGTTTTTAGCTAGACCTGTTGCCGCTTCTTCTCCTTAACAGCAATAACACGTTGCGAAGCGGTGTACATAGACTAGGAAGTAAAATTAAATTTTAACCTATATGTATGGTATGACCTTCAAAAAGTGTTCTCCAATGGAACTTATTTTGAATAAAAGCTTTTGAATTTGAATAATGTTGGGCGTCCCGAGACGCACACTTATTTGTGTACAAATTTATTTTTTTATGATATTTATTTATTTATGATTTTCGAATTTGTGGTCTGTGTATAGTGTAAAATATTCTAAGTGTTCTTTGAATATTTTAAATGTCCAGCAGTTATTATCAGTCGTTATTGCTTTTGCATGACGAGAGCTATGAATGTCAAAGAAAGTGAGATGTGCAAGAATAAGCCTGAATGGCGCTCTGCTGTTCGTGCCAACCCCGCAAGGGACCTGGCGTGAAGTTATGTATGTTATTGCTTTTGAGGAGCAAAACAACATTCCTTTTATATAAAAGGCTAGCGATATATATCGCACCCTTAAAATTATAGACCTAAGTCAGAATATTGAGTTATTATATTTAAATATCTGTTCAGGTTAGGGCTTCTTCAGAAAATAAAACTGAGAAAAACTACTAATTTGTTTTATTTAAGATTAACCAAAAATATTTGAACAGTAACAAAAAAAAATCATAGCCACAGAGACGGTGCTGCCATCTATGCCAAAAGAAATGAAAAAACAATGGGCAACGACACTGTGGCTATACAGTCAAGATCAAAAATTTTAACTACCAAGTTAACAATATCTATTGAATAAGGAAAATAAGGTACAAAATTGAATAACTTGATATTTTTAATTAGGTCTGTATAATTCTAAGGATGCGATATACTCTAACAGACTTTCAAAAGGACGAGGTTCTCGTATGTGAGGCCTATTTTCGCTACTTAGTCATTGTTATTTCTGTTAATTTAGGGTCATATACTAAGTACATAAAAATGAAACCACAATATTTCTTAATATTTAAATAGAATATATAATACTTTCTGTACAAGTCTTTTATTTACATCTATCTATCGACCTTTACAAGTTTAGTCATTTTTTGACAACAACCGATTTATTCCTTTTTTTTATAGTTCATTCATTCCTGTACATTACGCAAACAGTAAGAAATTCACCAAACACTTCAACAATAAGGGCCGTTTGCATAACGTTCCTTAAATTTATTTAAGAAACACTAAACGCATTTACCACCCTTAAATACGATTAGCGTCTTGCACAACGCAAAATTTGCCGCTAAATATGTTTAAAGAACTGTCATTTTTAATTAATTTAGGCAGTTTAATATGATTAACTAATTTTATTTAAAGGCGATCGTTATGCCAGCGGCTCTTAGTATCTTAAGTACCTTAAACGACATCTAAACAAACACCCTGTATTTTCATGATATAGCATTATCTGTGGACGGCATATTTTAACTCATTTATATATATATCGAGGGCTTCATGACATATAGGCGTATACGCAAAAATGCCATTTATTGTTGTTTACTAAAATCTATGCATTTTACAATTTAGAAAGTCTTACCAGCATGCAAGTGCAAGTGAACCTAAAAAGAAGGCTATTCCAAATGTCACCCTCATACAATCAACTAGTTTTGTTTTATTCACACTTTTGTCCCTTGTGTAAAAGTGCACTTTTGTCCCTTGTGTAAAAGTGCACTTTTGTCCCTTGTGTAAAAGTGCACTTTTGTCCCTTGTGTAAAAGTGCACTTTTGTCCCTTGTGTAAAAGTGCACTTTTGTCTGTACGCCCACTTGTTACGAAGCCCTCGATATGAAGACACGAATGGACGAAGGAGTGATGTGTATAAATAAACCTTTTAAAATAACGTAATTTTAAATTAGTTATACAAATAATAAATAATACTTAATATGTACCAAGTCAAATTGATTATCAAAAATGTTGCCAATTTTATGTGCAACTAGCTGCTCCCCGCGGTCTCTCCCGCGTGGTGATTGAAATGAATTATTTTCTAAAATAAAAGTTACTCCTTATTACATCAGCTACCTGCCAATAAATTCCCGTCGTTTCAGAGATTAGCCGAAACCAGAGCTTGACAATGTCGTCAGTTAGCTTTACAAATATACGTCATTGCCGGTATTTTCGAAAAATATTCTCCCATATCGATATACATTTTACCGTTACTTGGTAACTTTTATGATTTTGCCGTTATAATAAAACATTATACGGTAATTTTTACGTTATTTCAGGCAAGGTTATTATTTTTAGGAATTGGCCTTATTACGACTTGTTACCGAAACCATCGACAAACACTACTCTAAATATTACACAGTGCTGTTTAGACAATATTTGCGAGTGAAAGAGAGCGACGACGGTAACAAAACATAGATATGACGTTAAAACTACCGATAAAAATAGTATTAACGTTACGTATTTTACCGGTAAAATGGCTAGAAGTAACGCTCTCCCTCATTTTACCATAAAGCCATCATTACAATACAAAATTAAAAAATACAATTTCATCGCTCACACCGGTATTTCAAGTCCTGGTCGAAACATCCAGACAGACAAAAGAAAATTCTAAAAATAGCATTATCGGAATATCCTGATCTGAATTATCACCCCTGTTTTTTTTGAAATTACAAACAGACACTTCAATTTTCCATTCGCGTCTTGAATTTGAAAAGTGTTTTCATTGTATCCGGCACCGAAGGACCAATGATGTTTTCGTCACACACTGTATATACTAGTGCTACGACGACTCGTTGCTGCTTCCTGATGAGCTGGAGGAGTCATCCTCGTTGGTGTCGCGGGGGGGCGCTGGCGAAGCCTTCACCCACCCCTGGATGGGGGGCGCCTCCCTACCATCAGGACTCTCCTTACCACCAGCATCCTCCCTACCACTCGACAAGTCGTTCAAGAGCTCTCTATAATGGAAAAAAATTCAATTATAATTTAAACTTAGAAAGTACCCTCACGTTGAGTGCCCAACGATAAGGTCCCCAATTTCGGTACTAGTTATTCCTGTGAAATATAATGAGGAATACAACCGATTTTTTGTGAAGTGATAACCTTCTTATAAGAGAGTAAACCGCTTCGTTACGTAACGCGTTACGGCGTCAATCTGTCTGGCTTCCCTTTGTTTCACGCAAGTTATCACTTCTATTGGGCGTCCCAAGAAATACACGTTTTTTTATATAAAAAACTATAAACTCTGGACAGTTAACGTAGATTTCAATTATTTTGTCAATATTTAAATTCAAAAGGTATTTTCAGCAAAACAACGTATTTGTTTAGTACAAACATATATACAAATTTCAAAAATTCCCACAAAAAACTAATGGGATAACTAATGTGACATAACTAATAACTGTCATATTGGGCAAGCCCTAGTATCGCGTGGTTTCGATATTAGGAAGTCCCGGGAAATATAAAAAGTCCCGGATTGTATTGTTTTAGTATCAATCGGATTCAAAACAGCTTATTTTTATGTATACCATCCACTTTAAAACATTCCCGGAAAATTTCCGCGACGTTACCGGGATAAGAAGTATGACACATTTGTATTGCATAAAATTTGCTATCTATTAGTGAAAATCGCATTGAAATCGGTTCAGTAGTTTTTACGTGATCCCGAAAAAAACTGTCAAAAAAATGCATCGTGTTCTCTCCATCGTTTATATAGCCTATTCCAGTTGTTTATTTTCAAATAGCTTCAATGTAATTTTATAATATTGTTACGAGCTACAGGACTCAAATTAAAATAAATGCCGTTGGAATTACTATATTTTACTGTACAAACACGTATAAAACAAGTGCAAAATAAAACTGGATGTAACCAGTTCAGTCGATTGACTGCCTCACCTCTCCGTTCGGGCATTGTTTTATACTAACTACACAGTACAAAAAAATCGACCGCGTGCCAGTGCACCGCTCGGCATTCGAAAACACCAGTGAATTTCCGAGAAATAGTAATTGGCAAGCTTCGGCGCAATGCAATAAAAAAACAAGGATTAAGTCGTTCGACACTAATTACAGCCATAAAATAAGTACGAAAACAAAAAGTTTTTAAAGTTTAAAAAAATTAGTTTTTACAACATGCCAAATGTGCAGCCTTTGTAACAATATTATGGATCGACTTACGCAATATCATCTCCATTCCTCTTCTTCCAGGCGAAGAACTCGTCCCCGATGTTGAAGGTGAGGTTGCTCTTCATCACCAGCTTCACCGGCGAACCTTCGCGGTCACTCGCACGAGCTTCACTTACATTCGTTAATTTATGAAGGGACTGAAAACATTACAATTTCCTAGCAAAAAAAGATCTGACTTTAAAAATAAATATATTTAAATTTCACTCCGCATCAACTTCAACTCTTGAGGTGAATTTTTTTAGATTATTTTATCGTCATGGCTGCTGTTACTGACGCGAATATCTGGCGCCTCCTTTGATTTTCCGATAGTGTATCTATTACCTTATTAGTATAAATATATATATGTCGGAGGGAAGCTATAATTGGATGGATTGTTGTTTGGATGTATAACGCACAATATCATGTGTTTACATTTTAACTACTTTTAAAATTCTTTATTTGATTTCTTAAATGTTTCTAGAACTTAAAGATCGTTCTAACCTAATAAAAGTTATGAATATTGTAATTTAATAAGCGACCAATCAGAGCAGAGCATATGGCGGAGCGGGGTCAGACGCCCTCTATACTTGAGTAGTATCTACTTCGGTAGACGGAGGAGTTTTTGTGGTACATTTGGTTGATGGTAATAGGTCGAGTTGGACCATTGAGAATTTTAAAGAAATTGTTTTAAGTTAGAAGTATGAGCGGTGCCCTGAACCCGCTGCTCGGTCTGAACTATGTTAAAATGTTTGTTTTTAATCTAAATTAAAAGTGTATAAACCGTCGCCATTGTGTTTTATGCTCGCATTTTATCCTGATGACGCCCACTAAACCTGCAATAACTAAAGAAAATGTCACGAGAACCAGGCCTTCTCCGACATATATATATATATATATATATGTGTATATATACATATATATATGTATATATATGTATAGATATATATATATATATATATATATATATATATATATATATATATATATGTATGTCACGGCTAATATTAGGTGTAACCGAGTTCATTTGGTTAAAACTAGGTATAGCCTTCTTTATGCTGGCTACAACTAGATGTAGCCAATCCTACGTGGAGTCTGTTGGTCTGTAGTGCCATGTTTTCATTTTTAGAATAGGTTAGAAGCCTTAGCCTTCGTGGTTATTTTTTTTATAACTACCCAAAAAAAATATTCCGAAACATAGACGACTAGTCCCTATGCGTACTGGCGCTGTACATTATGGAACAAGATCTACTTCTATGTTACTACAAAGTATACGCGAGTATTTGCGTACTGCTCTTGTATGGATTGGAAGAACTTCGTAAAAAACTTATTTCCAATGTATACGTGATTAGTTTTATAGCCTTGCGTTCTGGCCTCGTACAGAATGGAAAGACGCCTCGGCGACGCCTCATATTAGCCGTGAACAAATCTTTTACACCTAGGTTTAAAAACCGGAGTGCGGCTACACCTAGTTTTAGCCGGCTAGAACTAGGTGTAGCCGCACTTCGGGTATTAGCCGTAACATATATATAAACATACACATACATACGTAGTATATACAAAAATATGGAAAATTATAATAATGAAAGAATCGACATAACAATTAAATTAAACACTACTTGTATCATTTTCCAGGTCGCGTTGTGAACGCTGGTGCTCTTTTAAAAGTATCTCTAATTTAGTTCTGAACTCATTAAGATGTATCGCAGGGATCATATAATTTTATTTATACATAAAATGAATCACTATTAAATACATATTTATATGTGAATGTATATATGTATTTGTGTATTTAAGACACAATTACGTAGTAGTTGTTCGAGTTCTCTAGGTGGTGGAATATTATTCCAGCTCCATGACCGCCAGACATGGCGTCGCGAAGCAAGTTGTATCGCACATGACCTAGAACTGACCTCTCTACAGCTCTCAACGGCTTACGTTTGATAATAACGAGGAAGTTCTCTTCCGTTCCAATTTCCTGGGCATTGTTAGATTATAAGAACAAATGTAATAATTTAAGTTGAAACATAAATATGGGTTTGATGCCAAAATAATAGAAACAAAACAATAGTGCCGTTAGCGAAAGTTTTTGTAAGGGGATTCTAGCCTTATGGGTGGTTCACCGTCACTACAATGTGTATTATTGGTTACAAGTCGAATCATGAAATGCATTTGATAAGAACAAGGAAGTTGTGGTACTGACCTCGTCAGTGGGGTATCCCGGTTCACCTTCCCCCCGACCCGGGGGGTAGCGGTGGCGCAGCCTCCTCACCAGGGGGCGCGAGGAGTTGTGCCTCCTGAACCTCGACTCACCTGCACATTATTATAGCTCATGCTACTTTCAGCTGTTCCAACGTATATTTATTGCAGGAGTTCAGCAGACAGGCAGACGGCCCACTTGATGGAAAGTGGTTATCATCGCCTATGGACATTTGCAACACTAAAGTTGCTAGAAATGCGCTGCTGCTCTCTTAAGGGAGACCGGAACCTGGTCACTGATGTCGGATCGCAACTCAAGGTTGTTATGGTGACATACTTTAGAGCAGGGGTGGTAGCCATCCAGTCGAGCAAATACCCTACCACCAGGTAAAACCTGTTCTTGTTTATGAAAAAGAAAATGTTTATTTATTTAGGGTTATGGCTTGAGAGCTAAGACTTTAAGCCAGATCTTAGATTACAATATAGTTTCTTCATTTTTTGGAATGCTGAACTGTAGGTTATCAACTGAAGCCATTCAACGGAGTTGTTGTGACACCTCAAAATTCCACATTCGATTATACATTTCCCATTTCTCACAAAATACACAATAACTACTCAAAAACGATCAATATCCTACAACTATTGTTCATTTTAGAGTAATTTTACACATTTTTAGAAAATAAAACTGCACAGCACTACATCTCCTTTCATTTCGAAAATTCAAAAGATTCAAACAATGTAGGTAGTTTGAAATTTAAATAGTACTAATTTTGAAAATAGGCACTTACCGAGAGGCCAGTCCTCCCCCCCACTGCCGCCGCCCCCCTCCCCGCTCCCCACCATCGGGGTGTCCTCCATCGACGCCTGGGGCTTATCAGCCTCCTCGGAATTCATCGCCGGTGCTCTGCAATTCATATTATTGCAATTTAAAAAGTACATATTGTTACTGAATTATTATTAGTTTATTAGAACTCTACAAACACGTATAGCACATGTACAAATATAACTGAACACAACCAGTACAACCGTAAGGCACGATTCAATAACACGCGCAAAGTCTGTCATTAAATAAATAACCGAATGTATACAAGTCTTAAATCGCTTGTGGTTATCGCTCGACTGCCCCACCTCTCAATTGGGGCCTTGCTTTATACTGCACAGATGCAATATGTCTGCCCGGCCGCGTGGACCGAATTTCTTAGAATCAGTTTGTACTTTTAAACCCAAGACCTGGCAGTGATAACTATACAACAAAATGACGTAAAAGATTACAATACACAATGAGCTGTTTTTTATTATTACCGATTTTAAACACAAAGTAAACAAAAGAAGTCCAAATGCCGAAAGGTAATAAAATGTGTTTAATCTGCTACAAGTGTGAAAAAAGATACAATTTAATTCCATAACATAGAGCTAGCTCACTTGACTTGCTCCTCAAGTCCTGGGATCCCGCCTCCGCCGAGCATCTGGAGCAGGGAGTTCCCCTGGAGCTCCCCCCGGGCCCTCCCCGGCGCCATCTCCAGCGGCGGGGTGCCCGCCGTAGTCGGCTTCATGCGTTTCCGCTTACGTTTCTTCAAACGCTAAATAACAAAGATTTTTTTTATTACAGGAGTTCAGCAGACAGGCAGACGGCCCACTTGATGGAAAGCGGTTACCATCGCCTATGGACCTTTGCAACATCACAGGTGCTACAAATGCGCTGCTGCACCTTAAGGGAGACTGGAACCTGGCCACTAATGCCGGAACACAACTAAAGTTCATTCAAAAGAGAAATAAAAGCCATCTATATCATCTTTATTTATAATCGGCCTCAGTATGCAAGACCTCACCTAGATATAAAATAAAACTGTAGAGGTCGAATAACTGTACAATGAAAAAAAAATGCTAAAAACCGAGTCAGAAGTGAAATAGAACTAATTTTGTTTGTTTTCCAAATTTTTTGTTTTTCTGTTTGTACGGGCTAATCTCCGAAACGACTGAACCGATTTGAACGAAATTTTGTATGGTGGTAATAGCTTATATCCTTGGTCAACATTAGGATATTTTTGATCCCGAAAAATTAAAGAGTTCCCATGGGATAGTTAAAAAAAACTTTACACGCGGTCGAAGTCACGGGCAGAAGCTAGTAACAAATATTTTTGGTGACATATTTTTTTTGTCAAAATTTATTATTATTATATGAGAAGCAAAAACTTTGTACCCCTTCTTACGAAAATTGCGCGGACGGAGGAGTATGCAATTTCGCACACTTATCCCTATTAATATTATAAATGCGAAAGTAACTCTGTCTGTCTGTTCCGTTTTCACGTAAAAACTACTGGACCGATTTGGTTGAAACTCAGTATATATATATGTTCGATGCCGAGAATGAACATAGGATACTTTTTATCCCGAAACATGGGATAGTTTCCGGGATAAAAATATATTTGTCTTTCTGTTTGTTATGCTTTTACGGAAGAACTAATGGGCCGATTTGGCTGAAATTCGGTACGTATGTAAATTAAATACCGAGGGTGGACAAAGGATACTTTTCATTTTGGCCTTTTCGGTAATTTTGGCCTTTTTGGTCATTTTGGCTATTTTAGCCTTTTTACTCATTTTGGACATGTCGGTCACTTTGGCCTTTTTGGTCATTTTGGCCTTATTGGTCATTTTGACCTTGTCAGTCATTTTGGCCTTTTTGGTCATTTTAACCATTTTGATCATTTTGGCCTTTTTGGTCATTTTAGCCTTTTTGGTCATTTTGATTATTTTGGCCTTTTTGGTAGTTTTTGCCTATTCCGTCATTTTGGCCGCGTCGGTCACTGTGGCCTTTTTGGTCATTTTAGCCATGTCGGCCATTTCGGCCTTTTTTGTCATTTTGATCATTTTGGCCTTTTGGTCATTTTTGCTATATCTGTAATTTTGGCCTTTTTGGGCATTTTGGGCATTTTGGTCATTTTGACCATTTTGGGCATTTTGGTCATTTTGACCATTTTGATCATTTTGGCCTTTTTGGTCATTTTGTCTTTTTTGGTCGTTTTTGCCTATTCCGTCATTTTGGCCATGTCGGTCACTGTGGCTATTTGGTCATTTTTGCCTATTCCGTCATTTTGGCCATGTCGGTCACCGTGGTCTTTTTGGTCAAATTGGCCATGTCGGTCATTTTGGCCTTTTTGGTCGTTTTTGTCTATTCCGTCATTTTGGCCATGTCGGTCACTGTGGCCTTTTTGGTCATTTTGGCCATGTCCGGTCATTCCGGCCTTTTTGGTCATTTTTGCTATTTCAGTAATTTTGGCCTGTTTGGTCATTTTGACCATTTTGGTCATACTTTTTATCGCAAAAATAAAACTAAATTAGATGAAAGTTTGAGTGAGAGACTAATTGTTCCTCAAGTTTATAGATATAAAAAGTCATAATCTATAGAAAAAAGTGCGATAGTAACTCGATCTGTCTGTCTGAATACCGAAAATGGACATAGATACTTTTCATCCCGGGAGATGGGATAGTTTGTGATATAAATAAATAAAAAAAGTAAATTTTATGAGGACAATTAGCACCAATATAAAAATATAAAACAATTTAATCTGTTTTAACGCCGGCTGTTTAAACAAGAGGTACGCACTAGAGTTTGACCCGCGGCAGAGCAGCGGGGTCAACTTTACTAGTTTATATAGACATAGACAAGAAGCGACGAATGCTAATTTAACCTGTGATGATAGAAGTATAGTCTTTGACAACAGAACCTAAATAATGTTCAAACTTACAATTAAATTAATTATGGTCGAATTTAGTAGACCAGTAGTATATACAAATATGTAATAATAAGGAACTTCGTTCCAATAGTAATCACTTTGCAGGATGAATTTTACAAAATGTATTCAAATGAGGTGCGGTCAAATGACCAGTGCAATCAAATGTTTAATGAATGTATGGAAAATAGAACATTTTGTTGAAAAACAAAACTTTCCCTTGATTTGTCGTTTGACATTCCTTCACAGAAATCGGCCCTTACAAGCTACACGTTAATTTGGTATAATAATACGCATGTGTTTATTTTCTCCTGAAGGACTCGATTCCTGAAAACCCACATGAAAAATTCACGAATATATCAACAAAGTTGTTTTTTGTTGAAAGCGTTTACCATCGCCTTACATATTGCACATAAAATAGAGGGTAGAAAAATAACAGTAAAGCTAAAACTAGCACTGTATATAACTATATATTTCTAAAACAAATTTGAACATGATATAACCACTGGCTAAATATGAAATCAGAGCTACATCAGTGACTATAAAAAGCATGTAAATAAATATTAAACGCTTATCAACTCTTATCATATCTGTTTGTATGATTCGAAGTACCACACTTATCATTATGCCCCATGTTTAGTAAAAGTAGATAACATTTCAGTTATACTCGCACAAAATGTATTTAGAGCATTTTTATTCATATTAAATAAACCGCAAAACTTATATAATACTTAGTGTAATATAGTAATAATTTTTAGTGTAATAAAGTGGATCAGATTGTTATATAATAATAACTATAAAAGAAGAAAAACTAAGTAAATAAATATTATGTGTATTACCAATTTACTAAAGCGGGTGAAAGATAACTATTAAATAAACATATATCAATACTAAGAAACATACTCATTTATAAAGAAAATATTAAATTTCTTTATAATAAACAATGGATTGGTAAAACTAATGTTTTTAAGATATAGAAAAAATACTATTAGAATACCACTGAAAGAAAAAGAAGAACATAATAAGAGAGAAACAAGTAGTAAAGTGTTTCTAATTAAAATGGAGAAAAAATTTGATGAACGTTTGTCAAAGTTGGAAAACATTTTAGCAGGAATTGAAAACTTTATTAATGGATTTAAATATCCAGTAAATAATAATGCAGATGACACTGATATCGAGGAGAATTATGAAAGAACAAAGACAGAAAACGCTGAAATAAATAGTGGTAAGGATATAGACTCTCAAAATAGAGTCGAATTAATTAGAACTGAAAGTAATACTACTGAAATTAATACAGATTTCTCAAAAGAATGTCACGATGAAATTCAACCTGCGCAAAACGATATTGCAAAAACAGAAATCAATACAACAGCTTTAAATACGACAAAACAATTAACGAATAATACATTAAGCAATAACGAGAAAAACGTTGATGATATAGTTGAAAATAGTGATGTAAAGGACATCAATATAGAAAATTTATCAATTGAATTTCCAGTGAAAAATATTGATAGTAAATTAGTATCCAAAGATCAAGATAATATCGACAGAGTTGAAACTTCAGAAAATGAATCAGCAGATAGCAAAGATTTAATACAAGACACAGTCAATTACGCAGAGCTTAACAGGCGTTTAATATCGATAGAGGTTTTGCTTAAAGAAATATCGATTTCTCTACAAAACCTAAAACCGAAAGGATTTTACAGAAACTGGGAGGCAAAGCATCAAGTGATACTCAGCTCCTCATTCGTCCCCAAAGACGTATTCACCAACGTGCTTTGGAGGATGTCGCGACAAATGGAGAACTTCTACACGGGCGAGTCGTCCGTTAATCGATTATTCGATTCTCTACCAACGTATCGAGTATCGAGATCGACTCGATTTCCATCTAATGGAGTGTACGTCGATTTGAACGATTACGACATATATAACCAGTGTCAGAGGATAAGGGAGGCTGCTTACACCTGCGGGTCGAAATGTAGCACTGTTTCGACGGATGTGTTTAAGACGGCGTTGGCTTATTTGCACAATTTGGTTCTGTGCGATCTCCATGATCCGAAGGTCACAGGGATGATGTACGATTTGCAGGGCTTCGAGAAGGAGCATGGCTTGGAGTGGTACGAGGAGGGTTAGAACGGTTTTGTCAAGTCTCGGGACTTTCTCCAAATATATGTAGTAGATCGTCAAGTTTCTGAACATGTTTAGTGAAAGCAAGCTATTGAATTATGTGAAATAAATTATAGAATAGAATAGAATACACATTTATTGTATAAACTGTCACAATCATAAAATTACAAAGTTGTTCGAGTTTGTTGTTGGAACGACAGTTTGTCCTTTCGGAGGTACAACACAGGCGATTGTAATGGTGTGCCTGGCCATAATTACATTATTTAATCAATCAATAAATTATTAAATTAATATAAAACTTTATCTTTATAGAACCATTAATCAATGTCACATTACTATAAATTATATTTCATCGTCAAATAATCAATTTCAAAATTATACTGTTGCACATTATGAGAGTCGTCATGAATTATAATATAGTTATTTATGTCCTAAATATTCGTTTACTGTATAATATGCTTTTTGTATTAAAAATGTCTTAACCTTGCTTTTAAATATATTTTCAGTTGTAATATTTAGAAGCTCATCTGGTAGACGGTTGTACAATATTGATGCCATACAAAATATACTTTTATTTAAATAAGCCGCCTTGTTAGTGGACAACATATTCTATTCTTTTGTGTCATGCTTACAGGGTGTGTGAACAGGCTAAGATCTTAAGCTTTCTTTGACAAACTGTATTACTTCAAATATATAAAGACATGGAACTGTAAGGATGCCTAATTCTATAGAGTATGGCTTACAACTATCTGTTTGCTTTAGTCCACAAATAGCCCTTACGCATCTCTCATTATTCATTAAAAATATATACATTTTATTTATAACTGGAGACGTTGTCTTGCTGTGAATAAATAAAAGTCTAGAACCCGATTCCAGCGCCACCTATCAAGTCTAATTGTGAATCTAAACCATCCTCCACTCAAACACTTTTTTTACACCTTGGGTTACTTTATTGAAGTTTTAGTTGAGATCCCTAATTTTATGATCCCTAATTATAGCCTGTATTAATCTGGGATAATGTAGCATTCTAATGGTGAAATAATTTTTGAAATCGGTCCAGTAGTTTTTAAGTTTATTTGTTAACAAACATACAAAAGTACAAATCTTTCCTCTTTATAATATTAATCTATATTAATAAGCGAAATAAAAATTTTGGAGCCCTTTTAACGAAAATTGCGCGAACGGAGGAGTATGACATTACATACACTTATACTTCATATAAAGATTAAAAAATACATTAACCCAATTAAAAACACATTACACAGACTAGCATTTGTTTATTGTTGCCTTGGCGAAATCTGTAACTATAGAAGTATAATCTTTGATAACACTAGTATACATAAATTAGAAAAACAGTTAATTCAGTTTACAAAGATTAAAAAACGCAGTTTACAAAGAGTTCAATACGAAGACTTCAACGAGCAAAAGTCATAATAGAACTAAATTAATTAATAAATTCATAATGTGATGCTTTGATAGCTAATTCTGTTTTCATCAGTATTGATACAGAATCTTTTTCGTAGTACGTTTAATAATCAAAATATACCTGTTCACATGTAACAGCGAGTGACTGAGTAAATTGCTTGAGTGAGTAACTATGCGAGTGTGTGAATGACTGACTGAGTGTGTGACTATGTGAATGATTGAGTGATTGACTACGCGAATGAGTGAATGACTTTGTGAGTGAACGACTGAGTATATTAAGATACACATCAAAAACCTAGAGAACAATAACAAGAGGCGCCATCTATTCATGGGAATTGCTAATGAGTTTACCCACCTTGTTGTTGTCAGCGGTGGGAGTGGACTTGACCTCCACAAAGTCCTCGACGATGATCCTCTTGTCCTCGTCCTGGACGGGGGGAGGGGGCGCCGCCGTTCCACCAACCAGATCCGGGTGCTCGGTCAGAGGCTCGATCAGGGGGCGCTTCCGTTTCTTCACTTTCACATGCTTCGTCTAAAAGTGATGATGGAAATAATACACATTCCTGGTGCCGAGACCGTCGCCTATGGGCGTGTGCAACACCAGGCTGTTGCCAACGCGTTGCAGGCATCTAATTTAAATTTACTAATTACAATAATCATATTTTTTAAGAGTAAGTAATGGCTAACGCACTTGTCCCAAGCTCAAGGGGCGCGGGTTCGATCCCGGGAGGAACGCATGCACAACTTGGGCAGTTTTCTGACCTATTACAATTACCAAGTGCTCACAACATCGCGATGCAACCTGCACATCGAGATAACTGATGTGCCAAACCGGCCAAACCGCCTTGGACAAGCGTGGCGGGAATACTGTCCGTTCCTCTATAATGGGAGGCCCGAGCCCAGCAGTGGGACATTTATGGGCTGATAAACATATATATATATATATGTCGGAGGGAAGCTATGACTATGACGATGTATTGTTGACTGGATGTATAACGCACAATATCATTTGTTTACATTATAATCACTTCTAAAATTCTTAATGTATATTAATTAGATTTGTTAATATTTCTATAACTTCAAGATCGTTCTAACCTAATAAAAGTTATGAATATTGTAATTTAATAAACGACCAATCGGAGCAGAGCATATGGCGGAGCGGGGTCAGAGACGCCCTCTATACTTTGAGTAGTATCTACTTCGGTAGACTGAGGAGTTTTTGTGGCACATTCGGTTGGTGGTAACAGGTCGAGTTGGACCATGGTGTATTTTAAAGAAAGTATTGAAGCTGGAAGTATGAGCGGGTGCCCTGAACCCGCTGCTCGGTCTAAACTCTGTCATAATATTGATCAAGTCTGGATTAAAAGTGTATAAACCGTGGCTATTGTGTTTTATGCTCGCATTTTATCCTGATGACGCCCACTGGACCTGCAATGGCTGGGGGAGATGTCGTGAGAACGAGGCCGTTCTGCGACATATATATATATTGTTGAGGCTATTAATTAGGAATCGTATGTCACAAGAGGGTAGTTTGTTATATGTTGTATAGTTTACATATCTACACAGATAAATCAAATTAAGATGTCTGTTGGTAATGTAATGAAAACAAAAAAAACCAGGAGGGTTTATTCGGACCCGGAAATCCCGAAAATGCAATTATCGGAATTTTTATCCGACCCTCCGGATGTTTTCGCTAAACTCTGAAACAGCTGGACCGATTTCGATGAGACTTTGACTGGCAGATAGCTAATGCTATGAAAAATTTAAAATTAGGGTAGGAAAAGAAAGCATACCTGTCCGTGGTTCGCTGGCGGTGGGGGTTCGACGTCCATCTTGTTGAGGACCTTGACTTCCCCCCTCTGCTTGGTCTGGGGGTCCGCCTCGTGAGCCAGTTCAGTCACTTTATTGCGCTCGAACACGCGGCCGTTGTTAATAACCTGTGTATCATAATATGTAGTTACTTTCTTTTTACTGAATCATGGGTATAAGGGATGATTCATAACCGAGGTTAACAATGCGATTGATATTACACGCTGCCGCCGCTTTCGCAAGTGTCGATAAAACAGTATCCAATGAATCATGCAGACGACGTTACACGACATAGGTCGATAAAACAGCGCTTAAGATGGCGGATAAACATTATTAAGGAGTGTATTATATGGTTACGACTAGTCAATTCATTATGTGAATTCAGTAATTTTCAAACTCACTCTAGATCCAGACTTTTCTTGCATAGTTTAATGAGAAAATTTAAATGCATAGTAATTGAGTTTAATAATTTTCCAACTCACTCTACCTTTCTCTCAACACCTCACATAACTGAGATTATTATATTAATTTTAACTCACTTTCACCTACCCTTCCTTAATTAGTTTATTATATAAATTTAGGAAATTATTAATTTTAACTCTAACTCACTCGGTAAACTAAGCGAATTTAGTTTACCGTAATTTATTAGATAGATAGATAGATAACTCTTTATTGTACACCAATACAAACATGAACTTAAGACTAAAATTATATCTAGTTATGTACAAAGGGCGGTCTTATCGCTAAAAAGCGATCTCTTCCAGACAACCCCAATTTATTGTTATTCATTAAGCAATAATACATACAGAACGCATTCTTAAGAGCGACCGAAGTATAATTTGTTTTTAAAATGTAGTAAATAAATCTCTAGTTTTTAAACTCTCTCTCATTTTTATTTCTTAACCTCCCACTCCCTTCATATAAATTATTTAGGAAATTTACCTTGATATTGTGCTCGTTAAAAATGGTGACGAGATCTCGGACGAAGGTGTTGTTGGGATGCAGCTTCCGATGGGAGCACCGGATGTCCACCTCCAAGTGCTCGTCGGTGCCGTTCATCAGGGTGCGCACCTGGTGGGTGAGCAACGAGTCAGTAAAACAACGAGTGAGGAAGAAAGGTGAACAACGAGTGAGTAAGAGAGGTGAACGACGAGCAAGAGAGGTGAACAATGAGTGAGTAAAAGAGGTGAACAACGTGTGAGTAAGAAACGTGAACAACGAGTGAGCAAGAGAGGTGAACAACGAGTAAGAGAGGTGAACGATGAGTGAGTAAACGAGGTGAACAACGAGCAAGAGAGATGAACAATGAGTGAGTAAAAGAGGTGAACAACGTGTGAGTAAGAAACGTGAACAACGAGTGAGCAAGAGAGGTGAACAACGAGCAAGAGAGGTGAACAATGAGTGAGTAAAAGAGGTGAACAACGTGTGAGTAAGAAACGTGAACAACGAGTGAGCAAGAGAGGTGAACAACGAACAAGAGAGGTGAACAATGAGTGAGTAAAAGAGGTGAACAACGTGTGAGTAAGAAACGTGAACAACGAGTGAGCAAGAGAGGTGAACAACGAGTAAGAGAGGTGAACGATGAGTGAGTAAGAGAGGTGAACGACGAGCAAGAGAGGTGAACAATGAGTGAGTAAAAGAGGTGAACAACGTGAGTAAGAAAGGTGAACAACGAGTGAGCAAGAGAGGTGAACAACGAGCAAGAGAGGTGAACAATGAGTGAGTAAAAGAGGTGAACAACGTGTGAGTAAGAAACGTGAACAACGAGTGAGCAAGAGAGGCGAACAACGTGTAAGATAGGTGAACGATGAGTGAGTAAGAGAGGTGAACGACGAGCAAGAGAGGTGAACAATGAGTGAGTAAAAGAGGTGAACAACGTGAGTAAGAAAGGTGAACAACGAGTGAGCAAGAGAGGTGAACAACGAGCAAGAGAGGTGAACAATGAGTGAGTAAAAGAGGTGAACAACGTGTGAGTAAGAAACGTGAACAACGAGTGAGCAAGAGAGGTGAACAACGAGTAAGAGAGGTGAACGATGAGTGAGTAAGAGAGGTGAACGACGAGCAAGAGAGGTGAACAATGAGTGAGTAAAAGAGGTGAACAACGTGAGTAAGAAAGGTGAACGATGAGTAAGAGAGGTGAACGATGAGTGAGTAAGAGAGGTGAACGACGAGTGAGTAAGAGAGGTGAACAACGAGCGAGTAAGAAAGGTCAACAACAAGTGAGTAAGAAAGGTGAACGAGTGACTAAGATAGGTAAACAACGAGTGAGTAAAAGAGATGAAAAATGAGTGAGTAAGAGTGTGCAAGAGAGGTGAACAATGAGTGAGTGAGAAAGGTGGACGAGTGAGTATAGAGAGTTATAGAGAGAGAAAAACATTGCATCGTTTTGTTTTTTAAATAGCTTCCATGTACATACAAAGACGGCATTTTTAGAATTTTATAATATTATAGTGTTTTTTATTAATACCATAATGAACTGGTGGCACCATCTGTGATCGCAGAACGTCTGACGAGTTACGTTTTTAAACAAGCTATTGTTATTGCACCGTATAAATAAAAGTACTTACTTAAAACCCCCTCAGAATATACTTACGAGTTTCAATATGAACTTATTCTTGGCCTTCTTCTTGTTGCTTCTGCTTCTCTTCTTACCCCGCTTCCTGTGCTTCCTTTTGCGGCTGTGCCTTCTGCCTTTGTCCTTCTCCACTCTCTGCTCCAACTTGGGATCTGGGTTTGGGTCTACTTTATTATCTTCCGGGGTCTCGTCGAAGGAGAGTAGCGAGCGAGATATTCGTCTGTTGATAATATTAAGAAACTAAAGTACTATAGTAGAATTGTCTCCGTGCAGTTTGGGCCATAAATCATAGCTCGGCTTCAGCCCGGCTAAGGCGGTGAGCATGTTGCGCGGGCGCAACGCCGTTATCTAAAACTCATTCTTATCAAAGAAAAATTATCATTCTTATAAAAATCATTATTATCTTTTTTGCTGTTAATTTTAAACTTCGATATAAGTATTTATATTTATTTTTAATATAACTTGTTACATTAATTAATAATTTATTTTAAATCATTTTTATTCTTATTTTAATAAATACGTTGTTTATTTTTTTTTTCTTTCATTTATATCACTAACCCACAAAATGACAAAACTAAATACACTATCGATAACGCTTATCGACAACAATAATGCGTATCACTATGCCCGCCCATAAGGCCCGTGAGTGGAAGTGAGAGTGAAATACTCGCTTCACCGCTCCGATTATTTATGACCCAAACTGCACGGAGAAAATAATTCTACTATAGTAACCGTCCGGGGCTTGGTCTGTGTTTTTTTAACACATGGATAATAGAAATGGCAAAGTGGAAGCAAAGAGAGGGTAGGGAAGACCAAGGCGGGCAGTCATGGATCAAATTACGTGGAAGTGAAACAATTGCCCATAATAGAGAAGATTGGAAGAGTAAAACAGGGAAAAAGTGAAATTCAGCGACATATATACCTTTGGCCTCTTAAACGGTGCAACCTTTGCTCTTTATCTGGAGGGTCGTTGAACACTGAAAACAATATTAACAAAAATTTGTGGGTTTATGGACTCAAAATGCCGATGGAATTATCACAAAGTCTATTACAAGTGCATACACGTAATTCACAGTTCTTACAAGTACTGTCGGAGATAGCGCCATACTTTGTCCAATAGTTCAGACAGTTCAAAACTAGATGGCGCTGTCTCCTTGTTAAACACACTATTGTTTGTAATATACTTCTTATCAACCTCTTTTGTATTTTACTCATAATTCAGATCAGTAAACCAGTGAAAACGAATGTCTTTATACAATATAGGTCAACAAAAAAATACAAACATAAATTAAATCGAGATTATTGATGTGTACCGTATGCAATTTTCGCCTCCGGAGATTTTTCACCAAAAGCCGGTTTTTCACCGGGGAATATTCTACAATCAAATTTTGTTTATTTTACATGAAAATTGGCTTAATATCTACACAATATCTGTCCATGTTTTTGGAGGAATAAATAAATAAATACAAAAGAACAAACCTTATAACAGAAATATGTGAACAGAATCCGTGTTTCTGGATCTGTATGTAATCTTGTTCGCCGACTACCTACCTTGTGGCCTTCCGCGCATGTACGAAAACTACCTACCATGTGGCCTTACGCGCATGTACGAAAACTACCTACCATGTGGCCTTCCGCGCATGTACGAAAACTACCTACCATGTGGCCTTCCGCGCATGTACGAAAACTACCTACCTTGTGGCCTTCCGCGCATGTACGAAAACTACCTACCTTGTGGCCTTCCGCGCATGTACGAAAACTACCTACCATGTGGCCTTCCGCGCATGTACGAAAACTACCTACCATGTGGCCTTCCGCGCATGTACGAAAACTACCTACCATGTGGCCTTCCGCGCATGTACGAAAACTACCTACCATGTGGCCTTCCGCGCATGTACGAAAACTACCTACCATGTGGCCTTCCGCGCATGTACGAAAACTACCTACCTTGTGGCCTTCCGCGCATGTACGAAAACTACCTACCTTGTGGCCTTCCGCGCATGTACGAAAACTACCTACCATGTGGCCTTCCGCGCATGTACAAAAACTACCTACCATGTGGCCTTCCGCGCATGTACGAAAACTACCTACCTTGTGGCCTTCCGCGCATGTACGAAAACTACCTACCATGTGGCCTTCCGCGCATGTACGAAAACTACCTACCTTGTGGCCTTCCGCGCATGTACGAAAACTACCTACCTTGTGGCCTTCCGCGCATGTACGAAAACTACCTACCATGTGGCCTTCCGCGCATGTACGAAAACTACCTACCTTGTGGCCTTCCGCGCATGTACGAAAACTACCTACCATGTGGCCTTCCGCGCATGTACGAAAACTACCTACCTTGTGGCCTTCCGCGCATGTACGAAAACTACCTACCATGTGGCCTTCCGCGCATGTACGAAAACTACCTACCATGTGGCCTTCCGCGCATGTACGAAAACTACCTACCTTGTGGCCTTCCGCGCATGTACGAAAACTACCTACCTTGTGGCCTTCCGCGCATGTACGAAAACTACCTACCATGTGGCCTTCCGCGCATGTACGAAAACTACCTACCATGTGGCCTTCCGCGCATGTACGAAAACTACCTACCTTGTGGCCTTCCGCGCATGTACGAAAACTACCTACCATGTGGCCTTCCGCGCATGTACGAAAACTACCTACCATGTGGCCTTCCGCGCATGTACGAAAACTACCTACCATGTGGCCTTCCGCGCATGTACGAAAACTACCTACCATGTGGCCTTCCGCGCATGTACGAAAATACCGGTAAACACCGATTAAAATCGGTGATGACTTTAACCGGTGTTTGTAGAACCGGTACACAACTCTACATGAAATCTAGTTCTACTCGCTCCAAATCCTCGATCGCAGTTGAAACTCAACTAACCTGGAGTCCCGTATTTCTAATTGTAAACCTCATGTGTGTAGTTAGGCCTCACCTGGGTTGTGAAAGTCGTTCTCCTCGGAGAAGTCGATCTGCCAGAGCTGGTGGGGCGCGGAGGAGCAGGCCCTGGCCACCACGTCCCCGGACTCGTGGCCCGCGTCCAGGCACAGCCCGGACTGCGCGTGCACTATCTCCCCGGACGGCTTGTGTCGCCATTTCTATTGACCATAGATATCGATTACTACAATTCGATTCCTGGTGTGAGAAATTTCGGAAACCAACTATCCGTTATTTAGTATGGTCTGGGTGTCCCGGATCTGCTCCAGAATGGTCCGTCTTATATTACAGTAGCTTCTGCCTGCAACTTCGTCTGCGTGGCATAGTTAAAAAAACCACTTATTTTGAAACATTCTTCATTGATGCTCCGCTCCTTTTGGTCTCAGCGTGATGATATATAGCCTATAGCCTTCCTCGATAAATGGGCTATCTACCACTGTGAGAATTTTTCAAATCAGACCAGAAGTTGCTGAGATTAGCGCGTTCAAACAAACAAACTCTTCAGCTATACATATTAGTATATATAGCTGTAGTATTGGTCATTTGAAATTGGAGCCAAGCTTGGTCGCAACGTTGCATCCAATATGCGGCCGCCATCAGTGTTGCGTAGGCGGCAGGAATCCTAGCACATATCAACCATGGTTTCCATACAGCAATAATACAATACCTGGCTTTTGTGGTTGCCCCCGCAGGTGGTGAGCAGCACCCTCCTAACCGACTGCTCTTCGTCATCCTCTTCTTTGTTTTTCCTGTAATATCAAATTGAAACTATGAAATTAACTATGTCACGGTTCGAGCTATGAATGACTTCATAAGTAAATTTTGATTTAAAACATATATTATTTATTTATTATATTTACATCATCTGTAACGTGTCTCACCTCACCTGTGACAGCCCTTACCTAACTTGTTACGTCTCTTACCTAACTTATTGAAAGAATCCCATCCTATGGTTTTTTAGAGTGTTTAAAGAGTCAAATCAAATCATGTTTATGGTGAGTATAAACATACAAATATTTACAGTCGCAACCAGAAGAACATAGGCAGTTTATCAAGTGCCATGTCCACGAGCAACGATAGCCGCTTACCATCAAGTGGGCCGTCTGCCCGTTTAGCTACAAGTAAAACATAATAAACCGTATGAATACAATAGGTTACTCGTAAGGTACACCACAACACAAATATCACACACAAAAACAAAAATAACCAAGAAGCGTGTATAAATTCTAAAAACTTTCTTCGAAATTAAGTTTTAATAAAGGGTACGGAATTCGAGTCGAGTTGTTAAAAGAACCGTGTGAAGCCTCTCACCTCACCTGTAATGCCTCTCACCTCACCTGTAATGCCTCTCACCTCACCTGTAATGCCCCCCACCTCACCGCGACCGTTCTTACCTCGCGTACTGCAGCACGGCGCACTTCTCCTCGTCGCGGAGCTCCCCCGTGAGCGCGAGGGAGAAGTACTGCGTCGCCTGAAGGGTGGAGTGGCAAGGGTACACCCCCAGGGGGGAGCCCTCGGACTCGCGCTGGAGCGTGTCCAGGCACTTGCCCGAAGACGGATTCACGAACCTAATCATTGCAATACTCTTAAAATTCTCTTCAACCCACAGCATGGTAGTGGTAAAATAGATTAGACATAATAGTGAAATATCCATTAAAAAATTTAAACTTAAATAATAAAAATGAACAAGTTGAAGGTAGGTAGAGAATATCGACGGGTGCAAAGTAAAAAGAGATATTTGCAAAATAGCTACTTTACGGGAGAGCAAAAAGATGGTCGAATTAACTTCGTAGTATTTGAAAGAACATACGTAGCTGGCTTTTTTTACGTACGAAAATTTATTGAAATAATGTGATATATGCAAAACAAATAATGTCATATTGTAAAGAATTGTTTCATTAAAACGATTGTACAATAAACTAAAAATCATCATTTTGTAGATAACTTTATTTACTTTGCACCCGTCGACATAATACCGAGCATGTGTTTCAATCCCAGGATTACCGGAAATTTAAAGCATAATCCCAGGATCCCGGGGCTATCCCGGGATTAGACTATGGGATTTTTAAGTGGGCTCAAATGAAAAAAAGGTTGATTAATTTCTTAAAAATGTTTTTTAATATACTTGCACAAATATTAGAATCTAATAAAAAGACAAAACAATCATTGTTATATGCATTATAACAAAAACACTCAAAGAAGTCTCAAGAAGAGTCAAGAGTTTAAAATTTGACCACGAAGCATTACTTGAAAAATTCAGCATGTATTTATAAAAAAAACCGTGCATCTCGTGACGCCCGATACAAGTGATAACTTATAACAGACAGACTGGCGCCGTAACGCGTTACGTAACGAAGCGGTTTACCCTCCAATAATAAGTTATCACTTCAAAAATTGATGGTCGGGTCGTTTGATTGCCTCACCGACCCGTCCATCTTAAGGCGAGTTCCATAAACCTTACTGAAATATGCAATGCTTCTCTCACCTCCCGTAGCCATAGACATCTCTGACGGGCACAAACTTCTCCTTGTATATGTTGTCCAGATACCATTGGAAACTTTTGCATTTCAATTTCTCCCGAAGCACTTTGCGATGCGTTATGTCGCCTATCTTCGGGTTATTCTGGAAATAATAACAACGTCAGGGTGGCACAAGGGGTACGTAAGGGATCTTTGAAAGTTGCACCCGACACTGAGGAATTGAGAGGAACAAGACAAAGTTGGTGTGGGCATACAATGAGGAGGGATGAAAGTCACGTGACAAAGAGAATGTTAGGCCGCAAGATTGATGATGGATACAAAAGGTAGACCAAGAAAGAGATGGCTGGATTGTGTGAAGGATGATATGGTGATTTATG
Source organism: Dendrolimus pini (assembly GCA_949752895.1). Classification (NCBI taxonomy): domain Eukaryota; kingdom Metazoa; phylum Arthropoda; class Insecta; order Lepidoptera; family Lasiocampidae; genus Dendrolimus; species Dendrolimus pini. The sequence goes on from OX457152.1 coordinate 215,187, forward strand.
GTGTGACAGTGTCATATGTCAGAATAGAGGAGTATGGAAGGAAGAGACATGTTATGCCGATTTTTTTTTGCGGGAGTTTTATCCAAATGGATACATGTACCCCATCGTACCCTAATTATTATATAATATTAAATATGCGGGATGTAAAAAAAATTGCCAGCCAAGTTGGTTCAGGTTTAATGTTTAATTGAAACTATTAGAGCCAGGCATGTTGCTGAAGGATTTCTTGCGCCGCTTTTTCTCTTCAAGCCACATGTTGTGAAGCGGTGGTAAATTGGATTAGGCTCCCATAGAGTAAATAATATCCATAAACAAAATTAAAACTAAATAATTGACATGAACAAGTTGGCCGTAGGCTAAATAAAACCATAACACTACTCATTGACGCTTGACATCTTTGTCTTCCGAAATAAAAAAATCAAATAAATTGCCAGGATTAGTAATTTAAAAATAGTAATTGCAACGTGGCTGTTTTACCGACATTCTTAAGATGTTTTATCGACCGATCATTTGTTAGAGGCGTCATCTAGTACTTTTTAGGAAAACACTTATTACTTACCTCTTAAGGCAATTGCAAAGCAGTATGGATAATAAATATTCTTAATAATTCTCTAAACAAGATGGCGCCACGAATCGAATCTTCATTGAATAGCTTACTTTCTATTTATTTTAGTGTATTTCAATTAAAAAACTCACCCTGAGGTCAGGCCTGTGCAGGTAAAACAGCTCAGCGTATTCATCCATCCACACTTCAGCCATGCGAGCTGTGTTTATGCCTGCAAATATCAAATTTTGAGAACTATTATCACCATAACTATATACATAGATATTATCATTCCAGTTTCCGATGGGGGTAGGCAGAGACTATGGATCTCCACTTGCGACGATCCTGACAAACAACTTTTATTAACCTCTTCATACAAGCACGTTTAATTGAGATTTTTTTACCTGACCACTTTTTAACACTTGTGCAATTTGATCATGGTGTGTACGTCGAGGTCTACCGGCACCACCGGCACCACCGGCACCAACGGCACCATTCACAATGCTGTCATACACTTGTTGTTGTTGTGTCATTCTACTTTCATCCATTATCTCTTCTTTCAATTCACAACATTCCCTTATCACAATACATACTTCTTCGAAAGTTCTAATTTCAACAGCGTTTATCCTACTTTAATGATTCTTCTACTATCTTCTTCTGTGCTTTCTGAGAGTACTTATGTTAAAAATACCTTTAAAACTACTATCAGAAGGCAATGCAATAACAAAATAGTAAAAAATAATCATATGATGGGAGTACTTGCCATGGGTGTCGGAAGCCGCTGGCAGCCCATAAGGGTGGAAGCTTCTGAACACGTGTCCCACGCGTGAGCATGGAATAGTCTCCAATGTACCACCACCTGCATATATTATTTACACGTATAATGTATTTATGTTGATGTTAACAATGATAAAATGTAACTGCCAAAAGCGACAATAAATAATTCACCACCTGATGGAAAGTGGTTTACTTTTTCATTGCGAAGCTAGCGAATAAACAGACAACCCACCTAATGGTAAACAGACCTTCGCATATAGGTGGCTGCAACAAGAGATGGGATAAGGCGTATGGGATAGTAGGGAATAACAGAAAGAGAAGAGAATAGAACAGAGATATCAGATAAGGTTAATGCAATATAGGATTGGGATAGTAGAATGGGATAGAGAGATGAGATAGGGAATATGGGATAGAAAGAGGCGTGTTCGAAATAGCGGTTAATATTCAGTATTGATTATATTTTCGCACAGAGCTGTGGCAGAACAAATTCGATATTATAGAACTGTCATGTAGGTAGGATCAAATATTTTACAAGTATGCGAATTTCACAACGTGTAACGCCAGCACTAATCCAAAATTATAGTTTTGTTATGAAACGGATTGTTGTGATTGAACAAGGGGAACCTGAGCCATCAAACTCTTTCTTCGTACGAAAGCATGCTAAGCCCAAGGCTGACTTTGCGTTGTTTGCTTGATACCATACCTATCGAACTCAACCTAAGTGCTGGAATTAAGGTAATGATTCCATCCATAAGAATACCTTTACAGTACTGACACACACAGATTTTTCAATGAAGAATTAATTTCAGAATTTTTATTAGAGCATTAACATAGGTGAGAGAGAGAGCTATGTATGTCAAAAAAGCAAGTAGCGCTCTGTTGCTCGTGTCTACCCCGCAAGGGACCTGGTGTGAAGTTATGTATGTATGTATGTATTAACATAGGTGTATAGAAAACAATCTAGAAACGCAAACGGCTGTAGTCTACAGTACTGAGTGGCAGTCGTTAGCACTTTCAGGACACGAGTATTATACTGGTACGAGTGCGGGACTCGAATTAAAATGCCGTTGGAATTACTATAGAATTTATTAGAACTATACAAACACGTATAACACAGGTACAAATATAACTAGACACAACCCGTACAAACTGCACGATTCAATAACAGGCGCAAAGTCCGTAACTAATATAGCTCATCGAATGTACACGTCTTGATCGTATCGTAATGGTCGTTTGACTGCCCCTCTCTGCATTGGGCCATTGTTTTATAGTGCACAGATGCCATATGTCTACCTGGCAAGCGTCGGCGCAATTCCCAGAAAACATAATCTGCACACCTGCGTAATTATGCCTGCGAACGGCCATAAACGAGTACAATACACAATAGGCTATTGTCTAATTACAAATTTTAAACACAAAGAAAACAAAAGAAGATAGTCATAAAACAGTTTCAACGTTATTAGCTCAAACGCCGCGGCAGGTAATAAATACAGGTGTGCAGGTGGCCCAACTTGTAACAATAAATTGTAAATAATGATTATCTAATACATTAAAAGATTAGTCATGCAAATGTGATATGTATGAGTGTGAGTGAGTGAGTGAATGAGTGAGTGAGCGAGGGCGCGTGTGTAAAGAATAGAAAGACAGACAGAATTACATCCTGAAAGCAAGAAAATGAGCATTCGAAGAAATACCGACGTATTTACATTCCTTTTACAGCATATTTTGAAAATTTGTACGCAGCAATCAGCAATCGAGTCTTTCACTCATCATATTGCCAGAATTATGTCCGACACGACGCTGATTTTCAATGCAAACCTTTCTTTTGGCGTAAGACCAAAACGACCCAATATTGTTAAACTAATTTCTTCAGCATTTATAATTGTAAATTATGGATATAATGTAATTTTACCCACACTGCCAGATCCTGAAGGACATTTCGAGGTTCTCCCCACCCCAGCCGGCCATTTGCTCGTCGTACGCGCCCAGCTCCCAGTAGTAGGCGCGGTTGATCGCGAAAAGACCACCCGCCATGGTCGGGGACCTCGAAAACCACATTTATCCCATAACGAAAAACCATACAAGCTTGTCAAAAATTAGTTTGAGAAAATAACTAGGACAGAACTCACCAAGTAGGCGCTATATCGGATCCCCTTCGTTTCTTTTCTCTCTCTGGCACAGGTACCCAAGTGAAATGGCCGGCGAATGTGAAGCCCCCAACCTGCACATTTGTCGCTAATGTTAATAGACGAAATGAAATTTGGCGACAACAATTAAAGTACCGCTCCATATACAGAGATATTTTTTCAAGTAAGCTTTTAAGTAGTATTTTCTTAAGTTTTGCATCAAAAACACAATAAAATTACATTTTATCGGTTTTAAGCGTGGTGCTATTTTTCGTTTTTATTCCGACGTTTAGGCCACTTCTCAGTAGCCGTGATCACAGAAGACAAAGATGTCAAGTCTCAAGAAGTGATGTTTAAATTTTATTTGGTCTACCACCAACTTGCTCATTACGATTATTTAATTTTTGTTTATGGGTAATATTTACTCTATGGGAGCTTAATCTAATTTCCATCGCTTCGCAATATTTTGTGGCTTGAAGATAAATAAATTAGATAAGGCTCCCATAGAGTAAAATAACAACCATAAAAAAAATTAAAATAATTAAATTGAACAACTTCGCGATAAGCTAAATTATTTAATTCCTAATTTTATCTATGGTTATTATTTACTCTGTGGGGGCTTAATAAAAGCCTAAGAAGCGGTGCAAGAAACTTCAGCAACATCAGTGAGATCACGGCGCTACTGAAAAGTGGCCGAAACGTCGGATTAAAAATGATATACAATACCGGGCTTAAAACCGTTAAAACCCAGTTTTATTCTTGGCCTTTACGGCTGAATCCTAAACTTTAAATCGCGAATACTCGAAAGTCTCGGGGCCAATTTTGAAAAAACTAAAGGCGGTATTAATAGATTTTTCAAAAATCAATTTGAAAACTTATCACAAAGTACAGCAAAAAAAATAGGAAAATTATAATTATGAAAAAATACCAAAATAAGTGCAAATGAAGAAACAAAAGTTACCGAACAAAAAACCAAAACCACACATCTACTAAGGGGGCGTCCATAAATTACGTGAGGTGTTTAAGGGGGGGGAGGGGGTCGAGTCAAATCTCATCTAATCTTACGTTGGAGAGAGGGCGGGTCTCGGCAAATATCCTGCAATTTTTTTTCTGATTGAAACAAAAAAGAAATGATACTATTTTGGTCCATTTTTTAATCCAGATTGTCCTTTGTTTTCGCGCCAGCCGAACGCGCGATCAACCGCTGAATGTTTTCATCAGCACGCCTTATGATCTCTATTGCCCAAGTGTACCTACGTGATGATTTAGAGAAAAGATGCTGCAGTACATGCGGTATTTACTTTGCATCTAGCACAAGAGCTGCAGAGCACTGGCGATCAGCCCACATTGCACCAGCTAAGCAAGCGCGTATGTTCCGCAAAGTGCGACCCTCACGGATTGTCACAAGACGAGCTAACGAGTTACTTTGTGCAAGTGCCAATGGCTTAGAGTGGCTAGATCAGAACGAAGTTGAAGGAGCACATGATTTTACTGAAAGTCATATGGACATGTTGGTTCCAATAGTCTCTCTTGAGACCGTGCATGATTCTCCATGGACTGAATTAGAGTAGGTATTCTTTTTTTAATCACAGTAGTTACGATTTAATTATTCTATTGTAAAATTTTTATTACACTTATAATTAAACTGTCAGCAATATTGATTACTAGTCTTAACTAGTCGTAAATAAAAGCACGAAGCAAATTTGTTTTTTTCTTTTTACAATAACAATCCAACGCGTTTACGTAAGAAACTCACATTTTGACAAATCTCACGTGAGATTGGGGGATGGGGGAGGGGGTTGAATAAAATCTCACGAAATCTCACCAGGGGGGGGAGGGAGGGACAGAAAATTTAAAAAAACACCTCACGTAATTTATCGACGCCCCGTAACCAAAATACAAGCTGAAATAACGCACTACAAATAAAGAAGCTACACAAGCAATACAAGCGTACAGAAACAGCACATAATTTATATATACATATTACGACGCCTCCTCTACTCTACATTATCCTGGTAAACACCTTTCGCTTCATCTACTTTCATTAATCTCTTCATACATGCACGTTTATTACCGGTGCTGATAATATTTTACTTATAATAATCTCGTTAAGAAAGGATTAGCCATATCTTAAATAAGAGACTCTTAAGCCCCTAATCAATGGCTGTTTCAAATAAAACTTGCCATCTTGCCTCTTAGCAGTCACTTAAACTACCTCTCGATGTTGGTTATTTTTTACATTTATTTATGAGTTACTTTAACACCACCTCTTATCGTTAAGAGGAGTTTATGGGTAAGATATAAGTTAATCAGTTGCTGAGCAGTTTCTTAAAATTTAACAAACGATTATAAGTAAGGCCTTAAGTATATAAATACACATCGCTAATTACAAGCCAGGTAACCTATGATACATATTTAATAGCTAGTTTTTACCCACTCTCTAAAATCAAATCATTCATTTAATATTTAAACCATTAGATGTGAATGAATATTGTTATGAATGAAGATTCATTCTTCGGTTCTTTGCTTACAAGTGAATACTACAAGGGATGCTGTCTGCAAGAGATCACTTTAAGCGATAAGGCCGCCCTTTGTTCAACATTGTTAGTTTATTTTTAAGTATTTAGTTAAGTTATTCCCGAAGTTTATTATTTTCCCAAATTTGTTTTATTTAATTTTGTATTCAAAAATATTTTACGAAAACAAATACATAGAATGTTTATTTTTGTTCTGTAGTGAATGACAATTAATTATAAACAATAATTTTAAGTTTGATCAAAGTTTTAAATCCATTAAAAATAACTAAATACGAATATAATAGTACGTTTCACAAGAACAATGATTTTTAAAGTTTACCAAGGATGTCTGGCGGAATTTAAAGCAAAAATCTTTGTCATAATTTGGCGATATCTGTAAAAGAACCGCCGTCATGAGAGGTTTGTATTGGTTTGTTTCGCTTCTTTTCATCAAATAATTGTTCTGTTGTTTGTCATAAGGCGTTAAAGCCCTTGCTTACAAATAGGTTATGTTGACAAAATGTGTTTGTCGTAGATAGAACACGTTGAAACTTGCACGATGTTTTATGTAATAATAAAAAAGTATCAAAATTACTCATGATATAATATTGGAGTTGCTAGAGTTCAGACAAGTTTCTGAAAGTGGCGCCCCTAGTATCCTCTACATTATTTGGCCATATTATATCTCGTAACACGCAATCCTTCCGAAAATTTCAATCGAAATCATATTATTTAAGGAAGGCTTCGAATTTCTATACGTGTCTAGCTCACATGATTTGAGCCCCTCGACTATAGTAGAATTATTTTCTCCAGCCAGGCTAAGGCGGTGAGCATGTTGCGCGGGCGCAACGCCATTATCGATAAAAACTCATTCTTATCAAAGAAACATTATCATTGTTATAAAAATTTAATATAACTTATTACATTCTAAACTTTTGTACTTATTGTTTTTTAATACATAGATACCTAATTAATAATTTATTTTAAAACATTATTATTCTTATTTTAATAAATACGAATAATAATGTAAATATTTATAAACTCGGTGTTACCGGTCTGAGTTTAATTGTCACATCGCATATTTTTTTATTTTTTTTATTGCAGGAGTTCAGCAGACAGGCAGACGGCCCACATAATGGAAAGCGGTTACAATCGCCTATGGACATTTGCAACACCAAAAGTGCTACAAATGCGCTGCTGCTCTCTTAAAGAAGACTGGAACCTGGTCATTAATGCCGGAACACAGCACATGGTTGTTATGGCGACATACTTTAGACCAGGGGTGGTAGCCATCCAGTCGGGCAAATGCCCTAACCACCTGGCTGTGGGTTGTTTTGTCGCCTCTTACGACAGGCCGCCCCAACGCAGAATTACAATAAATGAATAAAAACGCATAGAGGAAACAGTGTTATGTTAATTAGTTTCGTGCACGCCATCGCTAGATGTCACTTAATAGTAATGAACACGCACATCAAGAAAAAGTGCATTAGCGTGATGTCGCAGGGAAACAGTATGTTCCGGAATTTGATCACAACCCTAAAGTATTTAATTTATACTTTTATCTAAACTAAACTGTTTATATTTAAGTACCTATGTATATAATATACAAATAATAATATGTATTTTTAAATATATTGTTACGACCTAGGCGCCGACAAAGATAAATTCCACGTGTCATTGTGTGTATAGATCTATAGAAGCACATTTTATTACCCGTCGGTATTTTAACAATTGTAATCATTTTATGATCGTCTTCCTTTGTTCACTTATTTCGACGGGTGCAAAGTAAATAAAGTTATCTACAAAATGATGATTTTTAGTTTATTGTACAATCGTTTTAATAAAACAATTCTTTACAATATGACATTATTTGTTTTGCATATATCACATTATTTCAATAAATTTTCGTATGTAAAAAAAGCCAGCTACGTATGTTCTTTCAAACACTACGAAGTTAATACGACCATCTTATCGCTCTCCTGTAAAGTAGCTATTTTGCAAATATCTCTTTTTACTTTGCGTCCGTCGATTTATTGGCATACGAGTCTAATTATTGTGGAGAATAGCCTATTGTCCTATTGTACTCGCTCATTAGCCAGGTGTTGCTGATTCTTTTATCATTTGTGAAAACGACGGCTTGATGGAGAGAGGGGGCAGTTGAGGGGGAGCCATGATCAAGGCGAGACGTGTGTACAGCCGGGAATCTAATTTTAACGGACTTTGCGTGTTTTATTGAATTACGAACTTCTGCATTACGTTTGGACTTGTTGTGTTCGGTTACATTTGTACCTGTGTTTTACTTGTTTGTTTAGTTTGAATAAACTCTGTAATAATTCTAACGGCATTTAAATTCGAGTCCCGCAACTCGAAACCATTTTTATTTTTTAGCATATTGTGCAACTAAGCCCTGCCCTAGCTTTTGTGCCATTTTCTCTCTCCATTCCAAAGTTAGGTTAGATAAGGCCGCCATTTGTACTTAATTGTAAGCTGCTTTTGTGTATTGTTTCATAAATGTTATTGTACAATTAAGTATATTCTATACATACATACAGATAAAAAAATAAGTGTCTGTTTGTAATTTCATAATAACAGCTTTTTACTAAATGTACATGAAATTATATAACTAGATACGATACTTATATAAAAAATTCAATTATAATTTTTTTTGTTTGTCTGGATGTTCCAGCTAATCTTTGAAACGGCTGGGCCGATTTTGATGGGACTTACACAGGCATATAGCTGCAGCATATTTAGCTGATGTGATAAGCAGTAACTAAGGCTTCCTTTAAAATTAGGGTTCAAAAACAATTCCATGCGGACGACGTCGTGGACAGATCTAGTATATTATAGTGTTTAGGTATTTGTGTCCTATCTAACGCTCTGCACCACTTACATCGCCAGATTAGATTTAGATATTATTTAAATCATGTTGTCTGGATGAGATTGCTTTAATCAGTTTAAGCGATAAAGCCGCCTGTTGTTTATAGCATGACAATATTGTAATCATGCATTTTTAATTGTTTATTTGGTGAGCAATAAAGTGTTATCTATCACTTAAGTAAAAAAGATAAAATAATAATTAACTACCTTTAATGATTTTAAGTACGGCATCTTGTTTGATTTTTAATTCGACGTTTAGGTCGTGGTTACGGAACACAGTAGAAGTCTCCTCTACCACCAACTAATCAAGGGAAGTTTCAATTTTTTTGGTATGCTTAATCTGACTAGTTCGATTATAAATTCGCCGTACTTGTAATTCCGTTTAATTGTAAAACTAGCTGACCCGGCGAACTTCATACCGCCATATTTTCTGAATTCCCAAAAGACTTTGTTTCATGACACAAAAACAAAATCACCATAAGCGGTCCAGGTGATTAGGAGCATTCTAGAACCCGATCTCAGCGCTACCTACCGGTTATAATTGCGAATCTAAACCATCCGGGAACGCTCTCAAACACACTAAAACAAAATCACCAGAATCGCTCCCGGTGATTAGGAGGATTCTAGAACCCGATCTCAGCGCCACCTACCAATTCTAATTGCAAATCTAAACCACCCGGGAACCCACTTAAACACACATTCATTAATTGGTGCTCCGCTCCTATTGCTCTTAGCGTGATAGTATATGGCCTATAACCTTCCTCGATAAATGGGCTATCTATTACAGAAAAAAAAATCAAATCAGACCAGTAGTTCCTGAGATTAGCGCGTTCAAGCAAACAAACAAAGAAACAAACTTATCAGCTTTATACATTAATATATATAAGATAAAACTCTCTCACCGACACCACACCCTGTTAAAATATCCGCTTCTATAATGTTACGTTGCAGATAAATTACTTTTTGTCTGTTATAAGCTGTTTAAGTAATTAAAGCTATTTAACTATCCCACGGGAACTCTTTAATTTTTCGGGATCAAAAGTATCTTATATGTTGACCAGGGATATAAGCTATCACAAAATTTCATGTAAATCGGTCCAGTCGTTTCGGAGATTAGCCGGTACAAACAGACAGACAAACAGAGAAACAAAAAAATCGAATAAAATGTTTACACCCTCCTGACTCGGTTTTTAGCATTTTATTTAATTGTACAAAAATTCGACGTCTACAATTTTATTATATGTATAGATTAACCAGTCTAGGCTTCTGATCCATGAACCTACATCAGAATCAATACTTTTGATACTTATACAATATTAATTCATCTTTTCATTATAACATTATTTTCTTTAGAGATATAATAAATAATAATAATTTTTTTTTTTATTGAACTAAAAAATGTTACAAATTATACTTGCAGTTACAATGATACTTAAATTAAACTAAACCTTAGAAACATAAATAACTACATTATAATGACAATATCAAAATTATAAGTAAGTATTTAAATCGACATTAATAATTTTGAACCTGTTCTTTATATTGCCCGAGTTGTTGAAAGTAGCGCTGTCTTCCTAGCTAGGTTATAAAATAACCTGTGTTAAGGAGAAACAGCATACTAGACTCAGATAGGATGATACTGTACGGGGGGACGGTTAGTCAAAATGTTAAAGTCCAAGTTTTATGTTATGTATGTATGTGATGTGATAGTAAGTTATGTATTTATATTATGCATGTATTGGTTTGTGTATATTCTGTGGTATGTTGGTTTATGTATATTCTGTGTTATGTTGTATGTATGGTACATTATATTATATTATTTTACTAGTGTTATTCTAATAATTTTTCTGTGTCGTCATAATTACTGTTTTGGAGAAATGTTCGTAGTGATTTTTTGCATTTTGCATAGATTAGGTCATAGATTGGACATTTAGCATTAATTCGATTGTAAAGTGCAGGACCAAGATAAAAATAGAACTTTTTAACGAATGAGAAGTTTATATTAGGTAATACACTACTTTGCGACGCTTGTAGATAATTTTAAAAGGTGTTTGTTGATGTTGCAATAGGACCGTATGAAGAATAAATAACTGGCGTACGTTCAAAACATTACAAACTTCATATAGTTCGGTAGTTGGAAACAAAATTGGACGAAAAGTAGCCACTTTTAGAATAGCTCTGTGAGCTATTTCAAGAGGTTTCATATATGTTTTGGAAGCTCCACCCCAACAGGATATACAGTAAATTATGATCGATTGACATAAAGCATAATAAACATTGCGAATTATATGAGGATTAGCAACATGTCTAAGAGTTTTAAAAATATATATAAGTTTGCGAACTCTACTAGTAAGGGACTCAATATGAAGTTTGAAATTTAAATTTTTATCCAAAAGAATGCCTAAGTACTTAATATGGTCTACAGAGGTTAAATTAGGGCATTTGCAGACAGAAGATAAGGAATAGGAACAGTTGTGCGCTTTCAAGATAATTGGTATTATAGGTTGTGAAACAGAGCTTATTGAAAAAGTAATAAATTTTGTTTTAGACGTATTAAGGGTTAGAAAATTTGAAGATAACCAATTCTGTGTTATATTAAAACCATATTGTGCAACATTTTCAAGATCATGCCATGAATCAGCAATAAATGTTAACGCAGTATCGTCTGCGTATGATACTATAGTAGCGTTGGGGATGGAATGATCACATAATTCATTGATAAAGACAAGAAACAGGGTAGGACCTAATATACTACCTTGTGGGACGCCATATTCTACAGGGAGCTCAAGGCTAGTGAATTCGTCAATCTTAACAATTTGGGTGCGGTTTGTAAGATAGCTTCGGAAAAGATCCAATTGATCACCTCTGACACCAACTTTTTCAAGTTTAAGTAGAAGAGTAGAGACAGGTATAGTATCAAAAGCTTTAGCTAAATCAAGAAATATAGTTAAAACCTTTTTCTTCTGGTTTAAATTTTGAACTATGTGATTAGTAAGTTCTAATACTGCATCATTCGTCGATTTATTTTTACGAAATCCAAATTGGCGTGTAGATAATAAGTTAAAATGTTCAAGATAATATGTAATCTTCTTGTTTAGCAGTCGCTCAAATACTTTGGACAGAGCTGTGAGTACAGCTATTGGTCGGTAATTATTAGGTAAATTCCTGTCTCCACCCTTGAAAATAGGATGTATAATAGCCTTTTTAAAAGCAGAGGGAAATACCGAAGTCTGAATACAGAGATTGAAGATATGGCTTAAAGAAGGTGCCAAAGCTGATGCATATCTTTTTAAAATTATGGGAGAAATACCATCCCAACCGGTCGCAGCATTTGAGCGTAACGATAGAATAGCTGTAATGATTTCATCTGGATCCGTATTTTCTAATACAAATGAAGAAGATATTTTGGTGTAAGCTGAACTGTGAGGAGTAGTTGAATGAAATGAAGTTTGATTTTGTATAATATTGTTAGCGAGTCTTTTGCCTGTGTCGACAAAAAACTTGTTCACGTTATTACAGGACTCAGTTGGTTCATATCATCCCAGAGTAGTTACTTTAACTACTTCCGTGAATTGATCATTTCCCTTAGACATTTGATAAAATGTCTGTTTTTATCATCTATCTACGACATATACATATATACAGTTAAATTATTATACTTATACATTTTGCTTGTGGTATTAGTATCAATGCATGCACTGTCGAAATTTCATGTAGCGGCAAAAACCAGCATAACCAGACATTTACCTAACTACTCCATGCTCCATCTCCAAGGTCAATTACACCGGTCCACTTCGAAGTTCTCAGCCTATAAAAAATTACAAACCAGCTAAACCAGACCCTCATCTATCTACTCCATGCTCCGTCTCCAAGTTCATATTACACTGGGCCACCTGAAAATTCTCGGCGGCTTGCAGCTCGAACGTAGACTGGTCTACCACATCAATAAGTGGGGTCAGGACTGTGTCCCTCTTCTGCTTAATCCTGGCCAGCAATGGTCGGAGCCAGTCTGGGTTCACTTCGCAGTGAGCGTCGAGGAAGATCAGCACTTGGCCCCTGGCTGCACGTGCACCCACTGTCCGGGCAGACATCAGTCCTTGGCTGCATCATGAGTCATCTCTTTATTTGTACTCTTTTACATTTGTAAAACCAAAATATCTTCCCCGCCATAGAAAAACTAGATAACTGTCATGTGAATTGATTTTATTGCGTTTTCTTAAAGTGTTATTACCTATTTTTTTTAAACGAAGTTCTTCATTGATCTATATCACGTTTATAAATCTTGGATATGAAAAGAAATAAGTTTAGTAAACAAAGTATACTAAAAAAAATTATGGGAGCTGCATACATCTTGTCATCGCAGCGGACTACTGGCTAGCGCAACGCGGGAGCGCACATATTAATAGTTGCTCTATCACGCTCGCACATCATCCGTCCCGCTCACACACTGTACTATCTGAAGTATCATTTAACATCTGCCTCTCGCTGCTACAAAATCAATATTAATCTTAAAAAAATTAGGTTTTTATCTAATAATATATTTACGATAGTAAAATTATCGCAATATATTTAAAGGCAAAATACAAAATCGCGTTTAACTCGGGATTTTGAATTAATTTTACCATGACGGGGATAATATATGTGAGTAATATATTCCCTTGCATACATATTTTATTAATGACACAACTGCATTTGCATAGTTAATCTACCATCTGTGCAATTTTTCATTTTGTGACAATTAAAACAGTATGGAGGTATATCGGGTTGAGATTTTTTTTATGACGTTAGGAATGGTAATTTATTTATTATAATATAACTTGAACATCAATAACATTACAAAAACATTACTAAAATTTGAAAAAAATATTTTTGAAATGTGCTCCAATAAAGTATTTAGTTTCAGTTCCATTTGATATCTCACCTAATGATACTTAACTTTTAATTAAAATGTGGTAAAGTGCATGAAACTTAAAAACTTCACTAAACAAGATTTCAAACATGAGTATTTTTTCCTTAAACAGATTAACATTGTACAGATATTGTTCATTAATATAAAATTATAATAAATAGACATCGCGATGGCCACATTTTCAATTAAATTATATTTTAAAAAATGTTGCCAACATAATATTTAATAAAAACCCAAATTTTATTCGTTCTTAATTCAACTATCCTTCAGATAGTAATAAGTATTGGTGAAATATTATTGTTCATTTATCATAATTATTCTGAAAGTACGCTTGGAGTTCCTAATGGCAGGGACGAAAACAGCACTTTTAGTCCTTGGAAAGCGTTTTTCCCTGCTGTCAAAAAATTCTAAAACTATACAAACCATAGATAATGTATTCGACTCATGTCCCAATTTTATTTTACAGCCACTGTTAAATCGCGGCATAAGTTATAATAGAACAAAATCGTCAATTTTATATATTTTTATATTATTTATCATTTTATACTTATAAATTACTCTTCACTAAATTATTATTTTATCCAGAAATAATTGAGTTAAATATTTAATATCATCGGTGACAAAAAATACTGTCTGGTAGAATGCCACAGGTAAAAAATGGACTTGACGTATTTAAATTTAGATATGGATTTAACGACTCATTTTATTTAAGACGTAGTTGTTTATTTAGCTCAGTGATTCCCAAAGTGGTCTATATCGACCCCTAGGGGTCTATGACAACATGCAAGGGGTCTACGTCAGCGAAAAAAATTTTTGGGGATCCATGAAATGAAAATGGGGGTCCACGATAGTGGATCTCAACACATACACTGATAGTACCTATTTACTTACATCATACTATCTTATAATATCAAAACATAGGTATACATTATTTATAAAAGTACCTATGAAGTAAAAAAAATATTATATATGTTTATAAAATTGTGTAAGTTGTAGGATGTTGGTATTCGCTTTGTGGTCGCAATACATTTTGAACTTGTAAAAACACTATAAATACGAATGTGGGACAAATGCGTTTATTCGTTTCCTGAATCTTGAAAAGGAAAGTGCTAAGAAAATATTTTAAAAAATATAAACAGATAGTATATCACACAAATTTTAGTGAGTCAGTGTTATTTTGTTTGAGAGTGCTGGAGAAAAGTAAGTACATTATTTTTTATTAAATTTTAGTTTTGTACTCGTAGTTAGCAAAGATAGATAAATTACGCCAATCATGACTTTAGTTATTAGTAGTTTAATATTCAATCATGCAAAAATACACGAGTACTCCTCAATAGTTTCTTTTTGAAAGTTTTAGCAATCGGTATTATAATCACAGTGCAATCTTTGTAATTCGAGCTAATTGTTGCAAGAAGATGTTCGAATTATGGAATGTTTTCGGAAAAATCAAAAAATATTTTTAATATACAGCTGCTGGATTTTCTGTCTTATTTAAATAATTTAATTTTGCCTACAGATGACTGATGCCATGTCCGAATCTAAAAAGAAATGTAGACAGTATAGTGTTGATTATTTGAAATTTGGCTTCATTCCATCATTGCCAGACAAACATAGCCTATGAGCCTTTTATGCAACAAAGTTTTGGGCAATGACGCTATGAAACCATCTAAACTGCAAGATCATCTGAGAAGATGCCACCCTGATAAAACAGAGAAAGATTTGAAATACTTTCAAACACTCAAAGATAAATTTCAGAAGAGACCTACACTGGACAGAATGTTCGCTTCGACGTCACAAAGAAATGATGATGGTTTGCGGGCGTCTTACAAATATCTCGTTACTTGTAGCAAAATCCGGAAAACCGCATACTATCGGAGTGAAGTTAATTTTGCCAGCCGTTGAAGAGGTTTTAAAAACTGTTTTACACAAACCTGCATTTGATATCATTAAAAGAATTCCCTTAAGCAACAATACTGTTGAAAGACGTATTGATGAAATGAGTTCTGATATTGAAAGCTTCTTATGTAATTATTTGCAAACGACCCATTTCTCTATACAACGACACGTGACAACGAGTTGACAACGAGTCAACTTTACATGATAATGCAGCATTATTATTGGCATATGTTCGTTTTATTATGAATCAAGAAATCTACGAAGAACTGCTCTTCGCAAGAACTTTGATAACCGACACTAAAGGTGAATCAATATTTCATGTTTTGAAGGATTACTTCATTGAAAAAGCAATTCCTTTATCAAATATAATATCAGTAGCTACAGATGGAGCACCTGCCATGGTTGGACGTTATCGTGGATTTATAAGCTATTTAAAACAAAATGTGTCAGGGGTGTTAGCAATACATTGCGTCATCCATCAACAACATTTAGTTGCTAAAAATTTGAGTGTTAGATTGCATGAATCACTTCATTTAGTCATTGATGCAGTAAACCGAATCCGAAGCAACGCGTTGAATACGCGGTTATTTGCGCAGTTGTGTGAAGAAAATGACGAACACTTTCATCAATTACTCCTTCACACTGAAGTACGCTGGCTGTCGAAAGGCTTATGTTTGACAAGATTTTTTGCACTTTTTGAGACTATTTTAGAATTTCTGGATACTAAATATAAAATTTTAAAAGAAAATGTAATGAAGATGAAAACAGACATCGCCTATTTAACACATTTGTATACAAAATTTAATATGTTTAATTTGCAATTACAAGGGGACAGTTTAAATTTGATTAAAACAAAGTCCATTTTATCAGCGTTTCTTGCCAGAGTTAAACTAATGAAGCAAAATATTGGACGGGGCGAATTTTGTCAGTTCCCCAATTTGTCAGACAAGCTGCCAGGAAGACGACGTTTCAACGTTCAACATTTAAATGCCCTCTATTCAGATTTTGAATCTAGGTTTGAGGATATTTTGACTATGGTAATACCACCGTGGATAATTAATCCATATGGTGACATAGAAGAAACGAATGTCATAATACAAGATAAACTGACTGAACTAAGTACAAACGAAGAACTTAAGGTTCAGTTTAAAAACGGATATCAGCAATTCTGGCTGCAAAACAACATACCCGTTACTTATCCCGTATTATGGAATATAGCGAGGAAATTTTTAATTTCCTTTCCATCGTCATACCTAGTGGAAAGGGGGTTCAGCGCTGTTACCAATCTCCTAACGAAAAAAAGAAACAGACTGGACATCATTAGCCGAGGAGATTTAAGATTAACCCTAACAAAATTGACGCCAAATGTTGATAATTTATTATTAAAGCATCAGGTTCATCCTTCGCACTAAAAATATTGACTGATTGCTTATGTTATTTTATTTATAGTTTATTTTATGTTTATTTAATGTTACGTATATTTTACATAACAGATACAAAATTTTATTTTGAGTAGTTTTAATTTAAATTCAATTAATAAATGTATAAATTAACATGTGTTTTTACTTTAAGTTTTTAACACTAACTTCACTACAGTTACAAATTTACAGGAAATCAATATCAGGTAAGTAGGGGGTCTACCCAACACGGAAAAACATGGCAAGGGGTCTACGACACAAAAAAGTTTGGGGAACTCTGGTTTAGCTCATCAGTTTTTACTTACTTTCCTCATATTCGAAATGAAAAGCAGTGTGTTAACCGCGGTGAAAGGCCTATTTAGACACTCGAATATTTAGTGTCCTCGCCGCGCTCGTGCGCCAATCCATCTCGTGCCTAAATATGTCACCTCTCAAGTAACAATTTAGTATTATAAAAGAGTTGAAAAAAGCAAAGAATAAGCTTCAATAGATAAAAACAGGCGAGAAAATCATAAAGTGTATAGACGATAAAAAAATACTATTGACCCGATGTAGCAGATACCATGTAGAGGAAACACCCCATAAAAACCCATAGAACAGCTATACAGTACATAAAACATTGGGGAAAACATACAAACCAAATTAATAAACATATAAATCCCGACAAAAAACAAAAATGGCTACAACTTATGAACCATGTTTTACGAAATTCAAAATCTCATTTGTAGAATTACATATATAATATGACACCTGTCTCTTATGGGGGTAGGTAGAGACTATAGATCATCACTTACCACGATCTTGATACACAACTTTCGCTTCATCAACTTTCAATACCCTCTTCATACATACACATCTGTTTGAAGTGCTAAAATTAAGTATATTTCATCCCACAAGTGCATTAGCGAAGCAAAAAATACACCGCAAAGAACCTATAAACATCCAAGCAGTGCATTAAACCTCTATATAGATAACCAAAGAGAGTGTTGCAGTAACCGCTACACCCATATCTAAAAACAAATAGACCCAAAAATCAAACGAAATAATAACAGATAACAAAAAATGCCCTCGAAGCTGTCAGTCACCAAATTTAAAACTCCTGGTAACCCACAACCACCATTTCCAGCGCTGATAAAAAAAAAGGACAAACACCATGGCTAACCAAATTCTGCAACAAATTTAAAAAAAGCAGCAAAAATAAAAACCAGTGCATCCTGCTTAATAAAAAGACCTTCAAATTATACACACACTTCCACAGCTTATTTAAAAATAAGAACAAACAATACATTAAACCTCTTCAATAAGCAACAAAAAAAGTTATCGAAGCAACCATAGACACCAAATGAAAAATAAAACCTCTACAAACTATACAACCACTTCCACGGCTGATTCAAAAATAAAAAAACAAGCGATACATTAAACCTCTCCAATAACACGAAAAGGTAATCGAAGCAACCATAGATATCCAATATTTAAAAAAAAACACCTGAAAGCTAACAGAGTCCTGCACACTGTAGAAGAAATTTGAAGAATCGATGACATCAATTATCGGCACCGCAACGGTTTCCCTCTTGTCTTTGATAGGCTGCAATAGAGGTCGGAGCCAGTCCGGTTGCGGCTCGCAATGGGCGTCGAGGAACACCAGAACATCACCAACAGCATACCGGGCTCCTGCCAATCTGGCCCGGGTCAGACCAACCCTGAATGGAAAATCCTTCATAAAGCCCATGGTAAGTCGCTAGGTACAAGGTCGGAATATGTAGAACTGGAATTCCGATCGGTTTGAATGACTACTAACTTGAAACCCAGTAACAACTATCATGGGCAGATGTAGTCATCATTCTTCATGAATTCTATGACAAGTAATTTGGGTCCAAGGTCGAAATATAAAGAAAAGAGTTACTGGTCGGTGTGAATGATTACTAACTTAGAAATCTAATAAACTATCATTGGTAGATTTAAGAGAATAATCCTTCATGAAGTCTCTGGCGAGTATTTTACGTACATGGTCGAAGGTAGAACTGGAACTACAGTTCGCCTTAAATGACCACTAGCTTGAAACCCAGTAACAACTATCTTGGACTGTATTCATCATTATTCATAAAATCTATGACAAGTAATTTGGGTCCAAGGTCGAAATATAAAGAAAGGAGCTACTGATCGGTGTGAATAATTCCTAATTTGGAAATCCAGTATCAACTATCATCGGTAGATTTAAGATCATAATCTTTCATGAAATCTCTGGTGAATATTATACCTACACAGTCGGAAGCAGAATTGGGACTACTGGTCCTCTTGAATGACCACTAACTTGAAATCCAGTAACACTATCATGGGCAGATGTAAAGTCGTCTTTCTTCATGAAGTCTATGGCAAGTAATTTAGTAACAAGGTCGAAATATAAATAAAAAAGAGCTAATGGTCGGTGTGAATGACTACTAACTGGGAAATTCAGTATCAACTATCATTGGTAGACTTCAGGTAATAGATTTTTAGAGCCACCTGCACTTGACCAGCACCGAATCACCTCGTTCGGAAGCAGTCCACGAGTGTGAACTACTTGATGACGAGTCGCTCATCGGAATGATTCACGTATAAACCTAGTACCAGTCACTGACAGACTATTCGGCGAATGTACATTTACGTACACTACAAAAGGATTTATTCAATTAACTAATTTAATTGTAAAGAAGAAGAGATTTAAAGAACTAGAAACGGGTGTCTGAACGCTCAGAGAAGAAATAACCGGCGTGGATTTCTGAGCTCGCTAGCGATGGCTGACAGGAAGCGTAGACGGGTAGGTATTGTGTATTCATTTATTATTTTTTTGGGGTTTCTTGCAAGGGATATAATATTGTCGACTACCTGGTATGTTCATCCACTATCAATCATACCTAAAAATATTAATCCAATACTACAATTTCTACGTTAACAAATATTATACCACACAATGACAAAATTACCTTACTCTACTGTTAAAATACCCCTGCTAAAATCAAAACCCATGGTATCTATCAAAATACTGTTAAAAGTTCAAACGACGCCTAAATCCCATTCAACGTGACCACCATCACCTCAAAATCAGGCGTCTTATCGCAAGAGTACTCAAAGGTCTTCTGTTCTATTACGTCTATCAGTGGCGTGACCACCGCCGTTCTGGTCTTCTTGATCCTGTGCAGGAGTGGTCTGAGCCAGTCCCTGACACCTTCGCAGTGAGCGTCTAAGAAAACCATCACGTCTGCCGTGGAGAGACTGGCGCCGGCGTGCCTTGCCCGTGTCAGTCCTATCCTAGGTCAACATTGCTTGCTTTTTATGGCATGAAGGTAGGCAAAACGAGTTGCTTGTTAGCTAACTTATCCTTTAAATATAATGTAATATTATAAGATTTCTTCTAGGAATCATTACACAATAATAATAGCCCATAATAACACACTAATGGACTTTGATGTCCCTATTATTTAAAGGAAATGGACAGTATACCCAAAACGCCTGTGTATGTATAATTAAAATTTTATTTATGTTATATTTAATTATTAATATTTTGAGGTATGTTGCGAACTCTATCGACCCCTTCTACTACGTATGTCTATTTTCAGAAGGTTGTCTGGAAGAAATCGCTGTAAGCGATAAGACCACCGATTTTACTATTTAAATCATTGTCAATACTCATGTTTATAATGTCATTTTATTCTATGAATAAGTCGTGACTAGTTTATAGCGGATGAGTCATTTTAATTTCACCGGTTCATTATTTCAGTATTCGTCATTTCGTAAAAATATTCTTTAACAAAAGTTGTTAGATATTCGGCAGGCAACATTATGCTGACCTTAGATTAGATTTTGATCCATATTTTGAAGGTCAAATTGTATTATTTTTTCAATAAATATTTATTCTTCACTTCAGAAATGAAAATACCAAACTATGTAGGTATTCTGACGTAAAAATTTCGCTCTTTTAATTTCTGAAGTAAAAATATTTGAAATGAAAAAAGAAACAAATTGACCTTCAAATACCTTGAAAATATTGATCAAGGTCAAATCTAAAGTGAACATAAGGTTGCCCCGAAAATATATAAAAACTTACGTTAAAGAATATTTTTTTAGGATATGACCCCCATCCTGAATTGATGGTGAAATTAAAATGACTCACCTGTATAATAAAACAAAGTTATTGCCAATATTCCGGGCAGGTTTTTAAATTTTAACGCAAACATGTAAAAGAAAGAACAAACATACCGATCCGGCAGCCGTAGTATCCTAATTAGGTCCGGTGGGAGCCTGGTCCGGACGTAGTGGCTGAGCTTTCCTTTCAACTCGGGTAGAGTTGAATTGTCGTCCACCAGTATTATCTCCTTGAGGTACACTAAAGGCGAAGATGGGTCTTGGCCTCGATATCCTGGACATGACCAAATTAAAATGTTCAGACAGGCAGACGCCCCACGTAATGGGAAGCGGTTACCATCGTTTATGGACATTTTCAACACCAAAGTACTACATATGCGCTGCTGCTCTCTTAAGGGAGACTGGAACCTGCTCACTAATGCCGAAACACAAATCAAGGTTGTTTTGACAGCATACTCTAGACCAGTGGTTGGAGTCATCCAGTCGGGCGGGCAAATACTATACCACCTGGCTGTGAGTTGTTTGTTTGTTGTTTTAAATTAGAATTCTTCAGAGTAAAAACTCCTATTATTCTAATAGTCTATTGAGAAACGTGACAGTAAGAAGTAAAAAAATATGACATTGGTAGAGATGCTTGACGCTCTTATAATAATAATATAGGATTAAATCTGAGATGAGGTTTTTCAACGTTTTTCCTAGATCAGGCCTCTCTTCTCAGAGTGGCTCCTGGCAAAGGCCTTCTCCAGGTCATGCCAGTGTTGCCTGTCTAAGACATCACGTCGCCAGTAGGGTCCAGCAGCAAGCCTGATCTCATCCTCCCAGCGCTTGCTCTGCCGTCCCCTGCTCTTTTTGCCAAGCCTTGGGTTCTAGTGGGTTACTAGTTTGCTCCACTTTGGAAACTTGCTCCTGAGCAAATGCCCTGTCCATCTCTTGACGCTCTTATTAAGACCATAAAAGTATCATATATGAATCTTGCTGAACTATGTGTTTAAATAACAGAAAAACGCAACACACTCACTCACTCACTCAAAGGAATATGCATTTACAATACCTCGCTCTTTGGTGTGGAGATATTCATGAACCAACCTAGATGTACATACATTGTACAGTCTAGTTGTATTCTAGGTGGTTAGCTCTGGTAGCTAGCAAAAGCGCAATGATACAAACACTCACTTACTCAAGCATTTACATATACATTCACTCCTTACTCAAGGACTTACTTATAGAATTATTTACTCAGTTGCTCACTCAGATGTGTATACATACATAACACGTCTTTTCTTGTTGATGAGATCAAGACCTAACTACTCTTCCAGTTGATAAAATTAGACTACTTGTACCAGAGCTGGCAAAATCCCCTGAAACATATGCGCATTCATTCACTCAAGGATTTACTCACTCACTCAACGACTTACTCACTCACTCAAGAAGTCACTTATTGTACTCACTCGCTCACTAAAATAGGGACATAGTTAAAAAGCAATCTTTTCGTCGATGAATGCAAGAACCAACCTAGATGAACAGTCTTGCCGGTGTCCCGATCTATGAAGTTGGCCTGCCTATACCACGGCTGGTCCCTCCTCGCGCTGTTGATGACGCTCCACACGGTCCTCATCACCACTGAATACGGCTCGTTGTGGAAGATCAGGATCACCGACGCCGAGGGCAGCTCCGCGTCGTATACCACGCGAGAGCATGCCGGGTTTCGGTAATCTAATAAAAGATTAAATTAAACTACTACTTTTTAAAACTATTTAAAAAAAAAGCAGTAGATTCTTAATTCGTTGTTAGCCAGCCATAAGTTTTTGCTTCTGAAACGATAGATAGGGACAGCTTCTACATAGTTTCATATTGGTTTTGGATTCAGATACGTAATTTAAAAGTGAATAAAAAAACCGACTTCAAAAACTAAAAAGTATAAAATAACTTATTTCTAAGGCTAAAAATTTCAATTATAATATCTTATTTTTAACATATATTACGTAAAACATCTTAAAGTCGGTGCTTAGTCATTTTTAAAATAAAGTAACTTTTTTGTTTTCCTTTGTACCGACTTCAAGATGTTTTACATAATATATATTTAAAATAAGATATTATGATCAAAAATAGCTTTAAAAATAAGAATTAAGTTATTTAATTTTAGTGTCTAGCTCTGGGTAAGCCTACGAAAGGTGCCGCGCGCCTTAAAAATATAGGTCCCAAGAAACGGGAAAGGAAAAAAAAAACCATAAATAGAAAATTACTGGGCAAATGGCAACTATTCCGCATCAAACTAAAGAAAAATCACAAAAATCGGATCATAAATCTCAGCGAAATTGGTGTACATATGGAACGGAATGAAAAAAAAATCATAAAAAATATTCATAAAATGAAAACTACTGGGACAAAGTATGATGAATTTTTAGGGGCCACATGGCAACTATTCCGCATCGAACTAAAAAAGAATCACGTAAATCGGATCACACATTTCGGAGTAATCGGTGTACATACTTACATAAAAAAATACTGGCCAATTTGAGAAACTCCTCCTTTTGGAAGTCGGTTAAAAATTAAAAAATCTGTCATTAAAGAAACCGACTGAAAAGAGTAATTTTTAGAAGCATTAAAAATAACATTTGAATGTGTGTAGCTACACAATTTCACGGTTCCTAAAACATAATATTCATATCGCTAACATAATTATTTATTGCTGAGCACTTAGTAACGGCAATCAACGCAAAGGGACATTCAATTTAAAAAAATGTGTTAGCATGATTATTGCGGAATGTTTATGGCTTGTCTAACATCACTCTACCACTCAAAGGGGCGAGGCAGTGACTATAAACGTCAAACAGGAATAGAAAAAACTTATGCATCAACTCTGACTCACGGCTGGACTTTGCTCTTTAAACATTAAAAAACATATGCATTTACATAGCGGCAGAGGCCAAATAACAAATGTTACTTCGCTAAAACTGAAAACCGACCTGAGGGATTTTAATGTTTCTTATCTATACTAATATTATAAGGGAAAGATTTCTTTGTTTGTTTGCATTGCTACGATTACTGAACTGATCTGAAAAATTCCAGGTGACACAGGCTATATGATATTTTCATCATAGATGTAGGTACAATTCCTAATTAAAAGTAATATACAGTTACTGCATCTATTGTTATTTTGTTATCAATTGGAAATTCAAATTCCCAACAAAAAAAATTATTATTTGACTCATTAAAATAATTAACACAGCTAGTCTTCTACATATTAATGCGGATACAACTGTACAACAATGATCAATGTGTTTTAAACAACGTCATTCGTTAATTAAATGTGTACTTAATAATCACTTGACAGGACATAAAAATATGTTTAAGCATCTACCTAAATGTTGTGTTCATCATATTGCTTGTGCATTGTGGAAGCGTGATAGCTAGGCTATTTGTTTTAAACGACATTTTTGAAAATTTTCAGGAGAAAAGTTTAAAGTTTCAAATGACCCAGAAAAACACATCACTAATAAACTGTGTACCATACAAAAAAAAAGAACATCCATAGATTGAAACTAGACATCAGGTTGTTTATATTTAACTTTTTTTAATTTGTTTATACTTAAATTTACTTAAGCATCCACCATGTTAGGTCTTACACAAAATGTTGCTTATAACAAATACCACTTTCATGAAGGTAACATCAGCATTGTAAAGGAATCAAAAGAGAATAGTCTCACAATAGGTGCCTAACAAGTGCTTTTACTCAGTTACAGAATATAGTTTCAATCTATACTAATATTATAAAGAGGAAAGATTATTGTATGTTGTATTGACATATTTTTGTATGTTTGTAATGAATAAACTCAAAAACTACTAGACTGATTTAAAAAGTCTTTCACCATTTAAATGCTATATGTATTAGTAGCAGTGGGCCGGTCTGTCGCAGGACCGACTGCTCATGGAGCAGACGAGTTTCTGGAGTGGAGACCACATCTTCACAAACCTAGTGTAGGACACCCTGACGACCTGCGTAAGATCGCCGGCAGGGGCTGGGTGAGGAAACTGGGATATGTGGAGCGTACTTGGGGAGGCCTACATCCAGTAGTGGACTGATAGGCTGAAGACGAAGAAGAAGAGAAACAAAATGCTTGGCGCCGGAATAGGCTTTTAAATTATGTTTTCAGGGCAGGACAATGTCTTCCGGGACCAGACCGCTAGTTTTATTGCATAAGTTCAGCAAAGAGAAAGACAGCACAACTAATGGTAAATTGTTACCATCGCCTGTGGACATTTGCAGCACCAAAGGAGTTAGAAATTCGCTGCTGCTCTTTTGAGGGAGTCTGGAAACTGGTCACTAACTAGTACCACTATTAAGTATAATAATGTGTCTATGCAGGCCTGATGTATGCTGCTAACTGCCTTTGCCATGCATCCTCCCATGGTGGCATCATTCCATCCCTGGCCACCTGTGTGGGCTCCAGATAAAAAATCTGTTTAACCGGGAACAGGCAGAGTCAGTATTCAGCTTCGCACTATGACGATGCGTCCCAGGGTAGGATGCATAACTAGATATTTATTTGTTTGAAATTAATTAAAACATATTAGCAGATGTGTAGCGTAGATTGTGTTACAAAACAATAAATTCTATATTGTTAAAAAAAATATATAGATGTTATAAATTAATTAATTTACTACACTTTGTTACCTTATCATCATAGAATCACCCATATATAATAGCAATATTGACTAGACTATGTGACAAATTAATTACTTTATCCCAAAGTATTAAATTAACTATTGTAGTCTTTAAAGAGTGACACCAAATACTTGTATTGATCTGTGTTTTTTTAAATTTTGTTTTATGGCTAGTGAGCTTTAAATTTACTTTATAAATTAAAGATAAATAACTTTATAACAATGTTAATTAACATAGAATTATTCCTAGAATTATTATCTATGACAATGTTATTTTAATTCTTAGGCAAAGTGAAATATAATTTTAGGTGCGGTATTTGTTACTTGAGATATAAAATTAATTTTGGATGGTTATAAAAAAAATAACCATGAAGGCTAAGCCTTCTAACCTATATGAAAAAAGTTTGGATTTGTGCATAATAAATAAATGTGCTGTGTATCTATACCCCACCCATAATTTTATAATCATTACCTATACCTACTTGTTTTATCACATTATCCAAGTCTTCGAAGATATTATATAAAATTGCTAGTTAATGTGATCAATTCTGTGTAAATTATCACTTTATCTAAATTGAGTAGACATTATACAGAATGGCTAGATAATATATATAATATCCAGATTTATTACTTTGACTGTAACATATTATATTTACAAAATTATATTTGAATGTCTACCCATTAGTATTTAGGACACATTATCATAAGATAGTATCACAGCAGATTATAAAAGGAAAAGGATATCATTTATCAATAGATATCATAAAGATAAACTAACTCTTAATATATATTATTAGCAACATTAATTTAAATGTGTTTTAAAAATTTACTTTGTACAGCTTTGTCTACATAAACTTCTGGCATGTCTAAGGGAACTCTGCCATTTACATGTAAAACCAGGGTTTTGATCATTAAATTAAAAAAATATCTCAGATTTTACCAGATTAGGTGATGAATTGATGATGTACATTGTAAAATTGGTTCAATAGTTCCTACAAACAAACTCACAAATTTTATATAATATAGTAAAGATTATATTCTCCATGTAAAGAAGACGGAAGAAACATGGTCATTTATTGTCTAATTAAATTCAATATGAAATATTGAATTAAACATACACACACAGTGTATAAGTGTGAAGTGAACAGTTAATCAGTGAACTAGAACATAACTGTTCCACCTACATGCCGGCAGCAAATTAAGTAGCTAGCAAATAATCCCACACTTTCAAATTGCTACTGTTTATACACATTTGATATTTAATCAAATTTTAATTTTAATGGGAATTATAAAGAGGTTTTACGAACTTATGTTCGATTTGAAAAATATTTAAAAAGCCACCACCATTTTATCCAACTCCTACAGCATGACCAGCTTGATTAACATTTTTCCACAATATTTTTAACTGTCATTATACGTACATGAACTAGATAGATATAATATTTACATACCTTTTAAAGTGCGATTGTAAGATATCCTATCACTAAGGTAAACATTCATGGCCAGTTTTTTCTCTGACTCTTCTCCTAAAAGCTTGTGTTTGCCTGTCAAATGAGCAGCAACACCCCCGTCTCCTAATCCTGGGATAACACGAGCCTCGTCTTCAAGTATTTGCCGTTCAAATTCAGCTTCTAGAGGATCGGTAAACATAGCACCAGCAGAACGTTTCCCTCCACGCCATTGTTCTAGGATTGTTAACAATGCAACCACTAATAACAATAAAATGGCAATTTTAGCGACATGATAACATTTTCGCGCCGGGAAATGAATCATAATTAAGGTATTTTTAAAGAATTTTACGACAAAACCGAATCTAACGGCTCACGCTACACGACTGAATTTGACAGCCAATGACAACGCGATAGCCATGTTTGTTTACAATTTTTGTTTTTAAAAACAGGAAAGGCTAAATGTAAACTAGTCGTTATACCTAATCAAGATCGGAAGTTATAGCGATTTTTCTTTTCTATTTTTCACATTTCACGATGAGGTTTACTGTTCATTATAGTTTCCTGAGATAAAATGTAACTGAAAACTTAGTTCGTGGAATAAGGTGTGTGTGGAGAACCACACCCATAATTCAACGCATCAGACCGTTTTTCTTAGAACTGATATTTGACATTAAAATATTTTATTTATTTATTATTAATCACATTTAAATATAGCCTATATCGTTCAGTAATAACTTAGCTTTCTACTTGTGATTGAATTTTAAAAATTGAATCTGCGGTATCGGATATTATCCCGTACATCCAAATTCACAAACTTTTCTTTTTTATAATATTACATAAAAGTTCCCTTATTTTAATATTTTTCGAAATATATTTAAAAGAAAGAAAGACAGTTTATTTAGGACGAATACAACATAGATTATTATCAAACAATAAATAAAAGAAACGGAATAAGTCTGGACCCAGTCTCAGCATATGGTGACCAAATAGACCAGCGCTATTCTTCCGCCTGTCACCAGCAAGTGAAGTTACGAAGGACTATACAACACACATAATAAATAATACGTAATGTACAGTGCAATTCAATAATGATAAAAAAACTAAAACTAAAGTGCCTTCGCCATCTGTTTAAAAACATTGAATACGTTGAAAAAGATAATTAAGATCACCATTATATGACACTGGGCTTAGTGTTAACCGTGGAAGTCATTAAAGAGAAAAAACTAACTGAGGCAACTGAAAGGAAAGTGAGATCTAGGAAACTGGTATATGTAATAGATGATTTCCGGTCAGGTTTCGAACCCGCGTCATCTGAGACGTAAGTGCGTTAACCGCTAAGCTACCACGGTTCTCTTGTTTCATTCTGGTAATACAGGGATTCCCAAACTATTTTGGCCAAGAGACCCATTTTCCAAAATGAAATGATACCCCATAGCCAAAAATACTTTAAAACTGTACTACTACTGTTTTCATATTGACTTTGTATATTATTTTTCAATCACTTTATTTTAATTCTCTTTATATAAGTATGTAGTAATCACTTTGTAATCTCTTGAAATAAATTAGTCTAAGAGTGTATCATTCAATGTCCAACAAATTTCACGACGCAAATGAACTCTCAATATTTTTTTTAGAAGGATCCATCTGCATATCCGCAGATTGGGGGATCGTGGGAGCGGAGGCTTTCAGCCCGGAAGCACCGCACCGCGCTCGAAGCACCTCCTGTGAGGTTCGACCTCGGCTCGACCGCTGCGGGGATTGACTCTATAGGATTAAGCCCTAAAAGGCTAAACGAGTTAAGCCAACTTGACGTTTCCGTCACGACCACAACGACCGCGGTCGCCTTGTGGAACGGCTAACGGAGCATTTTGGGCGTTGTGAGCTAAAAATGGAACGTGCTGAATATGTATAGAGATGTATGGAGGGTAGAGGTAAGGAGGACCATCTAGTATGAGGGATCAGTTGAAAAAGTGTCCATCTTTAAACAGCAAATTATGATTCGAAAACTCGTCAAAATAGCGCTAGTGTAGGAAAAGGAAATGATATGAATTTAGCAGTTATAAACGAAGTGAAGTGTGCTGGATTGAAAAATTTAAAAATTACAATTTGGAAAAGTATTGAGACTTTCTCGTATTGAGATGTATCTTATATAAATTTTTGACCAATTGAATTTCTGAAACCTATTTCACTAATTAAGATAACTAAATTATCTGAAAATTCCACCATGAAGAGACATGCAATAGTTACATTTTCGTAAAATGCGCGGTGACAAAGAGGAAGTCTTTCTTTCCTTCTTTAATCTAGTATCCCACTCTAATTATTTATGGCGCTATTTTTAATACTTTCCACTTGCTATTATAGCGCCATCTTAATTTTCTACCCTTCAGTCGTAGACAGAGAATCCTCTTTCTCTGTCTACGCTTTCAGTGAACACTTTTTAACATACTGAGATGGTTCTCCTTACCTCTACCCTCCATAATATTATGCGTTGCGTCAGTGTTGCCAGATGACCATGTCAATTAACCCCCAAATTTTTTTCAAAAACCCCACATTTATGCTTTTTGAAAAAAAGATCCCCAAAACAGTTTTTACTTATTTTAAAGGAGAAATTAAAAAGAAAAACCACCGTCGTAACGAAAACGTCACTAATGACGTCATCATTTTCGCTCACAGGACGCTCACGACGACCCGTGTCAATAGGTGGGTCGAATAACCGTTCTACTTGAGCTTACAATTGTGACGCTAGCAAAAAGTATATAAGGAAAGGGAAAAATCGCGGTTGTTGTGGTCGTTGTGTCTAACGGAACATAGCCTATAGGATACGACGTATACGATTAGAGAGGGCATAATGATCATTATGCCCTCTCTAATCGTATACGTCGTCTACTACATACAATAAAATGAAACCTATTGGACCAAACTATGTAAAATTTTTAGGGGACCAATTCCGCGTCGAATAAAAAAAGAATCACGTAAATCGGATCATAAATCACGGAGTAATCGGTGAACATACATAAAAAATAAAAAAAATTTAGATCCCGACGAATTGAGAACCTCCTCCTTTTTTAAAGTCGGTTAAAAAATGATCATAAAATGTAAACTACTACTTTTTATGTATGTACGCCACATACATAAAAAAAACATTCCCGCCAAATTGAGAACCTCCTCCTTTTGGGAAGATGGTTAAAAAAGGGAAAATGATTCCGAAACACGTTATATTTTTTACTGGTATTAAATTCATTGATAAATTTAATATGATGGAAATAACTGCAAATTACTGTGACGTAATTACGGTATACGCGTTTTTTAATTGACCGATCATAATCCAGGTTGTAAAGGTTTTCTCTCAAAGAGGCCGCAGAAAGGGACAGGGAGCGAAGTCCTGCAGCGCGTGCTAATGTCTCCACCCGAGGTCGCCGGCCTTCAGCTAGCACCCGGAGAGGCAGGTACGCGCATTACTTCCCTCCCTGAGTTAGGTTCCGGTACGAGGGGCCCCTTGCTACTAGGCAACGCAAGGGATTCAGCCCCCGTTTCGAAGTGGGGTGTGTTCTCCCAGGGCACACTCCAGGCACTTTATTGCGCTGGATCGACTGTTGCGTAACTATGTTCTATATCTCAGTCTTTCCTTCACAACAAAGCGCAGGGTCGACGGGAGGAGAGGTTTTTTAGTGGGTATTGAGGTTGCTCGCCCGTGCGGCATCGCTCTGAGTCTTCCACACTCCTCAGTGTCAAGCCATCGCGGACGAAGCGCAAAAAAGCATACTATTGCTAGCGTTATCGCCCCCGATGGATGCGCGCCGTTTCCTAGTGACGGCCCTGAGAGTGCGTAAATCGGTCAGCATTTTTCCTCGCCTCAAACAAAAAAAAAAAAAAAAAAAGGTTGTAAAGGTTTACTCTTTAAATACGGAATGAATTTAGTTATGAATTACTGTGACACTTGGATTATGGTTTTTAAAACTGATACAGTATTGTTACAGTAGAACTATTTTCTTACTTTTGTTCGTGATTTATTAAGAACATTTATCTAAATGAATTATTTGACCCTATAACCATTTAATTGACTCCTGTAATAACTTAATAATTCTGGTATACCTGGGGTATAATAGGGGGCAATAAAGTAAGTATTAATGATTTTACCGAAAAACTGGTTCCGTCAAAAGAGACACCTTCAAAAAGCTTTAAAAGAAATTTAAATATGTATCTACATATATTTGTGTACAAAGCTTCCAAAAATAAAACCCTAGCCGAATGTTACACAATAAAATACATGAAAAATATAAAAAGCAAAATTTGACAACGAGAGAACCACACGCGTTGAACATGGTAACTCAAATAATGACCATCTTGTCTATGGCGAGCGCTGCGCTTGTCAAAATTATGCTTTACCGCTGTATCAAGCAATAACTTCATCATTTTAAGCAACCCAGATATTGATAAAAGGATTATGATAAATCATTGTACTAATATAATGACACAGCATAAAGGCCATCTCAATTGATTCATACTTTATTTCGAACTCAAAAGTGTTTCTTCGAAATTAATTGAAAATGAATGTATTTATTTCAAAATGGAATTTTACACAGTACTTATTGAAAGTCATGAGTCTACCATCGCCTCTAAAGCAATTTTAGTTACTTATAGAAGAAGAAGCGGCCCAACAAATTCCCCAGCAACATATATTTACTTCGTAATATGTTTATTTAATATCAATATTCAATATATTTTGTTGTAAATCAAACACCTAATTAAAAATAAACTAAATTAAACTAAAAATAAACTATATATACAAACTAAAATTAAGATCTTTCCAGTCTTTTGGTCACGTGAAACATCCACCAGACGTTTTGGCTATGTCTCGATAAAGCTTGTAATTATTATTATTCGCCTTTTTATATAGTTTATTTATTATTTATTTATCAAAGTAATTGTTATAAAATAATAATTATTATATTATATTATATTATATAATAATAATTACAGGAAGAGTCTGGCAGAATCGCATTATTCCCATTTGGTGCGGAATCAAAATGTTTAGTCGCAAGCTTTCTCGCAGAAACGTTGCTTTAATAATGTTTTAAACTTGTTTACCGAAAGCTCTCGAAAGTTTTCTGGGATTATGTTGAAGAGCATTATACTTTGCCCCACGTTACTATTGTAAACATTATGGAGCCTACACGTGGGGGTTTCTAATTTATTTTTGTTCCTTGTATTTCTACAATGTCCATCGCCTAATCTGGGAAAATCAGAGATATTTTTTTAACATTAAAGAACACACACCCCCACACACCATCGCTACCTTTGCAGATGACACGGCCACAATGGCCACAGGAGTCACACACGAGGAAGCTGTGGAAAAAATACAAAATGCCGTGAGTGCAATATATAATTGGACCAAAAAATGGCGAATAAAACTTAATGAATCGAAGTCTATTCACATTGATTTTACAAATAAACAGCCTAACTATCATCCGGTATATATAAATGACCAAATTATACCATACGAAAATACAGCCAAATATTTGGGTATGACATTAGACGCTAAGTTTCGCTGGAAAGCCCATGTCAAAAAGGAACGCTACAAAAAGATGTACTGGCTTCTCGGCAAATATTCTGCTTTGTCAGTACCTAATAAGATACTCCTGTGTAAACAGATTCTAATGCCAGTATGGACCTATGGTATACAACTATGGGGCTGCACCAAGCCAACCAATTTAAACATTATACAAAGGTTCCAAAATAAAGTACTCAAGGACATGGTTAATGCTCCTTGGTACATAAGATCAGACGATCTCCATCGAGATTTAAAAGTGGACCTCGTCATTAACGTAATAAAAAAAGACGCTAAAGCCCATCAGAAACGGCTTCATCACCATGTAAATGTCGAGGCCATCCAGCTCCTTGATAATACAGATTTATTAAGAAGACTCAAGAGGACAAAACCGTTTGAATTAGTGTTATAATACTCTTATAATAATAAAGTATAGTGCTATGTGCTAAACATTATCAAAGAACACATGAACAAAGTGTCTTCTCCTTAATAAAGACAATAGGAAACATGTTGTTGGGCATATTCTTAGTTTAAGTTATATCTAGTTATTTTAGGTCAGATTTAAATTACTCATTAGTCTTATTTCCTCGATTAGATTGTAATTTTAATGTTGTATCACTAAGATGCATCATTTATGGAAAAAAATAAAATAAAATTTAAGAACATTTTCAAAAATATAACCATGAAGCTACAGCTAAAATATTTATTTGTTTGAACTTATTACGCAATGACTCCCGTGCTACCATATCGTAAATTGAATGAATAGAACGATTCTGCAAGACAAAAATAGTATTTATATCACCTTCAATATCCTATAATAGAACATTATAAGACATGATGCCGTAAAAATAGCTAAGGTAAACCAAACGAGTAGTATCAACATCAGTCCTGAATCTTATGTTTTTCACTGCATATACTGGAGAGCTTAGTCTTTTCGCCAATTCGTTTATATGTGGGGCCCCACTGTAACCTCTAGAATTTCTGTATTTAATATCACAACAGCTATTACAGGTTTACCATTTGGTATGGAGAACTTAATACATGTAGTGTGATTATTTAACAGTTAATTATTCATTCCAAACCAGTGTACTGTAATCGAAAGTACGTTGTTTATATCGTCAAAATTTCTGTTGTGTGGCATTATTTTAAAAATTGAAGATGTATCATCAGCAAAAAACAGCACAATGTCATTATTTTGTATCGAGAAAGGTAAATCATTGATATATATGTGAAACAGAAAGGGACCGAGAATCGATCCTTGAGGGACTTCCATATTAATTGGAATCCCGGGAGACCTTTTTCCATTGATCTCGACCTTTTGAATCGTATCGTTTCGGTAAGATATCAAAAAGGTCGAGTGCCAAGCCTCTTATACCGTAGTTTTGAAGGTTTAGTTTCCTGATCAGTGTTTCGTGCTTTACATTATCAAGTGCTTTGGATTTCACTGGAAATTCCACTAAAGAACACTTTTTAAAGGTCATATAAGTCATAATTTAATTATACTTCCTATTATATGTATGCCGCTTCGCCGAGTGAATGGAGAAGAAGCAGCAAGATACTCTATAGCAATACGTCTACTCTCTACGGATGTGCTTTTAGCAGGGATGGAAGGTACACCGCTGATATAGAAAGAAGAGTGAATTTGGGGAATAGTGTGAATGGAGCGTTAGGTAAACTTCTAGGCGCTAAGAACCTCAGCCAGAAGGCCCAGCTTGCCATACACAACGCGGTGCTGGTACCTACGCTCACGTATGGAAGCGAGAGTTGGCTATGGAATAGAGAGCACGAAAGTAGAGTAAACGCGGTCGAGATGCGAGCACTGCGCAAAATCTGCGGAGTGACGCTCGCGGACCGCGTTCGTAATACCGAAGTAAGAAAGAGAGTTGGTCTGAAAGAGAGTGTCGGGGTGAAGGTAAGGAAAGGAATGCTCCGGTGGTTCGGGCATGTGGAAAGAATGTATGATGAAAGAATGACTAAACAGATATACAATGCAAAAGTGGATGGATGCAGAAGTCGCGGAAGGCCACGACACACCTTCCATGATCAAATTGATCATGTACTAGCAGAAGGTGATGTCAGGAGCCTTAAGAACAGACGAGCGTGCATGACAAGAACTATGAATGTCAAAGAAGCAAGTGAGGTGTGTAAGAATAAGCCTAAATGGCGCTCTGTTGTTCGTGCCTACCCCGCAAGGGACCTGGCGTGAAGTTATGTATGTATGTATGTATGTACGTCTAGCTTTTTTTGTAAATCAATATTACAAATATAAACTTGTCTGTCTCGGACATTTTTTTTTATGTAGTTGTTATAGAATTACTTTCAAAGAATTAATTAAGTAATTGAAACACGATTAGTTCTGGGTTAAGCGTTTCAAGCCAATATGCTGTAAGTGCTCTACATGTATATATTCTGTAATGCTGTACAATATCGTATTATCTTTCTCTCTCTCTATCTCACCAGTCGAACCGGCCTTAAGAGCTGTAATTAAGATAATGATTTCAACATAGCTCTATCACGTATGAAAAGGCTGTATAATGTTTACCCTGTATCGTCGTCAGCCACTTAAAGTGCCCTGGTGGACGTAGGCCTCCCAAGTCGGCGCCATAGACGACTTTTTTATTTGTGGAGCAACCATTTCTTACGGAAATGTTGCTTACTACGCCTTCGTTTAAACAGGATTCCTTCTCAGTGATAGATCATTGTTAGAGACATGGAGAATACATTCGTCTGTCAACGTGTCGATAACAATGTCACATTATCGTACTCTTCTATCCTTTTTTTTCACAAAGCTAGCCAGGCTACGTTGTGAGTGTTTTTTTACGCAACTTAATTCCAAAATCCAGACTATAACAACAATAAATTTAACTAAATATAAAAATAAACAAATCTTAATGGAATAATAAAAAAACAATTAACAAACAACAAACTTTTGCGCTCTATTGTACTTATTACAGAATGCCCGTGTGTGTGCAGCTGTGTACGGACGTAACTCAACACTCACATAGCTACGTAGTAATCACCACAAGATTCTCCGCGAGCGCTAGATGAGCTAAAAAAAGCGCTAGATTTTGATACCTATATCATGATCAAAGATACAAAAAACATATCAAGTGCGTATGCTGCTTAAGCTGACGGGTTCCATAGAAGCGAAGATAAACTTACTTAACTACGAATATATAGGGATGAACAATCATCAAAAAAGGAATCTATATTGTAGTGTTGCTAACGAGAGTTTAATCCTAGAATTACAATACCTTGGGTTATTGACAATTTATTTTCAACATGCGTAATTAAAAAATGCAATTAAAAACTAAAAATAAACTAAGTTATAAACAGTACAAGCGATTATATAGACTGTGTAACAAATCGCTGCCAGATGGGAGCGTGCCCAGAAGGCTGGCTACATTGCCGCGATGCTTATTTGTTGGATGAAACATGAGCCAGCCTTCTGATTACGGGTGGCAACAAAGAGTTTCTTGCAAATCTCTTGGAAGAAACTGTTTGCCGATGTACCCCACGGACCTAATGTTTCAGCTCGAAACGGCACAAATATGTAACCCCTTCCTATGGTTCCATATTCACGCGGCTTGAGAGCTTCAGAGAGAGAGGGCTAATTCAGACCAGCAGATTCCGAAAATATAATTTTTAGAATTTTTGTCTGTCTGTCTGTTAGAGCATCACATGCAAAGTACTCAACGGATTTAAATTAAACTCGATACAGAGCAAGCTTATATCCCGGGGCGTAGCTTAGGATACTTTTTATCCTGATAATTGACATCGTTTCCGCGGGATAGACGAAAAT
This sequence comes from Dendrolimus pini, assembly GCA_949752895.1. NCBI lineage: Eukaryota > Metazoa > Arthropoda > Insecta > Lepidoptera > Lasiocampidae > Dendrolimus > Dendrolimus pini. The sequence continues at coordinate 251,841 of OX457152.1, forward strand.
ATCGAAAAAGATGGCGCTGCGAACGCATCCTTTTTGAAAACTACCGAATGTATGTGAACGAAGAAACTCGTCACATAGCTGGCTTATATCCCGAATACTTTATTACTAAGGATACTTTTTAACTCGAGAAATGATTACGTTTCCATAGAATAGACGGATTAGCTCAATAGATGGCGCTGCAATGGCGTTTATTCAATTCATTAACAATATAAAATATATATTAATAATAAAATAAAATTCCTCTTCTTCCATCCTAAACATAATATAATTTCCAAAGGCACGAACTTCTTCATGTTGTCAAATTTCATATTCCCAGCCTTAGTTACAGCTACAAAGATAATCGGGGGTGACACATAGACAAACAAACAAGCTCTGATGTGATGACTTGAGGATTTCTTTTCAGTTGTAAATATCGGAACCCTAAAATGGTCACGCATTTGTTTTTACTTTATCAAGTACATAAATTCGGGTAGTATAAATTGTTCTTCCAGTGCCAAGAAAATTAGTTCAACAACAATGATCACGTTAGCAGTAGTTCTGGTAGCTTTAGCGGCTTTAGTATATTACGAGACGAGAAACTTCGATTACTGGAAGAAGAGAGGCGTGAAATATGAGAAGCCGCTGCCGTTCTTCGGAAACAACTTGAAAGGGTTTCTGCTAATGAAAACGTATTCCCAATATGCCCTTGAATATTATAAGAAGTACCCGAAAGAAAAAGTCGTCGGATTCTTAAGGTCTATGAAGCCTGAATTAATAATACAAGATCCAGAATACGTGAGGAGGGTTATGATTCAAGATTTCGCTCATTTTCACTCGCGAGGACTGATAACGCACAAGATGGTTGTACAACCGTTGTTTAGGAACCTATTCTTCCTCGAAGGAGATAATTGGAAACTCTTAAGGCAGAGAATGACGCCGATATTCACAAGCGGAAAGCTTAAGGCAATGTTTCCTTTGATTGTTGAAAGAGCAGAAAAATTAAAAGCAAGGACACTAAGTTCTGCTGCGAAAGGGGCTACTTTAGATGCAAAAGAATTAATAGCCCGATACACAACAGACTTCATTGGAGCCTGTGGTTTTGGTGTAGAGTCAGATTCATTGAACGACGAAGATTCGGAATTCCGAAAACTGGGCGCAAATTTCTTTAACAATAGAAGTGCTAAAGATGCCTTTTATACAATTTTGAAACATGTGTTTCCGGAGTTGTCGAAAAATCTTGTAATACTTAAACATGTAGAAGATTCTATGAAAGATTTTGTAGGATCTGTAATGAAAAAACGTAATTATCAACCGTGTGGTAGAGGGGATTTTATTGATTTATTATTGGAATGTCAGAAGATGGGGACAATTTACGGGGAATCAATAGAAAATATTCACAATGGGGTTCCAGAGAAAGCTAGTTTGGAGTTTGATGATGATTTAATAATGGCACAAGTATTCGTTTTCTTTGTCGCTGGATTTGAAACTTCGTCTTCTGCCAGTAGTTTTACCTTACATCAGTTGGCATATCATCCGAGAGTACAAGAAAAGGTACAAAAAGAAATCGATGAAGTGCTGTCCAGACACAACGGGAAGCTGAGTTATGATGCAATAAAAGAGATGACTTATTTAGAATGGACTTTGAAAGAAGCTATGAGACTCTTTCCAATATTGGGCGTGTTGGTCCGAGAATGCTCCAGACCTTATCATTTCCCTGAAATTAATTTGAAAATCGATCCAGGAATTAAAGTTATGATTCCAGTAGCAGCATTGCACAACGATCCGCAGTACTTTAGGGATCCTGAGGAATTTAGACCCGAGAGATTTCATCCCGATGAGTTTGGCACGATTCAGAAACAGTTGTATATGCCATTTGGCGACGGCCCCAGGAATTGTATCGGTAAGTACACCATAACCATGCGTAAGTGTCTGTGCTAGTTGGATGCTTGAAGGATTCCTCTAATTATAATATAACAACTATAACAATGCGGACATAAATCTTTATTCAATTTTTAAAATGAATAAAGTTTTTGTCGCAGCTACCCGCTAGCTCGCCGCTGCTACATGGAGTTCATGGTTTTGATAGTATCATTTCTTATCGAAACCGCATGCTAAAACAAAACTCAAAACACTTTATACAAACAAACCTCTCTGAAGTTCTTGAAAGTGATTACTACCCCTAACCCCTATTTGTTATTAGCGATATTATAAAGTACTTTAATAATTTTCTACTCTCGGCGGTCGATAATTAAACAGTTACCACTCGATCAGTTATTGCCGCTGGGCGACTACCGGTGCCACTTCTCGCCCCGTAAACAGCACGGAGTGGGGATGAGAACGAAGCCGGTCTCCTGTCTTTCTAATAAGCTTTCTCACACCCACTAAAGTTTAGGGCCTAAACTGTTTTCGGCCATTATTATTGTGCGACGATCGTAGCAGTGACGCTTTTATTTATCATTTTACTTTCTCAGTGCAACTCTCATATATTAAGTATATCCTCATAGTAAATGTATCACCAATTTGCAGTGCTATAAATGTTTAACACGAACCCGATTGCAGCGCCTCCTACATATATATCGTTAGGGGGCGTCCATAAATTACGTGAGGTGTTTTTTAAATTTTCTGCGGTAGACAGTGGCGTATTAGAAATGGAGCAAATGACTTTCCGTCATGCTCTTTAAAGTCCGGAATTGTCAAATGTCCATCAACTTGAGTGGTAGGGTATGGAGGTGGCAGAAAACGGTCGTGAATCTATATGCAGATCACTCCGGCGTGGGCTGCAGCACTTCTGGTCATCGCATTTTACAACCTAAAAAAATATATTAACAATTTCCCTTTGTAACTCTTAATAAAAATTTGTTGATATTCGTGCTCGTTAAAAAAAAAAAAATTGGCACGCATAAAAATTTGATATAAACCAACTGCCAATGTACCTGGAGTAAATATTGGCTCTCCCTAACGTGCTCAGTGTACCATTCTTCGGCTGGCAGGTCTGGAACGCTGGAAGTGTCATTATTCGGGTCTATATATTCAGCGACTACTTCGTGTCCGTCAATGCAAACTGCAGACCATATTTCAGCCAAAATATCCCCTGCCTTTTTGAAATTATCCTTTTCCAGACTTTCGTCTAATGTTCTGCCGCTAGAGTCAAGATGTGTCCCAAAAGAATCATGGGGAAGAACAACGCCTGTTAGTTCTCGACTGAGTGGAGCCATGCGTCTCTCTACTCTGTTGAATGCGCTCCTGCCAGGGGCATTAGTCACAATTAATACTGCGTCCAAATCATATTGTTTAAAATGCTCTATGGCGTGTGCGATCACTTTGCGATATCGCGGATTCTCGTCAGATCCACCGTCACTTGAAATTATAAGAACAGGTTTAACTTTGCTGTCTATATTCTTTATAAATTTGGAAAAAGACTCAATTGTTAAAAGAGTGTCCAAGTCTTGAACGTGACTAGTTGCAGTTGACGAAGAGTGCTTGCCACTTCGTATTGCTATGTAAGTTGGTCCACTGTATGAAACAGCTTCTGGTCGTCCCATCTCAAAAATTGCGTGATATTTGCCGAGACCCCCCCCCCCTCTCTCTCCAACGTAAGATTAGATGAGATTTGACTCGACCCCCTCCCCCCCTTAAACACCTCACGTAATTTATGGACGCCCCCTTATAAATGCATGGAAATAACAGTTTTAGAGTAAACAGCTACAGTATTCTTGTTACAGTTAGGAAATCTTTTACGATGCTTCTAAATAACTCGCAAAATATATTGCTTCTGTCCTTCACTCCTTAACAGTTAGTTAGTTGCAGTTAGTTACTCCTGGATCATTGCAATGCCTCTCTCAGCGAGATTATGCCATTTACCTATTTGCCCTAACTCTGATAGTTTCGCTGAAAAAATTGCAAAAAACCGAAAATAAAAAATAAAAATGATGAACTTCAAAGCTTTGAAGTTAGCCACTAGAATCGGGTCCTTAATTTCTATTTTTTCCGGGCAGGATAACATCTGCCGGGATCATTAGTGATATATAAATTACATTAAAATTGACAATGTTACTTCCAGGTGCCCGCCTAGGCCTGATGCAGTCCGTGGCAGGCCTCGCCGCCATCTTGTCAGCGTTCACAGTGGAACCAGCTCCAGAAACAGTCCGTTATCCACCAATCAGCACCCAAATAGGCATTATACAAAGTGTCAAGGGTGGGTTACCGTTGTTGTTCAAAGAACGAAAGTCGACCCTTTAGGATTTTATAATTCATAATATATTCTTTTAAATAATGATATATGATATTTCTGACATTTATTGTGTGTGTTGCGTGGGGCCATGTGGAGGCCAACACGTAGAGGCCCCTTGACAAATTTAATCTAAATGCGGCGTGACAGTGACCGGCGATTATCCCTGTCTACACCATATAATAATGCACCCAAGGACAAGCCCCAGCCAGTGTAGGACTATTGTGGAAAATGAGGACAAAAAGTACCGGGCTATTGGGGTGAACTGCTAGTGGTACTGGGGTTCTGGGAATATGGGGACTATGGCGTCTGCCCGTCGCAATGTTCGGGGATAATGGAAAAATGGGCAGACGGTGACTCGCCACTCCCTGCATGGGCCCCAAAAAATGCCATAAAAGGCAGGGGCAACATGGGTATGAGTGGGGTTATGAGGGGTGTAGAGAGGTGGGCTGCAGGTTCACCGAAGTTACTTCCACCCCTGGAGCTTGAGTCTTAGCTCTAGCGATCTCCACTCCGTGCCGGCTGGCTAAGGCAAGCACGGAGGCGGGGGCCTTGTCTTGGACCCCGGAGTCAGGTACGAGGTGTCGCCACTCACCTAAGGCTTCACCACAAAGCCCCCATGCGGGATTATTTAGTTTTATTATTAGTTAATTTATTTACATGATATTATAAAATATATGTTTACGCAATGAAAACACCCGTATTTTGTGTATTGCTAGCCTGCACCTCTGTTGAAGGCAAAGACATGGGTCGAGCTGTCACGGTAAGATACTAACAGGTCAGGGTCGCGGTGCTTTACCAGCCGTGGAGGAACACTGGTAGACGAATTTCAAACTCAATTTTCTTCTGGTGGTGAGATAAAAAAATCTCGCATATATCAATTTTTTTTTATTGCAGGACTTCAGCGGACAGGCGGACGGCCCACTTGATGGAAAGCGGTTACCATCGCCTATTGACATTTGCAACACCAGGAGGAGGTGCTACAAATGCGCTGCTGCTCTCACAAGGGCGACTGGAACCTGGTCGTTAATGCCGGAACACAAATCAAGGTTGTTATGGCGTTATGCTTTAGATTAAGGATGGTAGCCATCCAGTCGGGCAAATGCCCGACCACCTGGCTTTGGGTTGTTTGTCGCCACTTACGACAGGCCGCCCCAACGCACGAAATTGTATTCTTTCTCCGTTCCTGCACGGATAAACATCTTTACATAGTAAAAAACAATGTCGCTTTCTGGTGACTGTTTACTATTTCCTTTTAAACCATGCAACGGATTTTTAAGCGGTTTTCTTGCCTACAGTTAGATAGTTTTTCACTGAAAGTTTACATCTAAAGACAAATAAAATTGAAGTGTCTGTTTGTAATGTCAAAATAGCAGCTTTTATATATTGTGACGGCTAGCGACAGTTGCAATCACAGAGTACTTTATATATACTGTTGCAATTCAGCAAAGATATAATACGGCCGGCGTAACTGGCGAATGTGAACATAGGCTCTGCGAACTTTAGCGCATGTAAACTCGTGAACAAAATACAATGACCAACTAGTACAAAGCAATGAAAAAATGAATCGCAACAAAATTTCAACTTGAAGTGTTACGGGCAGATTGTTAATGTACTTGTCCAATTTGAAAACCATCAGTTGAAGATTTTCCACTTGTCCGTTGCGATTCGTTTTCCCACATATCCGTTGCCATTCGTTTTTCCACTTGTCCGTTGCGATTCGTTTTTCCACTTGTCCGTTGCGATTCGTTTTCCCACTTATTCGTTACAATTCGTTTTCCACTTGTCCGTTGCGATTCGTTTTCCCACATATCCGTTGCCTTCGTTTTTCCCACTTATCCGTTGCAATTCGTTTTCCACTTGTCCGTTGCGATTCGTTTTCCCACATATCCGTTGCCTTCGTTTTTCCACTTGTCCGTTGCGATTCGTTTTTCCACTTGTCCGTTGCGATTCGTTTTCCCACTTATCCGTTGCAATTCGTTTTCCACTTGTCCGTTGCGATTCGTTTTCCCACTTGTCCGTTGAAGTTTCACTTCTAATATGTGTCCCAGCACACATTTCGGTTTTTCGCAGGTTTACTGCAAATTATGATTTGGTTAGGTTAGGTACATTTTAATGGTGTAAATGTAATACGCTACACACGCACCAAATATTTTTATACGTCAACAGTTTTGCCGTTCGTTGTCGTTCACTTTTGTTGTGACTTTCGAAAAACTGAACCGTTGGCAAAGTTTTCTTGTTGTTAATTTGTTTCCTTAACAAACTCTCTATTTTTTTTTTTTACATAGACTACAAATAGTGGCTGTTTTACCCAGTCGCGTGGAGAGTAGAGGTATAGATAATAAAACTACGTTTTAACGATTTTAAGCGCGGTAGTAAACGTAGTTTTATTATGTAAACGAGTACAAGGCGCAAAAAGTTAAGAAAATATTAGCACAGTATAGTTCGATGCAAACTTAAGTTTGTCTACATTAATGTCGGCTCGGAACATCGCACATTCCGATGCGCTGAACGCGACTTTAGGTATTAGAGGGACGAGGTATATCCTCGCTCGCTCTCTCGCTCGCTTTCTCTTTTACGGGATTTCCCCGACGCTCGGCTCACTGGGGCTTCAATAGCGCTTTCGGAGATAGATAAAGCGCTTTTTAGGGCAACCCAGCTCCCAATTGTATTAAACAACTTCTGGCGCAAAATCTTACGCTTTTTGTAAATTGCACATATCGAATTAATTTTAAAGTAAATATATGAATATCTGGACTAATATTATTAAGAGGAAAGATTAGATTGTTTGTTTGCATTGAAGAAGCTCTGAAACTACTGAACCGATTTGAAAAATTCTTTCACTGTTGGCAAGCTACACTATCTCCGGGTGACAAAGGCTATATTATATTTACGAAAAAATTAGAGATCCTTATTAAAGCTCCAATAATGTAACGCAAGGTGTAAAAAATACCTAAAATCGCGTGCACTGCGAAAACTATTGACGATAGAATAAAATAATGTACTACGACTTTGCAGAACACATCATTTTTTACAAAAAGTGTCGCGACAACATATATCTAACTATTATAGTTATGCCACAATAAGTGTTCTTTTATTTTAAAAAATTAATTAAAATGCCGCCGCTAGAAAAGGCTCTTTATTTGTATCTTGGTATTAATCCTTATCAAAATAAATTACTTCATATTCAAGACTGCTTTAATACCTTTATATAACTTTTTGAATTATTCAATTCGGACATTCCATTCGAAAGATATCACGAGTTTAAAAATGTAAGAATTACTGACGGTGACCACGTGACTGTGACACCTTTTCGTGAGCCAAAAATCCGTAAGACTCCCTCTATATAGAAGTTTCACTTCAAAAAATAACCACGAAGGCTAAGGCGGGTGCTCCGCTTCGCTTCTAACTTATGTCAAAAATGAAAACATGTCACTACAGACCAACAGACTCCACGTAGGATTGGCTACATCTAGTTGTAGCCAGCATAAAGAAGGCTATACCTAGTTTTAACCAAATGAACTCGGCTACGCCTAATATTAGCCGTGAACAAATCTTTTACACCTAGGTTTAAAAACCGAAGTGCGGCTATACCTAGTTTTAGCCGGCTAGAACTAGGTGTAGCCGCACTTCGGGTATTAGCCGTGACATATACATAAAATATCGCCACTCCTCAGCAAATGGAAGTGTAGTAAGACATGTTTGCAAATACTTACTACATTTCCTACAAGTCCTATAAAATAACAGATATATAATAAACTAGCTGTCCCGGCAGACGTTGTCTTGCCATGAAAACATAAAAATGTAGGCCCCGATTCTATTGCCACCCACCGGTTCCAATTGTGAATCTAAACCATCCGGGGACCCCACAATACACACAAAAACAAAATCATCAACACTGGCTCAGGAGTTAGGAGGATCCTAGAACCCGATGCAAGCGCCACCTACAGGTTCCAGTTGTAAATCTAAATCACCCGTGGACCCATCCAAACACACACAACAAGTTGAATCAAAATTGGTAAAGTCGTTCTCAAGTTACGTGCGTCCATACATTTCTACGATTCATACATACATAACTTCACGCCAGGTCCCTTGCGGGGTAGGCACGAACAACGAAGAGCCATTTAGGCTTATTCTTACACACCTCACTTGCTTCTTTGACATTCATAGCTCTTGTGATGCACGCTCGTCTGTTCTTAAGGCTCCTGATTTCTACGATTCATTTTTATATATAAGAGAGAGAAGATAACCTATAAAGTTGACGTTCTGCAATACTGAGAATTTCACAGGAAAATAATTTTTGTTTGGTTAAGAATTCAGATTAATTTTTATTTTAAAAACATAGATATTTTTTCAAAATTAGTCATTTGTTTATTGATGAGCGTTATGTTTTCATCGCCCTTGAATCTTTTTCGTCATTGTGGATACGTTAAAAATTCGAGTCATCGTGGAATACGTGTACTGTCGTGGCAGCAACGCGGCACAAGTGAAGCTCAACATCGACGGAGCGAACGGTTTGCCTGTTTCCGTTTTGTAAATTTCGACCTAAAAAAAAATTTCGTTTAAAAAAACCGACTCATGCCGCCTATAAAACTTATATCTAAAATTATGGTTTAAAACCACACTTATTGCTCTACGCATTGTGTCAGGGGCTGTTAAAATTTTACTACAAAATTAAATATTTCATGTAAGTTCATTCCTTCTTCGCTGTCCGCCATTACACAAGTCAAAACGAACTCAAGCATTTTTATTTAAATTTTAATTCACATCCTTATGTTATCTGCTAACTGTTTTGAATGACTTTACAAACTAAAAAGTATAAAATAACTTATTTCTAAAGCTTAGATCATTATAACTCAATGTTCTAAAGCTATTTCTTGAACGACCACGGGCCATAAAAATGGCCCGGACTTTTGGAGGGCTTGCGCGGGGCCATGGAAAGACCAACACGTAGAGGCCCTTATTTAATGTAAATGTGGCGTGACACTGACCGGCGATTATCCCTGTCTACACCATATAATAATGCAACCAAGGACAAGCCCCGGCCAGTGTAGGACTATTGTGGAAAATGAGGACAAAAAGTACCGGGCTATTGGGGTGAACTGCTAGTGGTAATGGGAGTTTGAGAATATGGGGACTATGGCGTCTGCCCGTCGCAATGTTCGGGGAACATGGAAAAATGGGCAGACGGTGACTCGCCACTCCCTGCATGGGCCCCAAAAAAGGCCATAAAATGCAGGGGCAACATGGGTATGAGTGGCTAAGGGGTGTAGAGAGGTGGTCTGCAGGTTCACCGAAGCTACTTCCGACGTTAGACCATTTATCACTTCCACCCCTGGAGCTTGAGTCTTAGCTCTAGCGATCTCCACTCCGTGCCGGCTGGTTAAGGCAAGCACGGAGGCGGGGGCCTTGCCTTGGCCCTCGGAGTCAGGTACGAGGTGTCGCTACCCACCTAAGGCTTCGCCACAATTCCCCCCTGCGGGATAAAGCTATTATTATTAATATATATTATCTTAACATCTTAAAGTCGATGCTTAGTAATTTTCAAAATATAGTAATTTTTATGTTTTACTTTGCACCGACTTAAAGATGTTTTAGATAATATATATATTAAGAATAATAGCTTTAGAAATAAGTTATTTTTATACTTTTTAGTTTTTGAAGTCGGTTTTTTTAAACGAAGTTTTTTTTTGTTACTTTTTAGTGTCTAGCTATGGGTACGCCTACGAAAGATGACACACGGAATGGAAACTTTTTCATAAAAAATGTTCATAAAATTAAAACTGCTGGGCCATACTATGTCAATTTTTTAGGAAACCAAATGGCAGCTATTCCGCGTCGAACAAAAAAGAATCACTTAAATCGGATCATAAATCTCGGAGTAATCGGTGAACATACATTTAAAAAAAAGATTCCGACGAATTGAGAAACTCCTCCTTTTTTGAAGGCGGTTAAAAATCTTGTCAAATGAGTGCCCCAGGAGCTTAATGATCGCCAGCGCATGGATTCTGTTTAACAATCACAAAGGCTCAGCAAATAGTTTGGACCCTGGTTCAGCACATAAACAGTGCCCTAAACGAAAAATTACCCCTAGAAAAATGATGATCATTGTTTGGTGGTATAGCGCCGGTATGATTCATCACAGCTTCTTACCAAACAAGACTAGCATTACTGCAGATGCATACTGTGAAAAAATTAACAATGATTGTGCGCAGCTCGTCCCACATATAACAAATATTGTTTGCACGCTGATGTGCTGGGCCTAGGATACCCAGGTCGATGTAGTGGTGGAAGTTAAACCACTGTTATGGGGTGAAAATTGTAATAAAATCACTTATATACCTACGAGGCGTTTGCCTTCGGCTACAATCCTATCGGAAGAAGCCATAAAATCATAAAATGCAACTACAAAAACTAGGGCTGATTGTTAATGTACTTGTCCAATTTGAAAACCTGCCCGTAAAACTTCAAGTCAAAATTTTGTTGCGATTCATTTTATCACTTGTCAGTTGAAGATTTTCCACTTGTCCGTTGCGATTCGTTTTTCCACTTGTCCGTTTTTTTCTAAATTAATTAATTATTAGTAAATTAATTTTAAGCTTATTTATAATAAGCCAATCAATTATGTCAGATAGTGATTTATTTATTTAACTTTCATAATTATTTATATTTTTGGGGAATAAAGCCATACCGTTATCCATGAATAGAACCATTGGCAAATTTACGGTCATTTAAATATTTAAAAATAAGAAAAGTCCTGACATACTTCCTTGTTCCATCCACTCCACACTTGTTCTGGGGTCTGATATATATTTATTGTTTTAGTTTTGGAACATAATCTTGTAATTTTTGCTTATTGTTCTGTCCAATAAATACGAATTTTTATTTTACTTCAGTACAAATGTACTGGCTGCACTTACTTTATCTTGTTATTAATTTACATTCTGAAGTTCACCAAAACATTGGTCCTTTTTATCTTACATTTATAACAATAACAAAAGTTGATTGAGGGTGCGACGCAATAATCGACGCCAGTGCGCACCCTCCAACAAGCCATAATCTCTCGATTATCTTATCACTGATTAATCATTTTCTCTGCAAAACCTATATATATACATCATCAACGCTTAATTACAATTGTTTGACTTTAAACAAAATGATCACTTTGGCTATAATTTTGATAGTTTTTACAGTGCTACTCTATTACGGAACAAAGCCCTATGATTATTGGAAGAAGAAAAGGGTAAAACATGAACGACCGTGGCCTTTTGTAGGTAATAATTTTAAAGTAATTTTACTCAAGAAAAGCATTTCCGAACTAGCTGAAGAATACTACTGGAGATATCCTGATGAAAAAGTACTCGGATTTTATAGAGCTTTAAAACCTGAGTTGATAATACGTGATCCGGAGCTAGTTAAACGAGTTTTGATACAAGACTTCCAATACTTTCACTCAAGAGGCATGTTACCCGATAAGAAAGATGTAGAACCCTTGATGAGGAATTTGTTTACGGCTGAAGGTGATTACTGGAAGTTAGTCAGGCAAAGAATGACTCCTACTTTTACTAGTGGAAAGCTTAAAGCTATGTTTCCATTAATAGTTGAAAGGGCTGAGAAATTAAAGGCTAGGACATTAAATGCTGCAGCGGAAGGTACTGTATTAGATGCTAAAGATTTGATGGGTAGATATACTATAGATTTTATTGGAGCATGTGGTTTTGGGCTTGATGCAGATTCGTTGAATCAAGAAGATTCTGAATTCACGAAGTTAGGTATCAAGATTTTTCAAGTCCGATTAAGAGATATATTTGTATCTCTTCTTAAGCAATTCTTTCCGGAGACTTTCAGAGGTTTTAAGGTTATGGAGCACTTGGAATATGAATTGAAAGAATTTGTTGGGTCTATAATGAAGAAAAGGAACTATAAATCCTGTGGTAGAGGTGATTTTATTGATCTGTTATTAGATTGTAGGCAGCAAGGTACAGTTTATGGAGAATCTATAGAAAAAATACATAATGGTGTACCAGAAATGGCCTCGTTAGAATTTGATGATGATTTGATAACAGCACAAGTATTTGTCTTCTTTGCTGCTGGATTTGAGACATCATCCTCTGCTACTAGCTTTACTTTGCATCAACTAGCATACCATCCAGATATACAGGAGAAAGTACGAGCAGAAATAGACTTTGTGCTGACAAAACATGGCGGGAAACTCAGCTATGACGCAATTAAGGAGATGACTTATCTCGAATGGACTTTGAAAGAAGCTTTAAGATTGTTCCCAACATTAGGCTTTTTGATTCGGGAATGCGCTAGGCCTTATCACTTTCCAGAATTGAACCTAACTATAGATAAAGGAGTGACAGTGCTGATTCCGGTGCAAGCGTTACACAAAGATCCGTTATACTTCAAGAATCCAGAGGAATTCAGACCAGAACGATTTCACCCGGATGAGTTTGGTTCCGTTCAGAAATATTTGTATTTGCCGTTTGGTGAAGGACCCAGGGCTTGTATAGGTGAGCACAACTTACTTTGTTATGTGATACTAAAGAATTTCATCATAATTAACAAAAAAAAAATTTTTATATCAATTTTTATTTAAATTACTTTAAAAAAGAGAAAAAATAAACTCCCAGGGACACAAATCTCATTTTTTTTTACAATATACATATTAATATAGCATGTGTATATATATATATATATATATATATATATATATATTATTTATATATATATATTATTTTTATATATATATATATGTGTGTGTGTGTGTGTGTGTGTGTGTGTGTGTGGGTGTGTATATGTATAGCTTACTTATATCACAAAAGCATTGCAGATATATTTTTAAGATTTTTTAAAAAATATCGTATTTTTCATCATTATCACTTCATTTCGAAGATAAGAATGTAACAAAGGTGCCCTTTTTATAATTGCATATTTATTATGCATTCATAAGATAAAAAATTATAAGATAATTACAAGGTAATAATTATTATAATTTTGATAAGACTAAGTTTTCTGTGTTCCCAGGTGCCAGGCTTGGGTTGATGCAGTCCATAGCTGGTCTCGCGGCCATCTTGTCCACTTTCACAGTCGAACCAGCTCCTCAGTCCATCAGACACCCAATAATTAATTCTAGATCAATAGTCGTGCAAAGTATAAAGGGTGGACTACCACTATTGTTCAAAGAAAGAAAGGCTGTTTAGAATTTAGTACGAATTAAAAAAAACTACGATTTTTGGTACAAACTCAAATCTCAAAAGGCGGACTGATTGTGCTACTTAAAAAAACTCTTTCGAGTTTAGAACATATTTTAAAAAACATACATGACTCTGGCTGAATGCACAAATCGTGCCAAGCCATTATTGCACAAAGAAGAAGAAAAAAAACCATGCTGTTTTAAAACAAGAATAAAGCCTGTTTTTAATTTGTATAGGAATTTTAAAAAAGAAACCATTTTTAGCTATTTATTTGTATTTTTTTTTGTAAATTAAGCTGTATATAGAAATGATTAGTATAAGATTATTTTAATTTTGTTTATGTAATTATTGTAATTGATTAATTATTTTGATTAAATGAATGAAAAAGAATTTGTTCAAATCAAATCAAATTTATTTGTTCAAATGACGCAACGCAGTGTTGCCAGATGGGGGGGATTTCCTGCAAATTCGGGTTTTTTTTTCGACGTTGAAGGGAAATTCGGGGGTAAAGATCCTTTGGGGGGACATTCGGGGGGAAAATTTTTTTGAAGGAATTTTGGAGATTTTTTAAGTACCAGTAATTCATCTACAAACACAATTCTCCTCACCACAATTATTATATCTAAGTTATAATACAATATTATTACTTAATCTTAGGATTATATTTTACTAGTGAATCATACTTCAATTCAATAGTTCATTTTAATAATTCAATTCATTCGTTCGTTCGTTCATTTACGTCATTTATTTATTATTTATTTATTTATTTATTTATTTAAGGAAAACCTACAGCTAAAACATTTGATTAGATATCTAAAATTAATACAAGAAAGCCAATGACAGGTTTTCACGGATAAGATATAGCTTAAAAGTAACATGCAAACATAAAAAACATTAAAAAGGCACCGAGATGTCTAATCTCTATTGAAAAATTTCAGGCTTAGACACCGCTTGGCTCCTGAAGTACTGATTGAAAATGGGTCGATATCATCGCATTTAGTTACATTATTTAAATAGTTACTTGCTCGCACTAAAAATGAATTTTGTCTATAATTAGTAGAACTTAAGGGTACATTTATGGGTTGATTGAAGCGTATAGATTTCGAAGGAATATTAAAATAGACTTTACTTAGGAGATCTGGACAATCAACATCAGAGGCGATAATCTTTTGAAGTAGTAAAAAATCAGCAATATCACGTCGTTCTTTCAGTGGCAATAGGTGAAACTTTTTACAGAGATCAAAATACATATCACCAGTGTATTGGATCTTTTCCCTATAACATAAATACCGAATAAAACGCTTTTGTACACTTTCAATGCGGTCAATATATTTGAGATACCGTGGGTTCCATATATGACATGCATATTCAAGATGAGATCTGACATAGGTACAGTATAAAATTTTGAGTGTTTTAATCTCATTAAAGCAGTTAGATATTCTTAAAATGAAACCAAGGGACTTGGAAGCTTTATTGACTATTTTATTGATATGAACGTCAAATGTTAACTTACTATCGTGGTACACACCCAGATCACGGATTTCGCTAGCCTTCGGTAATATCTGACCCGATAGGGTATAATGGGTTAGGATGACATTCTCTAAATGAATTATATAGGGCTAGTATAAATAAATAAATAAATAAATAAATTTTATGAACATTTTTTATGAAAATAAATTCCTTTTCGTTCCATATGTACACCGATTACTCCGAGATTTATGATTCGATTTACGTGAATCTTTTTTGTTCGACGCGGAATAGCTGCCATTTGGTCCCCTAAAATTTTTATATAGTTTCGCCTAGTAGTTTTCATTTTACGATCATTTTTTTGTTCCCGTTTCTTGGGACCTATATTTTTTAAGAAGCGCGGTACCATTCGTTGGTCCACCCATACATGGCTAGACACTAAATTTAACAAATAAAAACTTCGTTTAAAAAAACCGACTTCAAAACTAAAAATTAAAATGTATAAAATAACTTATTTCTAAAGCTATTATTATTAATATAATATATACTATCTAAAACATCTTGAAGTCGGTGCAAAGTTAAACATAAAAATTACTATATTTTGAAAATTACTAAGCACCGACTTTAAGATGTTTTAGATAATATATATTAATAATAATAGCTTTAGAAATAGGTTATTTTATAGTTTTTAGTTTTTTAGTTTTTGAAGTCGGTTTTTTAAACTAAGTTTTTATTTTTTATTATGAAAAAAATCCACTCCGTTCCATATCTACACCGATTTCGCTGAGATTTATGATGCGATTTTCGTGATTCTTCTTTAGTTTGATGCGGAATAGTTGCCATTTGGTCCCCTAAAAATTCAAGATACTTTGGCCCAGTAGTTTTCATTTTGTGATTTTTTTCCGTTCCCGTTTCTTGGGACCTATATTTTTTAAGGCGCGCGGCACCTTTGTAGGCTTACTCTGGGTAAGCCTACAAAGGTGCCGCGAGACACTAAAGAGTAACAAATAAAAAAACTTCGTTTAAAAAAACCGGCTTCCAAAACTAAAAAGTATGAAATAACTTATTTCTAAAGCTATTTTTAATTATAATATCTTAAACTTTAATAATAATAGCGTTAGAAATAAGTTGTTTTATACTTTTTAGTAAGTATTTGAAGTCGGTTTTTTTAAACGAAGTTTTTTTAAACTTAATTTTGAAGAAAGTTTTAAGTATTTATACACGTTTCTTGTTAATTTTTGTTTCTGTGTGTGACATTTATTCAATCATAAAATATGTGTGTTGTGGTGACCTTACGTATAACTTATTATATTAATTTATTCTAATTTTAATACTAAACTTATACTAGTGTAGAGTGTATCTGTTACATGCTGATGTTGTGAGGAAGTGCATGTGCAGTGTGTGCCTTATGTACCTATATATATTATCCTATTTAGTGCCATGTGTGTTGTTTTCTCCTTTCTGTGACTGGGTTATTAATTTTTAGGCTCTTTGTGTGTCTTGGTTTGTTTGTGAATTGTGCGTGTAATGCAATGCGGTGCTAGTGTGCGTTGGTTTGAGTGTGTGTAAGTTTTGTTGTTAGTTGTGTGTTTGTGACTTTGTGTGGTGTTATAATTTATTGTTTAATTGTTGTGACAATGTATTGACAGGGAATTGTTGTTGAAAAAATTTCAGTTGGTGATCATTTTCCCTTATTGCGTCTTACTCGTGTAATTAGCTTAAAGGCCTCTGTTCGAAATATATATCGAAATAGAACATAGCCGGTTTTCGATTATTACGAGAGTCATACGAGAGCACTTTTTTATCGCGTCGAAAAGACTGTATGCCGCGGAATTGCATTAAAGACTCACGGATTAATTGATTTATTGAGAATTTTATATTTGCCAGCGAGTGGATTATTATAATAATGGTGATAATTTAATATACCCAGTGAGCACCAGCGGTGTTTTATATATTTCCTCTCAAAGGGCACCCCTGTGACGATAGTGACGGCTTAGTGTTCCCCCATGTTCCTATTCCCGCCACCGCCGGCTGGAGTACTAGGTAAGTACCTAAATACTAACAATTACCTTATGGGTGTGTGCCGTCGGGTTACCGATCCCGCCGTGTAGGTACGGTATAGCCTCAGAACTGTGACATAATGACGGCAGTAATTAGGTAGAAGCTTTTGAGATCCTGGATATCATGTAGCAGCAGAGTGCCAGCCAAAACAAGTAAAACGAGCCCAAACACGACGGGTCTATCTGGTTTAGTACATGAGTTCTTATGGCCACCTTCCGACTCCATCATTAGATCGGCACCACGGTACCATATTATTGCATTATCACGCGATATACCTACATATACGTGCAAAATTTCAGCTCAATAGAAAATCGGGAAGTAGATCTAATTTAACTTGCAAGATTCCACCCGAACTTACATACATATATAGGTACACCACTTCTAAAATCGTACTTCTAAAATCGACATATTTCTCACAAAATATGCTTTATGATAACTGCATATGGCTATATTGATACTAATAATCAATTATTTCAAAAATTTTGAATATATAAAATTCATGGTAAGCACCGTCACCTTACGCCCGACAAAAATAGAACCGTAAGGAACCGTGGTACGGCCACATTAGCCCCCCTTTTTTTGGAAATCCGATTGAGGACTAAGCCGCGACAAGGGAAGAACCTTGGGGGGATAATTCGCGACCTAGTGTGGGATTCGCCAGATCGGGGGTGGCACTAGCATGCCCAGTCAGAACTGGTGCCATGCTATTGCCACTCCCCAGTTAGGGATACCCACTAAAACCCCTGGGTGTTCCGTCCTTCGCCTTATGCCAGGGCTACGGGTATATGACCTAGCCTCTCCGCAGCCCTGGCAGGCGTGGGCCCCCAACACGGGGCCTCTTCCAATGCCGGGGGACTCATTCCAAGGCATCGTCATGCTACATTAGCCCCCCTACCGTAAACTCGAATGGGTGGGTGTTCATAGCTATTGTGTATCAGAAAGTCGTGTTATTTGATTATTTTTGAACTGTAAGTTGATTGGTCAAAATACCTTTTTCCTTATTTTGCGTCAAAAAACAAAATACCCACTGAGTAAAGTATTTATAAGGGAGCACCGGTTACTCAGGTCACTACAATAAAATTTCTTGGTATGTGATGATGACACAATTTACAATTTTTAGCTAGATATGTTGCTGGGGAGTTTCTTGCCGCTTCTTCTCCTTAACAGCAATAACATACATAACATAACATACATAGACTAGGAAGTAAAATAAAATTTTAACCTATATGTATAACCTTCAAAAAGTGGAACTTATTTCGAATAAAAACTTTTGAATTTAAATTTGATAATGTGTCTTGGAGAACTCACATAGGGGAAGTCTGTACCAAAGTATACAAATTTACGTATGCGCTATATATCCTCAAAAAAAAGCTAGTCGACAAGTTCATAATCAATATGTGCGTATCATGCCAATGTGAGTTCCACGTTGAAATCGCAGGGACAAGGGCAAGACGAGAGTTATCTGTCTTTCTGTCTGTTCCGTTTTCACAGAAAAACTACTGTACCGATTTGGTTGACTCTTTATTCCGAAAATTGAGATAGATTGCGGGATAAAAATAGATTTGTCTCTTTGTTTGTTATGCTTAGGGAAGAAAGTTAATGTTATATTGTTGTTGTTTATTTGTACACCACATAGGCAGGCAAAGGAATCTTAGTCCATACAGCCAATTCTGATGTTTAATAGGTCTTCGTATAGTAGCGCAGTTGTATTGCAGGCTACAACCGACGCCATTCAATGGAGTTCTTGTGAAAACTCGAAAGGCCACATCTGACTATACAGTTCACATTTTTCATAAAAACACATAATTTCTACTCAAAAACCATCAATATCCTGCAATTATTGTTCATTTTAGAGTAATTATACACATTTTTAGAAAATAAAACTGCATAGCACAACGTCTCCTTTCAGTTCCCGCCAAAAACTCCTTAATGTTATATTTTTGGCAGCATTGTTTTTTCTTTTGGTTAGTGATGTGACCCGCAACTAGTGCTGTGCACATATTGCCGCCGTAAAATCACCAGAAGCGCGGGGAAACGCGGCCGCCGTGTGGGAGTCGCCTCGTCGGGTCGACACTAGTATCCTCGCAGGAATGTTATTGCCACGGATTTTGCTATAGCGGATTTGTATAACTAGTTATTATTTGCTCTCGCATCATACCCCCACGCTTTAACCTATGTCCTACAATCCAACGCATTGAATTTGCCTAGTTTACTTCATTACCTCTGTTTCCCCCCTTACGCATACAAAAGAGTTCAAACATTGCGCTTCAAAATTAGAATGAAGAAAAATTTCTTCTTTGATTATGGAAGTGCCTGTTAAAGTATTAAACTCGCTAAACAACAACATGGAAATTAAATATTAAAATACATTAGGCGCTTTGTTGGCTCCGCGGCGCGCGGCCTTCGAAAAGAGAGCACACCACTTAACTCTGCCCTGATCAGAGTCTTGCCAATAAGGGACCGGGCAGTCCAATCAGCTAACATATTATTACGATAATACAGAACGTCGTAGACTCGTAAAGTATGTTTAAAAGGTGCAAATAAAATGAGTCATATTTAGTCAATTATTATTCTTTAAGCAGTATCAGGCCACTCAGAAAGTACTGCGAAATAAAGTTTTTATCGTGTTTTTTTTTTATGTATAAAAGACTGGCCAGTTATAAATTATTTTGAAAATATGATAGTCTAAGATCCCGCTATACAAGGACCTTCACCGAGATGTTTATTTGATGAAACCTTTTTCATATTTTAATTTTAATTAATTTAATGTCTCAATAAACATAAAATATTGCATATGGGTTGCCTAAAAAATTTCAGTCCAGTATATGATTAATTAATAATTTTATAAAAAATTATATTTCACCGGTTTGTTTATCAAAAAAATTCTACACCAATCGAAAGCATGAAGCCCATAGATTATGCAAATATTAGGTTGCCTATTCTTTTCCGGTCACAACCCTCGTGTAGCCAGGTATAAACAGGTAAATCGATACTAACATTTTGCACCGGTCTGATTATTGAATTAAAATTAAATGAAAATAAAGATTATTTCATTATGAACACGGTGGTATAGGGTTACCTGCGAAAAATCAGTCCCGAATTCCGGTTGTCGAATTAAAAAAAGTGAAATATGTGCGAGAGAATATGTGCGGCTGAGAGGTCCCAACCAACCATATCGCATGCGATAGAAGAGGACACAGCACAGCAGCTGTTTGAAGTCCGTCCATTTAAAGAAAGAGAGTGCGCATGCTATTTGATCTTGAAAATGAAAAGGATAGCGATAAACTCGTATACTCGTATCGATCTCTGTATACTGTGTATCATTTTGGAGTAGTTTACTATTAAAATAGAGGAATAATTATTTAATTTTTTTATGTGTTTCTATATTTTATCTGACACTAAAGTATATATACATCTTTAGTAAAGGTTATAGTATTATACATATATAATACTAATCTTACAAATTTCATCTTTATTATTAGAAGACAAAATAAAAAACAACAATTAAAAAATCTCCTGTTTATTATGTAAGTTATAAATACATTTTTTTTTCATTAGTCATCGGACATAACTATGATCTCCAACTTCTGAACCTTCTTCGTCATCACTCTTCGTTGTAGTTCTTTCAACAATGTCTTCTAAATTATCAAATTCTTCGTTTTATTTTTTATTCAAAACGGTCACTTTTTTATAACACGTGGTATGATAACCTACAAATTCAAGTGACGCACTGGGTAGCTCAACAACATTGTATTTAAAGTTTTTTCTTTTACGAAAAGCTAACTTTAATACACAGTTTTTAAAAGTTTCATCATTAAAATCAATTACATCATCATCACACAAAAAACACTTTTTTGCCATTTTTTCGACAATAAATAGTAGCACGTTTTTTAAATTGTAACTATAGCGACAATCTACTCCAAAATGAAGCACAGCATATACGAATCTATCGCTATCCTTTTCATTTTCAAAATCAAATAGCATGCGCACTCTCTTTCTTTAAATGGACGGACTTCAAACAGCTGCTTTGCTGTGTCCTCTTCTATAGCATGGGATAGGTTGGTTGGGACCTGTCACTCGCACATATTCACTTGCAGCAATATTTCACTTTTTTAAATTAGACAACCTGAATACGGGACTGATTTTCGCAGGCAACCCTACACCTAGTATCGATTTACCTGTTTATACCTAGCTACCCGAGAGTTGTGACCGGAAAAGAATAGGCAACCTAACATTTGCATATTCTATGGGCTTCATACTTTCGATTGGTATAGAATTTGTTTAATAAACAAACCGGTGAAAAGTTTTTTTTTTTAAATTATTAATTAATCATATACTGGACGGAAATTCTTTAGGCAACCCATATGCAATATGTTTATTGACACATTAAATTAAATATAAAAATAGGTTTGATCAAATAAACATCTCGGTAAAGGTCGTTTACTATGATTATTTATAACTAAAAATAGGTACGTTCCAACCATTGAGGTATAACTTTATATGATCTAAGGTTCCAACTTCAAAATTTCCCTCCACATTGTTTGCGAGCTGATTTAATTTATCGTGTCTCATTGAAAAATGGATCTGCGCCGGGAACATTTTGGCGGTATGATTTTTTACGATTTCAAGTGTCGCCTGAAGCCGGACGAATTGTACGATAGACTTCAAATGGCATTCATAGATGAAGGCCCTTCGTTGGTACAACGAATTCAAGCGCGGCCGACTAACTTCGGGGGATAAACAAAGAAGTGGGTGCTGATATATACATACTGCCTCGTCAACTCGAACGAGGGCCGCGCCGTACGTGTCGTCAACGATCCCATTCTATCAGGCGGATAAGAATCGCTTAGCCTTAAGAGAGAGACTGCGACTTTACCTCCATTTCCTTGAGCTTCCACGGTCAACTAACCACGCCTCTAGAACAGTGCTTTTCAATCTTTTTGAATACGCGACCCCTTTACAGGTTGAAAACTTTTGCCGACACCCTTGGGCCATATAGTTTTATTTATAGTATAGTTTAGTTTATTTATTTTTAAAAGAACTGGGCAAATTTATTTATATTCTTAACATGTGAATAATTAAATCGCTTGATAAGATATTGTGGCGACCGAGGGTGGAACTGCCCAGCAGGATAAATCAGTTTTAGAACTTTTAGAAAAAACTAGAACATTCCAGAATTAAAAGACAAGTACGGATATATTTAGAAAGAGATAGACGATGCACGAAAGACAGAGATAGATAGATGTTAGAAAGGGATAGACGATGAACGAAAGACAGATAGATAGATGTTAGAAAGGGATGGATGTATAAACGAAAGTTCCCGAAGAGAAGGTTCGGGAAGGGAGAGACATAGATAGATATATGGGTTCCAGAAAATTCTTGCAGGTATATAAACAGCGTAAGGCGCGCCTACCGGGCAGTTTAGAGTTGAGTTCAGTCCAAGACGGTGAAGCGACAAGTGCGATACTAAAGCGTTGGAAGAGAAGGTTAATAGAAGACGGAGACGAATTAAGTGGTGAATTTAGTGACAAGTTGGGTGGACAGATACGTGAAGGAGGTGTGTAGCGTAGTTCGAGAGAGGAACCAGAAGCGAGCTACACGCGATAATATCGGAGGTGGCCTACGCAATATCGGCGACGGTATTGAGGGTGTGACAACTTATCGTCGGGACTGTGTATCTTTGGTCGTGCATATAGGAGCAACCCTACAGAGAGGTACTACGTGCGGCTGTGTAAGTCAATAAAAGCTTTTAGTCAAAAACTGGTGTTTTCTTCCAATCCATATATGCGTACCCCCGCACACGTAACAATATAGTACTGATTCATACTTCGTGCTATCCTCAAACTGCTAACAATGAGTTGCCAGGTTTAGTTATATCAGTTTTAAGAATTCTCTGGCAAATCACTTATCTGAAGACTTAATTTAGCATTTTAAGTCCATTTCTAAGCACAATCACCTCTTCGCATCTTACACAAACAAAAATATTTTGAGTTTCAATGTGTAGTATAAATAAAGTTTTGGGAATGCTTCCAACTGACGGTGATTTGGGGCCTATTTATTATTTGTAATCTTTTTTAAAGCATGTTACACTACCGACCCCTAAACAAATGGCAGAGTAAGCGTGACCCATAAAGAGGCTGCTTGCACGTGCTCTCTCGTCGTCGCCTGCTTGCCGCACGCAATTATGAGAAACCTAGTTTATAAGAACATATATTTCCTTTTCTGTAGTTGAAATCCAAATTGTTTTTCTGAAATGTAGTTGTGGTTTTTGTAAAATGACCTACATTTGGTCGCAAATTTAACCGACTTCGAAAAAAGGAGGAGGTTCTCAATTCGTCGGGATCTTTTTTTTTTGTTGCTTTTTTTATGTATGTTCGCCGATTACTCCGTGATTTATGATCCGATTTACGTGATTCTTTTTTTGTTCGACGCGGAATAGCTGCCATGTGGTCCCCTAAAAATTTGACATAGTTTGGCCCAGTAGTTTTCATTTTACGTACATTTTTTTGTTCCCGGTTCTTGGAACCTATATTTTTAAAGAAGCGCGGCACCATTCGTAGGTCCACCCATACATAGCTAGACACTAAAAAGTGACAAATAAAAAATAAATACTTCGTTTAAAAAAACCGACTTCAAAAACTAAAAAACTAAAATGTATAAAATAACTTATTTCTAAAGCTATTATTATTAATATATATTATCTAAAACATCTTGAAGTCGGTGCAAAGTAAAACATAATAAAAATTACTATATTTTGTTTGAAAATTACTAAGCACCGACTTTAAGATGTTTTAGATAATATATATTAATAATAATAGCTTTAGAAATAAGTTATTTTATACATTTTAGTTTTTTAGTTTTTGAAGTCGGTTTTTTTAAACGAAGTTTTTAATTTAGTAGTTATTATTGAAAATTTCAAGTTGTTTCGTGTAACTTGTTATTCCACCTCCTTTTCTCGTTTTTCGTACTGCTGTGTGCATTATATATATAATCTGTGAGATTAAATAATAAATCAATGGAAATTGTTGCTTCAGTGATAACACTGATATCTATGCTTTGTAATGGATCATGATTAATTGTTCCAGAAGGCTAAATTTTTTTATCATTGAGCGTATATTGATATAGATTATTGACAGTTTATGTCTTTGACGACCACGGGCCATAAAAATGGCCCGGACTTTTGGAGGGCTTGCGCGGGGCCATGGAAAGACCAACACGTAGAGGCCCTTTGACAAATTTAATGTAAATGTGGCGTGACACTGACCGGCGATTATCCCTGTCTACACCATATAATAATGCACCCAAGGACAAGCCCCGGCCAGTGTAGGACTATTGTGGAAAAAGGGGACAAAAAGTACCGGTCCATTGGGGTGAACTGCTAGTGGTGTACTACGGGTCTGGGAATATGGGGACTATGGCGTCTGCCCGTCGCAATTGTTCAGGGAACATGGAAAAATGGGCAGACGGTGACACTCCTCTTCCTGCACAGGCCCCAAATGTCAATGGCCCCAATGTCATAGAAGACAAGGGCAACATGGGTGTGAGTGGCTAAGGGGCGTAGAGAGGTGGGCTGCAGGTTCACCGAAGCTACTTCTGACGTGATGCCATTTATCACTTCCACCCCTGGAGCTTGAGCCTTAGCTCTAGCGATCTCCACTCCGTGCCGGCTGGTTAAGGCAAGCACGGAGGCGGAGGCCTTGCCTTGGCCCCCGGAGTCAGGTACGAGGTGTCGCTACTCACCTAAGGCTTCGCCACAAAGCCCCCCTGCGGGATTATTTTACTTATTCTTATTATTATACTTTAGTTCTTTTTTTACAAGTTTTATACAGAAGTATATCACAGAATTACTTTTGAAGAATTAATGGAGTTGTAGCAAACAGTGTATACTCAATAAGACAAAGACACAATAAGAGGAAAGAAAAACTATTATTATAGTTATAATAATGACATGACGTACTAAATTTTATGTATATTTTTAAATTAATGGCGTTTAAATAGCTCAAATTTATTCGAGATTTTGAATAATAATAATAAAAAATTGGACATTTAGAGCAGTATGTTTATTTTTTACCATGATAAAACAATGATTTATAAAAATAATAAAAAACATACATATTATCAATTACACAATTTGATGCTAGAAATATCATATTTGATTAGTCAGCGTGCGGAAGTCTTTCCACGTAACAGACGCGAGGAATTTAGAGTCTGCACTATAAACTTAATTACTGCATTAATGTGCAAACGTGTCTATTGCATGGGCCCTTCATATACAATAAGCTTCCAAAGTCTCTTAGAGAGTTACCATGTACACTATTTAAAAAAAAATCGCTACTGACCACTAAGGGCCGCTTGCATAACGCTCCTTAAATTTATTTAAGAAACACTAAACCCATTTAACCCCCTTAAATACAATTAGCGTCTTGCACAACGCAAAATTTGTCGCTAAATATGTTTAAAGAACTGTCAATACATTTTATGTAAACGTATATAGGCAGTATAATATGATTAACTAATTTTATTTAAAGGTCATCGTTATGCAAGCGACCCTTAATGTAATTGACTTAAATGACATAAATATATTTGACATGTTATTATTTCGATGTATTACTTATAGATTAATACTATTTTAATGATTAAGAAAAATGTAGTTTGTATGTTCAATTGTATTGATTGATTGTATGAAATGTCTGTTTATAGTCAATATTTTAACAATAATTTTGCACGCCCAATTATGGGTTGGATGCATTGATACTATAAAAACAGTAACATCTTTGTACATGCATTACGCAATAAATAGGTGTTTTTCTATTCTATTCTATTATACAAAATCCTAAAGGGTCGATTTTCGTACTTTGAACAGCAACGGTAATCCACCTTTCACGTTTTGTATAAAAGTTGATTTGGTGCTGATTTCTGGATGACGGACGGTGTCTGGAGCTGGTTCCACTGTGAACGCTGACAAGATGGCGGCGAGGCCTGCCACGGATTGCATCAGGCCTAGGCGGGCACCTGGAAGTAACGTTATCAATTTTAATGTTTTATATATCACTAGCGGTCCTGGCAGACGTTGTCCTGCCCTGACGGCCCACTTGATGGACTGCGGTTACCATCGCCTACATTTTCTACAGCAAAGGTGCTATAAATGCGCTGCCGTTAAAGAGATACTGGAGCCTGACCACTAAATAAATTTTAATGCACCCGAAAATTTTCAAACCACTACAGGGAAAACTAGTGCGGTATACCCGGGATAAAAAAAATCACATATTTTATTACATAATCTGCTTATTTTAAATCGTTTCCAAAAAAAAATCCCGCCACATTCTCAGGATAAAAAGTAGCGCAGATATTGAGTCTAAGAATTTGCTGTCGATCAGCGAAAACCGCGTCGGAATCGGCCCAGTAGTTTTTAAGTGAACACCAAACAAACAGACAAGAAATCTAAAAAATTGCATCGTGTTCTTCGTATATATAGACACGGCATATTTAGAATCATACATGATACACTATATATAGAGAAATATTATAATATTATAGATGTGTCTACACGCTGTGATTTACATTAAATAGGAAATTAATATATATAATATGTCATTATGATCTTAAAGAACTTATACTAGGAAAACTTTGTTTGCATTTGTTAGCGGCGAGCTAATTTCATAATCAGGTAACTATGACAAAAACTTATTTATTTAAAAATTGTGTTATATTTAGAGGAATCCTAAATGCATCCAACTAGCTCAGATACTTATGCTGTTTACTTACCAATACAATTCCTGGGTCCGTCGCCAAATGGCATATACAATTGTTTCTGCATCGTACCAAACTCATCCGGGTGAAATCTCTCGGGTCTAAATTCCTCAGGATCCGTAAAGTACTGCGGATCAGTGTGGAATCCTATTACTGGAATAAAAACTTTAACTCCTGGATCAATTCTCAAATCAATTTCAGGGAAATAGTAAGGTCTAGCGCATTCTCGGACCAACACGCCCAATAATGGAAAGATTCTCATAGCTTCTTTCAAAGTCCATTCTAGATAAGTCATCTCTTTTATTGCATCATAACAAAGTTTCCCATCATATTTGGACAGCACCTGATCGATTTCTTTTTGTACCTTTTCTTGTACTCTCGGATGATGTGCCAACTGATGTAAGGTAAAACTACTGGCAGAGGATGAAGTTTCAAATCCAGCGGCAAAGAAAACGAATATTTGTGCCATTATTAAATCATCATCAAATTCCAAACTAGCTTTCTCTGGAACCCCATTGTGAATATGTTCTATTGATTCCCCGTAAATTGTCCCCATCTTCTGACATTCCAATAATAAGTCTACAAAATCCCCTCTACCACACGGTTGATAATTACGTTTTTTCAGTACAGACCCTACAAAATCTTTCATATCATCCTCTATATGTTGTAATAATGAAAGATTTTTCGTCATTTCCGGAAATACATTTTTCAGAAATGAATACAAGACATCTTTAAGTCTGTAAGTACCAAAGATACTGGCCCCCAGTTTTCGGAATTCCGAATCTTCGTCGTTCAATGAATCTGAGTCTACACCAAAACCACAGGCTCCAATGAAGTCTGTTGTGTAACGGGCCATTAATTCTTTTGCGTCTAAAGTAGCCCCTTTGGCAGCAGAACTTAGTGTCCTTGCTTTTAATTTTTCTGCTCTTTCAACAATCAAAGGAAACATTGCCTTGAGCTTTCCGCTTGTGAATATCGGCGTCATTCTCTGCCTTAAGAGTTTCCAATTATCTCCTTCGAGGAAGAATAGGTTCCTAAACAACGGTTGTACAACTTTCTTGTGTGTTACCAGTCCTCGCGAGTGAAAATGTGCGAAATCTTGAAAAATAATCCTTCTCACGTATTCTGGATCTTGTATTAATAATTCAGGCTTCATAGACCTGAAGAATCCGACGACTTTTTCGTTCGGGTACTTCTTATAATATTCAAGGGCATATTGGGCATAACTTTTCTTTTGCAGAAACCCTTTCAAGTTGTTTCCGAAGAATGGCAGCGGCTTCTCATATTTCACGCCTCTCTTCTTCCAGTAATCGAAGTTTCGCGTCCCATAATATAGTAACGCTGCTAAAGCGACCAGAACTACTGCTAGCGTGATCATTTTTGTTGAACTAACTTCCTTAGCACTGGAAGAACAATTTATATTAGAAGAATTGAACTACAAGTAACATATAAAATAAATAGATAAGATAAGATTTATCGTGGCTAATTTAGATTAAAAGTCTTTACTCTGGCTATTTCAAATCAAAATCAATTTTGTTTAGCTAACGCTGTGTACATAGATTTTTAACCGATTGTTAGAATAAAATGAGCACAGTTTAGCCATTAACTACTATTTTATGTTTTATGTTAAATGTCTATACACATCCGCCTAAGAATCCTAATGTTATTTTTAAGTATGGTTTTTTTTCGAAATTAGTCATTTGTTTATTGATTAGCGTTATATTTTCGTCACCTTGGAATCTTTTTCGTTATTATGGATACGTTAAAAATTCGATTAATTATGGATTAAGATTACAGTCTTGGCCGTAGCAGCAACGCGACACAAGCGGCATTCAACATCAACGACGATTACGGAGCGGACACTACAAACGAACGCACCACCTGTTACTGCTTTGACCGTTTCGGTTCTAAAAATTTCAACCTGAAAAATGAACCTCGTGGGCATCCAAAAACTTTGGTCTACAATAACGAATCAAATATTGTGGAAGCTGATGACACACAATCCACGGCTGAATTAGCAATAACTTTCGACGTTAGCATCAAACCAACATTGGTTCATTTGTGTCAAATGGGCAAGGTTATAAAGCTTGACAAATGGGTGCCCTGTCAAATGGGCAAGGTTATAAAGCTTGACAAATGGGTGCCCTACGAACTCAATGATCGACTGAGAAGCAAGCCCAGCTGCAGCGAGTGGAGGAAACAAAAAATAACACCAAATAGTGGACCGCGCTCTACGCTTGTTCTAGTCGAACCTGAGCCATTGCACCGCAGCCCAGGACTGTATGTAATGTTCCAAAACATGACGCAATGGGGCATTCAGGTATCGGTGGTTTCCAAGCTGTGTTCCGTCCCGTCCAGAGATGACTGGGCGAAAGACCGGACAGCTACGAATTGCCCCCCCGTCATTGACGTAGTAAGGGGGAGTGGCTTAGTCGCAGCTACCATCGAGAAAACAACAGTGTTGTGTTCCTACTTCTCCCCGAATCGCTGTCTGGTCGACTTCAAGGAGTAGTTGGTTGCTCAGAGCCATCCCCGTGCCGTGGTCATACTCGGGGACTACAACGCTATGTCGCGAGTTTGGGGTTTCCCATCTACAAACCAGGACTACCCACGCTGGACTTTGAATCGTTTAGATGTTAATTTATAAAAAAATACAATTACAATATACTATTACAATAAGATAGTTCCATCCGTTAAGTAAATACAGATTAAACCGTTAAGTAATGCATCATAAAGTAGTTCTTACCAACTTTTTATCCATCCAGATGGTCTGACAGAAATCGCAATTTTTTTCCATTAATGTTGTATTTATAAATACTACATTAATATTACCATATAATCTGAAAAGACTAATAAGTACACATATACATACAGTACTTCACGCCAGGTCCCTTGCGGGGTAGGCAAGAACAACAGAGCGCTATTCAAGCTTATTCTTACACACCTCACTTGCTTCTTTGACATTCATAGCTCTTGTCATGCACGCTCGTCTGTTCTTAAGGCTCCTGACAGCACCTTCTGCTAATACACGATCAATTTGATCTTGGAAGGTGTGTCGTGGCCTTCCGCGACTTCTGCATCCATCCATAATAAGTAATTTAAATATAACCTAAATTAACTAGAAGTATTCAAACTAAGAAAGTGTCCATTAACACTTTCTTATTGTCTCTATTATTTTTTTATTTTATTGCAGGAGTTCAGCAGACAGGCAGACGGCCCACTTCATGAAAAGCGGTTACCATCGCCTATGGACATTTGCAACACCAAAGGTGCTACAAATGCGCTGCTGCTCTCTTAAGGGAGACTGGAACCTGGTCACTAATGCCGGAACACATCTCGAGGTTGTTATGGCGACATACATGAGACCAGGGGTGGTAGCCATCCAGTCGGGCAAATGCCCTACCACCTAGCTTTGGGTTGTTTTGTCGCCTCTTACGACAGGCCGTCCGACCGCAGGAAATTGTATTCTTTCTCCGTTCCTGCACGGATAAAAAATATACTAAGGGGAAGACACTTTGTTCACGTGTTCTTTATTAAGCTAGCACAGCTTGGTTAATAGCACAAGTTCAAACGGTTTTGTCCTTTTGAGCCGTCACGTTATGTCCGTGTTGTCTAGGAGCTGGGTCGCCTCGACATTCACGTGATGACGAAGCCGATGCTCGTGGGCTTCCGCGTACTTCCTAATAATGCTGGTGGCAAACTCCACTGTTAGCTCCCGATTGTGGTCGCTCGATCTAACGTATCATGACGCGTTTACAATGCCTTTCAGTACTTTGTTTTGGAATCGTTGTGGTATTTCCGTGTTGCTTAGTGTGGTACAGCCCCATAATTGTACGCCATGGGTCCATACTAGCATTACTTATTGTACTTTTTGTTATTTATGTCTTATAACAAACAATAAATCATACCTAATCATCATCATCACATTGAATAAAATTAGTTGCAGTAAATAGAATTACAGTGTAAACTCCATGTAACGACACTCGATTTAACGAAAAACTCCCTTAAGCATCCAAATTACTTGGCAGTTTGGTGCAAGCCATGCTGCACATCGACGATCATTGGGTGGGTGCGGCCAATTTCGGCGAGACAGTCCGTCACAGGAAAATAACGGACTTCTCTCCATTTAACGACAACTCTCTATAACACCATAAAATGTACAGTTCCTTGTGTGTCTTTATATAGAATTTACACTGTATATTATTGTTCGCATGTAACTATATGTAATTTATATTATTATAATCTATTTAATTATGTACGTCTCTAGTAGTTTATTATTAGTTTTTATGTTTTTGTCTTTAATTATATTTTATTACGATTGAATTCGTTTTAATTTAGTTAAACCACCAAATATTATTTAAATCTCTTTGGACATCAGGTTGCCTGGAAGAGATCGCTATAGGCGATAAGGGCGCCCATTGTTCTAATGGAAATGTATTCTTATTTGGGTCTCGGTCTTTGGGTTCCGAACAAACTTAAAAAAAATTCTTATTTGACCATCAATTTCGCCAGAGAGACCTTCAATACGACACAAGTATTTTAAAGTATCGTATGTTAATTAGTAACCATTACCAATTTTTCATTTCTGTCTTGTTCGTCACTGCTGTCCGTTGTTTTTATTATTTTATTTTTTGTTTGTTTTCTTTTATTTGTTAGTACAGTTTATATTTTGCATAATTTAATAACTAATGTTTATTGTTTTAATTTGCTTTGTGGAGCTAAGCCGTGGCATTAATTGTAATATATATTTCTGTATCTTGTCCTAAATAAATACTTTTTCTTTCTTTCTTTCTTTCATATTCAATTGTCTAGGTTTAAGTTATGGTGAACAACAAAGAGTTTTCCTTCATTCATTCGATGATTCATTTGTAGAATTATCGCGAAAACGAAAATACTCTATATTAGGTGACTCATATTTTATCATCATTAAAATATACACGGATATTGAACTTACTCGGCACAAATGTTAAAAATCAATGTCTTTAATAATCTTAACATTGGGTACGATAAATGTATTATTTTCGTTGCCGCCCTCGAAGAAATTTAAAGAAAGAAAGAAAATATTTATTTCCAACTGCGACACAAACAACAAAACAGATAAGAAAATACATTACATACAGATATTGTGTGCCGCAATTTAAGAAATGAGGTTGGCACTCAGTGTTTTTCTGTGCTGAAACATGGCCCGACACAGCACTGGTTTATAGATTACCTTAAGCCATTACATTAAAAAAATATAACATACTAGAGTTTACCCTCTAGTGCGCGCTTCTTGTTTAAAGAGCAGGTGTTAATACAGATTAAATTGTACTAAATTTTTATGTTAGTGCTATTTGCACCCGGTAGATTCATTTTATTTTATATCGCAAACTATTCCATCTCCCGGCATGAAAAGTATTTATGTCCATTTTCGGTATTAAAAGTACATTCAAACAAAATTACAGCAAAACCGATCTAGTATTCCTAGTAGTGTTCTGTGAGAGCTTAACAGAAAGACAATATCGAGTTACTATCGCATTTTTTATAGACGACGAATTTCTATCGATAAACTTGAAAATGATTGGTCTCATTCAAACTTTCAACCTTTATTTCAAACCGTCTTTGTTTTTCTTATCTATCCCCTGTCTATGATAACTACATAAATGACCAAAATGACCAAAAGGACAAAGAGGGCCAAGAGGGCCAGGAACGCCAAGAGCGCCAAGAGGACCAAGAGTGCCAAAAGGACCAAGAGCGCCAAGAGAACCATGTGACGGTACGCATCATCATGTATTTATTATTTTCTCACTTATTAATTTTTGTTTATTTATAAAGGAATGGCTGTTCTCCATATAATGTATTCCCTCCTTTATTTCGCATAATATATGTATTTACTACTAATCTCTTTGTATGATATAATCGAATTTTTCTTAGTTTGAAACTTTGACAGAGAAAAGAAAGGACTTGATTATTGGTTTTTGACAGAGGAAGACAATGAAAAGAATTCTCGGAAAAAATTGTGTTTTATATATTTTCAGATGGAGAAAATCTAATTGAGAATTAAATGGATAAACTAATCGCTATTAAAAATAAATCAATCATAATATCAATGTAAATTTCGGAAACGAATGTTATAAATTTCGCCAAAGAACCAAGCTAAGTTTTCATGTTTTATTTGATACATTAATAGTTTTACTAACCATGTAGACTTACCTGATATCTTGCTTGTTATGTTTTCAGACGTTCTTCTAACGTGACCACGCATTCTTGTCTTTTGTAATGTATTAGTAGTTTAATAATAATTGTTCGTATGCATACGATTTGAATTAATCTTAAGGGCCTGAATAGTAATGTGTAGTTACAATTAACTTCTATTCTTAGTAGTACATATTATAAATAACATTGATTTTGTTACACTTAGTCGGTAGTCTTTAGAAGTATTAGGGTTCCTTAGGTCCGTTTCTTCAAAACTATAATATTATAGGAACGTTTCTATAATTTGTCTAGGCATAAACGCTATAGAAATACATAAGCCTTTAATATGAAATCTTACATAATCTTATGTAAAGATAGGAAGGCTCGTTTACTATCTACTGTCCTATATATTTTTGAACTTAATTAATTACTGTCCTTAATTTATATATTGTATGGAGAACGAGCTATATAAGGGTGAATTAATTTAAAGTATGTCTTAATTGACTTGTGCGTTATTAACAGATAAGAATTGTTTGTACATTGTTTTAGTTTCATAGTTAACTAAATGATTAAGGGTTATTTATAAAGCCTCAGTGTGCTAATACGTTACTTAGGAGTTATGATACATAGTCTCTTGCGGATAAAAATGTATTAATCTAATTTCATTTAAGGATCCTTAAATATAATATTGTCTTAGGAAACATAATTAAATAATATTACTTCTTCATAGACGGGAACTATTGGGAGATTTTGATGATTCTTTCAAGTAATATGATTATTAGTTACTTTGCTATGGGAGATTCATTATATGTCAATGGAGACTTATAGGAGTTCTTGTCTTGCTGTTGCACACACGTTGTTGGACCTGATTATGGACTCTTACTTGTTGTGTTTGCTGATTAGAACTGGAGCGTTGATTGTTATTGTCCGATTATTTCTGTTTCAGTGAGCTTGGAGTCAGCCTGCGTAATGAGTTTTCATTGGTTCTGATATCGAAGGGACTATTATTGACCTATGGCTGTGAAGTCGGAGTCTTGATTTATAATTTATTAATTAGTCTATTTTTATATGTGTATATATTTATATATGGTTTTATAACATTACATGATAACATTACACTATACAACAATCATGCATTCTATATGGGAAGGCTAATTGACTTTAGAAAATTTAAAGTTTATTTAGTTTTTATTGAATTTTAATATTTTAAATACTTTCTTGTTGAGAGAGTTTACTTAGGCATTTGGCTTTGTTTGGTGCAAAGGAGTTGTTGATTACAATTTAAATTTTTATTAAAGGTTTCTTTTGATTAATTATATTTTCTTAAACAAGCAGCTCTACTGTTACCAAATGTGTATAAAATAGGCATTTAAATATTATTACAAACTGAAGTGACGAGATCGGGTGAAAGCACATATTGAAATTTTTTATGAAGATTCAGATTAGGACCGGGTTTTATGAGCTCTGCAACCTTGGACAAAGGGATTCACGACCCACTTGTTTATTGTGGCAACGTTCCCTTGGATAATTTCGATAATTATCAAGGATTACCGCGCGTACAGCTTTTAAACAAATTTAGTTTGTTTTTTTTTATAATATGTGTATTCACGAGACTAAAATGATTTCACATATTAAGATTAACTGAATTGGTAACTGAAGGTTAGGAACTAGTTAAGTCGCGGATCAGCCTGGAGGCGCGTGGGCACCTCGATGACGCCCTAGCTGGTTAGGGGGATGAGCTACCGTGTTGCAGGAGGATCAATCGTATCAAAACTTATTTTCTTTCACGATATGTGACTTCATGAGAGTCTTAGATGTAGTTAGGCCAAGTGAACTTGACTGAATTAGAAAGGATGATTAAAAATATCTACATTTGAGTATTGTTACCAAAGAAGGCATTTTTGATGCAGAGTATCACCATTTTATGTTAAATTCAACTTTAAACTTTACTTTTACGGTGCTATGCTCTCATCTCTTGGGTGCTAGGGTCATTAGATGGATGTAAGGTTTTGCTAATTTACTTTAACCTTCAATTTCACTTTAACTTTCACGGCAAACCTGAAACCTGTCTTTGACAAGGGAATCTATAATATGAGTGAAGTTGTCTCTCGCCAAACTTTAATTTAAAATTTACTTACAATTCATAGAGAGACTCTCACTCTGAAACTCTTACTCTGACAATTTAGGGATGGGAATCTTACGAGATGTAGAGAGTATCACTATTTAAACTTCAATTAACCTTTATCTTTAATTTACTGTGATATTCTTATTACTGCATCAGGGGAGGTCTCTGAGGTGACATTCCTCATAATGACAATATTATTTGATATTTTGGAAAAGTGACTTTGAGATGAAATGTTCACTTAAGTCTTTTGGCTTTTCCAACTCATTTTACACACAAGGCACTCCAAACGGGTTTCTTTTAAATGGATAGATCGTACTGCTGGGAGTTTCTTGTCGGCTCTTCTCGCCAGCAATAGTACGTTGTGAACCGACGCTAGTTTTAGATAATGTTTATAATTGATTCAATAAATATTAATTAAAAAATTGGAGGTTCTTCTTTTATCTCGATATGAGCTCTTTTACTGATAGCTAATGCGGTGGCATAACAGAGAGGTGGTTAGTAGGGGTGCCTTACACAAAAATATATAATTTGTTATGAATCTACATTAGAATATCTTTTGGCAAAATAAAGGCACGGGCGTACTCAGGTGATGAGCTTA
Organism: Dendrolimus pini; assembly: GCA_949752895.1. NCBI lineage: Eukaryota > Metazoa > Arthropoda > Insecta > Lepidoptera > Lasiocampidae > Dendrolimus > Dendrolimus pini. The sequence goes on from OX457152.1 coordinate 287,423, forward strand.
TATCATGAGTAATACGTTTATCATAATTCATAAAATGTATAGCATTTTACACTTACAACATACTACTACAATATTGTATATATATATATATATATATATTTTACATCAACCTTTGATAGTCTTCCTGTCCTCTGATCGACACTCTTATATAACCTACCTTGTGAACATAGGGTTAACGGTATTGCGACGAGGGTTCCTGCTACTAGATGATTACGATTTATGGCCAATATTACAAGGTTTATTCTATGAATAAATGTTATTAATTTCCACTTTATAAATTCTTTATTTCTCACTCTATGCTTCGGCTTGAGTATGTCATTCCATAGTCACTAGACTCAAAAAGGGGGTTCGTTACAACCAGGACCGCCAAGAGGACCAAGAGTGCCAAAAGGACCAAGAGCGCCAAGAGGACCAAGAGCGCCAAGAGGACTAAGAGCGCCAAGAGGGCCAAACTTACCAAAATGATGAAAATGGCAAATCACAAAAAATCGAACCCACTTTTTGGAATAGCCTTTACATAAACCATCGTAAAATCTTTCCCATATCCGGGATGAAAAGTATCCCTTGTCTACCCGCGGTATTATCTCTCGGTATCTATCTCGGTATCGAATATATATATATATATATATATATATATATAGTTTCAGCTAAATCGGTCCAGTAGTTTTTCCGTGAAAACGGAACAGACAGACAGACAGAGTTACTTTCGCATTTATAATATCAATAGTATATTAATATTAATAAATACAAGCTGTAGCTTGTATTTTATAATTGTATTATACAATACAAGCTATTATTATATTGTATGCTTGTATTGTAGCTGTAGCTGTTATGTTGTACAAATAAGTATATTGTATTCTATTATGTTCTAATATACTTATACACTAAAAACACAACAATGAAATAGTTAGTAAAAAAAAATTGATGACATCTTTAAAAAAAACCATATCGTCGCGCTGTGGGAAGACCTCAGCTGTGAGCTCATTCCAAACCCCCAAGAGGAATGTATTTCTTCTTCTACTTCCCTTCTTACTACATTTTTGGTGAAATTATTTTTTTCGTGAAAATAGTTATATATTTGTACAGGTCAAATTGTAAAAACCGTTCTCGCGAGGTTTTAAACTGTTGATATATTTTGAACCGTGACATACAGCTTACAATTTTACGTATTAATTTTCGGTAGATTATAATCTATCGACGTGAAATCGTCAAATTGTGAAATGGCATGCGATGGAACGTATATCGCGCGCTGATTGGTCGGTTTTACGATAGGTCTGTGTCCATACAGTCACGAATAAAACACAAGTGTCAGTCAAATAAACTAAATGCACTTCAAAAATTGTAACATCAGGTATGTTTTTATTATGTAATAGGTAATCAACAATTCTGACATAATGGTAAAAAAAATAACATTTTTATCATGGAATTAAAAATTTGGTAACAAAAAAGAGACCGAATTCAAATATGACTAAAATGCAAAAAATTAAATTGTCTACAACATGAAGTCGGTGCCAAGCGAAACGTAAAAATTACTGTATTCATTGTTACAACAACAAAATATTGCAAAATAAAGTAATTTTCAGAGAAGTAACTTTTCTAAAATACTACTTGTATTTTAATAAACACAGATACAAAATACGTATTTTCATCTTGTATCTAGATACTTTTTAAACATTTATTTTGTATCTATTTAATATGTTATTGGAATTAAATACAATTAAAAACTAAAAATAATCTAAGTAATAAATATTACAAGCTATTATAGACTGTGTAACAAATCGCTGCCAGCTTTTGTATCTTATATTTAGATACCATTCGCTAACTATCTTAGTATCTTGAAAATACTCCTACGCATTTTTTTACGTTTACTACTCGAATACCACATTATAGTATAGATGAAAACTGAACGCACCTTTTAATTTAAATGAAGCTATCTCCATGTGGAATCCGATGGAACTCTTATTATAATTCCATATAAGATCTTTTAGCTGTGCAGGAACTTAGTGAAACCATGAAATTGTAGAAATTATCTCCGTTGAAGGAAAATGAAATACACTTTCTATGTGAATATGTGGACTGTTCAAAATCAACAGCAGAAGGTATTTAAAGCCTGCAAGGGTATAGAGACATTTGCTATGGTTGTCTATAGTCAATTGCTGGATCAGCGGGTGTCCATTGGCGAAGTTTGTTCCTCACCATGTGGTATGGGCGTCCCCAGAGATCTTAATTTAGGCTGACCAGCAGTTCCTCCCATGCCCCTCTGTACCCCTCGTATAACCTCGCCTCCACGATCACAGCGTCGTCAGCGCGGCGGCGCTTTCTGTTAAATCTGGTGTTACACCTAACTGAGGTCAGACTGGTCAAACCCTGATTTCATGAAATTGAGTTTCGGCGTTTTACTGTATAAATTAGTCTATGTTAGACAAAAAATCATTAGTCAAAGGCAGAAAACGTCGTTTATTTGGTCTTTGACTAAGACTTTATGTCAGACCTGAGGTTTTTTTTATAACAACTCTACAGACTCTAGTTCCGTACCATGTTTTACAATTTAATTTAGAAAAAACTTTAGAAATTGTACACGCTTATTTGTTATTTTTGGTATTGTGTGTGACATTTATTGAATGTATGTTTGTGTTGCGGTGAACCTTAAGAACAACTTACTATATAAATTTATTTAACCGACTTTAAAAAAGGAGGAGGTTCTCAATTCGTCGGAATCTTTTTTAATGTATGTTCACCGATCACTCCGAGATTTATGATCCGATTTACGTGATTATTTTTTTGTTCTACGCTGAATAGCTGCCATCTGGTCCCCTAAAAATTTGCATAGTTTGGCCTAGTAATTTTCATTTTATGAACATTTTTTATGAAAAATTTTCCATTCCGTTCCATATGTACACCGATTACGCTGAGATTTATGATGCGATTTACGTAATTCTTGTTTATTTTGATGCGGAATAGTTGCCATTTGGTCCACTAAAAAAATAACATAGTTTGTCCCAGTAGTTTTAATTTTTTTAAATACTAAACTTATACGTACTAATGCAGAGTGGATCAGATACAGACCTAAGGTTTGACTAGTAAAACCTAGGAGCGCCAGGGCTTCGTGGCTTGACTACAACATATAGATGAAACAAGATATAAATTACTACAATACACTCACAAACTCACATGAACATAAAGAGCTAATAAAATTGGTAATTGCAGACGCATGCTGACTTGCGCTTTTCAGCGACAAACAATAATCAAAGTCATTACAAGGCGACGACTTGGCGAGTTTGAAATCATAAAACGGTTAGCATCATCATGTATTTATCATTATTAATATTTATTTCTTTATAAAGGAATGGCAGTTTTCCATAGAATGTATTATCGTGCTTATTTTGGATAATTTATGTAATTACTATTAACCTCTTTGTATGATATAATTGAATTTTACTTTGGAAAAGGGATTTGAATATTCGGTATTGACAGAGGAAGACATAGAAAATTTTATTCTCGGAAAAAATTGTGTTGTATATATTTTCAGATGGAGAAAATCTAATTGGGAATTAAATGGATAAACTAATCGCTATTAATAATAAAACACACATAAATGTTCAATATGTATACGTCGGATGCGACTGTTATAAATTTTCGCCAAAGAACTGAGCTAAATCTTCAAGCTTTATTTAAAACATTAATAGTTTTACTAACCATGTAGACTTACCTGATATCTTGCTTGTTATGTTATCAGGCTTTCTTCTGACGTGATCACGTATTCTTGTCTTTTGTAATGTATTAGTAGTTTAATAATAATTGTTTGTATGCATACAATTTGAATTAATCTTAAAGGCCTGATTAGTAATGTGTAGTTATTTTTATTAGTACATATTAAAACTAACATTGATTTCGTTACACTTAGCCGGTAGCCTTTAAACGTGTTAGGGTTCCTTAGATTCTTTTCTTCAAAACTATAATTTTATAGGAACGTTTCTTTAATTTATCTAGGCATAAATGCTATGGAAATACATAGGCATTTAATATGAAATCTTACATAACCATATGTAAAGATGATAGAGAGTCTCGTTAATTTATACATTATATGGAGAATGAGCTATATGAAGTTACATTAATATAAAATAAGCCTTGATTGACTTCTCATGTATTAACAGATAGGAAATAATTTTGTACATCTTTTTATAGGTTTAATGGTTAACTAAATAATTAGTCCTAGGGCTAATTATAGGGCCTGAGCGTGCTAATACACTACTTAGTCAATGGGGACTTATAGGGGATCACGTATTGCTGTTGCATATATGTTGTTGGGTCTGATTATGGACTCTTATTTGTTGTGTTTGCTGATTAGAGCTGGGGTGTTAATCGTTAATGTCCGACTATTTCTGTTTCAGTGAGCTTGGAGTCAGCCTTCGTAATGTGTTTTCATTGGTTTTGATATTGAAAAGATTACTTCTGACCTATGGCTGTGGAGTCGGAGTCTTTATTTATAATTTATTATTTAGTCTATTTTTATATGTGTACCTATTTATTTATATATATTTTTATAATACTACACTATTACATTACACTCTACAACAATCATGCGACTTGTTTGGGGAAGCTTGACAGACTACGAAATTTAAAGTTTATTTGGTTTTATTGGTTTTAATGTTTTAAATACTTTCCTGTTGAGAAAGTTTGCCTTGGCATTTGGCTTGGTTTGGCACAAAGGAGTTGCTTATTGTAATCTAAATTTTGTTAAAGAGTTTTCTTTGGGTTTATATTTATTTAAACAAACGACTCTGCTGTTGCTAAATGTGTATATAATAGGCATTTAATTATTATTACAAAATGATGAGATGGGGGTGAAAGCACATATTGGATGTTTCCGTGTGAATTCAGGTTAGAACCGGGTTTTATGGGATTTGTAACCTTGGGCAAAGGGATTCAGGACCCCTTTGCTTATTGGGACGACCTACCTTTGGATGGTTGCGACAATTATCCAGGTAACTCTCGCGCGCAGCTTTTAAGCAAACCTAGCTTGTTTATTATAATATGTGCATTCATGAGGCTAGGATGATTTCACATATTGATTTTAACTGATTTGGTAACTGAGAGTTTGGAGGCTTTTAAATCGCGGATCAGCCTGGAGGCGAAGTGGGCGCCACGGGGTCAAGCTACTGGTCTTGCAGGAGGATCATTCGTATCAAAATTTACTTCTTTTCAAGATATGTGACTTCATGAAAGCCTTTGTTGTAGTTAGGCCAGGCAGCTCTGACTGAATTGGAAAGCATAAATATTAAAGAATTATATATGAGTAATGTTACTGAAGTTGACACCTTTGATGTAGAGTATCACCATTTTATGTTCAATTCAACTTTAAACTTTTTACTTTACGGTGCTATGCTCTCATCTCTTGGGTGTTAGGGTCATTAGATGGATGTAAGGTTCGTCACCCAACTTTATTTAAAATTCAATTTAAACTTTCACGGCGAACCTGAAACCTGTCTTTGACAAGGGGAATGAATAACATGAGCAAAGGTGTCTCTCACCAAATTTAACTTTAATTTCACTTAAACTTTACAGAGAGACATTCTGAAAATCTTACTCTAATAACTTAAAAAATGGGAATTTTATGAGATGCAGAGAGTATCACTATAACTTCATTTAATCTTCAACTTTAATTTACTGTGATATTCTTTTCTTACATCAGGGGAGGTCACTGAGTTTGATTCCTCATAATTACAAATTTATTTGATATTTTGGAAGAGTGACTCTGATGTGATACGTTCACTCAAGTCTTATGGCTTTTTCCAACTCATTTTACACCTAAGGCACTCCAAATGTGTTTTCTAAATTGTTAGGTCGTACCTACTGTGCTGGAGAGTTTCTTGTCGGCTCTTCTCGCCAGCGATAGTACGTTGTGAACCGACGCTAGTTTTAGACAATGTTTATAATCGATTCAATACGTTCTAATTAAAAGATTGGAGATTCTTCCTTTATCTTGATGTGAGCTCCTTTACTGATAGCTAATGCGGAGGCATAGCATCAGAGGGCGGTTAGGAGGGGTGCCTACACCAAATTATATAATTTGTTATGAAATATTCATTAAAATTCCTTTTGGCTAGCAAAGGCACGGGCGAACTCAGGTGATGAGCTTATGTCATGTAATACATTTGTCACTATTCATAAAATGCATAGCATTTTTACACTTACAATACATTACTACAAAATTATTAATTATATATATTTTATACACCAATCTTTGAGTCTTCCTGTTTCTTGATCAACACTCCTATATAACCTACCTTGTGAACATAGGGTTAACGGTATTACGACGAGGTGTTCCTACTACTAGATGATCACGATTTATGGCCAATAATATGATTAATAAATTTTATTAATTTTCACTATATTCTTTATCTATCTATATATTCTTTGATTTTATTTTCCACTCTATGCTTCAGCTGGAGTATGTCATTCCTAGACTTTTGGGTCGGGGTGGACGTCACAGTCACCAGAGGGCACGTTCTGCTTGAACTGTGACCGATTTGTCGTACTAATTGTATGAAGAGGAAGTGTTAATAGTCCTATGCCTGGTTCCCATATAGACCGTTAGTTTGGACTATCCTGAAATGAGATATCGTCAAAAATTACATTTAGTGTGCTTGCTTTTTGGTGTTATCTTATACTAATATATAAAGCTGAAGAGTTTGTTTGTTTGCTTGAAAGCGCTAATCTCAGGAACTACTGGTCTGATTTGAAAAATTATTTCAATGTTAGATAGCCCATTTATCGAGGAAGGCTATAGGCTATATATCATCACGCTAAGACCAATAGGAGCGGAGCACCAATGAAGAATGTTTCAAAATCGGGGGGTTTTGAAGACAAATTTCACGCGGGCGACGTCGAGGGCACAACTAGTAAATAATAAAACACCTTTATATAGATGTCAACAAGAAGGTCCCTCGGTTGTAGGCAAGGCTCGGTGCAGCTCCCCACTCAGTAGCATTATTCGGCTCCCTACAGGGGGAGTTATCGAAGTGCTGGAATAACATACCGCCGCCGATAAGAACCTGCAGTCTGTCTTTGGGTTCCGAACAAACTTAAAAAAAAATCTTATTTGACCATCAATTTCGCCAGAGAGACCTTCAATACGACACAAGTATTTTATAGTATTATAATACTCGTACCGTATATCGATTAGTACGTTATAACAAACCGTTACCAATTTATCATTTCTGTCTTGTTCGTCACTTCTGTCCGCTGTTTTTTTTTTATTGTTTTCTTTTATTTGTAATTATAACAATGTTCGTATATACTAGTAATTATTTTGCATTATTTTATAAAGAATGTTTATTGATTTAATTTGCTTTAGCTTAGGCCGTGGCATCACTGGGAAGTACTTGCAGAAGATCAGAGCTAGAGTAGAATTATTTTGTCCATGCAGTTTGGGTTATAAATCAAGCTCGGCCTCAGCCTGGCTAAGGCGGTGAGCGTGTTGCGCAGGCGCAACGCCATTATCGATGAAAACTCATTCTTATCAAAGAAAGATTATCAATCTTATAAAAATCATTATTATCTTTTAGGCTGTTAATTTTAAACTTAGATATAAGTATTTATATTTATTTTTAATATAACTTGTTACATTCTAAACTTTTGTACTTATAGTTTTTTTAACATAGATACCTAATTAATAATTTATTATAAGTCATTATTATTCAATAGATACAACAACGTATTTATTTTAATAAATACGTTGTTGTATCTATTTTTTTTTTCATTTTTATAACTAACCCACAAAATGACAAAACTAAATACACTATCGATAACGCTTATCGACAACAATAATGCGCATCACTATGCCCGCCCATAAGGCCCGTGAGTGGAAGAGAGAGCGAAATACTCGGTTTATTTTATAACCCAAACTGCACGAACAAAATAATTCTACTATAGTTGTGGAACTAACATTACGTTGAGCAAGAGCCTTTTTATGACATCACAATCAATTGTAATATATATCATCATGTAAGACTTTTTTGTATCTTGTCCTAAATAAATATTTTTCTTTCTTCCTACTACCCGACTCTATATAGACTCTAATGTATTAACAGTGCGGCAATTGTACATACTCCGTGTAGTTTTGTAACATCACTCAGACCTCGTAGATTCAAATGTTTTCCTTATGTGCCAAGGTCACCCAGTAGGGGAGACCGAGGAGAGTTGTTACAGAGGAGAGTTGTGATATACTTAATTTCTCGGAACCTATGACCGTTAATAATGTGACAACAACTCGCATTTGTTGCCTTCGAGATGGGCTATTTAATGCAGTGCGAAAGAATGGCGTATGGGAAGTGGTTTTGAAACTATGACATTTGCATACAAAAAATTGCAAAAAGTAAAATTTTCATTATAATTTTGATTACACATATATTGTATGTATTATGTTTGCATGTTAATGATATTTTTTCTTACATAGTTTATTTACTCAGGTTTCATAGCCTTACAATAGTTTTTTTTATTTATTATTATGAATTATTATTTTGATTGGTTCGCTAATTTTTGCACTAAGGTGAGTTGTGACAGCTTGTCACAACTCTTCTATTTAGCCGCTTTCTTTTGTTTGTTTTTCTGACAGTTTTTTCTCATGGTATGATTTTGCATGCTGCATTGCATTCAGAATGCTAAATATATTAAGGACTAATAATATGATAGATTGACATTGCTAAGGCTGATATTTGTGAACTGTGCCCTCTGAAGTAGTCAGGCTAATATTTCACACTCATAGAATTGCCGCATACTATTCCAATGTCAACTAGGTACATTTCCTTGCAATCTTAAGTATAAAAAGGCATATCAATTTAATTTAGATGTCATACGATGACCGATACACCTACGAAGTATGAATTTCCTTCCATAGAAAAAGAAGTTTAAGCATGGAAAAAAGAAAACTAATAAGAAAAGTATCGTTTGTGACTAAGAAGAAGCAGAAAATGATTGGTTTTGCTTTTGTTGCCTTGACACCTTTGTCAAGCAAATCAAAAGGGTTCAGAGCCCCGAATTTCAAGACTGGTTTCACATAGACGAGCTCCGATATGACTATCATCATTGATTGTCAGATTAAACTTTGATTTTTAAACTGATTTATATACAACAGGTCTCAGAAAGATGCCATACTATATTATTTAGGATATTAATGTTTGTTATGTTAATGTTATATTTTATTTTTGTTCGTACATAAGTGTCACAACTCACCTTGTTATTCGTCACAAGTTACCTCGGTATTAGGAGGGTTGTGACACGAGGAGTAGTTTTGTTTTTGTAAATTTTCTCAGAAACCTTAACATTGGTATTAATTTTGATGATTCTTTCTTAAAGCCTATGAAATAAGCTACATTTACTTATAGAGCTCATAGATGTAAATGCCTCTGGACTGAGATATATTAGTTAAAGTAAAAATTGACACAACTCTCCTCGGTCTCCCCTATGTGATGTACCTGTTAGACGTACAACCTGTGCCACCCGACATTATGTCTTCCTAAGTTCGCTTTTATATAATAAAAAAAACCGACTTCAAAAACTAAAACACTAAAAAACTAAAAAGTATAAAATAACTTATTTCTAAAGCAATTATTATTAATATATATTATCTAAAACATCTTAAAGTCGGTGCTTAGTAATTTTCAAAATATAGTAATTTTTATTGTTTTACTTTGCACCGACTTCAAGATGTTTCAGATAATATATTAATAATAATAGCTTTAGAAATAAGTTATTTTATACATTTTAGTTTTTGAAGTTATTTGTTACTTTTTAGTGACTAGCTATGTATGGGTAGACATACGAAAGGTGCCGCGTTCCTTAAAAAATATAGATCCAAGAAATGGGAACAAAAAAATGTTCGTAAAATGAAAACTACTGGGCCAAACTATGATAAATATTTAGGGGACCAAATGGCAACTTTTCCGCCTCAAACTAAACAAGAATCACGTAAATCGGATCATAAATCTCAGCGTAATCGGTGTATATACGGAACGGCACGGAAATTTTTTCATAAAAAATGTTCATAAAATGAAAACTACTCGGCCAAAGTATATTATATCTTTAGGGGACTAAATGGAAACTATTCCGCATCGAACTTAGAAAGAATCACGTAAATCGGATCATAAATCTCAGCGTAATCGGTGTACATATGGAACGGAGTGAAAAATTTTTACATGAAAAATGTTCATAAAATGAAAACTACTGGGCCAAAGTATATTAAATTTTAAGGGGACCAAATGGCAGCTATTCTGTGTCGAACAAAAAAGAATCACGTAAATCGGATCTTAAATCACGGAGTAATCGGTGTACATACATAAAAAATATATAAAAAACATACCGATCAAATTGAGAACCTCCTCCTTTTTGAAGTCGGTAAAAAACAAATAAAAATAATGTATTTACTCCTTACTTTATACAAAATGAAACTTGTTGAAAATTTACAAAAATAAATAGTGAAAGTACATACATACATACATAACTTCACGCCAGGTCCCTTGCGGGGTAGGCACGAACAACAGAGCACCATTTAGGCTTATTCTTACACACCTCACTTGCTTCTTTGCCATTCATAGTTCTTGTCATGCACGCTCGTCTGTTCTTTAGGCTCCTGACATCACCTTCTGCTAGTACACGATCAATTTGATCATGGAAGGTGTGTCGTGGTTTTCCGTGACTTCTGCATCCATCCACTTTTGCATTGTATATCTGTTTAGTCATTCTTCTATCATTCATTCTTTCCACATGCCCAAACCAAAGTAGATATCTACTAAGCAAAATTGGATCTTAAATGTACATTTATCTGCTCAATTTTTTTACCATAAATTATCTATATATTAATAATAATATAATAATAATAGAAACTTTATTTCGGACCGGGGTCCATATTTAGTTAGTTTGTTAGTAAGTAGTTAATACGTGAAGCAAAAACTTTGTACCCCTTTTTACGAAATTTGCGTGGAGTATGAAATTTCGCACTCTTATATTTTATATAGAGAAGGAGTGTAATAGTTGAATAAATACATTAAATCATAAAAAACATTACACACACTACCATGTATTTGACACACACATGCAGACGGGCGACCACTAGTGTAAATAATAAAATTAATAAAATAAAAGGATAAAAAATTATTGTATTAAAAATACGTCGGTATTTCTTTTAATAAGGGGCCATGTCCAAATTACATGACACGAATTTAATGATACTTTGACCGCTCCCCCATTCTTGTCACAGCTGATCACATTCGTGTGAGTCCTCCCTTCCTAGTGTGACATCACATATGCATACAATTTCACATAAAGTCATTTTCAAATTAAAACAGCAGTTCTGTAATTAGGTTTATTCCCATTTAAATTATTATTTAATAAGAATCTTCATTTCCCACAATAGTCCTACACTGGCCGGGGCTTGTCCTTGGGTGCGTTATTACGTGGTGTAGACAGGGATAATCGCCGGTCTGTGTCACACCACATTCACATCAAATCTGTCAAAAGCCTCACGCAAGCCCTCCAAATGTCAGGGCCATTTATATGGCCCGTGGTCTTAACACTATAGAGTCACTATAGAGTCTTAATTTTATTCAGCAGAAACATATAACAGAGTATAAAAGACAATAATGTTTTCACTAAAACTAATTGTAACTTAGTGGTCGCCCAGTGGCCATAATTCGAAATTCGGCCATGATTAATTTAAATTATAAGTTTGAACATTATTAAGGTTCTGTTGTCAAAGACTATAACTGTATAATCACAGATTTCGCCAATGCTACACTGTTAATTTAACTTTAACAATAAAATATATGTGCGAGTGTGTCAAATAGTAGTAATGTTTTTTTTATTCATTTAATGTATATTTTCAATAAATTCTTCAACGATTTTTTGTACTGCCGTATTGAAGTTGTTTTCCCATCAAGAAGATATCCAAATTGTGGAAAAAGTAGAAGTCTGTAGGCACAAGGTTTGGTGAGTTCGGCGGATGACGGAGAGCTTCCAACACCAGCTCTTGTAACTTGGAGACCGTCTGCTGTGCAGTATGACGTCGCGCGTTATCTTGCAGGAGCAGCGAAGACGAGCAGTTGACCAAAGCTGGTTGAAAACGTGTGAACTTCTTCATCATTGTGTGCAGGTTTTCACAGTACACATCTGCACAAATGATCATCTTGTTTGGTAAGAAGCTGTGATGAATCACACCAAACAATGATCATCATTTCAGGGGTAAGTTTCCGTTTAGAACAAACATCATGTCCTTATTTACTGCACTTTTCCCCACGTAGCGCTATTTTATTTATACAAAAACTTAGCTTGTCTTTTATATAGGTATTCGCTGTGCCCGCGACTTCGTCGGCGTATTTTTTTCGCGAAACCCTAAAAAGTGGCCTAAGTTATTCCTTATAACATCAGGTACCTGCCATTGCAAGTCCCGTCAAAATCGATCCAGCCGTTTCAGAGATTAGTCGGTACATCCAGACACACCCAGTCAACAAATTATATATACTTTCATATGCATTTAATAAAATGCTGTTATTTTGACATTACAAATAAACACTTAAATTTTATTTGTCTTTATAGATACAAACCTTCAGTGAAATAGTATCAAATGATGGTGAAAACCGCCTTAAAATTCATTGCATGGCTTAGGATCAACCAGTAGACAGACAGACGTGGAAAGCGACTTTGTTTTCTACTATGTAAAGATGATTTATGCTAGAAAACCTACCTTTACCTTTTACCTTTCCACCAGTAGAAAATTGACATTGAAATTGACTGACCACCCTATACTTCGGGAAGGTGACATGTAGACGATATACGCCACCGATATATGATGGAAATACCAACAAAGCGGACGAAACGCTGTGCTTCCACTTTTATCATACGCATCGCTGAAGAGTGGGACTCTTTACCGTCGTCGGTTTCTCCTGAAGCATACAGTCTAGGTATCTTCAAGTCTCGCGTGAACAGGTATCTTCTAGGTAAGCGTGCTCCACTCTCCATATATTCAATGTACTCTGTGTGCTCCACCTTAGACTGTATTTCCACCTGACAAAAGGCGCAATGTCAGCCAAACGCGAACCTATGCATTATAAAAAAGAAATAAAAAAAATGAAACACGGAGGTTTCGTTTTTCAAAGCCAACCTCTGTCAACGTTAATGAATATATATGGAATGTCACGTCATGTAAGTCAGGCTTCGCTTATGTATGCGATATAAAACGTTTTCTTATTACTAAATCAATCCAAATTTATCTATAACATCTTTAATAATTAATTTGTGGCCTTACCGTGACGACTCGACCCATGCCATCAATATAGGAGCAGGTCAGCAATACACAAAAGCATGTGTTTTTTGGTTGCGTAAAGATTTATTTTTCTCCTGTAAATAATTTCTCGTAATTACACTATTTAATTAATAGAAACTTAACTATATTACACATTAAGGGCCGCTTGCATATGGTTGCTTAATTTTATTTAAGAAACACAAAACCTATTTAACACCGTTAAATACAATTAGCGTCTTGCACAACGCAAAAGTTGCCACTAAATATGTTTAAAGAGCTATCAATACGTTTTGTTTAAAACGTATTTAGGCAGTTTAATATAATCAACAAATTTTATTTAAAGACGATCGTTATGCAAACGGGCCTAAGGGCCGCTTGCATAAGGTTGCATAAATTTATTTAAGAAACACAAAACCTATTTAACAACGTTAAATACAATTAGCGTCTTGCACAACGCAAAATTTCCGCTAAATATGCTTAAAGAACTGTCAATACGTTTTGTGTAAAACGTATGTAGGCAGTTTAATATGATTAACTAATTTTATTTAAAGGCGATTGTCATGCAAGCGGCTCTCAAAATTAGAAATATCATATTTGATTATTTAAAACAACATACTCTAAATTAAGAAATCCTATAAGGTCGTCTTTCGTTCTTTGAATAACAACGGCAATCCACTTTTTACGATTTGTATGAGAGTTGATTTGGTGCTGATTTCTGGATAACGGACTGTTTCTGGAGCTGGTACCACTGTGAACGCTGACAAGATGGCGGCGAGGCCTGCCACGGACTGCATCAGGCCTAGGCGGGCACCTGGATGAAACATTTCGAAGGAAAGAACGTTATCAATTTTTAATTTTATATATTACTAGATAACCCGGCGAACTTCGTACCGCCAAAAATAATTCACCATAATCCGTGCAGGAACGGAGAAAGAATACAATTTCCTGCGGCCGGGCGGCTTGTCGTAAGAGGCGATAAAACAACCCACAGCCAGGTGGTAGGGCATTTGCCCGACTGGATGGCTGGTCTAAAGTATGTTGTCCATAACAACCTTAAATTGTGTTCCGGCATTAGTGACCAGGTTACAGTAGCACCTTTGGTGTTGCAAGTGTGCATAGGCGGTGGTAACCGCATTCCATCAAGTGGGCCGTCTGCCTGTCTACTGAAGTCCTGCAATAATATAAAAAATCGGCCTAGGTGATCAGGAGGATTCTAGAACCCGATCTCAGCCCCAACTACCGATTTCAATTGCGAATCTAAACCATCCGGGAACCTACTCAAACACAGAAAAATAAATCACCAAAATCGCTCTCCGTGATTAGGAGGATTCTAGAACCCGATTTCAGCGCCACCTACGGTTTCTGATTGTGGCTGTAAACCATCCCGGGACCCACTCAACACACACAAAAACAAAATTTCATCCAAACCGGATGTATAGTTTACGATTCTATAAGGTAGTATAAAGGATATACAGACAGACATTCAGTTTTATATACTTATGCGCGGTGTACTTACCAATACAATTCCTGGGTCCGTCGCCAAATGGCATATACAACTGTTTCTGCATTGTACCAAACTCATCCGGGTGAAATCTCTCGGGTCTAAATTCCTCAGGATCCGTAAAGTACTGCTGATCAGTGTGGAATCCAATTACTGGAATAAAAACTTTAACTCCTGGATCGATTTTCAAATCGATTTCAGGGAAATGGTAAGGTCTAGCGCATTCTCGGACCAACACGCCCAATAATGGAAAGACTCTCATAGCCTCTTTCAAAGTCCATTCTAGATAAGTCATCTCTTTTATTGCATCATAACAAAGCTTCCCATCATATTTGGACAGCACATGATCGATTTCTTTTTGTACCTTTTCTTGTACTCTCGGGTGATGTGCCAACTGATGTAAGGTAAAACTACTGGCAGAGGATGAAGTTTCAAATCCAGCGGCAAAGAAAACGAATATTTGTGCCATTATTAAATCATCATCAAATTCCAAACTAGCTTTCTCTGGAACCCCATTGTGAATATGTTCTATTGATTCGCCGTAAATTGTCCCCATCTTCTGACATTCCAATAATAAATCTACAAAGTCCCCTCTACCACACGGTTGATAATTACGTTTTTTCAGTACAGACCCAACAAAATCTTTCATATCATCCTCTACATGTTGTAGTACTGTAAGATTTTTCGCCAACTCCGGAAATGCTTCTTTCAGAAATGTATAAAAGATATCTTTAAGTCTCGTACCAAAGATACTCGCCCCCAGTTTTCGGAATTCCGAATCTTCGTCATTTAATGAATCTGCGTCTACACCAAAACCACAGGCTCCAATGAAGTCTGTTGTGTAACGGGCCATTAATTCTTTTGCGTCTAGAGTAGCCCCTTTGGCAGCAGAACTTAGTGTCCTTGCTTTTAATTTTTCTGCTCTTTCAACAATCAAAGGAAACATTGCCTTGAGCTTTCCGCTTGTGAAGATTGGCGTCATTCTCTGCCTTAAGAGTTTCCAGTTATCTCCTTCGAGGAAAAATAGGTTCCTAAACAACGGTTGTACAACTTTCTTGTGTGTTACCAGTCCTCGCGAGTGAAAATGTGCGAAATCTTGGAAAAGAATCCTTCTCACGTATTCTGGATCAAGAATTAATAATTCAGGCTTCATAGCTCTGTAGAATCCGACGACTTTTTCGTTCGGGTACTTCTTATAATATTCAAGGGCATATTGGGCATAACTTTTCATTTGCAGAAACCCTTTCAAGTTGTTTCCGACGAACGGCAGCGGTTTCACATGTTTCACGCCTTTCTTCTTCCAGTAATCGAAGTTTCTCGTCCCATAATATAGTAACACTGCTAAAGCGACGAGAACTATTGCTAGCGTGATCATTTTTGTTGGACTAATGTTCTTGGCATTGGAGGAACAATTTATACTACCAAAATTGATGTGCTTGTTAAATAAAAAACAGATCCGCGACCATTTTAGGGATCCTATGTTTACTACTACTGAAAAGAAATCCTAAGTGATTATCTTTGTAACTCCAAGGTTGAAAATATGAAATTTGACAACATGAGGGAGTTCGTATTTTTAACCGACTTTAAAAAAAGGAGGAGGTTCTCAATTCGTCGGAATCTTTTTTTTATGTGTGTTCACCGATTTCTCCGAGATTTATTATCCGATTTACGTGATTCTTTTTTTTTCGACGCGGATTAGTTGCCATTTGGTCCCCTAAAAATTTAACATAGTTTGGCCCAGTAGTATTCATTTTACGAACTTTTTTTGTTCCCGTTTCTTGGGACCTATACTTTTTAAGGCGCGCGGCACCTTTCGTAGGCGTACCCATAGATAGCTAGACACTAAAAAAACCGACTTCAAAAACTAAATAGTATAAAATAACTTATTTGTAAAGCTATGATTATTAATATATATTATCTAAAACATCTTGAAGTCGGTGCAAAGCAAAACATAAAAATTACTATATTTTGAAAATTACTAAGCACCGACTTTAAGATGTTTTAGATAATATATATTAATAATAATAGCTTTAGAAATAAGTTATTTTATACATTTTAGTTTTTTAGTTTTTGTCGGTTTTTTTAATTAATTTAAATTGTTAATGAATTAATTTAATAAACGCGATTGCAGCGCCATCTAATTAGCTAATACATCTTTTCTATCGAAACAAAATCATTTATCGGATGAAAAATTATCCTAAGTGTTGATTTGGGATAGAAGCCATCTCTGTGTTGAGTTGTATCATTTATATACGTTCAGTAGTTTTCATAAAGGTTTCGTTCGCAGCGCCATCTTTTTCGATATTTTCGTCTATCCCGCGGAAACGATGTGAACTATCGGGATAAAAAGTATTCTAAGTTATGCCCCGGGATATGAGCTTGCTGAATCCGTCCAGTGCTTGTCTTACTTTTTAATTACAGGATTTGGAATGAGCTGTGGTTTTTTCACAGCACTACAACATGGGGTTTTGTAAAAAGGATATCATCAAAGTTCTTCGAGACTGGCAACGATACAGTAATACATTTATCGTACCCAAGATTTAGATTATTAAAGCCACTTATTTTTAAAATTTGGACCTAGTAAGTAATATATATAATTATTATGCGCAAGAGTTAACTTGAGACCTGAATTCTTAACGCTCTTGTCATCGTCGCCTCAGTATCGTTAGCTATCTGACAATCGACACGCGCGTACGTCATCCGACCGAAGTTTCAACTCTTGCGGGTTATAAGTTAATTTACTAACTAACGTAAAGACTAATTTAACTTTTACGTATTTCAATGTATATTAATAAATAACCCAAAGGTATTATATCATGTCATAGCAGTTGATTAAAATCTCATTAGCAACACTACACTACCACTTTCTGAGAATTGCCCATCTGTGTATATTCGTAGCGAAAGAACAAGAAAAGTTGTCTATCTTTGCCTCTACGGAACCCTTAATTTACGGATGCACACGCACTTGATATGTTTTTTGTAAGTTTGATAATGACATAACAAAAATATTCAACTCGTCTGGCGCACACAGGCAGCCTTGAGGTCATTATTTATCTAATGGCCATTATGACGTAGATTCGTAGAAGATATATAAGTGTTGAGTTACGTCCGTACACAGCACACAGACGCGCGTTCCGCTCTAAGTAATTTTTTTTATTTTATGGCTTGTTTTCTAGACCTTTAAGCCAAATCTGTTTTGAATATTCGGTACTTCACAAGTTTTTCACAATTCATTGAAAATATTTTTAATGTATTTGTATAGCGGGGAGATTTGTAATTTAACAAATAACACAAGTAATGGAGGGCACAATTTAAGTCTAATTCGCCATAAGTCAGTAGCAAGAATTAAACGAGAAAACGCAGGAAATGAAAATAGCAAGTGTTCAACGTCACATAATGGATTGGAACGGGAATCACAATTTGTATCAAGTCTAAGACCCACTTGCATAACGATCGCCTTTAAATAAAATTAGATAATCATATTAAACTGCCTAAATAAGTTTTACACAAAACGTATTGACAGCTCTTTAAACATATTTAGCGGCAAATTTTGCGTTGGGCAAGACGCTAATTGTATTTAAGGGAGTTCTATACGTTTTGTGTTTCTTAAATAAATTTAAGCAACCTTATGCAAGCGGCCCTAAGTACAATAGAGCGCAAAATTTCGTTGTTTAATTGTTTTGTTATTATTCATAAATAGATTTAAATGTTGACTTATGACTTCAAAAAGTGTCCTTCAATTAAATTTCCAGTGAAATCCAAAGCATTTGTTTATGTCCAGTACGAAACACTAATTAGGAAACCAAACTACTGCGGTATAAGTGGCTTGGCAGTCGACCTTTTGACATGATACCTAAATGTTAAGATTCAAAAGGTCGAGATCAATGGAAAAGGTCTTCCGAGACTCCAATTAATATGAGAGTCCCACAAGGATCGATTCTCCGCCCCTTTCTGCTTCTCGTATATATCTAGGATATATCATTCTCGATAATGGCATTGTGTTGTTTGCTGAATATACGTGTTAAATTTTTTAAATTATGCAACACAAAAGAATTTTTGACGACGTAAACAAGGCACTTTCGATAGTACACTGGTTTGGCGTAAATAATTTTTATTTTGAGTAACAAAAAAACTAAATGTGTTAAATTCTTCGTGCCGAATATTTAACCTGTAATAACTGATGTGCTATTAAATGATGAAATTCTAGAGGCTGTAGAGTCAATAATTTTTCTCGGTATTACTTTATATTCTAAACTACAGTGGATTCCACGCATAAATAAAATGGCGAATAGACTAAGCTCTTTTGGAGGTCCTCAGATAGAAGTGAAACAATGTTGTGTGTTTGAATTGCAGTTCAGGAATGCCATGTTTATTTGGTAAAAATACCGATTAATATTTTACAATAGAGCACACATTTAGCTGCTAAACAAAATATAATATTTAATAATAATAATAGGCGCACTCGAGAGGTTACACGTGTCGCGGTGAGGTGAGGCGAGGTATGCGCGGAGGGAAACACGGGGGGCCGGACTAGGAGCGGCGAGCTACGCGCTTGCCGATCATTTGTGAGCGGCCGCCGTGGTGATCGGACGTCTGCGGCTACACTCTGCAGTATATGCATTAAATAAGATAAGATTCATGACTGACGCTGATACTGCTCGTTTGGTTTACTTACTACTATGGGTTAACGCAGCAGATATGGATACTATATTTATCAAGCAGAATTGTGCTATTCGCTCAATTTACAATATGGGAGCACAGTTGTCCTTGTGGCTTCATGGCATACTCTTGAAAATGTTCTTTATGTTAATAAAAATAACTCCGATTTTCCCAGATTAGGCGATGGACATTGTAGAAATACTAGGAACAAAAATAAATTAGAAACTTCCACATGTAGACTCCATAAAGTTTACAAAAGTTTCGTGGGGCAAAGTATATTTATGCTCTTCAACAAAATCCCAGAAAACGTTCAAGAGCTTGCGGTAAAGAAGCTTGAACAATTAGTAAAGCAACATTTGTGCGAGAAAGCTATTTTTATTTATTATACGCTAAACATTTTCTAGACGACCGCACCGAATGGTTATAACGCGATCTATAATTACTTTGATAAACCTTATAATAAATAAATAGTAAATAAACTAAATAAAGAAGGAGAATGTATATAATAATACCTGAAGCAAAAACTTTGTACCCCTTTGTACAAAAATTGTGCGGACGGAGGAGTATGAAATATCACACACTTATAGTTTATGTATGAAAAAAATGCACTCCTTCTGAGTGCATTTTCTTTCAATTATGCATAAAACACATTAAGGGCCGCTTGCATAACGTTCCTTCAATTTATTTAAGAAACACTAAACGCATTTAATACCCTTGAATACGATTAGCGTCTTGCACAATTGTCGCTAAATATGTTTAAGGAACTGTCAATACATTTTATGTAAAACGTATTTAGGCAATTTAATATGATTAACTAATTTTATTTCAGGCGATAGTTATGCAAGCGATCGTAAATCAATAAAATAAACATTACACACACTACCATGTATTTGACACACATGCATATATTCTCTTTTGTTTATTGTTAAAGTCAAATTTCCAGTGTACTCGAACTCTGTGAATATAGTCTTTGACAACAGAACCTTAATAATGTTCAAACTTATAATTTAAATTAATTATTATGGTCGAATTTTGACCACAGGCGACCACTAGTATTAATAATTGTAAAGTAAAGATATGTTGCTTATGACCGTCAATATCAATCTATGCGATTCCATTTTGTAAAAGATACATACATTTATTATAAATCAACGAAGTTGGCCTTTATGCTGTGTCATTATATATAAAGTTCGTGCCTACCCCGCAAGGTACCTGGCGTGAAGTTATGTATGTATGTATTAATATAAATAAGTCAATTAATTTCTGGCACGATCTCCAATCTTATCCACTTTTATCAGTATTACCTGTATTTGTAGTACTTGTAAAGCCGGATACAGATAAGACATGAAACATTTGAATACTTCTTTGATTGTTGTGTGTGGCACGGGACTTTGAATATGTCTTCAAAGTTTGAACAAAGATTTGCAATTTGCGGTGTCGTTTTTTTAACGCACATCAGAGCGTTTAAAGTTTGAATGTGTTCAAAAGTATGCGAATCCGCCACACTTGCGCAAAGTCCAGAATATCAATATGAATAATAATATATATAATTTACCTGCAGGGGGCTGCTGCTTTGTGGCGAAGCCTCCAGGGGCCAATGCAAGCCCCCCCCCCCCCTCCGTTCTTGCGTAAACCAGCCGGCTCTAGCTCCAGAGGTGGAAGTGATAAATGGCATCACGTTAGAAGTAGCTTCGGTGAACCTGCAGCCCACCTCTCTACACCCCTTAGCCAGTCACACCCATGTTGCCCCTGTCTTCTATGGCATTTTGTGGCGACCATGCAGGGAGTGGCGAGTCACCGTCTGCCCATTTTTCCATGTTCCCCAAACATTGCTAAAAGCAGGCGCCATAGTCCCCATATCCCCAGACCCCTAGTATCACTAGCAGTTCACCCGAATAGCCCGGTAGTTTTAGACCTCATTTCCCACAATAGTCCTACACTGTAGACAGGGATAATCGCCGGTCAGTGTCACACCACATTCACATTAAATCTGTCAAAGGGCCTCTACGTGTTGGCCTTCTTATGGCCCCGCGCAAGCCCTCCAAATGTCCGGGTAATTTTTATGGCCCGTGGTCTTGAAAGACATACATAATGTACAATTAGCGTTAAGTTATGTAGATGACAAATAAAAGTAACCCTAAACAATAGGAAACAAGAATAGTATAAATAAATAGAATATAACTTGTAATAGATATGTATAACCGAAAATATATATAGAAATACTAGCACAACCTTGTTCATATATGTTTATATAACATATATGAACAAGGTTGTGCTAGTAAGTAATGACATGTAATAAATATAAGAGTTGTATCTATAAACAAAATAGACATAAAAAATAACAATGTAAATGTAAAATCAAAAGACTTAGACCCCTTACTTTCCGTAAATAGTATTAAATATAGGATTAAAAGAGACATGAAAAAGAAAATCTATGTCTTGGCATATGACGAAGGAGAACGGCGTTAAAAAAACCATAGAAGCCGATAATTAGATGGGCCGTCTGCCAGTTTGTGAGGTTAACACTCAAAAGGGCAGGTAAGATATAGAGAACGGAACATAAGAGAGTTTATGGTGCTACAGGTGCTGCATACATACAGTCATCGCAGCAGACAACGGAGAATTGGATAGCCCTTTTTTATTGGACTTGACTTTGTTGTTGGTCCGAAGACCTTAAAACTTTATCGGCGTTTTTGGGGCGAGCGCCTTCGCTTCGCGAGCCCGGGAAGCAACTTGCTCGATAGAGGTCCCTAGGAGGCTTTACTTCGGTTGGACTGTTGCCATGAAATGGATGAATCTAATGATGCCGACCATAGGGGGACAATAGTGTGATATGAATCCCGCGGGGTAGGACCCCGGCGAACCGGGATCGGCGTGGCCTATACTATCTTACTGCCGTTTCGCTGACTAGCGCAACGCGGGAACACCCAATAGCTGCTCTATCTCGCTCACATATCATCCGTCCCGCTCACATATTTTTATAATCTGCTTGTAACGTTTTCAAATAAAATAACTTCGCTTTAGTTCTTCATCAGCACTTGACAGTGAATATTACTCTCGGCCATCTGAAGTATTATTTAGTACCCTACCTCTCACTGCTAGTATGTTTGGTATACATATCTGGTATATAGTATGTATAGTATACATATCCTTGTATATAAAGAAGGCCTCTGAGAAACAAAATAAAAAAACACATTTCATCTATAATCATACTGTTTGGCCCTGGGCTTGTGTCCCTGTCTATATCATTTAATCGACAGTATTTGTTATTAGAATGATTTATAACTATTTTATCATGATCCTTTTATCTACATCCGGGTTGTTAATTAATATAAGTGAATGTAGATTTCGTTGCAAGCATTATTTTCACAATTGCACCGCTGCCCATGAACGGGATGGTCATCCCTTGTATAAAGAACTGTAGCGGGCGACAGGGCTTTCGGAGGAAGCCTGTAGGACCTGCTGGCGGGATGTGTCATACCATAATGTAAATTTGAAATAATACACCTGTCACAATTACGGTTCACGTCGTTTATTAAAACAACCATTTGCTATATTAAAGCCGTAATCGATATTGGTGTTTCTTTGAAAATGTGCAAATCGCACGGCGTTTAACAAATAACATAATTTATTACCATTATTGGTGAATTTATGCTTGTTAATAGACCGATCTAAATGTTTTCTACAAGGTGCAAAATATATTATATGCGTATATTAAATTGAAATAGGTACTGAAAATTAAGCGATAACTTTTCAAAATCTAATTACTATCAGTGTCATCATATCCCAGATTTCAACAAGTTATTAGTCCAGTAATCAAAATGCAATTGAAGAACGAAGTTATGGTTACATATTCGTAAAATAGGATATTTTAAGATTGTTTTATATTCTAAACAATTACACAAAGAACATAATTTAATTAAGTTAGGGTACTCTGAAAATTTTCCTTATACTTGTCCCTACTTACCGTTCGTGAACATGGCCACCATGATTTCTGTGGTTTTAAATATTATAACAGCGCGATCAGACATAATAAATGTATAGTCAGGCGTCGCTCACTCGTCGACCGTACGATTTTGTCGAAGAGTGTTGCATTCCGGCGAAATTGAAGATTATCATTCGCCGCGAGCGTTTTGTTTCAAAATATTTCTCACTACTATTTATGAGCTTTTGATGTAACATATTTTTTTTATAAAATGTAGGTGAATTGTAGTGATTCCGTTTAAAGGACTATTTTTCAATATATATATTTTAAAAATTGCATAATCTTACTAAATACTGAAATTTTACAATATTGTTACGTACGAGCGGGGGTACGCACTTATGGATTGGAAGAAAACACCAGTTTTTAATTTAAAAGCTTTTATTGACTTACTCAGCCGCACGTAGTGCCTCTCTACAGGGTTGCCCCTATACGCACGACCAACGATGCACAGTCCCGATGATGAGTTTTTACCGTCTCCAATTTATCGTCGATCTCTTTCTAAATATATCCGTCCTTGTCTTTTCCTTCCAGAATTTTCTAGTTCTTTCTAAAAGTTCTAAAACTGATTTACGCTGCTGGGCAGTTCCACCCTCAGTCGCCACAATATTTATTAAAATTCTAACCACCATTTACTTAATTGCCATTTTTACCGTTCGTATTAATAAAATGGTAATGAGTTCATTTGAATGGTAATAAGAAATTATTATATTTTTTACTTTCACAATCTTTTATATACTATTTTAAATTCTATTGAATACAATGTAAGAAAACTTAACTTATTTTTATTGTATT
This sequence comes from Dendrolimus pini, assembly GCA_949752895.1. NCBI lineage: Eukaryota > Metazoa > Arthropoda > Insecta > Lepidoptera > Lasiocampidae > Dendrolimus > Dendrolimus pini. Next base: position 311,657 of record OX457152.1, read on the forward strand.
CTACCCATAGTCCCTCAAGACTATAAGTAGAATACTGAGCCCAGATCACCGTCTTCTATGGGTAAGGTGCCCAGAAGGCTGGCTACGTTTCCTCGCTGGATCGCCATACTGATCCGTTGGCCGAGGTAGGCACCAGCCCTCTGATCATAATTAATTATTATATTAATTATTATTATATATTGTTCATGTGGGTATGCAACTCAGATTACCTGATCAAATGTTTGTAAGTTCGGTTATCGGAACAAAAAAGTAATTGATCCACAGGATTTGTTCCAATTAAATTCTGTTAATGACAAGTGTCAACGAGTATTTTTATCTTTGTGTTCCGTGATCACGGCCACTGAAAACCGGCCGAAACGTCGGAATAAATAAAATCAAATAAATTACCGCGCTTAAAATCATTAAAACGTAATTTTATTATGTTTACAAGTCGCGAAAACTTAAAAAAATATTACGATTTATTTTATTTCTAATTTCTGTTTCATTTTACTAATTACCATTTTAGGGAATATCATTACCATTTTGCCAAAAAATATATTTTCCTATAACTATATGGAAATGCAACACAACAAACTACCTTAAAAATCCATAAAGAACAGTTTTTAAACACATTGTTGTAATGTTTTTTGAAATGGCCGACTATGCATATCTTCAAATATTCACCCGTATACTCGTGCACTAACCAAGTTTATACACTTTAACCTGCTGACTACTACTACTACAAATTCTCTTCAGACACTGATTATACACACTAATCAGCTCTCTAATATACTTCAACTAACACTGACTAGCACTTTCAACACACTTAATATACTGACTTGTTTCGGCAGATCACTGTCTACTTATACGAACAAATAGTTTAGTTACGAAATAATACTAACAGTTAGCGGAAACTTCCCATGATTTCGCTAGCCTGGCCGCAACCCTTCTGGGAAGATGATATACTAATAAATTGTTTCCGCACTAAATTGAAACAAAGCATGCAGTTAAATTACAAAACTATTTTCTAAAATATTTACAATGGCAATGGCAGATGTCAGGATCATCTTTGACGCAAATGGTCTTACAAAGGGCGTTATTTTAAACTATTACCGAAATTCTCGAAAATATAAAACAATGTAGGACATTACGAGGGACATCATAAATTATTCCATGTCCCAGCATATGCATTGCCTTCGTGGGAAACAACTTGCTAAAAAATATTTTGGTATCGTTGAGTTAGTATGCTTAACGCATACTGTCGCATACGCGGTTCTCTAGTTATTCCGCGGACTGAGAATTTGTTGGTTCGGATCTTCGGCCGCCGTGAGCTCCCTTATGGAACGGTCCCCAACCCGCAGTTAAATGACACAGAGATGAAGTTGCAACAGTATATCGCCGCCTTTACCTCCTCTCGTAGGGCGCATTACAGATTACCCAAGAAAGAGAAAACGAAGACGCTGGGGCTTGGGTCCCCCGGCAGTAAAAGAGCCGTTGGGCTGCTGCTTACCAGGCCTGCAGAATGGCAAGGCTAAATACGTGTAGTCCTGGCATAAGACATTATAATTAATAAAATGTATTTGAATATTGTTAGTGTTTCAGAAACGCGTCTAGTTAAAGCTATAAATATAAGGTTTTTAAAAAACACCTGTCATTGGGTGGAACAAGTATGTAAGGCAAACATATGCAGAGGCTTGACTGGGTTTCCAGAATTAAGTTATATATGGGAGACCTAGATTAGGCCTAGTATATAATACTAATAAATAATAATACGGAACATCGACGGGTTTTAGTGGGTATCTCTGACTCGGGTAGCATTAGCAAACCCTATGTAATACTACTACTTGCCCCAAGGTAGCGAATCAAAGTGTACGGCCTGGGTGGCCAAGCGTCCGGCGGGGAGGGCTGCGGGCAATAGAACATCCCAGAGGCCTGAGGCTCGCTCGGCATTCATCGTTCACAAAATGCTTTAAACCTGTACGAAACGCCCTGCTCGACGTACATCTCGGCTGTCACTAGGAACCCTTGTTAGCGTTTAGATACATTTAAACGAGTTTATCTACGGTCTCAATGCACGCCTAAACCGAGCGTGTAGCGGTGCAGCGTTCCTATACACAACGTGTCGCTCAACACAAACATGCCCGCCGAAGTCACCGCGCCAGCCGGCCTCCACCTGAGACACCCACTAGCGCTTCCATGTGTTCGACAGGAACGCAGCTCGCTCTAATAAAGCTGGCACTCGGGCCATACCCTAACACTCTCCACCGTGTTTCCCCCTTAGTGCACAAATCAAAATTTAAAAAATAAAACAAAATAAAAACTACTTCCTTATAACTTCTATTCGTTTAATAGCAACAAATTGCTTAAGTGATACTATCTTCATGACTTTGAATAAGTTATTTATAATATTTCAAGGCAACACAATTTCAATTCATTCCAATTTGTCTTTTGCGGAAGAATATGCTAAACGATATAATTATATAGACATATGTTCGGTGTGTGCTATGCGCGTTGTGCGTGGAATCTCTTGGAGATGTTATCTATGCATTTCTAGTAAATAATTCCGATCTATGGTAAATTAAATCACCATAACTTATATTACTTGGGTAATGTTTGTAATTATAAATAACAACAGAACTTATCTACGTCTGGTTTAGTATCGTAATAAGTTATAACCTCAACACGCGATGATGATAAAAAATAATTATGTTACTCATGATGAGTTTGCAATTTTGCGTTTATGTATCATTATGGCTTATGATCTAAGCATACTGAATACGAAAAATGTAAGTATATTTTCAATATCGTATCCACGAGGTTGTTTTTGAAAATTTTCAGGAAAACATTGGAAAGGTAAACAACGTACTTACAGTGTTTTGTTTTACAGTTGCTTTCCTACAGCCGACATAAATTTTAATGGTCTTTCTGCAGTGGAACCACTATCCTACTTCCTACTAATATTATATCCTACTTCTTACTAGTAAGTAGTATACCTATACTATCTAGTATATTATAAACACGAAAGTTTGTAAGAATGTAGGGATGCGTTTGTTACTCTTGCACGCAAAAAGTAAAGAATGGATTTTGATGAAACTTTACAATAATATAGCTTACACATCAGAATAACACGGAGGCTATAATTTATAAAGATTTAGTGTGAATTATCCAAAATATAATGATTTTCCATACACCACCGCGAGCCGCAGCTAGTTGATTTATACGGGTTGTCTGGAAGAGATGGCTTCTTAGCGATAAGACCGTCCATTGTGCACATTTACAATATTTTAAGGCTATAAGTTTTCTGTAATAGTGCACAATAAAGTGTTATTTATCTCTCTCTATACTCTATATTGATCCAGCTACTGACTTCAAATTTGAAGGAAGCCTGCTGACTTATTGCTGACATAGTGTTAACTGTTTTAAAGTCAGTACAGCGCTACCAATTCAGTGCCGACTTCAATACTCCCGAATGAATAGTTAGAAGTCAGTCTGCTCCCCAAACCAATAGGTAGATCAATGTAAATCAGCTATTGGTGGTAGTTGCTTCTTCCAAATAAAACTCGATGTGGACTGTATGACAGGATAGTTTTTGACAACAGTACCTTAATAATGTTCAAACATACGATTTAAATTAATTATGGACGAATTTCGACGTATAAAGAATTTAAAATTCCTAACCAAACGCCAATTTCATTATTCATTAAGGACTTAAGATTATTTTCTCTCAGAGTTGACATTGTTTAACAGAACAAGTAATAAATAAAAAACCATCAAATATTTTATTAATAAATTTAATAGAAATAATACAAAGATTTCAAATTTCGCTATTTATTACAATACTACGCTATTTAAATAATTTACTTCTCTATCGCTTCCATTCGATTTCATATAAATTGCAATAAATAGCAAAATTTCGGAAACAACATAAATTATATACACTCACTATCTCTTTCACACATTCCAATACTCTTCCAAATGAATTTTCTAAACGGGTATTATGGAAGGTAGAGGTAAGAAGAATCATCTCATATAGGACCAGTTCCTTTTTTTAATACTATGGCTGCAACGCCTTTGGCATTGATTTTGACAATTTCAAAGTAGAAAAGACAGGTGCATATAGGACCACTTTTAGGCTGTAACAGTTCAAAAACCGTCCACAATGGCCCTGATATAGACCAAGGGTATGGTATGAATGCAGTTGTTGTAGAAGAATCGAAACATGACGAATAAAAAAAAATGCGACTAGAGTAGTTGGCGACAGTAGACTGTTATAAAACGTCAACTATTTACGTAGTACAAAGTAATTCACTAAATATAACCTCAAAGAATTGTTATTTGAAAACATTGTTATTTGGTTTTGTTTCGTGAATTTTGAATAATAGTGATTTTGTAATATTTAATTTTATAAAACTAAAACACTATATTTACTACTCTAATAACTTTTGGCGCTTTCTTTAAAATTGACCCTGATGCCAAAGTGGCGTCACCCTAATTTAATGCATTTCGATGGACACTTTTCATATACAGGGATAGTTCTCTTTACCTCTACCCTCCATAACGGGTATGGAGGGTAGAGATTGGGAGTGTCTTAAAAGGAGAGCAAGTTGAAAAAGTGCCCAACAATATGCTGAAAATAGTTCAAATACAAACCACAATACCGATGGCGTATGACAAACTACGATATGACTTTTTATTTATTTAAATTTATGGCTTGGCAACTAGGCCTTTAAGCCAGTCGATATGAATTAAAAATGGTTGACGTGCCACAGAATTGATGAAATGCCAGCAAAGAAATCCTCAATTTTACTTAGTGAAAAAGAAAGAAAACAGGTTTATGTACAAGTGAAACAAACACTTTTGAAGTAATTAAGTAAGTAGTGCAAAATAATTTATTAAATATAATACTGTATGAGTGATTTTAGTCCAGGATCCAACGTCCATTTTTGCTATTGATTAGTATTAAGCAAAATTTCCGTGTTTTTTTTTTTCTCTTACATTTTCTGATCGTGGTAGCTAACAGAGGTAGCAGGGATGAAATATGTCGATTTGATGATTTGCAAAAAATGTATTACTAACTTTTTTTGTTTAATAATAAATTATTCGAAAAAATATTTGTCCTACAAAATGTATGGTTACTAACATGTAAAGAAAATTATCGAGATATATTGCAGCATACATTTTTAGTACGTCATGTTATTATTATAACGATAATAATATTTATCTTTCCTTTTATAATGTCTTACTGAGTATGCACTGTTTGCTTCAAGTGCATTAATTCTTCGAAAAGTAATTTAATTCGAGCTAGATAAATAAGTTAAAAATAATCTTTAACTAGACCTGTTGCTGGGGAGTTTCTTGCCCCTTCTCCTTAACAGCAATAACACGTTGCGAAACGGTTTATATAGAATAAGTAAAATTAATTTTGGACTTATATGTATGGAATTCAAAAAGTATTCTCTAGTGGAACTTATTTCGAATAAAAACATTTAAATATACTCCTTACCTCTACTCTTCACGTAAAAGGGTTCCAATGGCAAGCGTCAAGTCGACGTCATTGTCAATCGATGTTTAGGTTTTATTACAGTTTACTTCTTAAAAATGAATTTTCATAATATAAGCGCATAGAAATTTTATGAAGAGTAAAATAATATTTTACTCAAGCGTATTTCAAAAGCATTTTTTTTCTAATTGAGAGATGGCCCCTATTCGGCCGTATATTGCTCATGTTTTTTAATGTTTAACATGTGAAGTCCGGTCGTGTGTCGGAAACGACAAAAAATATTTTTTTCTTAATAAATCGGCCGACAAGTTGAGCAAGTTACAGCCATGGGTAGTATACAACGGTCCACTCTGGAGCTGATCCCAGGTCATCGGAACTAACATTATATACGCGAAAGTAACTCTGTCTGCAACGCTTTTACAGAAACACCATGACCATGGGTTCCAGTATGGGGATTAATATCCAAAAAAACAATTTTGAGGTTTGTATAAAATTTTGTCTAGTGTAAGTCCCAAGTCCAACAGTGGGACTTTTTGGAGCAATATCATGAGTATGTTGCGGAAAAAATGTTACATTACATAATATTTACATCAAATATGAATTCAAAATTGTTTATTTAGAAAAACCAATTTAAAAGAAATAAACAACAAACAAGTCAAGTGCGTGTCAAAAATAGCTACGGAACCCGAAAATCTATCTATTACCAACGATCGACTATTGTGACTTTTCACATTTAATACAAAGATAAATAAAAATTGTTTACATTTAAGAAAAACTCCATTTAAATTGTCTATACAACTCATTTGCGACCCTGATCTAAAGGAACAAGAAAAACTATAAAATCCTTTAATATTATACTATTTGAAGGAAGACATTAAACGTAGTGTTACACGCCGACAAGAGTGAATGCACACCTGCAGTTTATTACCTTTTCGGCATTTGGACTTCTTTTGTCTACTTTGTGTTTAAAATTTGTAAATTAAAAAAAAAACAGCCCATTCGTATTGTAATCTTTTATGGCAGTCATTAGTCAGGTGTGATTCTAAGAAATTCAGTCTACGCGGCCGAGAGACATATTGTAATTGTGCAGTATAAAGCAATGCCCCAATGGATAGACAGTTAGTCGAGCGATAAGCACAAGCGAGGCAAGACGTGTGTACTACATTCAGTATTCTATTTAGTGACGGACTTTGCGCGTGTTATTATATTTGTACCTGTCTTATTCGTGTTTGTATAGTTCTAATAAATTCTATAGTAATTCCACAGGCAATTTAATTCGAGTCCCATAACTCGTAACAATATAACCATTTTTGTAATGAAGTAAAAAAAGGATTTTTTAATTTAAAATCGATTATTTTCGTTTTTACAGTGTTGATGGTTTAATTATCTGTGCGTTACATGACTAACAAAATATCACTATTACGTCACCCAAAAGTACGACAATCATGTAATTTTTTTCACGTGGGTTCTACTGCCAAGAAATGTGCAACTTGATAGATAAAAAGTATAGTATACTAACTGTTAAATTCGATTTTAAGCGCGATGATTTATTAGATTTTTGTTATTCCGACGTTTCGGTCACTTTTCAGTTGACACTTGACATCTTTGTCTTCCGCGATCACGGCAACTGAAAAGTGACCGAAACGTCGAAATAACAAAAATCAAATAAATCAACGCGCTCAAAACCGTTAAAACGTAGTTTTATTATGCATACAAGTCGCGAAATTTAAGAAAGTATTATATAAAATTCAATTTTGTATCCATTGAGAACACAATTGTAAACAAGTGGTAGTTTCACTCGAAACTGTTTATATTAATGCAGTATTATTATTTTATTAAATATCTTTTATTAACTATCGATGCAAGAATCCGAGAAAATAAGCGAGAGAGAAGATGAGTGAGTGAGTGAATGAATGAAAAGAAGTGTGAGTGAGTGAGTTGGAGGATGAGTGAGTGAATGAATGAAAAGGAGAGTGAGTGAGCGGAGTGAGTTGAAGGGTTGGATGAGTGAGTCAATATTAAGGTTTATACCGATTGTGGTTTTAATTATTAATAACGGTTTTTTATTTAATATCCATAGATAGGTGACATAATCAGTAATTGGAATATCGGCAAAAAAATATTTAATAATTTGACATATTCTTTCAGTAGGGGGCATAGTTTTGGATTTTGTAATTAAATGCTCTTATAGTTTTTCCTTGTTCCTAAACATTAAAATATACAACCATAATCGTCTTATTAAATTAAGACTCCATCACTCAAAGTCAACTTCTCTTGTTAAAAGTCTTGTTTAGAAGAATTTCTTGGCTTGAGCTTCTTTCCTTTCTCTGAAAACAAAAATTTCAATCAAAACATCGTTTTATTTATTATACTAGCATTTGGCCGCAACTTCGTCCACGCCGGACAAGTAAAACAAACGGACATTATAACAATATTTTAACTGAAACAAAAAAGGTTATGACAAATCATTTTTTTTTTTAATGAAACTTCTTTATCGGCGTTGGAAAAAAATTTGCCGTCACATTTTTTCCGTTACGCGCCATCTTTTTCTGCCCGGTCGAATCGACCGTGGTAGGGGCTTTATTTACTTAATCAATTTCTGTAAAGTTGCATATAGTAGATCATTTTTAAAAAAATAAGGTCATAAAGAAGTTTTACTTCCTATGTGTATACACTACTACACGCACACATTTTTTCTACCTGGCCACTTTAGACAGCTCCCAAGAAAGTTCCCAGGATATAAAATAATGCAGATTTTAAGCTAGGAAATTGACTATCAAAAAGTCTAAAAATAAAAGGCCTTCACTTTTACATTTTTATTATATTATAATTATTAGTGGTATAAATTACGATATTAATGGAATGCTCCATTGGCTAGAAATATTTGAGGATTAGAATTGTTAACATTTTTTTTAATTGAAGGGTATAGGGCTAGAAATTAAACACTTAATTATTAATATTACATTGTTAACTCATTTTAACAATAAACCCACTGCATTAACAAACCAATTAATTAGTAAATCAACTTCATCAATAAACCCATTTCATTAAAAACCCACTTAATTAATAAACACATTTGTTCAAACTCCTTGGATACTATTTACATGTAATTTAGAAATGACGGCCTGTGGTTGAGCGGCCTAAGCCTTTGCCACTGCAACGCATAGGTTCCGGGTTCGATTCTTGGTATGGTAAATTTCGGAAAAAACTTTTTATGTTATTGACTATGGTCTGGGTGTTTGCCATCTGACCCAGAGTAGTCCCTTGTATAACACTTATAATACAAGCGTAACTTGCTTAATTTGGGGTTATACAATATATTTGTTTTACTTACGTCAAAAATATATACATTTTTATATGTCTCAGGGCCGCTTGCATAACGATCGTCTTTAAATCAAATTTAGTTAATCATATTAAACTGCCTAGATACGTTTTACGCAAAACGTATTTAAGATGTCTCGCATAAAACGGTCTCCCATGTTATTTAGCTAAATGTATTCATGCCGTCGGCAAAACAGCCAGATTTGTTCCGTTTCACGCGGCGATCCATTGTTTCGAACAAACACACGAAATTTAGCTTTAATGTTAGTTATTTTTTGCGTAAAAAGGGATTTTAGTTGTTGACATTTCGTTCGTTTGGTTAAGTTTACTTCGGAATTTTTGGCGGCAACCTGAAGAATGATTTTTGCTGTGCTGTTTTATTTTCGATTTTATGGGTATTTAGTATTGAGATTAATAATTAAAGCAAGTAATACAAGAGTGACAATCTGTAATTGACTCTTTAATAACTGACAATGTCATAAAAATAATAAACATTAATTTATGAAAAGTGTATTTACTCAACATTTTTTGTCCTTAAATGTGTTTATTTAGTCCAGGTAAATACCCATGTTTGGGTGCTTAATTTTGACAGTTCTTTAAACATATTTACCGGCAAATTTTACGTTGCGCAAGACGCAAATCGTATTTAAAGGTGTTAAATGCGTTTAGTGTTTCTTAAATAAATTTAAACCAATGTTATGCAAGCGGCCCTCAGACTTTCATAGTATTTAAATATATAAAAAATGTTAGAGATTAAAGTAAAAAATGTATATATGCGTACATGTTGGCACTATATATAGTCGCATTATTTATTTTCCCTATTTTAAAATATTACATTAAACATTTTATAAATTTTCATACACATTTCATTAATAAACCCACTTCATTAATAATAATACTAAAATTGATACATCAAATGCACTCACTTGTACATAGCGTAGAGGAACATGAGAGCGAGCTGCGCGGCGACCACCACCAGTAGGCCCGTGAAGGAGACGCACGACGCCTCGGGACACGGCGTCTGATTCACTACTTGCGGACTCGTCGACAGCCTATTAACGAGACGGGCATAAACGGGTTTCACACTACATTAATATCGTCTCTTGTTTTTCTCGTTGCGTACTTGTCGATAACTTTTTAACGAGACGGGCATTTGAGTAACGAAAAAGCAGGCGGGTTTCACACTACGTTGATATTGTCTTGTTGGTTTTCTCATTGTGGACTCGTAAAATATCTATTCATATTACATATATATCAAATTTCAACCAAATCGCTACAATAGTTTTCCATACACTAACCCATTCATTCATTTACGGATGAAAAAAATATATATACTGAGTTTCATCCATATCGGCCCAGTAGTTATTCCGTGAAAGAGCAACAAACAGAGTTACTCTCGTATTTATAATATTAATAGGCATTAATAAACAACTAACCAAGATTATAATAAAACAATAATAGGTAGCACAACTTGGAACAAATGTAATGGAACATTCGCAACACTAGACCGCTACTACGACACGTGCACCGGACCAAAGTCAAAGTTGGACTGCTGCTCATCGCTCCGTCCGCTCGCTTTTATAACCGAATGAGTACAGTAGTAATCAAAACTACCCGCAATTATTATCAAAACAGTAACCTAACCTATAACAAGAGAACAATTATTTATCATGTTAATGCCATCTTGCTAGTCTCTTTCACTCCAGTACGTTATATTCTTAAATAGTGTGCATAGACAACTCAAAAGTGGATTATGTTATCTCAAAAGACAATTTTGAGAACTTTTGTTTATCAGTTTCTATAAAAGTTTGTCGCAAATAAATTCTGAGATAGTTCAAAGTGTTTCAATGAAATCTTTCCAGATCAATACAGCCATATTAATTTTAAATATCTTACGGCTAATATATGTTACTTACTTAAGTGTGCAAGAGTAATTATTTTATGAAAGACATAGATTATGTATTGCGACATACCTCTGCGCCACACCAAGGACGTTCTGCTTGACGTTGTTGATGGAGTCCCTCAACTCGGTGAGGAATTGGGGGTTGACCTGCCCCCCCGCCGCAGCACCCCCGCCCGCCGCCAGCAGCGAGTCCGACTTACGGGACACCTCTATTATGAACCCCCTGTATACACAAAAAGTTTTATTTATTTATTATTAAAAAGTATCCGACAGTATATCCATAATTTAAGGCCTGACATTACAGAACATTATGTCTAAACCAAAACTGGATACTTATAATCTAGAAATAGGAACAGAAAGTAATTTTGTGTGACACTATAGTAGAATTATTTTCTCTGTGCAGTTTGGGTCATAAATCAAACTCGGCCTCAGCCCGGCTAGGGCGGTGAGCATGTTGCGCGGGCGCAACGCCATTATCGATAAAAACTCATTCTTATCAAAGAAAGATTATCATTCTTATAAAAGTAATTATTATCTTTTTTGCTGTTAATTTTAAACTAAGATATAAGTATTTATATTTATTTTTAATATAACTTGTTACATTCTAAACTTTTGTACTTATAGTTTTTTAATACATAGATACCTAAATAATAATTTATTTTAAATCATTATTATTCTTATTTTAATAAATACGTTGTTTTATCTATTTTTTTCTTTCATTTATATTACTAACCCACAAAATGACAAAACTAAATACACTATCGATAATGCTTATCGACAAAAATAATGCTATACACTAAAATAAATTACTCAATATATCTAATACTGTGCAACTTCTGACGGGAAAACTAAACACAACAAAATTATTAGGTCTAAATAGACACACCACATTCTTTTTCAATCTTATTAATAAATTTACTAACTACTGATGACTTGAATATTTGTTTTGAAGAATTAAAAATGTCTATGTCACTAAAATATTTGTTGTAGGTATTTGTACAACGACGCAAATATTCCTTTTGTCCGTAGTTAGTTTTCGAAAATAAATAAAGTTTAAAAAAGAGAATACATAAAAAAATATATGTAGATATGTGATCAAAAAAAATATACAAAACTTAGCACTATTATTGTCAAAAATAATTATTATTACTTGAGTTCCGCTATCGTGTTGATCATGATCTGGTTGTTGGCGACCAACGCGTCCCAATCATGGCGGCCAATCGGGAGAGCTGGCATCTGGAATATCAAATTCAAATCTGTTATTAAGTAACAGACATACTGATGATCCCTGTTGCGGACAGGGAGCACCCCCCTGACCCGCCCATAGCTCGCACAATTAGCAGCTAGGTGTCGGACAAGATGCGGAATATAGGAGGATATACAATAATTCACAATTTTCATTGAAGACTTACCACTCTCTCTCTCTCTCTCTCGAATAATTTATCATACATACTTCTTTATGTATATTTCTAATTTAAATGTGATAGTTTAACAATAATAATCATAAAGAAGCAACTGTAACCAATAATCCACATGATGGAAACTGGCTCCATAGGCTATGGTCCTTTGTGATTTCATGATTTCTGTACCCCTCCTCCGTCCTCGTCACAGCTGGTCTCATTAATGTGAGAACGGTGACATGATCATTTGTAGTGTGACAGAGGACATGCCGGAATTGAGGATTATGGAAGGAGAATACATTCTGTACCAACCCTATACAATTGGAAGAAGATTTTTGAAGGTATTTAAAAAAATAAGGATATATTACCTGTGAAGGCGGCGCCTGCCCCGCCTGTATAGGCTGTCCCTGTGCTTGACTATACACAGCCGTTAACATCGACAAAGAGTTCATCTGTTTGCCTATCACCTGAAATGTAGCAAATTTATCCTAATGCATCAAACTGATCCAAATAGATAAACATGTAGCAGAAATATAGAACAAATTAGATAAATAAATGTAATAGTACATAATTAATATATAATTAGTAAGTAAAAGACGCTGTCTTAACACATGACACAAACCCAAATGCGGGAAGGTAATAAACTGTGCTTTATGGCAGGCACTTTTCACTTCACTTCACTTCACTTTTCACGATTCACTAACAATATTATATTGTATAGATTTTTATATTCGTTTTATATATTACACATTAAAATTATATGATTAGTTTTTACGCATGTCGTGGTATTCAGTAATTGAAGGAGCACATTCATTGAGGTACTCTTTGTTAGAGATTCTAATAGTAATAAATAAAATAGCTTACCTCGTCAACTTTCTTATTCAACTCCCGCAACACGTCGTGTATTTGGCCCTGTCCTTGGAATATCTGTCTCAGCTCCCTTTGCCCGTCCGACTCGAACCAGTCGTCGAACTCGCCCTCCTTGTCTCGCACCTTACGTGGGAAAGAGAGGCAACATACATTACTATTTAACGTTTTTGTCTCGCAGTTCACATATAAAGGGGGACGATGTCTGGCACCTTATTCATAAATAAGCTTTTTGAAAAAGGTTTTTAAATACAAGCTTTTGAGATCCTGGATATCATGTAGCAGCAGAGTGCTAACCAAGACAAGTAAAACGAGCCCAAACACGACGGGTCTATCTTGTTTAGTACAGGAGTTCCTATAGCCACCTTCCGACTCCATCAACAGATCAGCTCCATGGTACCATATTATTATCATTATCACACGATATACATACGGGTGCAAAATTTGAGCTCAATCGGAAACCGGGAAGTTGGTCAAATTTAACTCGCAAGATTTCACCCTTACATACATACAATACATCCATTGCAAGTTAAATAAAAGTTTGTAAAAAGAGGGGTATAATTTACTATGTAGCAGCGGAAGGCAGAGGTTAAATGATACTTCAGATGGCAGAGAGTATTATTCACTGTCAAGTGCTGATATGAACTCATTTATTTTGGAAACGGTAAACTTAAGTACAAATAATAACAAGTCGTATAGCTAGTACAGTACATAGCACAATATGTGAGCGGGACGGATGATGTGCGAGCGAGATAGAGCAACTATTAATATGTGAGCTCCCGCGTCGCGCTAGCCAGTAGTTCGTTGTTCGCCGCGATGACTAGACGTATGCAGCTCCCGTAACTATTCAAGGTACTCGTCTTGCATCTTTGTCTCTCTCGACCTCTCTTTATCTCACATCTCAAGTATGAAAGAGAGCACAGATAAATTGTTATTTACAAATCCAGATTTCTGCATAGCCGTTTACGTACAAAGAATATAAGAAACATCTTTTTTGTCTAATCAGGTTAATAAAGGAAGTTTGGCCGTCGAATATCTAATTCATATTTATTTTTAAATAATTATGATTCTGCAAGTTGCAGGTATATCATGTTTTTAATGAAGAATGCCGATCTAATAAATTAATTGATGAATTCTACACTTGACGTCTGTTAATCACCATATGCAGTTAATGCCTACCACAACATGTGCATCGGACTGAAGCCGAAGTGAGCATAGATAATAAATACACTATATATAAAGTGGATGAGCCTCTCTGGAATAAAATATCAAAATATCATTTACTCTCCGATAGACGTCGCTACAATCGATAATTCTATAAATTAGAGGTGTGTAACTCCTGAGTGATTAACTCAAAAGATATATATCCGACGCGAAGAGTGATTAGATCTGTATATCACTTGGGTTCAAAATGTGTCTTTATATCTTTAACTCTAGTTCATTCCTGTTCCACGCGATGAGAAAGAATGATATGATTAGCCCGCGCACTGCGCATGCGTAGTGAGTGAACGAGGAAACAATATAAATCGTAACACTATAGTTTTATGGTGTAATTTTGTAATATTTACTAAAAGTCAAATGCCATCTAAAGGCGTGTATGTTATTCAAATGTCAGATATTTTGCGTTGCCACTGGAACGCGTGTCGGCTCTGCTAGTATATCACTCACAGATAATAACTCATCTTGTCTGCAATTGACACTATTCACTATAAAGATGAAAAGTTAAAGAGTGATATATATCTTTGTATCAAAAAGATATATATCACTCTTTCCTTCTTGGTGAGTGATTTTTCCCATGACTACTATAAATTAATCCCATTAGATGGTAGAGTAATAAGTTATATATTGTTCTAAATTGGTATAAACGGAAAGACATTAAAATTAGTTTAAAAACTTCTAAATAACATTATAATTTATGCCAAAAGTAAAAAATGGTTCACATCAGTCATCATCATCATCACATCATAACAGTCAGTACAATTATTTTTTCTTAGAGAATTTTTGCGTTCTATTAGTAGGTACGTATTGCAGTAGATGTCACTGTTCTCAAATTAAACACCAAGTAAAAGAAAATAATATGTTTCGTTATACGCAGTTGTTTTATACTTGTTTAAGAAATATTTGATATGTTTTCATGTTTTTGCAAGCCATATCAGCTAATAAGTATATTTTAAAGTGTGTAAATTCTATTCCTTACATTTTTCAAATTATAAAGCTCTTTTTAAAGTTAATTACTGGATTTTTGATGAATTGTCGATTTACCAAAAACTTATTTCAAAGATGTCAATTATGTCAAAAATTTAAAAACTTCGTTTAAAAAAACCGACTTCAAAAACTAAAAAACTAAAATGTATAAAATAACTTATTTCTAAAGCTATTATTATTAATATATATTATGTAAAACATCTTAAAGTCGGTGCTTAGTAATTTTCAAAATATAGTAATTTTTATGTTTTGCTTTGCACCGACTTCAAGATGTTTTAGATGAAATGAAAATGAATGAAATGAAATGAAATGAAATTTTATTATCTTGTAAACAATACAGGGTTTAAACAATGTTATTAAAATACAAAGAACATTTAGAACAGGAGGCGTCCCAAAAGAAACTCTGAAACCCGCGCTAGGTCTCTTTAGAGCCTGTGTGACGGGCTACAGTTGGATTCGCTTCGGTCATATGCTCCTCAGTATACATGTAGTATATAGCTACAATGTCTTTGTGCCTTAAAGATCTATACAATAATAATATATTCTAATACTAGCTTAAAGATTAAAAGTTAGTTATGTTAATATTAACAAATTAGTATTTTTTTTGTGTGTGTGCGTGCGTGCATGTGCATGTGTGCGTGCGTGTGTGTGTGCGCGTGTACGTTCGTATATCTATAAGGGCCCGTGCTTGCTTCTTGTGCATTTAAAAGGGATTATAGTAGTGTAGTGATAAAAGTAAGTTTTCAAAAGACGGTTAGCAAAATATTATTAGCTAAGAGAACGTAAAAGTTCTTCAGCTTCTTTAAATAATAAGGAATTTAAATAATGAGTTAGGCCTTTTCTTAATTTATAGTGAGTCATGGTAACCAATGTTAATTTACTGCTGATACTGTTATACAATTTTGGACCCAGGAATCTTAAGGATTTAGTACCGAAGTTAGTACGACAATTAGATTGTCTGAAGACCAAGTCTTGCCTGCGTTGCGTTTCCAAATCTGCCAATGTATTTTTCGTTACAAGATTGTGTTGTTTCAGAATTATTGCACGTATGAATAATTTACGGACATTCAAAATATATATTAATAATAATAGCTTTAGAAATAAGTTATTTTATACATTTTAGTTTTTTAGTTTTTGAAGTCGGTTTTTTTAAACGAAGTTTTTAAATTTTATTTGTTACTTTTTAGTGTCTAGCTATGTATGGGTGGAACTACGAATGGTGCCGCGCTTCTTAAAAAATATAGGTCCCAAGAACCGGGAACAAAAAATGTTCGTAAAATGAAAACTACGGGGCCAAACTATGTCAAATTTTTAGGGGACCACATGGCAGCTATTCCGCGTCGAACAAAAAAAGAATCACGTAAATCGAATCATAAATCTCAGAGTAATCGGTGTACATATGGAACGGAGTGAAAATTATTTCCATTAAAAATGTTCATAAAATGAAAACTACTTGCCCAAACTATGTCAAATTTTTAGGGGACCACATGGCAGCTATTCCGCGTCGAACAAAAAAAGAATCACGTAAATCGGATCATAAATGACGGAGTAATCGGCGAACATATGGAACGGAGTGAAAATTATTTCCATTAAAAATGTTCATAAAATGAAAACTACTTGCCCAAACTATGTCAAATTTTTAGGGGACCAATTGGAAGCTATTCCGCGTCGAACAAGAATCACGTAAATCGGATCATAAATGACGGAGTAATCGGCGAACATATGGAACGGAGTGAAAATTATTTCCATTAAAAATGTTCATAAAATGAAAACTACTTGCCCAAACTATGTCAAATTTTTAGGGGACCACATGGCAGCTATTCCGCGTCGAACAAAAAAAGAATCACGTAAATCGGATCATAAATGACGGAGTAATCGGCGAACATATGGAACGGAGTGAAAATTATTTCCATTAAAAATGTTCATAAAATGAAAACTACTTGCCCAAACTATGTCAAATTTTTAGGGGACCAATTGGAAGCTATTCCGCGTCGAACAAGAATCACGTAAATCGGATCATAAATGACGGAGTAATCGGCGAACATATGGAACGGAGTGAAAATTATTTCCATTAAAAATGTTCATAAAATGAAAACTACTTGCCCAAACTATGTCAAATTTTTAGGGGACCACATGGCAGCTATTCCGCGTCGAACAAAAAAAGAATCACGTAAATCGGATCATAAATGACGGAGTAATCGGCGAACATATGGAACGGAGTGAAAATTATTTCCATTAAAAATGTTCATAAAATGAAAACTACTTGCCCAAACTATGTCAAATTTTTAGGGGACCAATTGGAAGCTATTCCGCGTCGAACAAGAATCACGTAAATCGGATCATAAATGACGGAGTAATCGGCGAACATACATTAAAAAAAAAGCAAAAAAAAAAAAAAAAGATCCCTACGAATTGAGAACCTCCTCCTTTTTTCGAAGTCGGTTAAAAACCAAAAAGACATTCCGATCGATACGAGTTACACTCGTGAATGTATGTACTTTGTTTGTGTTTTGATTATTTTTCGATAACTTTGTTTGATTCCTGGACTCCGAAGACTTCGCTTATCACGTTTACTAGTGTTCTGTGATCACGTTGGACTTACGCATGTACCCTGAACACCGATTTGCCTAACGATTTGTTCTCTGATGACTTGGATTATGGCTTCTTCTGAAAGAGGTTGTTGTGTGCCCAGATGCGGTAAAACTTGTAATAAATCATCGTAACGGCACCAGATTAGATGTGGATACAAATGATGTTATGAAAATGTATGCCTTTGAATATTTTAATAAAAGGAAACATAATAAATCACGCTACCGCTAAATTGTTGTTTTATTTACTAATAAATAAACATTTTTTGAAAAGGCTTTTGGGAATTGCAGGAGTTAAATTATTAACTCCCGCAATTTCCAAAAGTCTAATATAAAAATCGTGTCGTATACCGATAGAGTGCGTTAGTATATACATTATGACTGTTGACTCTATACCAGTATATATAAAGTACTCTGTGGTTCACATACTACTTTATATAAAAGGGTGCGAGTTCACCAAATATGACCATAACTTGTGGTTTCATTTATGCTCTCAGGATCTCGTCAGCGCGATGTATTTATTCAACGATACTGCACAGCGCCATCTTAAGTGAAGTTAAATGGAGCAAATGGAAACTAATTTTAATTTTTGATGTTCCTCGACCACTTGATGGCGCTAGTTTCCGTACATTTTTTTTATTTTTCGAATATGCAAGATCGATCGATCGAGATCCACTGGGATGGAAGTTAATGAACCAAATAGTAATCACAACTACCCGCAAATATTCTCTAATGATAATCTGACGGGTAGATTGATAATTCTGAACAAATATTTATTATGTAACAATAGGTCCATCGTGTATAAGGGGGAAGGACCTCAACTGACCTGATCAGGATGTTCTTTCCTGTATTCTTCTTTCTGCTGCTCCAGTTTCTTCTGGTACTCGAGGTACTCCTGGGAGAGCTTCTGCTGCTCGTCACTGCTTATCTGCTGCCCTGAAATAGAGATCGAGCAACTTGATATCTATAATATTATAAAATTCTATACATGCCGTGTCTGTATATTGAAGCTATTTAAAAAATGCAACTCGGAATAGACTATATAAACGTTGGAAAACATGATACAATTTATTTAGATTTCTTGTCTGTTTGTGCGGTATTCACGTAAAAAGTACGGTTTTCGCTGACGACAGCAAATTTTTGGACTTAAACTCTGCTTTTATCAGGGAATCCCGCGGGAATTTTTCTGGGAATGATTTAGAATGGCCAAAATAAAAAATTATAATTTCAATGTTATTTTTTCACTCATCGATAGTTAATTATACATAATAAAATGTGTGATATTTTTTATCCCGAGAATCGCGTGGATTTTTTATTATTATTTAAATGCTGCGATACCTTGTGTCCCGGGAAGTTCAGCTAGCTATTGTTACGCGATGTCCAACACAGCAGTCGTGAGAACCATAGAGTGTATCAATATCACATAGACAATCAGACATTTCGATTTATAACGAAATCACATGTCTACCGGCTAGTTAATTTTATAAGTTCACTAAATTATCGTCTAGATAATTTAGTGCACCAGCAACTAATTATTATAATTGTTTTTATGATCCTGGCAACACTATCATGTAATTGCGGAGAGTTTTTGGCGGGAACTGAAAGAAGACGTTGTGCTGTGCAGTTTTATTTTCTAAAAATGTGTATAATTACTCTAAAATGAACAATAGTTGCAGGATATTGATAGTTTTTGAGTAGAAATTATGTGTTTTTGTGAGAAATGTGAACTGTATAGTCAGATGTGATCTTTCGAGTTTTCACAAGAACTCCATTGAATGGCGTCGGTTGTAGCCTGCAATACAACTGCGCTACTATACGAAGACCTATTAATTAACATGTTTCCGACTGAAAGACTTTGATTCTATGGTCATGAATAAATTTAAAAAAAAATGCTGTTTTTAGCAATGATACGGTATTATTGTTTTGTAGGGTAGTTTTCGTAGTGTTTTCGTATAAAAGGCGGTGTGGCGTGTAGACGGTGTTCATTTGCATATACATGGTACTTACTTACCCAAAGCTCTTTTTTTTTTTTTTTTTTTTATTGCAGGAGTTCAGCAGACAGGCAGATGGCCCACTTGATGGAAAGCGGTTACCATCGCCTATAAACATTTGCAACACTAAAGGTGCTACAAATGCGCTGCTGCACTCTTAAGGGAGACTGGAACCTGGTCACTAATGCCGAAACACAACTCAAGGTTACTATGGCGACATACTTTAGACCAGGAGTGGTAGCCATCCAGTCGGGCAAATGCCCTACCACCTGGCTGTGGGTTGTTTTGTCGCCTCTTACGACAGGCCGCCCGGCCGCAGGAAATGGTATTCTTTCTCCGTTCCTGCACGGATAATCTCTGCAAGGCCGTCACACTATACATAATATTGACGTAACAATGTTGCCAACAAAATAATTTATAATGTCTGAATGACTCACCCGACTGCTGCTGCGTGGAGTGCAACGAGGTGGTGAGGAGGTGGATCACGTCATGGTCATCAGCCAACCCCCCGGTGGCCGCCGACACCCCCAGGTGCCCCCCACGCGGGAGTACCACGTTCTCAGCGCGGAAACACAGCTCGTAGTCCGCTTCGTTGCTCGTCATACCTACATGAGAATTCGGGTCAAAAACTAACAATAGTAGATTATTTAAAAGCTAGAAAGGTTTTAGGTCTAGTCATCGCGGCGGACCACGGACTACTGGCTAGCGCAACGTGAGAGCGCACATATTAATAGTTGGTCTATCTCGCTCGAACATCACCCGTCCCGCTCACACATTGTAGTAGACTTGTTAATATTTGTACTTAAGGTTACCGTTTCCAAAATAAATTAGTTCACATCAACACTCAACAGTGAATACTGCTCTCTGAAGTCTCCCACTGCTACATAGTATGAAAGAGAAGGGTATAATACCCTTCTCTTTCATACATAAGGTGCAAGACATCTCATATGTGAACTGCGAGACAAAAACGTTAAATAGTAATTCATGTTGCCTCTCTTTCCCACCCAAGGTGCAAGACAAGGAGTGCGAGTTCGACGACTGGTTCGAGAGTACCTAGCTCTCTGTCATCTAAAGTATCATTTAACCGCTACACTCTATATATGAACACTCACCATTGTGGAAGTAAACTGTGAGTGTGTTCATGTAGTACTCGACCCTGGCGCGAGTCGGGAACGGCTTGTTCCTGAAGTCCCGTAAGCAACCAGACAGCAACTGAGTCGCGCCGTCACTGAAATATTCATACAAACTGTGTTGGCCTCTGAACTCCTAGACCGAGATCCCGCTGCAGGATTACTACGTACATGTGTTACGTAATTAAAATCTACTTTTTTAAGTGAAACTTCTATATAAACATTAGGATTTTTTCTGTCAGGAAAAAGCGTGTGGGGCGCGTGGAGGGGCGGCATAATTTTAGAGTAGACTATGGTTTTTTTTTTGGTTCCGGATCGAAATCGGTTTCTTTGTATGAGAAAATAAAATATGTTTAAATAAAAAATGCACTAATTAAATGTACCTAACCTAACCAAATCATAATTTGCAGTAAACCTGCGAAAAATCGAAATGTGTGCTGGGATACACAGTAGAAGTGAAACTTCAACGGAAAAGTGCAAAAATTTGCTGCAACAAGTGGAAAAACGAATGACAACGGACAGGTCCCAAAACACATTTCGTTATATACATATATACGAGGAATGCATAATTACTAGGTTGCCTATAAACATGTGGATGCTAGTATTTTTAATTAAACAAAATATTAGTTTCATAATTTGGGAGAAATTTCATTCAGTTGTTTTTAAAATAAATGATATATCAAGTTAAGTTTTTTTTTGTGTATGATGGAATAGGGTTGCCTACGTAAAAATGGCCGCAAATATGGGTTGCCAGCTGTTAAAGGTTGCGCGCTACGAGGAACGCTACTAACTCTCTCTTTCACTAATTAATTAATCTTTTTTCTAATTTATTTTTAACAACTCTCTATCTGTGGTGACTTGTTGATAGCTCACTATTATTAAGTGATATTAATATAATGTGAATAGCTGATAGTCATCCAAAAATAGTAAAATAAAATAATGTTCTCTGCCTACTACACCATACCATGACCGGGCTAAGAACATATACGACAAAACAATATTCTTTGTATTGAAAAGTATTAGGCTATGTCAACTAGATTGTTCCGTCGCAGTGTTATTTGCCGATTTTGTTTTAAAGGAGATGGTTTGTGGGGATAGTGCAGTATTACTCACCTCTTATGATCAAATGTCTTGGTACCATCATTTACAACTGCCATGATGTAAGGATTATTGTGTTTGTTGTCATTGTCAAAAGAGTCAAATATGACAGCGAGGCCGTTCCACCTGTCAGAGGAGCCGAACACCTCCCCAGTGTAGTCCCCTTTCTGGGTTGTGTACCAGAATGCCTGAAAATAAAACACATTTTTCTATGTTTGCTTATAGGCAAACTGACAGACTGGGGCCCACTTGATGGCAAGTGGGTAGCGTCGCCCATGGACATCTGCAACACTAAGGGAGCCGATGCGTAGCCTGCCTCGTTGAGACTTTAGATATCTGTTTACTCCCTTTTTGAAGAGCCCCATATTGTAGCGCTCTGGGAAAACCAAGGGAGGGAGCTCATTCCACAGCTTGCTCCCGTATGGCATAAAGAAGCGAGTGTCACGTACAATGGATGACTTCCAGGTGTCAAGGAAGAGCGGATGGAATCCCAGTCGCCGGCGAGCAGTGCGGTGGTAAAATGGCGACGTAGGTACCAAACCAAACAACTCTTCAGAACACTCCCCATTGTACAGACGGTAGAACGCGCTTAGATTCTATACCGTCTGTAAGTTGTTACTCGCCTTTTAGTAGAATATGAATTCTTGACACTATTGCAATGGATTTATACTTCAAATATCTTTTCAACGGCAGCAGAACTGGGCCCCATCACTCTAACAAGCCTAGTCCAGTGGATTGAGATTGATTGAACATGTGTTACTGTCTTATTACATTTACTGTTACTTTTTTTTTCTATAAAAATAAAGTTACATGTGATCCTGGTGATGGATCACATATTAATCAATGAGGCATGGTCAGCATTGAAAATCAGCGCTGTGCCTGAGGAAACTCCAACACAGCTTTATGCTGAGTTGCCGACCTCATTTGTTGGAAATGCGGTGTAAAACATATCGAAATTTAATCATAAAAATGTATGTATAAATCCTTTCTACATCCTTGTATTGTCGATTTCCTAACAAATTAATTCTTTCTTTAAGTAAGCAAGTTGAATGGATAGCAGAGATTCAGGACTCACCAATCCATCGGCCCCTATTCTCCCCCTTCCTGTGACTTTGAACATGATATCCACTTCCCACCAGTCGAAGTTGATGGGCTGCTTAGACCATATAGCGCCCTTCTGACTCCTCAGCGACGGCGCCAGCCTCACGCTCTCCCCTGAGGCTATTGCATCTGTAAAAAGAAAAGTCGTAATGAACCTTGTAGAGGCGGGTTGGTATCATCTTGATTATAGCTTTTAGGCTCTGCTGTACGCAGAAGGAACATACGAAAAGTATGTTATGTATAAATTAAATGAATTATTATTCTATGTACTTGAAGACCACGGGCTATAAAAATTACTCTGACTTTTGGAGGGCTTACGTGGAGCCATGGGAAGGTCAACATGTAGAGGCCACTTGCTCAATGTAAATGTGGCGTGACACTGACCGGCGATTATCCCTATCTACACCACACAAAAATGCTACCACAGACGTTGGGTGTGGCGTGAACTGCTAATGGTTCTAGGGGTCTGGGAATATGGGGACTATTGCATCTGCTCTTCGCAATTTTTATTTTTACTGCACGAGTACAGCAGGCAGGCAGACATTCGCAACAACAAAGGTGCTACAAATGCGCTGCTGTTCTCTTAAGAGAGACTGGAACCTAGCCACTAATGCAAACACAACTCAAGGTTCTTATGGCGGCATATTTTAGACCAGGAGTAGTGGCCATCCAGACGGGCAAATACCCTACCACCTAGCTGTGGGTTGTTTTAATGCACAGGCCACCCAGCTGCAGGAAATTGTATTCTTTCTCCGTTCCTGTACTGAGTAAAGAGTTATAACTAATTAATTATAATATTATCACATTTTACTAATCAAACATTATTGTAGGCAGACAAATATCTTATCTGAGGCAATAAAGATGGGATTACGATATTTTTTATCTCATTCTTGGTTGTTGTCAAACTTTTTGTTAAAAACGTACTTTTCCTGAAGTATACAGATTTTTTTATTTATTTATTGAATAGGTACGAGTTTGACTGACATTGCACCTGAAGTCAGGTGGAAATGCAGTCTAAGGTGGTGCACACTTACCCAGACGATACCTATGCACGCGAGACTTAAGACCCCTTTGTATTCTTCAGGAAAAACAGACGACAGTAAGAGTTCTTCAGCAGTACGTATGATAAAAGTGCAAGCATAGCATTTCATCCGCTTTGTTGGTATTTCGACCATATATCGGCCGCGTGAGCTCTTACATCTGCTTGTCCGGTGGTCAAAAGGAGAGGGAGGAATTAATTCTAGCAATTCTGGGGCACACTCGCCAAAGTGTATCCTATAGAATACCGACAAACTAGCGACTTTACGTCGATGATTTAGGCCCTGAAGTGTAATCGATATAGTGGGCATAGATAAGGAGTATTATCTATGAGTTGAAAAGTTCTTTAAAACTCGGATAAGGGGGGCGCTGTGGTAGTAATTAGAGTGAAATACAAAAATCAAGAACGACAAAGATTTCGGCTTTGTTTTTGAAGTGATAACTTCTTATGGGAGGGTAAACTGCTTCGTTACGTAACGCGTTACGGTGTCAGTTTGTCTAACTTCCCTTTCTCTCACGCATACGGCAGCAGTAGGGAGGCTATATTTTTATTACTTTCTCACAGCTTTATATTTATTTCTCAAACTCATTGCCGGAGTCTATCTCTCCCGATACTTATAACCTGGGTGTCTTCAAAGCGTAAAGGTAAGCGTGCTACATTCTAGACTACATGTGGACACTATGTGGAGCATAGGGCAAGATTGTGGACAAACACTAACTTATACTTTAAAAAATATATATTTTAGACTATGTAAATGTGAGGTTTTCTATACATGCATTTTAATACATTTTATGGCACTTCTACAATTGCTAAATTCGTAAATGTGTAATATTCTAAATGTCATTTTTTGTACGCCATCACCATTGTGGATTGTATTGGAAAATCTCTTATCAGCCTACTGCTGTATACATCTTTAATTTCCCATGCATTGTACTCCGAACTTCTATCCTCCATGAGGAAAAACCTGAATGGACTGACAAAGTTTACATCGACGAGAGTGAAAGTTAATAAATTTCTAATTTTCATAAACTATCATATACAGAGTTTAAGAAAGTACTTATTTGATTACTAAGCTACTTTAATTGTGTCAATTGTTTTGCATAATCATTATAAAAATATTTCTATTAAGTAAAAAAACAATTTAGCATGAAAATGCACAGTTTTGTTATTACAAGAATTGAGGGCATGACCAATGTCATACATATATGCAACATTAAGATTTGTGAGTAACTTCTGTTCATGTTGATAACAGTATATCTTACTAACCGTTCATTTTCCTTACTATCAGTTAAAATTTGAAATAAGCTCCTTACTGTATTTTTAAATATATATTAAAAATATTGTGCAACTAAGCCCTGCCCTAGCTTTTGTGCCATTTTCTCTCTGCATCCCAAGGTTGTCTGGAGAAGATCGCTGGCAGTGATAAGGCCGCCATTTGTACTTAATTCTAAGCTGCTTTTGTGTATTGTTTCATAAATGTTATTGTAAAATCAAGTATATTCTATTCTATTCCTTACAAATACTTATCACATTTCTACCGATGACATGACAAATGGATAGCTATAGGAACTGTAACAAAATTACATTTAAACGGTTTTAAGCATGGTTTTTTTATTTGAATTTTATTGTTCCTCTTTTTGGTCATTTTTTAGTACTTCTTCTTTGTTTGTGATCATGCTTTCAACACTTTTAGCATCACCATGATCATGGAAGACATAGATGTAAGAACTCATACAGTACTCATTAACACTTGACAACTTCGTCTTCCGTGATCACGGCTACTGAAAAGATGCTGAAACATCGGAGTAATAAAAATCAAATAAATTATTGCACCTAAAATTGTTAAAGCATAGTTTTATGATGTGTACTAGTCGCAACAACTTTGTTAAGAAATATTTTTTTTTTATTGCTGGAGTTCAGCACAGGCAGGCGACCCATCTGATGGAAAGCGGTGACAATCACCTATGGACATTTGCAACACCAAAGGTGCTACAAATGCACTGCCACTCTCTTAAGGGATACTGGGTGCTGGCCACTAATGCCGGAACACAACTTAATTTTTTTATGGCAGCATACTCTAAACCAGGGGTAGTAGCCATCCAGTCAAGCAAATGCCTTACCACCTGGCTGTGGTTTGTTTTGTCATCTCTTATGAAAGGCCACTAGGCCACAGGAAATTGTATTCTTTCTCTATTCCTGGATGGATACCAGTTTTATTTATTTTTGTCAATTAGAAGTCATCTGAGAGTTAAATATCTGGGAATGTCTCTTGACCGCAGACAACTTGGAACTTGATTATATCCAAATGAAATGAAAGATATAAAAAAGCTCAGAGTTTAAAACTACAAATTTTATTAAATTTATCAATGTTTATGTATTGAAATACTCGCGACTAAATCAAATTGCTGGTGAATTAATTTTTACGCAAGCATACAATTATAGGCATAATGTAAAGCAGGTTTTTTCACACATAAATGTGCATTAATTTAATAATTTACACAAAATTATTGAAGGTTTTTAAACCGTGTCTTTTGCTTTCGTGGAAGTAAAAAACACGATTCAGCAAAATGTTATTTCTCGCTCTATCAACAGGCAATACACATAGCGTCATCTCTTTCCAACTTGACAGATTTCATTGACGTGTCGCTGTCAATCTACAATTTTCGTGAAAACAAACTGTATTTTGATATTTATTTCATTATATTAAATCAATAATAATGATTTTAAAACTTAGATAACTGTTAAACCAAATGTTGAAATAGAAAATATGACGATTACAACTGTTTTGTCAGAATAAAAGCGTGTACTTACTGCCTCCGTATTCGAAAAAAGGAACCGATCCATCTTTTTGTGCTAAATATGGCGGTTTGAAGGAATATTTATATTCAAAACGTTTATGCACTGATTGAGTATCGACTCTCGAAAACACACCGAATAAAACGGTACACAAAAATAATTTTAATTTAATCGAAGCCATCACCGTGTCTTTCGATCTCTCACACGTCAATCAAAAAAAATGTTGATCGTGAAATTCGTTCGGAATTCGATGATGTATTTACGTTCGGATACACTTTATCGTAATTTAACTAACAATGCATCAAAAAATGACTTAAAAACACAAAACGTTGAATTAAGTTTTTTGCAACTATAAAATTATTGTCTAAATAGTGTATACTTATGTATATTATTCTAATAATCACTCTGATGAATAAATAATGTTGATCGCAATGCGATATCCGAACGTATATATGTGTGTATGTAATGGTTCAAATCGTTCAAACAGTAGAGAAAACAGAAGAGCAAAATTTGGATAAAATAAAAAAAAAGGTGATTTTGAATTGTATAGTTTTATTTTCTAAAAATGTGTAACTTTATTTTCATATGAACAATTATAAATAAAATTACGTTTTAACGGTTTTAAACGCGGTAATTATTGCGATATTTTTTGTTCCGACGTTTTGGTTACTTTTCAGTAGCCGTAATCACGGAAGATACATATGTCAAGCGTCAATGACTATTGTTAAAGTTTTTATTTAGGATACCTCCAACTTGTTCATTGACCGACTTCAAACAGGGGGAAATTCTTAACTTGATTGGTATTTTTTATGTAAATACACCGATTACTCTGAATTTTATGATCTGATTTACGTGATTCTTCCTTAATTTGATGCGGAATGCTTGCCATTTTGTCTCCTAAAAGTTTAACATAGTTCGGCCCAGAAGTTTTCATTTTATGAACATTTTTTTATGAAAATTTTCCGTTCCCGCTTCTTGGGACCTTTTTTACCAGGTTAAATCCGCTTGAGGATAGACCGCCGCGGGGGAAGCGCGGTGGGGCGTGTGGGATTCGCCCCGTCGGGTCGGCACTAGCATGCCCGCAGGAATGTTATTGCCACACCGCGGTTGGGGATACCCACTAAAACTCCTGGCTGATCCTCGTTGCGTCCCATGTCCGGGATGTTTTATTAAGAGACAAAA
The DNA here is from genome assembly GCA_949752895.1 of Dendrolimus pini. Classification (NCBI taxonomy): domain Eukaryota; kingdom Metazoa; phylum Arthropoda; class Insecta; order Lepidoptera; family Lasiocampidae; genus Dendrolimus; species Dendrolimus pini. Next base: position 339,757 of record OX457152.1, read on the forward strand.
TAATATAAAATTTTCTACATCTTGAATTCAGTGCCGAACAAACCATAAACAAAATGTTGCAAAATATTATAATAGTACCTAAGAGAAATAATTTTTTTTAACGGATTTTTAACGGAGTTATTCGCCGATCTCCTCCGTCATTTGCCAAGATAGAGATATTCGTTTTCTTGCAAAGAGTACATTGAATAATATAAAGAGGAAATTAAAAGGAACGAAGGATCTAAGCAGCAACAGGAAATTGAAAACATTCAGAAATTAAATTTTCCGACTCATTTGTTTTAAGCTTCTTCTTTGTTCAATAATGGCTTGGCGCGGTTTGTGCATTCAGCCAGAGTCATGTGTAAATGGCTTTGCTATGTAGTTTTATAAAACGAGGGAAACGTAACGCGAAAAAATATAAAATTTTATCGAAAATTTAGAAAAAAAGTGTCAAAATAATTACTAAATATGTACAAACTACTAAAATTAAAGTTTAATTTGATTATTTACAATAAATGAATTTAATACACTATATACATCAAATTTACAATCCTTAAGTAATAAAGACATAGAAGTAGGAAGAGGAACGGAAAGAGAAATTAAAGAGTCGTAAAGAGAAGTGTGATCATAGATAGGACAGGACAAAAAAACATGGTTCAGGTCACAATAATCTTCACCGCATTCGCAAGCTGGACTGGAGACAATTCCAAGCTTATGTAAGTGCACCGGAATACAGAGATGTCCAAGGCGCATGCGAATCAAAATGGAAGTAGCAGTTTTACCAAACGAGAGTTTAGCGAACCAGGGCTTCTTGGGAACCAACGACTGCAAACCGTACAGGAAACGACCCTTGATCCGACCACTCTCGCTCCAGCACATATTCCATGAATCATGGAGGTATGTGCTAGGCAAAGAAGCAAGATCATGGCCAAAATTCCTGTACGGATAAAGATCTCCATCCATAGTAGCATCGTTCGCCAAACTATCAGCTCTGACATTTCCACTTATACCGCAGTGACTAGGTATCCAGCAAAAGGTTACTAAATAATTATTAATTTGGCAAAGTAACAGCTTTCTCTTACATTCAAATATGACATGAAAATATGGGTTTGATTTTAATGAAAATTTTGCCAAGGCCTGTAAGGAACTTAGAGCATCAGAGAATATAACAGTTCTGCTTAATTTGAAAGTAATTACATACTCAATGGCTCTTAAAAGACCAAAACATTCTCCAGTAAAGACGGATGTTTCAGGAGGAAATTTAATTTTTTGAACTATATTAAACTGTTTATGGAACACACCGACACCAACACATCCCATAGAATGCTTTGATGCATCGGTATAAATATGATGCCAGTTTTGCCATTTATTGTTAACTATAGAATTAAAAGTGTTGTTGGCATTGGAGTCAGACTTTTTAATGTCACGTGAAAAGCAAATATCGGGGGTAAGAAGCAAAGATTCGTATGAACCACTAAATAAAGGAAGTAAATGAAATGATTGTGTAGGTGCTCGTATAGTCTCAAACTTCTGATAGCTTTGAACTAAACATGGTGAAGGTTTACGAGACCAATACTTAGAGGAAGGTATTTTATGGGAAAGAAGTTGAAGTTTAGAAACAAGGGGATGGTTAGAAAACTGTATGATACGAAAGACGAATCTGTCAGAAAGATATTACTGCCGTCTTAAATGCAAAGGGGGATCGCAGCATTCAATTTGAAGGGCATTGATGGGACTAGACTTCATAGCTCCGGAAATAATTCTTAGAGCTCGTGATTGTACTAAATCTAATTTCTTAAATCCAGCCACACTACCCGGATCCAAGAAATATGTACCAAAATCCAAGACACTTCTAATAACGGCATTGTAAACCCATCTCATTGTAGTCGCGTGCGCACCCCACCAGACACCACGTAGACATCGAAGTATGTTCAAATTCCGTTCACATTTTGCAGCTACGTAATCGCAATGAGAGAGGCCCGTCAACTTAGTATCAAGTATAGTTCCTAAAAACTTTACTTGATTTTTAGTTGGTATGGGTATATTGTTGTAATTTATACTTACAGGAGGGTGAGCGCGAGATCTAGTAAATACAATGGCTGTGCTTTTGGAAGGTGACAGATCTAACCCGTTATCATCCATCCATACTTTAAGTGAGATCAGTGAAGATGAAAGGAGTAGTCCAGCAGTGGTAATACTATTATCTATAGCATAAAGTACCAAGTCATCCGCATATTGTAGAATACTGACAGTATCATCCAGTGATCCCTCTAGGTCATATGTATAGATGTTATATAGCAAGGGGCTCAAAACAGATCCTTGTGGCAAACCTTTCCAAACCAGTCTACTCGGTGTATATGGGTCTCCTACATCTAAAGTAATTTTCCTCTCAGAAAGTAAGTGTACAACAAAGTTTGTTAAAAGGTATGGGACATTTAAGTTATCTAACTTCCGTTTGAGGACAGGAATTAAAACATTATCATATGCAGAATTAATATCTAAGAAAGCGGCAGCTACAGATTTGTTTTCCGAAAAAGCGTTGCGAATATCAGTAGTAAGGATTCCTAAATTATCAGCAACACTTTTGCCTTTCCTAAAACCGAATTGAGTCTGGGAGAGAAATCCTTTATTTTCCATATACCACTCAAGACGATTTTTCACCAAATGTTCAGCAATTTTAGTTATAACAGACGATAAAACGATTGGGCGATATGATTGAGCGTCAGAAGGTGTTTTATTTGGTTTTAAAAATGGCAACACTATTTGACTTTTCCAAGATCCGGGAATGTCACATGTCGTGACGACTTTGTTTATAACATTTAAATGTTTTAAGCTTAAAGTGCATAATATTTTCTTAAGTTTTCGCGACTTGTATACATAATATTGTATAATTTATTATTATTTATTATTTAATATAATTTGTCCTTCTCCCTTTTCTCAAAAACTTATTTACACATTTTTAACATTTATATATATCTACTTTGTTTATGTATTCTATTTTTATCTATTACATATTTTATTTCTAGTACAACGGAGTTAGGGTTGGGAATGGTTGGTTTTAGTTGGAAGTTATGAGGAGGGGGGAGGGAGGAAGTTTTGTGGGGCGGATGTCTTATCATATTGAGTTAGAGTAATCTTGTTAGGCTTCTTTAAGAACATTAAAAACAAACTTGCTCAATACGAATAAGACAGTTAGCTTGCTGCTGTTCCCAAGTGTGCTACAACCAAAATCGCCTACGTAGAGAAACAAACAAACTACATGAGGCTTCATTTTCAAACTGTTGACAACACGCGTATTATAAAACAATCGTATTTTGAAAACTATTTTTCGTACGTCCCAATATTTATTTCTATTAAAACGCAAATACCAGGTCTAGGGTTTCACAACATTCTTTACCCCCATACTCTACGTAAAAGTATCCCTGAAGACTCTGGTCGTAATCTTTAAAAATCAGATATACAGCCAGATTCCCTTAAGTCTTCAAAACTATGTAGATTTTAAAATATGACCTTGAAAACTGTGGCCTATGTAAGCGCCTGCAAAATGCAACTTAGCACGCTCTTCCTTACGCTAATTACTATTACTAATTTATTTCAACGAGCGCTGTTATAAAAATAAATTATGAATACTAACTTATAAACCAACATAACACATTTTCCCATTCTCCCGAAGTAAAATATGTATAACTACTTTAAAATAAATACAATTGAGTTGAAAGTATTTTATGTTTTTTCATTACACCGCATAGCGGCAGTCGGTAGCCAATGCCGGGAAGCCTGTGTTGCTAGGTTATTAAATTTAACTATTTTCGGGTGACTATTGAAATTAAATATAATTTTATATTGTTTTTTCTAAAGTTAAATAAATAAATCACTAGTGAGAAGATAGTTGTTTCAACAACTTTCACAAGTATGTATAAAGTATAAACAACTACATATATAAAAAACTGAAGAGGTTAGGGACCCGATCACATATATACTGGTAAAGACCACATTAGTATAACATATTCGCTGTTATGACGAATTATATGAGATTCTCAATATGATTAGAAGGAAAGAAAAACGAAGGAAGGCAGATAGATCTGCGTAATCGAGATGAATCGCTTGAGATTCGTTCTGTTTTGATAAATAATATTTCAATATGTATTCATAGTATTTTTCGTAACAAGGGATAATATAAATAAGAAAATAATTTTTGATGTCTCTTCCTTTTTTACGACCTCAGATTACATTTTCGTGATTTTTACTACTTTCATTTTAGAAAGCAGATCATCATTATCACCTGTTAAGTTCGGGTTGCGCTCGAATTGTTATCTTCAGAGCCCAGGGTCTGCTTTCCTACTTTTTGTTCTTCACTTAGCGCATTCTGCGGCTATTCCTCTTTAGAGCCCATCGGTACGCATGTTATCCTTCACAACATCAACTGTCAGAGGTGGCATGGCTAGAGTTTTCTTCCCTAAATAATTAGCTGGTTTTCGTAAACCGTGGCCGTGCCAGCGGAAGGGGCTCTCTTATTATGTTTCTGCTATGTTACGTACACGAAGACTGACACGGATGCGGAAGTTCCTGGCGAGCTCTTTCCGTGTGACTCCACACATCTACCGCAGCATATTCATTATATTTTTTTAATCGCCAAAAAAGTGATTGGCCGCAGAATACGAAACTCTTATAAATATAATCTTTCATTTTTTCTCACGTCTTTTAGATTTTCAACAGTACATTTTCAAGACTTTACTCACCAGTTTTGAAAGGCAATATTTGATGGTGAAATTATATCTTAGACCTGGCAGCACCGTTAGTGTATTTTGAGTGCGCGCGGTGGTTGTCCGTCTTGTCCTAATTAAAATGGACAAAATATCGCTAATCAAGCGAAAAACGTTATCAAATCATTAAAACCCTATTTCATCGTTGATATAAATTATGTTCAAAAATTACTTATAACATAAACTGTGTACATACAACTAATTTAACGTAGTAGTGTAGAATTCATGTTGATTATTGGATTTTTAGAATGTAATTTGATATATAAGGTGTTTTTCCATATTTTAAATTAAATTAATTCAATCGTACATTATTTTCTTTACATCAACAGTGGGTATTTTAAATACTTTGTTTTATACGAATTTATATTTTATTTTTGATTTGCGTAAAATGCTTGATATTTAAGAAATTTATCGTATATAAATCAATCAAAGCATAAGAATTTCACTAGAAACGAATGATAATTGAGACAAGTGGGACCTTGTGACAACAAAATCAATAATGTCCGCGCAGAGAAACGGCGACCGTCGAATTTCATGCCTTCATTATTCTTAGAAAATATTATTGAATTAAAATCATAATAAAATTTTATTTCTATAAGCGTCATTTTAAAAATTAGTTTAATGGTCTGGTCTTGAGTCCATAGACTATAACTTTTTAAATGACTTCTTTTATACCAAAGACACTATTGCAGATATTTTGTCTTTTCATAGAACAAACACATTTGAATTAGGAATCCGTGTTATTTTATCTACTTATTACTCCTATTCTTTTATAAATTTTAATTAAGAATGTTAAAGCTGATTCTGTGTTTGAATTAGACAACAATGACGCATTATGTTACGTAAAGTCAATAGATGTCGCTAAATGTCAAATATATAACTTGTTTGTTTTTTTTTAAATTAAATGTGACGTAGGTATGTATTTTCTATGTGGGCAGTAAAATATAAAAAAAAATTAACTGATTTATTAGCAGTTGTTATTGCGACATTTTAGTTTAGAATAAATTTATTATGAAGTTTTCTTTTACATTTATAACTGCGGATGTCTACAATCGTTGGCATGGTTTTTAATATGTAGAAAATAAAGTCAAGATCATCTTCGCATGTCCCGTGTTTATTTTCGTTATTATACTCCTAGATTTCATTCGTTATGTAATTATCATGATTGTATGGATACTTCAATATATCATAATATTATGTCTAGATCTTTTTATAGAATGTATTAACTTACGTCAAAAGCTAATATAACTAAGAACAGGTTAAACTAATGATATAATAAACTAATATTCACCCGCGTCCACGTTGGACAAAATAAGGTAAATTTTACCTGTCCTAACAACTTAAAACCGTCGCCGGGATAAATTCCGGAACTTTTCCGGGATATAAAGTATTACCGATTTTATGACAGGGAATTTACTATTGATCAGTTACGTCGGAATCCGATTTTTTTTACAATCGGGCCACTTTCAACCGCACCCAAGAAAATTCCCGTGGCAGTCCCGGGATATAAACAACCGCAGATTTTAAGTTCGGGAATTTTGTATCGATCAGTGAGAACCGCATCGACATTGACCCAGTAGTTTTTACGTGAATCCCGGAGCAAATAGACGAACACAAAAAATAAAAATGCAGATATAGTTTTGGTATAGGCCGTTTTCTGATTTGTTGGTGCAACAGCGATACAGAATCGGTATACTCGTCACCCGAGTCTTATATCCTAAGCCGACATTAAACGGTTCACTTCTGTCCTTCAATTTGAATAAATCACTCAAAATCTATATATATAGAAGAAAGTCGTGTTACACTATTTATAACTCAAGAACGGCTATACCGATTTGGCTGAAAATTTGTCGGGAGGTAGCTTAGAACCAGGAGACGGACGTAGGATACTTTTTATCCCGTTGGAACCGGTAGGTGACGCTGAGATCGGAATCTAGAATCCTCCTAATCACCTGGAGCGATTTTGGTGAATGTTTTTGTGTGTTTAAGTGGGTCGCCGGATGATTTAAATCCACAATTGGAACCGGTAGGTGGCGCTGGGATCGGGTCCTAGATTTTTATTTTTTCAGAGCAGGACAACGTCGGCCGGGGCCGCTAGTGACCAACATAAACCTGAATAATCAGCAATGGCAGCAATCTTCTCAAACATTTGGCTAAGACATTTTTTAAGTTTATAAGAAGTAATTCAGTAATGTGACTGTCCGCTCCCCTATTTGGCTGAGCTATACTAAAAAAAATCTACATCAGTCAAGGCTGTATGGAGCAAGTTTCTTAGCCTGACATTATAACGAATAAATTCTACTACTTTCCTTCCTCTATTATACATTTCTCTATACCCATGATTGATTTTAATCTATAATATTATAAAAATCTAAATATGCCATGTCTGTACATTGAAGTATTTAAAAAAAACTGGAATAGACTATATAAACGTTGGATAATATGGTGCAATTTTTGCAGTTTTTTGTTTGTTTGTTCGGGATTCACGTAAAAACAACTGGGCCGAACGCGATGCAGTTTTCGGTGGTCGCCAGCAAATTCTTAGACTTACCGCGCCACTTTTTATCCTGGGTATGTTTTAAAATGGTCAGTTTGAAAAAATCAAATTCCAGTGTGATTTTTCACTGATCGATAGCAAATTTCATGTAATAAAATGTGTGATATATTTTATCCCGGAAATTTTCCCGTGAGCGGTTTGAAATTGTTAGGATGCATAAAAATTAGCTAATTTCGACACAGTTTCCACTAAAACTATATATATGTTTTTGGAACCTGGAAATCCCGCGGGAATATCAAGTTAAGCGTGGACAAATTCGCGGACATATTCTAGTTATTTATATAAATTGCAGTTTAGGCCCATAATAGTAATTAAAAGAAGTGTGGGACAGAGCTTGATTTTTTTTAAATACAACTGCACAGTAAAACGTCATCCACCAAGTTCCCGCCAAAAATTCAATTTCTGTAGATTATCAAAGCTTCCATAGATTTAAAATTGACTATATTATTATGTAAATAACACTTTGAGCTTTTTATTGTGTTGAAGAAACGAAGAATGACGACTCTAGCAGGCGAATCGTAACAAGAAAGAAAAAACGAGAAAAAAATGCGCTGGATATTTCCTGTTCCAGGTAATACATGTTCTTGTAATTGCTTTTCTTAAAAAAATATAGTTCGCAAAATTAGCAAGATGAAGTGGCAGTGGGCCGGTCACATCTGCCGCAGGACCGATGGCCAATGGACTGACTGGCTTAAAGGCCTCGTTGCCAAGCCGTAAATAAAAAAAGAACTGATGGACTGACGACCTGTACATGGTCGCCGGTAGGCCTTGGAGGAGGAACGTGATGATTGGCGTCGACTTGGGTAGGCCTACGTCCAGCAGTGGGCGGTGATTTGCTGACGATACTATATCTACTTAGAAAATACTTTTATGCTTTCGTCTCAAATCCCTGCTCCTCTTGGATGGTGTTAGATGTTAAGGGTTTAATATATATAATAATACGTGCAAAAAAGCAAAAACTTTGTACCACTCTTTACGAAAATGGCGCGGACGGAGGAATATGAAATTTCCCACACTTAGGTCTAATTTATATAGACAAGAGGCGACGAATGCTTATAATTTTTAAAAATGTAAGCGATTATTATTTAATTTATCGGTTATAATAAACATATTTAAATATTATGCATAAAAAATACATTAAATCAATTAAAAACATTACACACTAGTGTGTATATTTGACACACACGCATATACTCTTTTTTTTATTGTTCAACCCAAATTAACAGTAGCAAATCTGTGATTATAGAACTATTATAGTCTTTGACAATAGAATCTTAATAATCTACAAACTTATAATTTAAATTAATAGTGGTCGAATTTCGACCACTAGTATGTTAAATGCTTAAAAGATTATCCGTAGAGTAGGTTTTAAGATGTGTGATGACATAATTTTGTGTTTACAGCAAAACATAATTTTCTTTTTCATGTTTTTGTGGATGTAATGTGTTCATTGTTTTGTTTACTAATGAGTCACAGCGCATTTGGCGTGTATCGTATGTAACAATGATTTGTTTCAAGTATTTTATGATGATTTCAAACAGATATGTTTCTCTACAATTGAGCCGTTAACTCTCGTATAATATTATATAAAATATGACGCTTGCAGCCGTACAAGCAGGGCAGTGCTAAGGGAAGTAGGCATCGCAAATAATGAGAGAAATCTGGCTTCACCATATATTTTTGAGGATATTCTTTATGTTCAGAATAATATTTCGCATTGTCCAAGTTGTTGAAGTAAAACTTAGATATAGACTGGGGGTATTAGGATTCTTCTGTCTGAAAATAGCGTTACAGCCGCGTGGGGGGAGGGGGGGGAGCTGGGGCGGCATAATTTTAGAGTAGACTGGATGTTTTTTTTGTTCCGGATCTGATTCAATTTTTTTGTGTGATAAAATATAATATGTTTAAATAAAAAATTCATTCATTAAAATGTACCTAACTTAACCAAATCATAATTTGTTACTGCAAAAAATCTAAATGTGTACTGGGACACATAGTAGAAGTGAAACTTCACGGAGAAGTGGACAAACGAATCGCAACAAAATTTTAACTTAAAAGTTTGACAGACGGATTATTAATGTATTTGTCCAATTTGAAAACCTGTCCGTAAAACACATTTCGATTTTTTTTATGGATGTATAGGTTTGCGTTTGACCACTGTCTCACCTGATGTTGAGTGATGACGCAGTCTAGGATGTAGCACGCTTACCTAGGAGATACTTATTTGTCAGGAACAACAGACTCCGGCAAATAATTCCACTCGTCGGCAGTGCGCACCAGAAAAGATGTAGCGAAACGCTTGGTTCTGACTGGTGGTGTTTCCACCATGTAACGGTGGCTTATGTACGGTAGATTGGTTGATGTACATTGTAAAAATATTAGGAGCAGAAATAAATTAGAAACTACCACGTGTATGCGACATGAAGTTTACAATACAAGAGTTTCGTGGGGCAAAGCATAATGCTCTCAACAAACAAGTTTAAAAAAATTTAAAACAACCTTTGTACGAGAAAGCTGTATAAAGCTAAAGATTTTCTAGACGACCGCACCGAATGGGAGTAATGTGTCGCTACCAGCTCTTCTCTCTCTCTCTCTCTCTCTTTTCTTTCACCATATCCCAATTAATTGGGGTCGACACAATATGTATTTTCCTTCCACACTCATCTATTCTGACATACATCTTCTGTCACACCACAAATCATCATATCATCCTTCACGCAGTCCATTCATCTTTTTTTTGGTCTACCTTTACATTTTTACCCATCCATCTTGTAGTTTAACATTCTTTTTGTCACGTGACTTTCATCCCTCCTCATTATATGTCCATACCAATTAAGTCTGCACTTTTTTTGGGCCGTTTTTGTGCAATTGATGCGTGATCTAGACGTTTATATGATCTAAGCCTGTGTTATTCTGATGTGTAAGCTATATTATGGTAAAGTGTCATCAAAATCCATTCAATAGTTTTTGCGTAAAGGGTTACAAACACATATCCATACATTTTTACAAACTTTTGCGTTTATAAAATTAATAGGATAGTAGGATACGATAATATATTTTATATGTCTCTAAATAAAGCAGTATTTAAATAGTAACCGGTAGCGTCATCTGGTCTTATATTATTTAAGAGTTTTTTACGGTTATTCACGTTTTGTACGAGTCGATAGTGTTTGTTGAAATAAAGAAATGATAAGTTTTTTGAATTAAATGACTATCGTCTAATATCTTACGCGGGAGCAAGTTATAAATACTTCACCACCCGTCCCCAAAATAATGTGACTTTTCAAAATAATCACAAGGCCTCGGTCTGGGCGTCACACTAGTGTCGTCGTGTACGTCATACAGACTGCGTACGTGATGGAAAGTGGCCACTGTATATAACACTGGGCCCACAAAAAATTAAAAAGTGGTAACTTAAACTATTTAATATTGAAATAGTTTAACTTGAGAAAAAGCTTAGGTTATTACTTAAATTTATGTATTTTAATATGATAACGTAAGGAAAGATTATTTATTAATAAAATCTTTTATTGATTATAAAATATATTTTATTCTTACAAATCTTGAATATGTAACATTAGAATTTTGTGTTTGTACATACATTATTAGTATCATTATTTAATCTAATTATCGAAATACGGCTAGCGCTGTGGGTTCAAGTGAGAGAGGAGGAGCCTGCCTACCTCTGCCGTATGCGTAAGAGAAAGGGAAGCCAGGCAGACTGGCGCCGTAACGCGTTACGTAACGAAGAGTTTTAGCCTCCCATAAGAAGTTATCACTTCAAAAGTGCGTCGATACTTCTTTATATTCTTCATAACTTTCAGCCACTAGCATATGTGCTGATACAACTGCTGCATAACAGGAGGCCCTAAAATGCCGCAAATCATCCGCCATCGGAAATGGATACATATTTGCGGCTTTTGGGGTCGAGACCCTGCGACCATGGGAGCTTGAGGCGCTCTACGTGCGTGGTGTCAAAGTCGTCCCTCCAGGAACGGAGACAGAATACAATTTCCTACAGCCTGTCGTAAGAGGCGACAAAACAACCCACAGCCAGGTGGTAGGGCATGTGCCCGACTGGATGTCTACCACCCCTGGTCTAAAGTATGTCGCCATAACGACCTTAAGTTGTGTTCCGACATTAGTGACCAGGTTCCAGTCTCCCTCCCTTAAGAGAGATATTGTTATTTACTGTTAATGTCTTTAAACACTACGTACGTATATAGCTACTAATAGAGTTGGGTAGGACATCATTTTAAAGTGTGTTTGTTAGATTAACATGACATTTTGTACTGTACCAGTACAATGTGCCACTTCAAATGAGGCGAGGAGATTTGCATGGTTTGTACCGCGGCAGTACATTTGAAGCGACGAGGCCGGTGAGGCGGTGAGCGTTATTCCCTCATTTGTCCCGTACAAAACTCTAGTTCAGAAATGTTCGTTAAGAATCAAATGGCCTCGGTCAATTCAAATATTAATATTCCAGGTGGTATGGCATTTGCCCGACTAGACGGCTACCACCCCTGGTCTAAAGCATGTCGCCATAACAACCTTGAGTTGTGTTTCGGCATTAGTGGCCAGGTTCCAGTCTCCCTCCCTTAAGAGAGCAGCAGCGCATTTGTAGCACCTTTGGTGTTGCAAATGCCCATAGCCGATGGAGACCGCTTTCCATCAAGTGGGCCGTCGCCTGTCTGCGAACGCCTGGTAGTCGTCTCACGTGACCAAAACACTGGTCTACGGGTATTCCTCGGACGACGCATGAGCGTTGCCATTCAGCGAGACAATGTTGCCAGTATTTTGGGCACGTTTTGTTAGTAGTTATGCACATTTTTTTTCGCAATGTTTTGAGTTTTTTTAATACTATGTCTTTAAATTCCTTCCATAAATTGTTTGGTCAGGACAGTGAATTAAATACACAGTGGTCAGCATTTCTTCGTTTGCTTAACACTTTTTCGTCTAATCCCCTACGCTGAGAAGCGTGCAATAAGTAACATCAATCCAATAATACAGAAGTATTTTACACAATTACTTATCGTAGAATAAACGTAGTTAGTTGTAGCAAGCTGTGTATATGAATCTAAAGTTAAATTACTGCGCGAAGTCGCGAACAAAGCTAATATTATCATAATTTAATGTTATTCAAGGAAATATCAGTCATAAGGAATGACGCAAATCAAATACAAACCAAGTATTTTAATCATATCCAGTAGCAACTGGCATCAAATATAGTAGCGGTGTCCCATTTATATTAAACTAGGGTTTTTCACGTGTCACTGCTCGCACTTTGCTAATATAAGCTGTAGGAATTATACCTGGGAAGGGGAATATCTCTAGCTATAGGAAATTGTTCACAAGATAATCAACGGACTAACATTGGTCAACATTCCTCTATACCTATATATCGCATGACATCCGGTTGTAAGATTAGTAGTTTTAATTTATACTAGTTGCAGCAAAAATAATGTAGTACGTCAGGTGTTTATTATAACTATAGTAATATCTTTCTTTACTTTTATTGTGTCTCTATCTCATTGAATATGCACTGTTTGCTACAACTCCACTAATTCTTCAAAAGTCATTCTGTAACATATTTCTGTATATAACTTATAAAAAAAAGAACTTGAGATATAAATAGAATAAGAGAAATATATGGTGTCCATGGACACCCGGGTGGAACGAAGTTCCTTTCGAATCATCAGTGAAGGAATTGTAATAAAATTTTATTTTTTTAAAGTTATAATATTTTTTATTATTATTAACAAATATAATGTAATATAAACAGTAGGCTCAATTTTATTAATAATGAGAGTGAGAGAGAGTGCGACAGACTGAGAAACACGCGCACGCCGCACGGCTTACAACTATAGGAAAAAGTTCGTTACAATTTTTTTTCCGTCTAGCCCCCTTTCGCAACGCGCGATAAGGAACTTCTTTCCAAAAAACAATATTTAGCTAGACGTGTTGCTGGGGAGTTTCTTGCCGATAACACGTTGCGAAGCGGTGTACATAGACTAGGAAGTAAAATTAAATTTTAGCCTATATGTATGAACTTCAAAAAGTGTTCTCCACTGGAACTTATTTTGAATAAAAGCTTTTGAATTTGAATAATAAGTATGCCTTTACTCGCCACTACATCTTATTTAGTGTGGCAACACTAGTTCTACATTAAAAACATCTGTACCTGTCTATGACTCTTTTAGAGAGGTAACTCATCGGCTAATACTCCACTAAAACCCCCTTCCTCCCATGTACCCCGCGCTTATGGTAGTAAGAGCGTGAGACTTAGAACGTAGTTAGGCCTACGCTAATCTTGCGCTCCAGTGCTGGAGAATGCCCCGGGAAGCAGGGCAAACTCACTTCGTCAACAGGGGTTTGATCCTTCGCTCCCCAGATGCTGGAGGATCCCTGGGCATTGCCAGCCCCTGCCTTAGTGGTTGGAAGATGTGACGCGATCAGTCTGCCAACACAATTTGCACCCCACAGGGGTCATCTTCCAAGGCACGAGTGACATTCCGTCTGGTCTCTTGTCATCGATACGCACCAAGCGGTTCTAGTAAAGCCGGTAATCGACGCTGACCCTCGGCAGATGATATCGTATAGGCTTGCAGGCGCGATCTTCTTCCTGCACTCTTCGAACATGACAAAACGTGATGTCCAAATCGGTCTACCATAACTTTATACTGACAGTGATGTGGTACTCAACATGGCACCACTCTAACTGGCAGCTAATCAAAATGTAGTATTTATTATCCAGATGATTTGTTACCAAGAGTGATTGTATAAAACGATGGGTGGGCTTGTAACCACTCCTCAGACTTACCTGTTTATTAATAACATGGAATTATAAAGTGGTCTATTACTCAGTGATTTCATATACACTGAAATTCATTACTGGGATTTTACCACCTCATCGCTCCTCTCAACCAACGATCGCTCGTCTTCACTATGCCTCAATAACTAAAAATTAATTAAAGCCTTAGTCATTAATTCTTCGTCGACTTATTTAGATGATATAATAACATTACTTGCTTTCTTTTCCAGTCCTCCTGATGTCTTGGTTCGGGGTGGACCAAGTAAAGGCAAATTCGTGCATTCGAACTGGTAATATACTGTAGTTACAAAATAATAAAAAAAACCACGAATATATGTGTACGTTTTATCGATATGGGTGTTAATAGTTTTAAATGTTGTTTCTTTAAATGTACGCTTGTTTTACATCTTATCGATACTATCAAAATTTTATGTCACATCACTAGATACTCGCGAAATAGTGTCGCCAATAATGTTTTATTTTTAAATTTGAATTTTATAATGTCGTTAAATGCCGAATTGCGTAAATATTATTGAAAGAAAGAAACATATTTAGAAAACAAAAATGTGTGTGCCAAAACATAGCCTAATTTGCTATATAATAAAGTAAAAATGTATAGTAGAATGGTTTATTAAAAATATTGGACTTAAAGTAAATTAGAGGTTATTGGGTTGTTAAAATGTGTTTTTAAATTATACAGATTTTATAAATAATACAATATCTCACGCGATTTATCACGGCATGTAATAAAAGTTCAAGATTTTTTATTTCATTGTGCACGCGAGTAATTTAATAACGAAATCGATAATGACTATGATGTGATGTGATTTTACTAACCACATTCAGAGTGTTTAATTAAAAAATTAAACAAATAACAATTAAGACAAATTATGTTCATGATTAAACTTAATTTATTCAACTACTCTTTTAAGTTAACGAACCATTATCTCGGACTCTGTGTGTGGTGGGGAATCGATATAATTATCGTAAGATGTATTAACAACTGCAGACATTTGTGATATTGTGTGGGTGCCTACCGGAATGTATGTTGAGATGTTACAAGGAATGGATTATTGATGCATGTATAATTTTTTAATGTTTTAGTAACTTTTAATGTGCATAGTTAAAAATTAGGCAACACGTGTGTGGTTGTACATATTGCATTTTTAAAGAAAAACCGTTACAAAATTATTATTTTCTAGAATTGCTTTATTTATTCCACCTATCGTTGAATAACTGCAAGATGAATTTGTTACTATGAAATTATATATTTAAGAAATTAAATTACATATAAATTTTTCGTTTCCATAAAAAATCTGATTGGCTTTCTGTACCAGTTAGAACGTGTTTGTGTAAAAATTATAATTAATATTTGAAGAAATAGTGTGATAATTTGATAAACAATAATAAGAATGCCAGAAAAGTGTTGAAAAACAATATCATTATGTTTATTTTGCTTTTTCCTCTCCTGTAAAATATGCCACGTAACGGTTTATATTTAAATGTGTGATATTTTAATTAAAATAAATTACCCGAAAAACATTAAAACAATATATACACTACTCTACCAAGATAATTTTGCACTTCAGTAATGATATCATAACCGCATACTCTCTGACCTCTTTATAATTCTCTACAGAAAGAAAGTGTTATTTGTTCAGTTAATTTATCTTACTAACTAGTAACAAATAATGAAGTGGGGTAAGTGACGTTATAATGGCTACTACCAAATGCTCTTGAAACCACCACGGAGCTCTTATAACAGCCGGAGCTAGTGTTGGTAGTGGCTGAGCCAACATTGCCGCTTTGGTGGATGTGAGGCTGTCTGCAATAGTTTAAAACTCTTGTCAGACTACACTAGTGTAGAAGTCTGATTTAAGATTCCGATACCTCTTATTACCGCACCCTCATTTCAAGAAAAGGTCCCTAAATCAGCGTAGCGTGGAATAATGCTTTAGTTGGTATGTCAACTGAAGTATGACCTAACAACATTTATTACACTACGCTGATTTTCGGACCCTTTCTCTAAATAAGGGTGGGGTAATAGGAAGGCACAGTCGGAATCTGTAGTTATGCAACGTCCGTTTGCCAAGTGTTTCAATCAGCGTAGTGTAATTAATCAAGTGAGTAATATTTCCTATGAGTGCACAATTAACTTGATCTCACAGTAATTATTCTATATCTTTATGTTGATACTTCCAATTTGTATATAAAATAATATTTCATATAAAATTTTGTTTTTCTCCTTCTTTTCAATGAATAAACAAGTATTTTTAAAATTGTTTTTCTTTCGATAACAAATTGTTGTAAAAATCCAACCTTCTACACATTTCTTTTCAAATTTTCAATACGAATTTAAAAAAGAAATGTATTATAGTTAATAGCTGTCAATTAAGACAATAATTGTTATATATATAGCATAACTGTAGAGAATTTTAATTATTTGTAGTCGGGTAATACAAATTCCTGTGAATAACTGACAAAAGGGAAAACATGATAATTTAAAAAAAAAATATTTAAGGATGATTGTCAAATTGTGTGAAAAACCCGATTTTATTTCTTATTTTTTGTTTTGAGAACTAAATATATCTGGCTTAATTCAATATGTATAATGATTTTTGTAGTTATCTACTATAAACTGAATACATTTTTCTTATATTTTCAGTATTTGGTTTGTTAAATATAAAAATCAAATCAATACTTCACACAACTTTTTGGTTATATTCTAGAATATATATCACGGATGCTCCGGTTAGTAGCTTTAGTTAGAAAACTTTTACTTACCAATTTAAAAAAATACATTTTATTTATTGAATTATAAAAATAATAATTTAGATTAGGCACATATTATAATGTTATAAAGTTGTGGTTTATTCACTTCATTGACATTTAATGATTTAATAGAAAAATACCCAGTCTATTGACACTTTATTGATGCATACATATGTCAGTTATTGACAGGATCTCTCTTCTAGTTAACTGTGTAGTACTCTTTTAACTCTGATTCTAATATTTTTTCTTTTTTACTAACAAAAGCATGGATTTTCAGCATTATGGGCACTAAGTCTCAGCCCCCTTGTTGAGGCGGAATGCCAGAGTAAGTATTGTTTAATTTAAACCTATTTTTATAAAAAAAATATACTTTTAACACAAAATACGCTTCCTATGCTTCTTATTTACATTTCATTCACCGCTCAATACGGCTATGATGATAGCTGCTTTCGGCGCTTTGACGTTATTATGACAGCTGTTAGTGCGTTAAGCAAATTGGACGAGGTTACACAAAATTGCAATTGTAAAATTATAATATTTACCTAAGTTTTCGCGACTAGTATACATAATAAACTATGTTTTAACAGTTTTAAGCGCGGTATTTTATTTCATTTTTTATTCCTACGTTTCGGTACTTTTCAGTAGCCGTGATCACAGAAGACAGATGTCAATGAGTATTGTTAAACAAATTTTACCTCCCTCCTACTTTAATGTTGTATAATACTAGCTGTGCCCGCGACGCCGTCCGCGTGGAATTTAGCCCCCCCCCCCTGATTTTGAAACATTTTTCATTGCTGCTCCGCTCCTATTGGGCTTAGCGTGATGATATATAGCCTATAGCCTTCCTCGATAAATGGGCTATCCAACATTGAAAGAATTTTTCAAATCAGACCAGCAGTTCCTGAGATTAGCGCGTTTAAACAAACAAACAGACTGTTCAGCTTTATATATAAGAGTTAGGTATGTTGCTGAAGAGATTCATGCGCCGCTTTTTCTCTTCAAGCCACAACACGTTGCGAAACGGTGGTGAACTAATACATAATAACTATAAACAAATTAAACACTACATAATTAAAATGAACAAGTTGGCGGTATGCTAAATTAAACTTTAACAATACTCATTGTCACTTAACATCTTTGTGTTCCGTGATCACGGCTACTGAAAAGTGACCGAAACCTTGGAATAATAAAAATCAAATAAATTACCCCGCTTAAAATTGTTAAAACGTAGTTCTATTATTATGAAATTATATGATTTGTGAATAGAACCCCATTATTTATAACAGTATATCTACTATGAAAAAAGCGGAAAAGGTTTATAATAATTTGATCTATTACAATTTAAAATCTGTACAACTTCTATTAAAGTTATAATATCAGTACTTTAATAGAAGGTGTACATAATATACAGAGATGGTAAATAAGGGAGAGGTATGGAAAAATGTTTGTTATCCGTGTAGGAACATAAACGACGACCACCGCTTTCCACCAACTCATTCAATAAAAAAGAAGGTTATAGACCTCAAACAACCTTAACAAAGTCGATATGCATCCAGTGCCCATGATTCTAGAGTATTGACGCTGAAAGCCATAAGCCTTTGACGGCCCTGTAGTTGAGGCGGGCTAACAATATGTCTTAATAGCCGAACTCACTGGAACGCAGCGCCTCCAGTTTTAAATCCTGGCATAGCAATTTCGGAAACGAACTTTCCGTTATTTATAAAGGTCTGGGTGTCTGCGATCGGCCTATAGTGGTCTGTTATATATTACCCATAATACAAGCGTAACTTGCTTAGTTTAGCGATATACAATGTGTGTTTTGCCTGTAAATAGTCAATATTTGCGCATAAATTGTTAAATATAGTAATGTGGTAATAAGATAATATCCCGTATCAAGGATTTATTGTAATAATAATTAATGTCAACAGGAAATTGTCTTGTTTAGTATTATCCAGTTTTATACCGAACAGCTGTCATAACACTCCTCATTTTTGTGGATAAAGAAAACCCACTTCATTTTATTTATAGAAGACTTTGTTTATTAGATAAGCATTAAATACACAACGGAGTTTAAACAATTACGAAACAACATGTCGTAGACTGGGTATTTCTGGAGTCATTTCAATTATCTTAAAATGATGCTATGCTTTCTTTAAATTATTTATATATTTATTACAGCAACAATAGCCTAATTTATGTTTAATACACTTCATGTCGGACACAAATTATTACATCAGTCTAAAGCAATGTTTACACTACTACACAAATTGCAACATAAATGTCGCACATTAATTGTTGTACTACTACTACACTTACTCGCAATTTCGGTGTTAAGATAGTGCATACCTACTAACAAATATACAGAATATATGTTCCAACTATTCACACGCAAAATTAGTTAGTGATTACTACTAGTAGTTAGCTTTTGTAGTTCTTGCTCGGGTGAAACTCATTCCCAAGGTATTGAAAAATGTCGACCCTATTAAAAATTTGCAATCTCATAGAAACTGGTGCAAGCCGTGGACTGGGCAACCTAGGTTTGGCAACTAACCTCTGGCATCCATATTGATGAATAGTAGCTTATGGGAGCTCACATAATACACAATCAAAATTTCTGCGGCAACCACTAGAACGCTAAAATAGACTGTTGTATTAAAATTGGTTGCTAACGTGATTCAAGAAGTCAGGTTGCGTCCAAGACGCTATAGAAGATAATACTACGAAATTAATAAGTATTTTTAAATCCACAAAACGTTCCAGGGCCACGCGACGTTTCAATTTTATCGACATGCGTACGTCATGAGTGATGTCTTAAATACGAATTTTAAAAAAATCGAAAAACCTATAATATTTTTGGATATAGAACAATAGTAATCTATTTTGTAAATCGATATATTTATGTATTACTAAAATCGATATAAACACATAAGTACATAATAATATCGAATTATTAAATTGCGTTTTTTTATCTATATTAAATTAATCTTTACTACTTGTAAATAATTTCATTTCTGTTATGTAACTTAAAATACTTTAGCATGCTGGTAACGGAGTAAAAGAATATCGTATACATTTTATGTATTGGCATGTGATGATTGATTTGTAATTTTAGTTAGTTTATTGCATCTTAAAGTTTTTACGGCCGTTTTTTAGACAACATGCATGGTTCACATCAATCTATCAGTTAATAGCATCTATACTTTATGTGTATGGGTGATCTTGGTATACACAATTTAAGAAACTGTTGTACGAAATCTGCAGTATAATCCTATAACCTGCAGGTATCAATCACGATAAAGTACCTATAGAAAAATATAACTACCGGGAGTTTTGTTACTTTTCATACCTTTATCAAATGTAAACTTACTCTTGCCCGTATTCATAATAAGTTCTACGAGACTTATAGTTTTCGTTGAAAAGTGTTTTTCAATTCTTTCTTAATGCGAGTCTGAGTAACACTTTTTTAAGGTCTATAAACCTCGTATAACTATTATGAATATAGAGGGTTTTATAACGATCAATTTTATGTATGTGTTTCGTAAGTTGCGTGTACTTATTCAAATTATTCTGTTTATTTTACAATCGTCTGTTCCCTCTATTTGTTAAAAAATTGACCTACCGCATTCAAAGCTGAATAATGATCTATTTATTATATTTCAATATAAACAATAGATAGTACACATAAAACAAATAATTCACAGTAATAAAACTACGACGTACGAAACGTCGGAATAACCAAAGTTAAATCAATTACAGCGCTTAACCGTTAAAATGTAGTTTTATTATGTATACAAGTCGCGAAAACTTAAGTAAATGTACAATAACTACATGGAATGACGGGATAAATATGCGGCCTTATCGCTTTGGGGCTATCTTTGCCAGGTGACCCCAGTTATGGATTGTATCAAAGGAATCATAAAAGTATGACGACGCTGTGCAAATTAAATAAATGTAAGCAAGATATATAAATATTCAAACAATTAAAAATAAACAATAATACATCAATACCATGTATTATAATATAGTCCAAGTTCCGTACAAACGACGTGGCGGGCACATTTAGTTTGTGATAGTCCTTAGTTGCCCTTTAAATTAATAGTTCTGTATCAGCTTTGAGTGCGGCAGGTAGCATTGCATAATATAGAATTGCATCTGTATCGAGGTCGATATACCGCATGTCATGCTTTGCACTATTCCCGCTGTTGCATGTCTATGGTTGCACTCTGATTTTAAACCAATTTGTATCGATTTTGTATTATGTTATTTAGATAAACAAATTAAAACAGGTAAGCTTAAAGTGTAGTAATATGTATAAATAAGTTATTAATATATTTGATATACAATTTAATCTATATAATTGTTATTATAATAAGAAATTTAAAATTAAAATATTCAATAAGTATATCCTACAGCTTAAAAAAATCCAAATAATAAATAGGTCCCTTAATACCGTCAGTTAGGAACGCTCCTAAAACCCTGGCCGCGTTAGATGGCAAAAGCGTTGCCCAAAATATATGCCAGCGTTTTGGTCACGTGAAACTTCAATTAACCGTGTAGATTGATCTAGATAAAGGCGATGAACTTCTGGACCACATAGCTCCAGAGTTTCAACACCAAAAGCCATAAATATGTACCTGCTACCAACGGATGCATATTTGCGGTGTTTCAGGTCGTCTGGAAGATGGGACGCAGCCAGAGAGTTAACGCACGTGGCGTCCCACGCTAGTGGTCGTCCCATCTTCCAGACACCACAGACATTCCCTCCGGGCTCTTGCCATCGTCACGACACAGTTCATTAGGTTCCAAGACGGCTGGAATCTCGGCGGTGACAAGAGCCCGATGGATAATATCATTTAATAATGACGTGATAATGTGCTGGTGCTCCTGACGCACGACTAGCCATAGCAACTTAAACTACCAACTTCATCTCCGCACTGACAGTGATGAGAGAATGAAGTAAATATTGAATTAGGATGGCCCTCAAGTACTTCAGATCCAAGTGTCTTACAAAAAATGTACTTATATAGCCTAACGTAGGCAAACAGGACAAGAGCCTACTTGGCTTGACGAAGGGGTTACCTTCCCCAATACTAGGGATGAAGCAATAGCGTTAAGTCTATAGGATCCGTGCAGGACCGAGCGGCTTGTCGTAAGAGAAGACGATACAATCTACACATCTAATCGATAATCGATACAGCCAGGTGGCAGGGCATATATCCATCTGGTTCCCACAAGTCTTGTGTTGTGTTCTGGCATTAGTATCCCTGTTCCAGCGCCCCTTCATGGTCGCCAGCACATTGGTAGCACTTTTGATATAGTAAATATTTGTAGAAGATGGCAACCGCTTTGTGTTAGATGAGCCATCTGCTTGTTTAGTACACTCATGCAATTAAAAGAATAGGATACAAAGATAGAAATAGTGGAAAGTGTGCCACCGTAACTTTCACTTACAATTGGGATTGTTCACTTTTTTCAATCTATCTATTTGAAAAACCATTTTGAGGAATAGTGTCCCTAATCATTTCTGTCTAGTTAAAATTCCAAAAAACGTACGATCTTGTATTTTGTAAGAATTGCGTTTGACCTTACTAAATCCAATCAGGTGGGCCGTCTGCCTGTTTGCTTGCTTCAGGTGTAAAAAAAATTATTTGTGTACATTATTTGATTTAAGTTCTGTAACATGGATTTTCCCTAAAGACCACTTTTAAAAATTTAACGATAACAGAATAGAAAATAATAATGGTTGAACACGAAAAACTATAAGACTAGCGACAAAAAACACTAAACTGATCACGATACGTAATACCACATAAATAGTACCACAGATTACTATGATTATATATAGATACAATTTACTTTTATTATTTTTGTTTTCTATGCAAAGAAATCAATGTAAACTTGTACCTTATGACGTCATCGGAGAAATAATTTTAAAATCGGATTATAAAAAAACTAACGCTTAAAATACAAAAATATTCAAATTAGTATCTTAAAATACCCTATTTTACGTAATAAAAATATAAAATCAGAGGGTAATTTTTTGTAATCAATCCCCATTAGTTCAAGGTCACTTCGGCAAGGGTCACCGTTAATGCCGTCCCACCCCACGCTTTTTGAGAGTTGAAAGACGTTGGGGGCGTTATTCTCCGGCAACAGATGAGGCCGATGGGCCACCGGCTGCCAAGGCCTTGCGGACTGACAAGACCATGTACTCGAGGCTCAACTTAAGCGTGAAGAACAGAACACCTAGGGATTTTAGTGGGAACCCCGTCTCGGGTGGCGATAGCACCGTTTCAGAGGTGCACGCGTTTACTCCGCGGCGGTTAATGTTCAATTCGGATATCTCCTCATTAAAAAAGAGGACTAACGATTTCACGCTTATATGATTCCTATAATACATTTTACTTTGTACCAGTACATGCTGAGAACAGTATTCCAAAACGATTGGCGTTTATGTTTCTTGCTCCGCTCATTTGGATCAAAGCATGATGCTATATGGTCTATATTTTACTTGTCAGCATTCTTATAATAGCATAAATTAAATGCACAATGAAACATTAAATGCATTGGTCACGGAAATCAGGTTAGTGGTCGATAAGTCTAACTGTTACAAGGACGCTTGGATAGCTGTTTAGTATTTCTAGCATGACATAAAAACGAGTAACTCCCCTTGGTTTTGCATAATTAATTATCTATATGGGAGGAAACGTCTTCGTCTTACATGATGTTTAGTGCTCTTAGTTAGATGCCTTCTTACTTGGGTCTTAAAGACTTCAGGATTGTATTTTTCAGGAAAAACAGACTTCTATAAGTAAATATATACTCAATGTTATTTAGAACATTGAGTAAGATATTAAACCAATTACAATATTGTTATCCACAGCTCGTACGATATACTGCTACGAGTGTGAGAGCTGGACAGACCCAAGATGCAAAGACCCGTTCAACTACACAGCACTACCCAGAGACCAGCCGCCGCTTCAGACTTGTAACGGTTGCTGCGTCAAAATGGTGCGGTATTCGAAGAGTCGTAAGTATTATTCATCTGTATAGATAAATAAAATTGAAGTGTCTGTTTGTAATTCAAAATACATACTTTTACTAAATGCATACGAAAGTATATACGGTAGGTACTTATATCCATAAATAAAATATTTAAAATGTCCATAAATAAATTATTATTATTATTCACATATATATTTATTATTATTATACTTCGATAAAAAGCTGCTCTAATACTCGAATCACCGCTCAAAAATCGTGCCGGGATTATACTAATATGTTATTGCTTGTCTCCTCTATTCCGTCGGTCCTACGACAGATGTATCCGGACCACTGCACCTTCAGCTTACTAATTTTGCGAGATATGTCGGTATCCTTGGTTCTCTTACGAATACCCTACTTTCTGATTTTACCGTTAGACACAACCAATATTGCTTCAGTGACCACGTGTCGGCACCGTATATCATGACGGGAAGGACGCGAAGACGTTTGTCCAAAGTAGGTTAGCGGTTTTCACTGGGTTATGTCGATGTGCAGGTTTCATCACGACGTTTTCCTTCACCATCAGCCTGTGGTTAACATGAATATTAGGTCAGAACTATTAAAGTTGTGAATGCCTTTCTGAACCTGCGTCAGGGATGTAATGTAGTAGTAGAAATAAATTATGCCTGTCACCTTGGCAATCGCGTTCGCTAGGGTCTTAGGGTTTTTTGGCCATTATAAAGAAAACCCTGCGTCATTTGAGTTTAGGGTTTGAGTGCAAGTGCGTTAACCACTAAGCTATTACAAGTTCCACTTGATAACACTTTGAAGGTCATACATATAACTAGTAAATTTAATTTTACTTCCTAGTCTATGGGCATGGACAACCGGTGTACGGTTCGCAGCATGTTGTTACTGTTAACTGTTAAGGAGAAGAAACAGCAAGAAACTCCCAGCTACAGGTCTAGCTAAAAATTGATTAACTCAAACTTTTTTTTCTTTATAAATTTTATACAGAAATATGTTATACAATTACTTTTCGAAGAATTAATGGAGTTGTAGCAAACGAGTGAATAAAAAAAGTTCATACTCAGTAAGATAAAGACACAATAAAAGGAAAGAAAAATATTATTATCGTTATAATAATGACGAGACGTACTAAAATTTTATACTGCAACGTATCTTCATAAATTCCTTACATGCTTGACAAAGTAAAAAAAAATGTTATGCAAAATATAGTATAAAAGGTTGGAGCGAGCTGCTATGTAAATGAAGTTATGTTGCGCCCCTTCTTCGCCATAAACAGTTACTAAAATTACTTATAGTAATTTGTAAGATTCTTTTTTGAAATAAATACAGTTATTTTCATTTCATTCTTTTCTATTCCAGCATATGAAGTTGTAAGACGGACGTGTACATCGCAACTTCAAATCAACCTGTTCATGGTCGACCACGTTTGCATGATGGAAAGTACTGGAACAGGCCACATGTGTTTCTGCGAGGAGGATATGTGTAACTCCTCAGATCGAGCCATCGGCTCACTGCTAACATTCGCAACACTCGCAACAATCGCATGGGCATGTATGAGGTGAAGTAGGGTTGTAGTTGACTGAGCTACGATTGATCGATGGCTGGATTTGATATAGGAAATCGATATCGTTCATAACATTACTACGGTGATGTGTTGATATCTTCTAATAGACAAACTGCCTGCAAAGTCAGATGAGTCATTTACTTTAAAAATCCAAAATAATAAGCAAATAAGTCCATTTAATTTTTTGGTTGACCGAAGTGACTTGGGGAGCGGACTGACTTCAATCAAAATGTACTTACTTTACTTCCTTTGAATGTAATATCAGTAGCTAGATGTAAATCAGCTTTAAGTTAGTGTAGTTAGTGTTGTTAACTGATTAATAAAGAAATTCATTCATTTATTTATTTTGCAGGAAAATAAAGATTTGGTTGTGAAAGATACAAGCTTTTGCTTGATAAATGAATATTTATTTCAAAACATATAAAAATGTATTTAAACTCTTTTGTATGATGAAAAACAATTGATCGTATCATTTACGATTTTTTTGAAATCTCCGTATTTAAATTACGTATAATTTTAAACAAAATAACAAAGGAAGTATTGGCACTCCAGTGTCGTTTGCTTGACTATGAACCAATACCTACAATCGATTATGTACTATTGTGATAATTCAATCGAATATGATCGATTCTTGTAGGTAATCGATTGTACTATTGATCGTCTAACGATTAGAAAACCGTGACCAAGCGGAAAATAAATCGATGAGCCTAATATCGGCTATGTTTGTTTTCCCCTCACTATTAATTAATAAGGAATGCAAGTGTCGATAAGTGATGTCGACAATTTTGGACACATTTGTAATCATTTTTTTTCAACCATCGATCGATCGCTGCCAAATTGCTCTAATACTAGATTGTTTACAATTTCCTTCGTCCAGTAAGTTTTAGCGTAGTTTCTAGAATTTCAAGTGCTTAGTTTACTCAACACGCCTTCGAAATTTTTAATATTAATCCGCTTTTGACATTAAAAGAAGCTAACACAAGCACTAAAATTATTATTGATCAGAACTGCTAAAATTTTCAAAATTAACCAGTTAGCTTGTGATCATTAAGGCTTTGATTTTTAAAACAATTTTTTTTATTAACTATAATAAGAATATTATAAAGATGGCATTCTATGGATAAATTTAATTCGAGGAAGGTAAAGTATTTTCTTTCATAAAATATGTCCATTTTTTAAGAGTTCTAAACTCAGAACATAATTTCGAGGTGTTTGGTTAAATTGCTTTTGTAATTTTTTTGTACTTATGTAATAGATTGGTAATAGCAAAAAGCATCAAAACAACTTATCCTAAATGAATCGGAAACAAGTTCTAAGTTTATAAATGTTTCAAAATATAGATTATTTTTCACGAATAAAATGTGTTATTCCAAATAATAAATTATACATCGGATACCATCTATGTATAATTAAATAACTATTAATACTTATTTAGTAACTTAAGTTCATAATTATGATTTTCAAAATATTTTAAATATTACTTATGCTCATTTAAAAATATAAATAGTTTTTTAAATACCTTATATTTAAGTTATAGTTATTTTAAAATTACCAAATTATTATTTTTCCTATTATATTATAGTTCTAATAAGCTTAAGCTTAGCTTGAGTATGTGATGTTCAAACTAAGCACGTCTCATCTTTGGGTTAATACTGACGGTAGATTTTTAATCGACAAAACAAATTATTAAAAATAGTATTTTAATTAAAATTTGACTCAGGATTTATTTAAAAAAGAAAATTTTAGTGATGTGATTGGATTCCAAAATAATAATTTCGATACCCATATTATTATGATAATGACTGTTAACTAAAAATTTACCGTGTGTTAAAACCCTTAAGCTATTATCATTCGACATTTGCTCTAAAATTATTAAACTAGGTAATTTCTCCAAAATTATATTATAGACAAAAACTTTTCAAAGAAGAATATATTATGGACGAATATATCAAGCATGTATATATTGCTCAGTTATAGTGATGCGAGTAGGGTTATATCGACAAAGATGTATTGATTAATGAGATTTTTTCCGACGCTT
This sequence comes from Dendrolimus pini, assembly GCA_949752895.1. Classification (NCBI taxonomy): domain Eukaryota; kingdom Metazoa; phylum Arthropoda; class Insecta; order Lepidoptera; family Lasiocampidae; genus Dendrolimus; species Dendrolimus pini. The sequence continues at coordinate 367,255 of OX457152.1, forward strand.
TTTGCGCGGTGGTGTTGATATGGCCATGAGCTTTTTATATGATTCTGTAGACTTTATGGTTGTTTTCAACTGACTCTAAAGAGATTATTTAAATTTTAATTCATTTTTTCAATTACTTATTTTCGGTTTTAACCGCAATAAATGTTTACTTTTATATATATTAACCGGAAACAAAATACTTTATTAAGGTTTTATTAAATAACCAGATTTAAAGAACTAAAAAGAATTGCGAGTCGATAGCAAATTGTTATAAAACATAAAATATTTAATGTTATGGTCGTAACACTAGGCTTAGGCCTTCTTCATATTTTGAGGAAACAATAACGGGCTTACTTACAATAATCTCGTTAAGAAACGATTAGGCATTTCTTAAGTAAGAGAATCAGAATCAGACCCTAATCCATTAATATATTTTTTTTCACTTATAAACGTGTATTAATTACCTGTTGTTTACCTAAGAGGAGCACAGATAAACGAAATTTGAATGATGAACGTAGGTTGTACCTAAAATATGTGGCTAAAGAGGAGTTTATGGGTAAGATTTTCACTAATCACTGGCTGAGCAGTTTCTTTAAATTTAACAAACGATTATAAGTAAGACCCTAAAAATACTTTCTTAACTTTCACCGTGTGTTTCGCATCGGTCTGTGTTCGTTGACCACCAAATGTAATAATAGTAAAATTATGACCGGAAATCGACCTAAATGGTATATGTCCTCAACATGTATTGAAATGCACGTTATTGAAATGAGATACAGCTACTTTAAATACTATCTCAGTTAGTTTCTAACAAAAATATTATAATTAAACTCAATATTCGATTGCTTGCGGCCAATCATCACCAGCCAAATTGGTCCAATATCGACCAATATTGCTCATAGTTGCACTTGATCTAGAAGTGAAGCACTTATAGTTAGAAGATAAAAAAATGACAGGCAAAAGAACTAGCGTCAACTGCCCGAAGTAAAATTAAGGTAGTTAGGAAAAAACGCTTATACGATATAAGAATACGTTTTTAAGTAACGTATAATTCCAGTTTACGAAATGCTAAAAATATTTGATTACTAAAAAGGGGAGGTCGTAATTTTGAAAGATACGTGTTTTGCTTATTAAATAGGAGATGAGATTTTTCTTAATTTTTCAAACGCTTATGGATGATTAAAGTTAATAAAAGGATAACATTAAAATGCTAGTTTTAGTAGCGATTTAGGTTGAGTAAGATTATAGCGTAAATAATAATTTTATGAAATTAAACACCAAATAGTTAAGTCTTAATTTAGTGTTAAAAATGAGGTTAGTGTCGGTGGAAATAGTAATAAACAATTAGTACAAAATAGATTGAGTTCTTAGCAATAATTTGCCAAATACGATAGATGACAGAGGCGAATGTTATTATACAATAAAACCTGAATAAATATTTTGTCGATAAAATATATCGATTTACAACAATGTTATACACGACAGGAGGTAAAATACGTAGTTATTGAAGTTTTCTACCCGTTAGTAAATACACTAGTAAAATAAATAAAAATATGTTCAATAAATACATGACAACTTTTTTTTATCAAAATCCTGATAATTCTATTTTAATTCCTATTTCCATAGAACTGGTTCCCAGTTCTCCCTTCAGCGCCTATCTAAAATCCTAGCCTCAAAATGCCTAGTAGCAATTAAATTTTGGTGCCCGTAAGTCTCTGTATCTAGCTCGTATTAGCTAAACATAGATCTTTTGTTCCTGTAACCTGCTATATTTCCAGCAAACGCTGTTTTATGGGACCTGTTTGAAATGAAATGATAATGCCTGTTCAATAAATATATAGTTATTAAATTACAAAAGTTAACCGTTGATTGTCATGTATTTTCTTTTAGATATGTCGTAAATAAAAAGTGAAATTTCCAAATGCACCTCGTAACTGTAAATTTGAAGAATACATATTTCCATCCAATATATTGAAAAGAGATAATTGTTAAATGGACTAGTGAACAACAGCAATTTTATATATAAATATATAAAATAAAGAAGATATTTTAAGCTTTATTATATGAATAAACTGAGCGATAATTAAATTTGCTAGAGGAATAAATATACGAAAACTGTAATAGATATAGAACAACTATATTTCATTACATATTTCGCAAAAAAACGCTAAAAATATAAATATGTAAAAAGTTAAAAATATAGATATATTTCAGCATAGTTAATATTAAAAAACATAACTTCCTAATATTGTTAAAATATTTGTTGTCATAATTATAATTAATATTAAAAAATTAATATTTTCAATTAAGCTAAAACTTTGTTTGATTAAATTGTGACTATTAATTTAAATGAAACGGAATAAGTTTGTGATAGTAAATTAATAATTCTCACAATGATTAATAAATCAAACAAAATTTTGCTTTATACCATTACAATGTTTTCTAAAGAAATCTGTATGTTGTTTCACCATTTTCATATAAGTAATTAAAATATCAAATGGTGTATTTATTTATGGAAAAACTGCAATTGTAAAAGACTATTAAATAAATAAAAACAACCAGACTTTAGAAAACATGAACATTGGCTAATACATTAAATTATAATATAATTTCAATTAAAAGAGTAATAACATCGCGATCATTGCATGTGTCGAATCATTTTTGAAAATGTACTTTTTGAAAATTGGAATATTTCAACGTGAAATTTGAAACATGTCATTGAGACTAGTTTTCTCTAACGGCCTGTTCGTATGTTTTACTATTCCTTCACGTGCCATACCATTGGTACAAATTTGACATTATATATATATGGAGCTTATGTCAAATTTAAACGAGTAGTAGGGAAAATGAACAGTTAGTAAGAAGTGATCATTAATAAATAACCTTTGTTGCAAAATAAATCAGAAAGCGAAGCGGCCAGTTACAAAACAAATATGTCTATCAAACTCGCTTTATGCGTTTACCCTCAAGTATATAACATTATATTGTACGTATAGATTTTCTATTTATTTCAAAATGTCATCAAGCAATTTAGTAATAACAGAAATATTTACAATGTAGTTTTTATTATATGCTTACGACTACTTAAGGGAGAACTATAAATAGATTAATGATGAAAGTAAGTTGTTAACGCAATTTAAAAGGCCGTTGTTTTACACATTGTGAAATAATTAATACAATGTTCCAATTTTCAGAAAACAAAAGTCAAGTTTTCCAGTTAAATTGTTATGATATAGGCATTAAGCATGCAGCACAGCACATTAGTATCGGCTTGACACTAGGCCGAGACACTGGAATGCTAAAGAGCTGTTATTGGGTTAGCTGCCAAATTAAACTTTCAAACGATATCAATGTACAATTTTATGTAAGAGCTTATTAAAATTAGCCACCTCAAGCATATTACATTTAACTTTTCTTGTATATTTGTAGCACTTCAATACTGAAAACTAAATTTATCAAGTGTAATACTACTGTTGTTAACAGTCATGTATAAATAATTATTGAAAACAATATGCAAATCAGTTGAAACTACAATTACTAATAAATACAATATATATTATACTTATAATAAATTATATCCTAAAAATAAACTATATATACAAATTAAAATAAAATTAATAGGTGCAAATAAAAAACCTTATAAATAAATACACTATAATCTAAAATCGGTTTAGCTCGATTAAACCACTGTCATAGGACAATCTACCTAAAAGGCTGGCAGCATTAGCTTAATACATATACTAATCCTTTGAACGAGGTAAGCTCCAGCCTTCCGGTCATCTTTGGTTTCGACCAACCCCTTTTTAATAATATTTTCTTAAGTTTTCGCGACTTGTACACATAATAAAACTACGTTTTAACGGTTTTAAGCGCGGTAATTTATTTGATTTAGGTTTATCCGACGTTTCGGCCGCTTTTCAGTGGCCGTGGCTTCGCAGTGGGTTGGCAGTCTTCCGTGACCGTTTAATATTAAAACCCTTTTTAATATTTTCAAAAAGTGTGTAGGTACTTGGCCTTCAATAATTATTTGAAATACACATTACATCTAAAACACAATTTTGCAAGGGCAAAGAAAATTGCAAGTTTTTAAAATTTTATAACTATTTCTATCTATCGATAACTTTACATCGATATTGTATCACCCTTAGGCACATGACGAAATTCTGTCAATTGTCCAAAAATAACTTGTCAGATACGCTTGATAATAGCGATGCGCAAACTAAATCACCAATGGAATCAGTGATTTATAAATCTTTTTCCTTGAAAGATTTAAATCACTCCTTTAAATCTTTAACTCTTTTAAATCTTTGGTTTCGAATGACATCATTCATTCAATTGACCGGTTTTAAGCTTTACAATAACGCCAGAGAGTCTAATTTACTGTGTATCATCATTGTATTTCTTAGAGTGCGCATGTTATCTCTTTTCAATTTACAATATCCTGTATCTTTTGTCTCATACTACATCGAAGTATCTGATTTGTTAGTTTTCATAATTCCATGTGACTAAAATCAATCTTAACGTAGTGAGTTAAAGATGTATTTTCCAAACCAAAGATTTAAAGAGTGATTTCGAATTTTGAAAGATTATACATCTTTTAAATCAATCATCCTGAGTTACACATCTTTACTTGATAAATTTAACGTGACAGCTAACTCAAAAATAATAGATTTAGATTTTTATATTAAAACAAAACTGTTATTCAGACCTAACTTGGATACATTTTATCTTCGATCGCTTTAATACTTTAAGACTAGTTTAAGAATGCATTGTAGTGTTGGTTACTTTGATCACCATGAGTATTGAAAAAAACCCATTTGAAATTCAAATGAGAGTGCGTTGGAGGGGATTATTTTTATTCCTAACTTCATCGAGTGCAGACGTGTAGGCAATATTTGTGGTGATTAAAAGGCAATAACCGGCACAATTAATTTAAATTACATAAAAAAAACTCTTCTCTCCACTTTTTCTAATTATTGCATATCACGTATTGTATAGAACTAGCTGTTCTAATTTAACAAATTAAAAGATTAGTCAATTAGATGACTTTTCGGACATTGTTTTCGGTACCGAGGCCAGGAAATTGTTGGTTAAAAACTGTTATTAGCGGTCCTAAAAACTAAAATAAAATGAAGTTGGATCCTATATGCCTAAATCTAAGTTGAAGTTTTTCAAATAATTTAGGTTACTGAGTTTGTTCCGATTTGAAACTATAGTACTAATCTTTCATGAACACAACTTGAATGTGTAGTTATGTCATGAAGAATATTAAAAATTGTATAACAGCACATTCAAAAACGCAACTCTCAAATACTACACAAATAGATAACGCCTGTCTAGATATCGACCACCCCTGGTCTAGAATATGCCCATCAACCTTGAGTTGTGTTCCTGCATCAATAGCCAGGTTCCAGTCGCCCTTTAGAGAGCAGCACATTTGTAGTACCTTTAGTGTTACAAATGTCCATAGGCCATGGTAACCGCAATCCATCAGGTGGGCCGTCTGCTAGTCTGCTGAACTCACGCAATAAAAAACAATGCTCTTACTTTTAGTATGTTTTATTATTAAAATAAAACCATTTAAACCAAAAACTAACTAAATGAAAAAAAAGAACTAAATGAAAAATTGATATAAAAAAAAATTCAAGGGGATTATTGTTCATTCATCTATTCAGTTAGTGCCTGAATTTTTTCAATTTTTTATTTTCATATTTAGTATGTTTAAATAATATTTATTCATTAAAGGGCCGATGTGGGTGTGGCTTGCGTAAGCCAGAGTACCCGTTTTCGGCCGTATTTTCATCCCTCTGGGAAAATTATAAATATTGATCTTACAGTTTCGGGAGTCGAGACTTTTTTATCGGAAATTTCCTCCTCTTTAACGAACTTTTTCAAAATTGCTTAAATGTTAATATTTTTTGAGTTATTAACGAAAAACTAAATATCATTTTTTTTTCATCTTATTTTGTTAATAAGCAATTTTTTACCTGCCCCAAAATCCTTGAAACACACTTTTCTAGAGGTAATTCCGAATCGAATGAAAAATGAAAAAATGAGCTATCGCTCATATTTTTAGGACCTTTATCTCTATTTATCACGTTTTTGAACTTGTTGACTAGACTATTTCCATGATTTATGATGGATTCAACAAATCCAATATGGCTTCGGTGTCGGAATTTGCTTGAAATCTTGAAGCTTTGTCAATAACACTGATAAATAATGCTAAAATCAGCATGTTGTTAAACATTTATAACTTATTAACTGATAAAACGCTGAGATAAAACGATTCTAAAATGTAAATATGTCAAAGTCACTTTTGAACGCCATCTTGGTTTTAATTTTTCTTCTAAATAATGAAAGAATGAGGTGACGTTAAACGGCTAACGCCACTCATTTTCAGAATAAGAACATTAATTTCTTAATGTTGCAATTATGTAGCTACAACATTACGGAATTAACGATCTTGCTTTCTAATCATTGTTTTGATCTATCAAGTTTTGTTTAATCAACAATAAGAATAATGTACAGGATGGACGAAAATATGGATTTGGAATCGTTTTGTCCTGAAATTACGAGATTGCACTTTAAAGACATTATGACATTATTCAAGCCTCAAACCATTAATCGACCACAACTCTCACTAATGGCCGTTCCTACATCTTCACATACACTTGCCCTACCATCGGCTGAATTTGATTATGACCTGTATGGTGTTTATGTCAAATATTAAGTAAGTAAGATATAGAAACTGGCCAGTAAGTAATTGGCACGAAGCATATTTCATAGATTGGTGGTCATTTTTTGACAGCTAATTCTTTAGTGTTGGGTTGTGATAACCGATTGTGAAAGAAACAAAGGAGTTATCGATTCCTCTAGAAGTTATGAAACGAATAATGAAATCGATCATCTCTAATATGAACTGTGAACATAAATGAAAATATTTTCAAGTCCTTAGACTTAGACTTTTCATTATTTACTATGGTCTGGGTGTTCGCGATCGGCCGTAGAATTGTTCGTTGGATATTATCCATAACACGAGTGTAATTTACCTAGCTTAGGGATATACAAGGTGAGTGTTTGTCTGCCGATTTGTTTATTATTTTGTTTGAAATTTTACCACAAAGATCTGTTCATTATTTGTTTCAGAACTATATGAAAAGTCATATATTCACTTTTAGACATTTGTAACGAAGCATCATAAGCAACTATCACTATGGAAGAAAAGTAAAAAACGTAACTCGCCCTTCAATTGCAGAGGGCGCCACCAGTACCTGTTTTTCTAAACAATCTCAATACTTTCAATTCTCAATACGTACTAATATTCCGCGCAGGAACGGAAAATAATACTAATTTCTGGTGCCGGGCGGCCTGTCTTAAGAGGTGACAAAACAACCCACAACTAGGTGGTAGGGTATTTGCCCGTTTGAATGGCTACCACCCCTGGTCTAGAGTATGCCGTCATTACAACTTTAAGTTGTGTTACGGCATCAGTGGCCAGGTTCCAATTTCCCCTTCAAGCCCGACAACGCATAGGCAGTACCCCTGGTATTGTTAATGTCCATAGGCAACGGAAACTGCTTTCAATCACAGCAGCAATTTTGAAAATACGCTTGGAGTTTCCTGATCACAGGGATGAAAACTGTTTGTTCGTCCTTGGCAAACGATTTTCCCTGCTGTGAAAAAATTCAAAAACTATACAAACCATAGATAGTACATGCAACTCATGTCCCAACCTATTTTTTCGAGCCACTATCAAATCGCGGCATAACCTGTAATAAAAAAAATGACAATAGTTTTCTAACATCATTTTATATACTTTTCACCGAATTATTATTTCATCATATATCCATTTGAGCTAAATATCAGTGACAAAAAATACTGGCTGGTAAAATGCCACAGAAAAATTTACTTGACGTTTCACATATTAAATGAGTTTCTTAGATTTAGATATGGTTTTAACGCCTGATAACATTAGAGAAGAATTTATTTATTTAATTTATCAGTTTTCATTTACTTTCCTCACATTCGTAATGAAAAGTAGAGTGTTAACCTCAAATGAAAGGCATATTTAGGAACTCGAACTATTAGCGCACTGCCGAACCACATCATGCCTAAATAGGTCACTTTAATTTCTCGTATAACAATCTACTATTAAATAAACGTTTTTTGAAAGTATTAAGACTTTATATAATAAACAAGTAAAGGCTGGTGACGCCAAATGTGGTTATGAGTTACTTTTTGGGCGATTGTCTTCTTTCATTACTAAAACAACAATACTATGAAACATTTGACATAACAAAATGTTTCATCGCTTGTTGAAAATTAAGTAACAAATGTTTTTGAGTGAATATACGATTTAATACGGATACACGTTGGCCCGTTTTTACAGATGATTTTCACATGTCATTTGTTGGTTGAACCAAAATTAATTAATTTCCTAAGACAACATGACTATAAAGACAAGAAATAATTGTTAAACGCTGCACTAGCGCCCCTAGCGGCTATTAACGTAAAATAATTTAGTTCATGATAGCTCCGCTAGGGTCGTTGCTTAAACCACTACGAAGTTTTGTCTAAATCAGAAATAATGTCTTCGTTTTTAATTAATCTATTATGGATGTATGGACCAATAACTGAGTTGTTTTAGTAGCAGCGCTTCTAGCTGTAAATAAAGAAACTTGTAATTAATCATTGTTATGTATATTAGAGTGAATACAATGAGATATACATAAAAATAAACATACAATAATACTACAAACTCGAAACATGTTCTTTGTACAAAGATTTATTATTATCAGAATTTTTAAAACTAATTAACTAAGAGTATCTTGAAATGAAGCTTAAAATTTCTACTATATTCATCTCATCATTGATGGAAGGTACCTGATGCTTGCTAGAAGCGCTGTTAATTGTGATAACAGATTTTTGTGTAAATTGTAATAAATACTCAAATGGATTGTAAGAATGTCAAGGATTGAATCGAAGATGACAATATCTCGAAAGCATTGTTTTTTATCACTGTTTCGGGTGGTAAATTGCTATAAATAAACCTCATACAATTCAAATTGTAGTTTCTGACGTATTCAATTTTATTTATATTTAATATAGACCGTTTTTTTGTTATTGGGGGATCTTCTACAGGGTTTACAGTCAAACAAATAATTAACTTACTTTTGACACAACTGATAATATTTAAAAACTGGGATAATCGATGCCAATTTTTTTTAAAATTACGTTTATAATAAACAATTCAACATATGAATGTATTTATTTGACTGCAAATCTTATAAAAAAAATACTGAACACAATACCATCTATACGTAGAAGCAGATAATTAAACTAATTCTACACTATGTTTTCTATCTATTATCAATTGGTTGAGGTTTTATAAAAGCTTTATAAAATTTAATCTTTACCAGCAACGCGTAGACAACGACTTTATGTTGCGATCGTACATTGGCAACGGTAATTACTTTCCATCAGATGAGCCGTCTTGAGGATGAGCTTTCTGCTTGAATGGCCAGTATTTTAAGAACTAACAAGTCTGAACAGTAAAATGTTCACACTATGTTTTGCAACAAACTTACTTTTTGCCTTAAAATACTCAAGTTATTAGTCATATTAAAGTAAAGTTATGTTAAATAAATGTCAAAGTAACCAAATTAATACAATTATCGAAATACTTACAAATAGCACTTTATGAACAACAGATGGCGTTCTGTAAGGAGATATTGTCATCACAGTTAACGAATGGCTGACAATAAGTCAACGCCTGTCAAAACAGTATTAAATTTTTTAAATAAAAAGCAATTTCTCTTCTTCAATCTTCAATCTTGCAAAGTTTATTTGTCAAAATAAGTGCCATATTAAAAAAACATTGTTATAAAGCGTGTTTTATTTTATGTTCCTCCTCCACCTGGAATGTTAGTGACAGTTTCACACAGACATTGTTTATTTACTGTTAATGACTTTAAACATTGACAGGTAACGTATGTACATAGCTACTAATAGAGTTGGGTAGGACATAAATGTCCATAGGCGCTGGTAACCGCTTTCCACCAAGTGGACCGTCTGTCTGTCTGCTGATCTCCTGCAATAAAAAAATAAGAAATATCATTGTATTAGCAGTCGTACATGTCACGTTGTCCCTCTTTGTCATGTGAATATCCGTGGAGGCGTAGCGGGCCAAAATTTTAGAAATAGTACAATTTTAAATTTTGAGCTGTATCAGTACAAATCTATTTTATACGGGACAAATGTACTGCCTCACATGTACTACTCATCACTAGCTACTAACGTAGTTAATCATTAATGACGGTATTTCAACGCTGTCTATGCACACCAGCCTAAGTAATAGTTTTAACCAAGATAAAAATAAATGAAACAAATATATAAAACATACTTATATTTCAGTGTATTATTTTATATTAACTAACATATCAACGATAACCATCGTAATTTGTCTAACGAAAGCAGACTACACCCCGTTCACGATAACTTGAGCAGGGTTATCAAATTCCAAAAATTAATATAACATATTGTTATAAATAGAGATTATTACAAAACTTAATTATTCTTAATTTTTGTAGAAATTTTCTGGTAACTATCGCGATTTTAGATGTTTTTGATTCTGTGTGTTCAAGACATAAAACATATTAATCATAGAATTACGTCTGGCAACACTAAATATTATTTTTCATATGTGACAACATTGATATAATAAAAAGTTCTCTTCAACTCAAAATGGCTTCCTTATTTAACACTCCCAGATCACTCAGTTAAACTATCAAACATCTAGATTTAGGTGTTAATATTTTTGATTGTGGATAACCCTGCGTGTCAAGTTATCGTGAACGGGCAATAGAATCCGTAAATTTCACATGTCAATGCAAACTAATATAAAATGTCAATGTCTTGGTGTATTTTTTTTACATTTACGACCTTAAAATTACTGTTTTTTATGTACGGCAGAATTGTATTATTGTTTTTCATAATTTACAAATTCAAGAAATAACAACGGAAGAAAGACGCTGAATTCTAAGAAAAACAAGACTATTTAGGTATTGTATACTCTATGGTAATTTGGTGTTGCCATATTGATATATATTTTTACGCTTTTTCAGTCTCTAATTTCATTAGCCAGACTCGGAAAGTATATTTCAAACAGGATAGTATGGTTAACAAATGACAGATGACATCGATTTGGTAAGTTTGATAAGTTTAGAGATGTGACTCTCTGCATATCATGAGTTGGCATGCGAATTATTTCTGAGTATTAACAATAATCGATTGAATCAAAAATGTTAATTCAAAATGGCGGTTGTTTGTATTTCCATTTTCTGTCATATTACAGATAACTTTGTATACCAGTATCAATCAATGCCATTTTTACCGATTATCTAAATATACGTGTATCACAATATATCACTACTTTCAATGCCCTTAGTGCATAATATTAAAACGTCAGGTAAATATTAAATTAAATGATCAAATAAATTAAATTAAAATATTCCAGGAAAATTATTTAAATAAAGAGAAATATTATAATTATAATGTGGAAATTTTAATTACATTGTCCCTTTAGACAGAATGAAGTATTAATTTATTTATATATATAAAAATAATTGTATCTAATTCACAGTCAAATATAAGATATTATTATAAGTTACGTTGTAAGGGATGTGTCAGCCATACCGTCATTTGAAACAGACTATAGTTGCTTTAATGATTCTATATCTGTAAATAAAAACAAAACAATACCAATATTTTTGGAATCTTCTACAGCACTACGGTGCATATCCTCAGTATAAGTGTACAATATTCCTGTTTTGCTATAATTTTAACTTTTCTTTTGTTGATCCTGTAAGAAGAAATTGTAAGTTATAGTGTTGCCAGGTTTGTAAAAAATGGTAGAAAAATATTTTTAAAGTTTACACTTCAAACGAACTAGTCAGCTAAAACCGATTATAAGTGGTTAATTATAAATAGATTTCTAGCCTTGTTTTACAACACTACCAGTAGTAAAGACAACGCGTTGAAAACCTTTAGGTTAGCATAAAGTGGATGAGATTGTAGCAGTTAAATAACACTTTAGGTGGTAGAGAGTTTCACTCCCTAGCGCTCATCGTGAACTCACTTATTTTGGAACTGTAACCGGCATATACAAATATTAACAAGTGATATAGCTAGTGCGAGGTATAGCAAATGTGTGAGCAGGACGGATGACGTGCGAGCTAGACAAATCTACTATTAACATGGTGAGCTCCCGTGTTGCACTTTGCGCTAGCCAGTTCATCTCAGTGGCTCTCCCCTACATACTCGAAAAATATACAAAAATATGGAAATCAGCACCATCAGGGGGGTCAAATATTGTAAGTAGTTTGTATTTAGTGTACTTAAGATGGCGCTGTACAATAACGTTGAATAATTACAACGCGCTGACGAGATCTCAAGAGCAAAACTAAAACCACAAGTCGTCGTCGTCGTCAGCCATTCACAGTCCACTGCTGGACGTAGGCCTCCCCAAGACGGCGCCACTCGTACCTGTCCGCTGCCTTTCTCATCTCATCTCAAACTACAAGTGGCGGTCTTAAATATAGTAAATAACTCACACATTTTTACTTTTTACTGTTGATTTAAATTATCATTTTTTTTTTAAACTATAATTTTATTTCGTCTTTATCACTTGAGTTAGAATGAGTGTAAGTTAAAAGTATCATCTAGTAATTACTAGGGATTTATAGAACTATCGATTGAAACGCCATCTAGTGATATTTATAGGGATATAATACCGATTGAAATGCCATCTATCGGGTGAGGTGGTGGAAGTTTTGATATTTTATGATCGAGAGGCTCTTCTATTTTGTGTATTATCTATGTAGTTATTTCTTGTCCGCTGCGATGATTCGATGTGTGCACTTGCCTTATGAGGGGGTGGGATATTGGGAGGGGGATGTAGGCCATGGTGGGGATGATCATACGTACTCAAGTCGTCGGCGTTTGGACACGTCCTCATGTGTTCAGTGATTAATACTTTAAGAGCTGCCTTCTCTAATTTCAGTCTTTCATTTAACTCTTTCAATTCTTTTATCTCTCTCGCTTGTCGATGCCACGCCTCTTTTAAACGAGCCCTACAAATGAAATATCTTTTTGACAATTTGCAGCCATTTGCTTTATATTAGTTTAATACGCTTTAATATAAAAATCGAGATTTTATAAAATAAATAAGCCATAGACCTAGTTATGCAAAATGGAACCAACCCACATAATGAGTTTTGAGAAAAAGCAGTTTTTATTTAAAATAAATCATACAAAAAAATTTATCTATGTTTTGAAAAACATTATTTAGAATATTGTACATTAGAATATACAATATTCTTTTTTTTTTTTGCAAAATTTTAATAAAAACGGCTTTTTCTCAAAACTGTCAGTATGTGGGTTGGTTCCATTTTGCATAACTAGGTCCAATTACGATGCAAATTATTTCTGATGACAATAATCTATAGTCTGTGCATTAGATAACTGACAGAACGTCACAATTACCGTCACCTGGAACAACGAAATATGACAATTTGGTAATTGAATATTTTTTTAATAAATTGAAACCTCATAAAAAAGTGTTATAACAATGTTTTTTTCGCTATAATTAAAAAATATTTCAAGCCACAACATGTTGCGAAGCGATGATTAATAAGACTAGGCTCCTATAGCGTAAATAATAACCAAAAACTAAATAATTAAAATGAACAAGTTGGCGGTAAGCTAAATAAAATGTTAACAATACTCGTTGGTCGTTGACACTTTACATCTGTCTTCCGTGATCACGGCCACTCAAAAGTGGCCGAAACGTCGGAATAACAAAAAGCAAATAAATTACCGCGCTTAAAACCTTTTTTATTACTATCTATAATCTTTCCATGAATTACAAAAAATATATACGAATTTATATACCCAATTGTGACATAGATACGAAGCATGTGAAAACTGTCAAAACATGTACAACTTGATATGTCTGAAAATGTCAAAGTAAAATAATTGGTTGAACAGAGTATAGCAAGAAAGTATGGATAGCTTGCACAGACTATCTTACAATTCGTTGTTGACAAAAGCCAGCAGCCCACATACCTGTATCTCCTAGAAGCTGCACTTCTACTTTCCAGCATATCCTTCCCAAAGTCTCTCTTCAATTCTTGTCCATTAATTTTCGCATCACTCAGTTTACTTCTATCACTTAAAACCGGTATTTTGCAATCGTTGATCGATTTTTTCCTTTTCATACCGGTCTTATCAACTTTCAATGGCACTATTGGTATTTTAGGAAGAATCGGATTCACCAAAGTAACGGGTATTAGCGTACCTGTTATTGGAACGATATTAGGTACTATCGGTACATTTTGTACGACAGGTTTCTGTTTATCTGTTATAGCTTTTTTTAACTTTTCCTTCGCGTTGACTTGTTCTTGATAATTTGAGTTGATTTCTTCAACACTTTTCATTCTGACTTGTCTCCCGTTCGGTAGTTTGATAATAACTTCGTAATTGTCTGTTTTATCATTATCTACTTTCTTATTTTGATTATTATCACAGCATAGATCTGTTGTTAGACTATCTACGACGAAATCTATTGATTTCTGCGACATCATTGGTGGTACTGGTACATTCAATTTATTATCATTAAGCAAAACATCTTTACTAATTATATTACCATCTTTTATCACTGTATCCTCATATATTAATGTTTGTATTGGATTTTTTGGGTCATTTTCCTTCCTTATTTCGACATTACTATGAATTTTGATGACATTATTAGTGTAGGATACAGAATCTTTCTTTTGACTATCCCTATTGTTGGCATCATTTTTACATTGGTCGTCGTGTTTTTCCACTATTCTACTTATAGTTGTTACTTCATTAGTCAATTTGGATATAGTTGTTGTTTCGAATTCTTTGATAGCACCCGACTCATCGCTTGATGATCTGAAGTATAGATATATAAATATATGTAAACTAGAAAAGTTATATCTCATTGAGTTATAACTTTTCGAAGAAAAATATATGAAAATTGAATAAATATACACTTACAAATAAACTACAAACTATACTATCTTATTATATACTATTAATATATACAGCTGAAGAGTTTGTTTGTTTGTTTGCTTGAACGCGCTAATCTCAGGAACGACTGATTTGAAAAATTCTTGCAGTATTAGACGGCCCATGTATCGAGGAAGATTATAGGCTATATAGGCCAAGTCGCGGGCAGAAGCTAGTAAATTATATAAAAACTAAAACTAAAAAGAAAGGGAAAAATACCTAAAGATATTGGTCCCAAACCACTGTCATTTACCGGGAACGTTCCCAAAAGGCTGGCGGCGTTGCCACGTTGTATAGCAACGCTTAGTCTTTGAGCAAAATAGACGCCAGCCTTCTGGTAGCGTGTGACGTCTACTAAACGTTTGGCGACGTCACGGTAAACCTTTTAGAACTGATCAAAATTCCAATAAAACAAAACAAAAAAACTCTATCTATTTTGAATGCACCAGACCAAACCCTAACTTGATTAATAACTTTTTATATTATCTCCCACTTCACCACTATAATATTAGAAAATTCTAAACATGCCGTGTCTATACATTAAAGCTATAAAAAAAAACAAATGGAATAGACAATATAAACGACGTAGATTTGTTTGGGATTCACATAAAAACTACTGAACCGATTTCTTTGCAGAAAAATCTTAGAAGTAAAATCTGAGCCACTGCTTATCCTGGGAATCCCGCGGGATTTTTTCTGGGAATGATTTAAAGTGGCTAGATTAAAAATTCGAATTCCAATGTGTACACTTTTACAGATTTATAGCAAATTTTATGTAATAAAATCACGGCTACTGATGGCCGAAATGTCCGGATTAAAAATCAAATAAAATGCCTCGTTTAAAACTGTTGAATCTTAGTTTTAATTATGGATACAAGTCGCGAAAATTTAAGAAAATACAAAAAAAAATATTACAAATTTCATAGATTACAAAAGTAGACCCATAATAACACATACCTGCTTATAGTGATATTCCTTTGGTTGTTTGTGGTGCTGAAGAGTGTGGAATCAGCAGCGTCGATCAGAGGGAACATCATCTGCGGCGTGTGCAGCTCCTCGCCTGACGACGACGCCATCGCACTTTCCAACGACAGGATGTTGTGTCTGCAAATTATATATATACATACATACATAACTTCACGCCAGGTCCCTTGCGGGGTAGGCACGAACAACAGAGCGCCATTCAGGCTTATTCTTACACACCTCACTTGCTTCTTTGACATTCATAGCTCTTGTCGTGCAAGGTCGTCTGTTCTTAAGGCTCCAGACATCACCTTCTGCTAGTACATGATCAATTTGATCATGGAAGGTGTGTCGTGGCCTTCCGCGACTTCTGCATCCATCCACTTTTGCATTGTGTATCTGTTTAGTCATTCTTCTATCATATATTCTTTCCACATGCCCGAACCACCGGAGCATTCCTTTCTTTACCTTCACCCCGACACTCTCTTTCAGACCAACTCTCTTTCTTACTTTGGTATTACGATATTATATATATTATAAATATGTTACGGTTAAAGTAATAAGCCTATAATTATCTTATACTAATATATTATTATGTGCCGTCAAAGATAAACAGCACAGCTACCTGTCGTAAAACGCAGTTGATTGCCTTCCTGGATTTGGGAATTCTTTTGTTTCCTTTGTAATTAAGAAAAACATGCTATTGTTTTTCTACTTGTTTTATGGCCGTCATTAGTGCCGAACTAATTCTTATTGTTATTGTTTTCGATTTTGTAGGCCGTTCGCAGGTGTGCAAATGACATTTTCTTGGAAGAACCCAGCCCACGCAATCATTTGTGTATTGTACAGTTTACTATAAAACAATGCCCGAATGGAGGGGTGGCGCAGTCGAGCGAGGATTACGATACGAGTAAGACGTACATTCGACAAGCGATATAGTGACGAACTGGTTGTAACCAGTTATATTTATACCTGTTTTATATGTGTTTGTACAGTTTTTTAAACTCTATAGTAATTCCAACGGCATTTTAGTTATTGTCCTCTGTAGCTCGTAACAATATAAAGCTTGAACTTGAACAAATTCAAATTATATAAGCTATGTGTCATGATTAGTTCTACCTTTGTAAGAATAATATTAAAATGTGCGCAGGTGTAGACAAAAATTACTTACTTTGCATCCATAGCCCTCTTGAAGCCCTCGTCAAACGGATTGACATTCTGCAAGTCCTGGAAGAGTCCAACCTCCTCGCAGTTCCTGATAAACCTTGTTGGTGTAGGTGTTTGGTCAGCTGGAATTAATACACTATTTAGTCAAAATCATCAAATTTTAAGTAAAATAATAATATGAAGAGTCAAATCCTTTAATGTCAATGTGTTTGTGCAATGAAGCTCATTCTTGTATTGAAAGTAAAATGAAACAAAAAAAAAACAATGACCAATCTATATAGACTTTCATAGACAAGCATGTGTTCGGTCAACATTGTATACTGTTACGAATTAGTGGGACTCAAATTAAAACACGTAGGAATTATTATAGAGTTTATAAGAACTATACAAACACGTATAACAAATGAAAAAGTAATGCAGAATGGTCATAATTCAATAAAATCCGCAAAGTCTGTCACTATTAGATTCCTGAATGTACACATGTCACGCCCGTATCGTAGTTATAGCTCAACCGACTCCTCTCTCCATCAGGCTATCATTCTATACTTCACAAATAGAAATGTGTCAGCCCGGCAACATCAACACAATCAGCTTGTAATCATAATCACAACACCTGGCTAATGATGCAGCCTGCAAGCAGCCGTAAACAATAACAATGGAACAATACGCTATTCTCTACAATAACTAGAAAAGTATGTGAATAAATAAGTGAACAAAAGAAGAGAACCATAAAAGAATTACAATTAGTTAGTAGCCGACAGGTAATAAAATGTGCTTTTACAGATGTGTAAGTTGAATTTGTCTTTGTTGGAGCCTAGGTTGTAACAATACTCATAAATCTTATAAACACCCTAGTCAATCTTATGCATACACATGTGTTCACTTGAAACTCAACGGGTTTAAGTGGAACTTGAAGAGTGAGATTTTTTTGTGCAATGTTATTTTATAATACCATACATAATAAACCCTAAGGCTACAACTCAGATATCTAGTACATGAATTTTAAGTAGTGGGTGTGGGTAGTGGTTAGGGGGAGGTATACTTACTCAAACAAGTTCTGTAACCCCTGAGGTCTGGAGTTTTTGAAATTTTAATTTTTAATAAACATAACCTCACCTATATTCACTAATATTATTGTGATGGGTGGTGAAAGGTCACGAGCTGAGCGAACGAAGCGAGCTGCTGCTGCAGTGGCCAGCAAGTGTCAAAAGTGACTGTAACCATTTATTATTTATTTTATATACATGATTTATAATTTCATCTTCTTTGGCCGCCATTTTGAATATTTTCACAGTTACTCTTGTAGTGTATATGAATGTCCATGCATATGTGTGCTGTTGTGTTTTTTCTCATTTTTTTATGTCTTACACTTTTTTTTGCTTCTTTTCTGTTGATTACTGGCTTTCTTTTGGACTTTGACAGGATTGTTCACAAGTGTTGTTTTAGACCTACGATATAAGTGCAATATTTGTGGAATAATAAGTGAGGTTATGTTTATTAAAAATTAACATGTCAAGATCTCCAGACTATAGGGGTAAATATGACTGCCCCTTCGCACCTCGCTACTTAAAAATGGTGTATCAAACATCTATACACTTACCAACCCTAATGTTGCTATCTGCTGCAAGAAACTTTACAGTGACCATGGCTAAGGGTCAGTGTATCGGTGCCATTTACTCTTCCTTTAAAAATACTAAAGTATCCCGTGGTGATGTTAGTATGGATATTTTCCATTACAGGATGTTTGTAAGATGTTTAAATATTGTTTTAAGCTTACCAACAAATGCTCCCTTTTGTTCTAAGCCAAACTGCAGTGCCATGTCGTGTTTCCTCTTGTGAACATGTAAATGATCTTCATTCGTGAAAGTCATACCGCAGTCTGGCACGGTGCAAGCGAAGGGCTTTTGTGGTTCTTCCATGTTTTAGATATAGGTTTAAAAATTACGTTGGTTTTCCAAAATATTAAATAACCTTTGAGCTCTCATCGCAATTACATCCGTAAATAACAGTTTTTCACTGCATTATTCTAATAACTTGGTTATATCTTACGTTTTCCTCAACTTTGTATTAATTTCACCGATAAAAACTATTCATTTAAATTTTACGTTTAAAATTTATATTTTTTAAAGTTACTGGTGATATTTTAATAATTCTGTATTAAAGAAACACAAATTCTCTATTTTATAATTCACTTTAAAAGAAGAAACCGCGTTAAGAATAATTTATTTTGCTATTTACAATATTAATAAAATATACTCATTTCACTTATCTCAATTCTCAACTCTCTTTCTTGTTCCGGTATCGACAAAAACTTTAACATAAGAATTAAAGAAAATATATTTTGAATACGTATAGACTATATGTATGAGAGAAATACCAATGTTCAAAAATGCTAGAAATCCTTCGCTAATAGAAACTGCCAGTGAACGAGTTGTTGATCAATTTTTGACATAGACTAGTTCAGTGTTGCATATATCAAGAAATTGGTAAATTTTAAAAGAAATTAACCGTAATTAATGTTTTATGTATTTTTATTCCATAACAAAGTAATAATTGTTAAATAAACTAAACAAAGAAGAAATCAACAATTAGCTATATTTACCATTTAATACAGTCACATTATATAATATATTTAATTTCTTAATTAATCTCTTTTTATGCAATATTTAAACTTCTAAGATAAAACAGGCGATTTTGTGTTTGTAAGACTTTTGATGTTATTAGAGAAATACGAAGTGAAATATTTTTCTGGGGCGTAACCGTTGATTTTGACTGGATGAGCTGGGTAAGGTCCGGCGCCTCGTTCGGAAGAGCGATCGAAGAGAGGATGGATGGTTGATCTCTTCTTCCTCGGAGTGTCCTGAATCTGCGGGCTGGGGTACGGGTCTACATAGCGCCGTCCATTAATATCGGTGCCATCCGCTGCTGTCGGGAATATCGTTGGCTATATTAATAAAATACTTAAGATTACATAATGTTCATTATCCATAATCTATATTAATAGATAGACTAAGAAGTGGGTCATTTCTTCTTTACAGAATTTCCGATAGCGAGATTAAATATATGCATAAGTAAACTTAAATAATTCAATAAATCATATGAAACATAAACGCGTTAGGGAGTTATCAAAAATAATGTTTATATCTTATACTGTAAACTATATTGTTTATTATTTCGTTTAGCTGATGAATCCTTCAGATTGTGCTCTACGAGTACAAAAGTTTACTAAAGTGGTAGAATTGTGTCATTGACTAAATTATTCATAAAATTTTCTATTAAAAAGAGACGTGTCTGTCCATTTTAATAAAGATATTATCAGATACCCACCAGAGCAAGTCTGGCGAGTAACCAATAATACCTTTTCTCCTTGCCTGCTCCTCTGTTGTTGAAAATTCCAGGAGCCGCTTGACCTTGGGGTTCATTACCAACTGCATTCTGGAGAATACCAGCCACTACCGCTGGATTCGGCTCATTCTGTTGACCTTTCCATGGTCTGAAAGATGAAATTTAAATATTATTGAAGAACGTATTTTAGCTCATGAGTGAAAATTATCAATCTTTATACTTCTGTTAAAGATTAACAAATCAAGTAATTTCAACTCTTACTTGTCTGGAAACAATTCACCAGGTTGGCCTCGTGTTTGTACAATCCTTTCACCATTCACTTCAACAACGCATCGCAGTCGAGCGCAACATGTAGGAAATTCTGCAAATTACACCGATTATTTATCAGTCCAAAATATTTGCTATAACTAAATAATCGTATAATAATATCAGGTTCATACAAGATTTTAATATTTATAATTAAATTATTATATGTAATACGGTAAACTCACCAACGTTCTCATCTTCAATGTATTCATGACACTCTAGAGCATTTTCGGGAATTTTTGGTTTTCTGCACCTATAAAGACGTTCTAAATTGAATTTTTCTGATAGATCAAAGCCGTGCGATATATATTACACAGCGTGCTGCCACATATTTTTTATGAGCGGCAGCACAACAGCAAACATTATAATTTAACTTATGAAAGATTGGGATATAAACAAATACACATACCCAACAGCAGCTATAAAGTATTTTCCATCTCTAATCTCGCATCGATATCTGTGGCAGGTGTAGTGATCGGACCATTCTTGCCACGGTTGGTAGCCTTTTCTAGAATATTTATCCACGCAAGCTTGGTCTGAAAAATAATCAGTGATTTGTGACACACCACTGCATACTATATTCATTTGATCAATCAAGATGCAAGATGACAACTAAAGATACAAAAATTATGCTTTTATTCTTCTTACACCTTAGTTACAGAAAGTAATGGTTTGCTAAACATAATATTGATTTAATTAGTATTTTTTACTTTTGTAATGATACTTACAACTAACATCTTCAGCCAAAATAGCGGGTAGCACCATATAAACCAAAATTACGAATGCACTGATCTGCATCCTTACTGAACTGTATTCTACAAATAAAGCAAGCCAAATTATATTACTTTTTCCAACTCTTAACCTCAACTAAGCTATTGTAAGTCAAAGTCCACTAGAAATACATTCGCAGAAATCAAATATTTATAAATCATCGTACAACAAGACACCTGTTCACAGTAAATTGTAAAAATATTATGCACAGTTTTTTCCATGTTTCCGTGTTAAATTTTTCAACAAACATAATTTAGGTTTGATATTATGAAATTGTAATACGTTTTTTAGCTCTGAACATTTGTTTTAGAAGTTGATACGTTTAGTTAATGATATCACGCAGGAAGCGAGCAACCAAGAAGGATCTGTGCAAGGTTGTTTGTATAACTATACACTACATATGAGCCTTTCTATATCTATAACCCTTTCCTATGTTTTCTTTATTTATTTAATTTTTCATTCAGTTCCTTCATACTTACGCAGGTTATTAATCAACTAAGTAGAAAAGCGTCATTCATTACATTTTCCAATATTCATTTGTTGTTGGTCTCAGAATATATTGCATAATTAAATTTAAGAGACCCTTATGAATTTACGTTAGGTGCCAACATCGACAGGAAATCCTAAGTTTATATAACCAAACAATCTTACTTTTACATTTACAAATTAGCATAAAAGATTATCAAGATCCGGAGATAGCATAATACTAATAGGCTTTTAGATTAACTTACCCGTCTGTTCGAATATCATAATTAAATAACTGTCATTAACAACAACATACAAATAAATCAAGATCTATTTCCTAAAGCACCTTAATATACAAACACAGCCATTCTATAGTCATGAATGTCTGTCACTTATTCAACGCTTCAAAGTGGTAAAAATAAATACCAGGAATACTATTGTGCTATTGAAACGACATATTTCTTGCTGTGGTGTTTACAATCATTGTAAGGAATCGAGGATCATTCATTTGATAATCTTTAAACTCTTCTTTTTTACGAGCCTTTTAAACTTCGTTGAACTATTGCGATTAAGGGGATAAATATATATTATCTGACTATGTGTATAACAGGTAATAAGAACAAATACGCGTACTAAGGATCGAGAACCTTTATCACCCATGTATCACTTTAAGTTCACATATTTTATTGCACTTCCATAACACGCTTATTAATGCTAATAATGTTGAAAAAATGGTAGTTTTAATTACTTGAGATTATCGGAATATAAAAAAAAAATGGCAACCCACAAATCAAGTGTCAATTTGTCAAGCTTTTGTGAACAGCAAGTGAATACATAGTACAAGTGTGGCTTTATATTGTAATTATTTTGTTTTTGTTAATAATTTGTGTTTAGAATTAGATAGTGCATAGTAAAAGTTAAAATTTATTTGTTCAAATTCACAAATGAGGTAAGTTATTTATCGTTTGATTCCTCATCGGTTATTTTGTAATTATTTTTTTGACTATCGGGTGGTTTCGGTTTCAATTTTTAATTTTCCTATATCCCTTTTATTTATTATGATACAACAGATTAGTTTACATTTGGATGCTATGTTTACATTCCATTAAAAGTCTATAATATTGTTACAAATTTAAATAATAAAGTATTTAAGCTCTGAACTTATTTCATGGGGTAATAAAAGACCTATATTATAATTGAAGGTAGTTCGAAATTTCGGCATTTTTAACCGGCAAGTGCCCTTTTTACTTCTATAAAATTTAAAACATTAGTTGTATTTAGAAGACAAATATATTTTTTTAATATTTTTTTACACATTCCTTTAGTTTTTAATAAATGTTTGATTAATATACATGGTACACATTATGATGAAGTTTACATTAAAACTACTTGTAATTTTTGTTATTTTAAAAACTGTAACCAAATTTAAGCTTCTACATTTGATTTATTTTATTCAGAAAGCAGTTTACAATTAAATACTATTTATATTTTAAAACCATTTCATTTTACTCTGTATGCAGTAATATAGACTATTTCAATAAGGTTAAATAATCTTATTCCAACCAATTTATGTAAATAGTTATGAGACACTAGCTTGATTTTTTCAAAAATATCCATTCTGCCATTCAAATGTTTGAAGGTGATACAAATTCATACACACACATACACACAGAATTTTGACTTATTGAGTAACTTGACACCTATAGGCTTAATTGAAATAGTGATTAGAAAACATAATGTTACAAGATCTAACCTTAGACCATTAATAGGAAGATGGATTCTTGGACTCTCAATTTCTACCAAAATTTTTACTTTTTGTCAAAATATGCAGCCATTTGAAGTCTATTTTTCAATTTCTTCCATTGCTTTCCCCAGTTCGTCTTACGAAAAATCTAGGTTCAATATAATTATATTTTTTAACTGCCTATTTGCAGATTCTATTCTATGAAGTCCGTTTGTGGTCTTTCTAGGAGCTCTTCTAGAGGGTTGTCATTTTTCTATAACAATCACGGCAAAACCGACCTTTCCGTATTCTTTGAATTTATTCCTAGGTCACCATGTTAACAAATATAATTCTGATACAAAAGTGCAGTCGATTCTGTAATTGCATAGTACAAGTTGAAGGTATCTACTACAAGAACAGATAAAATACAAAACTATTTTATCTCTTTTAATGTATGGACAATATTTTGGAATGCAACATACACTTTTGTACCATAGTGTTTATTATTTGGATTTTATAATTTATCTATGGAATTAAAATATATAAATAATAATGAAACATGTATTTACTTAATAAATTAAATCTAAATATAATAAATTGTATTTTTGCTCCGCCACAAACAATGCAATAACATGTTCTGTTCTGGCATTAGTGGCCAGGTTCCAGTCTCTCTTAAGACAGCAGCAGCGCATTTGTTGCACCATTAGTTTTGCAAATGTCCCTAGGAGACGCTAACCACTTTCCATCAGGTGGGTTGTCTGCTTGTTTACATACTTCAGACAATAAAAAAAAAAACATAACTATTTGTTTTCCAATAGTACTCGTCATATTTTCTTTGTTTTTTGTTTGTTGTTTTGTCTATCCGTGACTCACTGTAACTGCCCTGGTGGAAAACCAACATCCTGCTGAGTTAGGACCGATTTAGAGCTTTATTTCTTGGTTACATTTTCTTATTTGTATGTAGTTTAAAAAAAAAAATCTTTCTTTTATTTATATTTTTCCCTATTTCTTGTATATGCTACATATGCATGTGTATATATAGCTTATACTTGTAATGTCTGCCATGACAGTACCTTAAGGGCTCGGTGGAAGATCAGTGCTGGTTTTAAAAGACCAGCATAATCTGAGACTTATGCCCCTTTCCCAGATCATGTTAGTTAACAATTATATCTACACTATCTCATGTAATTTGTCAGGAATAAAATTATTTTCTTTCTTTCTTTCCTTTCTCTCTCGGCGGCCTTCTTTTGGGTCATTACTAATTCTCGTTGTTTAACCTTTTCACCAACCCTGTGGCAAGAATAAACCCACAACGTTTTAGTGCCACAGATGTATGTATATTTATATTGCATACTAGCTGTCCCGGCAGACGTCGTCCTGCCCGGAAGGCTTCAATCGATATGCCGACAGCAGCGCCTCCTACCGGGTCTAATTGTGAACCACCTCAGAAACCTTCTCTGGCCCATGCACAACAACTTTGCTAAAGATCATCACATGATCAAGTGTATAGTTTATGATTCTATAAAGGATATATAGACAAGGATTCATTTTTATATATAAAGATATGAATATAAGCATATTTAATAAAACCAGCTTCTGAGATTATAGAATAAAGTTAACAATGTATTTGTATCATAATTATGCTAAATACATTTAACTCTAACCAACATTGATAAGCATTTCCTCCTGCTGTGCATTTAGTTAGGTATTGAAATTAAATAATAATTAAATGCCAGCCATTTATCTCAGCTGATCAGCTCAATGGTTTTGATTTGCGAATTTTTTCTGGTTTCAGTAATCATTTAGATTTATTTAAATTGTATAAAGCTACATCTTCTGTACATATATAATGTCTATGCTGTAGGTGCGCGCTAAGAGAGTATTTTTGAAAATTCAATCTGTAAGGGTGTGAAAAATGGGATGAAAATTTGTATGAAAATTCTTCATTTACAAAGTAAAAAGCACGAAAATTCATACACCTAATTCTGATTAGAAATAAATGTAGGTACACATTTTTTCGCGTTTTTGGAAAACCAACCCCAAGGGGTGGAAAGGAAATAAGTGTTCTCAAACTACGAGATTATTTTAAATCTAGGTGAGTGAAGCGGCAACCCTAATACAATATTAGTGTTATGAATGCATAGCTTGGGAATGTGAATTTTCTCGATTAAAAAAAAAGGATGCGTCATCAAACAAGTGTGCATACTTGTTCACCTTTTGTGTACTTCATTATAAATTTTCGTTATATGTACATAACATTCTAAAGTTATATCTTTTTCATTGATGTTTGTCTCCTGAGATACGGGGCCGACACGTGGACACTGACGGTAGGACTGGTCCACAAATTTCAAGTCGCTCAACGGGCGAGCGAGCGAGTTGGGTGTTTCTTTTATGGATAAAATTATGAATGAGGATATCCGTAAAAGAACTAAGGTAACCGACATAGCTCGCAAAATGAGCAAGTTGAAGTGGCAGTGGGCTGGTCACGTCTACCGCTAGACCGATGGCCGATGGAGCAAACGAGTCCTGGAGTGGAGACCGCGTCTCAGTAATCGTAGTGTCGGACGCCCTCCAGTCCGATGGAGTGAAGACCTGTGCAAGGTCGCCGGTAGGCGCTGGATGTGAAAGGCAGAGGACTGTGATGAGTGTTGAGTGGCGCCGACTCGGGGAGGCCTACGTCCAGCAGTGGACGGTTATTGGCTGACGACGACCTTGAACTTCTCCTAAGTGTCGTCCGACTACCGAATATGATGCAGATGCACAACATTGCTTATGTTGTTATGTTGTACAACTTTACCTTTATTTGCTTTTTTTGCAACACCAAAGGTGCTACAAATGCGCTGCTGCTCTCTAAAGAGAGATTGGAGTCTGGTCAGTAATGTCGGAACACAACTCAAGGTTATAATGGCGGTATACTCTAGCCCAGGGTTGGTAGCCATCCAGACGGATCTTACCACCAGATTGTGGGTTGTTTTTGTCGCCTCTCACGACAGGCCGCCCCAACGCAGGAAATTGTATTCTTTCTCCGTTCCTGCATGGATAAGTTTGACTGTCCATAAAACTACTATATTTCAATAATAAAACAGATTTACCTTACTTCTAAGTACACTGTCAATGCTAATTAGTCTGATCTTTATCCTAAACGGCACAAAGGTGAAATATTGACGTAATTTTCCTAAGAATTTGCAAATTAAATACTCCAAAAGTACGCAATCTTGCAGCAATTTATAGTAGTCATTATTATGAATAATAATATTTTTCTTTCCTTTTATTATCAGCACGTTCCAGTACTAGCTCACAAAATCCAAAATGCTCCGTTAGCCGTTCCACAAGGCGACCGCGGTCGTTGTAGTCGTGGCGAAAACGTCACTAAAGACGTCATCGTTTTCGATCACACAATGCGATCGTGTGCCGTGATGGTGTGACGTGAGCCGTGCGGTGTACGTCAGCAACCATATAAGCTGGCTTCAGCCTTTCTATGGTCACAGTTGGCTCTTTGGCTTTCATATCAAGTTTGTAAATCTTGTCGGTCCCACGTAGAACTTTGTAAGGACCTGAGTACGCTGGCTGAAGTGCTCCGCGCACGGTGTCATCTCTGACGCAGACATGCGAAGCAGTAGGCAAGTCTCGGAAGATGATTATGTTCCTGTTGCAATGCCTTGAAGTTGGTTTAGGATGAATATTGCGAAGGCTGTGAAATCAGGCACATCACAGGTGAAATGAAGTGTTGTCAGATTGAATAAACTCGCCAGGCAAGCGAAGTTTCTCGTCATATACAAACTTGGCAGGTCATGCCTAATAGAACGAGTAGTAAACTCTCAGTCCATCTCTGGTTACCATGGCACACAATTGCCGTTGTCAACAGGCGGTGCAATCTTTCAACTAAAGCATTACTGACTGTAACGTTGAAAGTTGCGTTCATAAGTCCAGACTCGAACTATTTGTCGCGATCCGTCACTATCTGCCGTGGGCATCCATATCGACTGATTCAGTGAGTGACGAATGCTTTCGCTACAGTTCTATCGTTAATATCTTGCAATTGTATCGCCTCAGTCCAGCGTGTAAATCTGTCAACGGCGGTGAGACAATAGCGGAAACCATCTGATATTTGCAGAGACCCGATTAGGTTAATATGAACGACCTGAATCTTCCGCGAGTTTGAAATTGCCCAGCGCTGGTGAAACGTGTCTTGAGTTGACATGAATGACAGGTTTGGGCCAAACGTAACTAGCCCATTAATAACTAATCTTTATCCTAAACCACAAAGGTGGAAATTTGACGTAATTTCTCGAAAGATTTGCAAATTATTATAGTACTCCAAAAGTACGCAACGTTGCAGCAATTTACGGTAGTCATTATGACAGTATTAATATTTTTCTTTCCTTTTATTATGTCGCTGTCTTACTGACAGATACTGAGTATGCACTGTTTGCTACAACTCCATTAATTCTTCAAAAAGTTTGTATGATATACCTGTAAAAAAATATTAAAAAAAAAGAACTTGGATAGATAATTAAACAGAAAAACAATTTTTAGCTAGATGTGCTGCTAGGGAGTTTCTTGCCGCTTAATAAATAAATAAAAATATAAAATTATAAAAATAAATATATAAATTTTAATCTTAATTTCTAAGTATGAGCTTCAAAAAGTATTCTCCAGTGGAACTAATCATTATATTAATACTAGCTGTCCCGGCAGACGTCGTCCTGCCCGCAAAAATAGGGGTTGATCGTAGAGGGTTGAAAATTTAGGGTTGTATGTATTTTTTAATACTGTATCATAAAAAAAGTAAAAAAAAAAATAGGGGTGGACTACTTTTAGGGGGATGCAAAATAGATGTCCGGTTCGCAGAACTACCCAATATGCACACAAAAATTCTTGAGAATCGGTCAAGCCGTTTTGGGGAGTTTAACCACAAACACCACGACACGAGAATTTTATATATTAGATGTGAAGAAAAAACTTTGTACCGCTTTTTTCCGAAAATCGCGCGGACGGGGAGTATGAAATTTCGCACACTTATAGTTTATATAGAGAAGAAGCGGCCAATGCTAATATTTACATAAAATTATGCATGAGAAATACATTAAATCAATTAAAAAAAAATTACACACACTATCATGTATTTGCCACACACACGCATATATACTCCTTGTTTATTGTTCAAGTCAAATTAACAGTGTAGCCTTGGTCAAATCTGTGATTATAGAAGTATAGTCTTTGGCAACAGAGCCTTACTTAATGTTCAAATTTATAATGTAAATGAATTTCGACCACTGGGCGACCACTACTTTTGAATAAAAACTTGGATTTGAAACACCCGATTTTGATAAAAAAAAATTGTGTGTGTGTATGGTTTAGAATTTTAGATTCACAATTGGCACCAGTAGGTGGCGCTGGAATCGGCTTCTATCATGGGCACCGGCAGCAGGGTGCAAAGGGGTGCACTTGTCAAGAAAGGAAATACACAGAAAAAAAACATATTTTTTATTACATTATTGTTTGAATAAAAATTGAAGATAACTTGTCCACATTTGTTCATGACATCAAAAATTCAGTATCTTGTACTTTTCCTGTGAACATCGGGCATGCATGGGTCGCATAGTCTCCTATGTCATTTGAATTTGACATTACATTTATCTATAGAAGATGCACCTCTACGATGCTCCTAAACTCCTGGACCGATTTTGATAAAAAAAAGTTGTTTGTGTTAGAGTGGGTCGTATAAAGGTTACGTCGTATCGCCTATTTTGCTTGCGAGGATGTATGAGGGACTACTCCATCCAGTCCAGCTCCTCTAGGAAGTCCGCCAGCTTTTTCATGTCGCTGAAGATTTCACCAAGGCTAAACGAGGTGTCCTTTATTAGTTTACGTCAAAATCGGTCTTGAGACTCCTTTAGTATGAAGGTTCACTAGAAAAATTCACCTGTATAATATTTAGGTCCCATACACACTATTCGGTTTATGTTTTTTTTTTCTACGGGATACGGCTTCATAACGTGTGCGAGCGAAGCCACGCGTATTACAAAGAACAATTAACCCACTTATAGTGCGTTTTCACTATCGAAAATTTGAAATTTCACTTGCACACATAAACATAACTAGTGCCCATTGTTTCCTGTCACTTTCATTTCGCATGTTGGGCAACACTATCTCGCATAGTTATTATATTATATTAATATTTTTATTGTATTTACACACGCCTGGGCATAACAAGTTGCCTTACTACGTCGGTGTTGGAGTACAGATCAGTTTCGCAGATGTTAAACCCTTTCAACACCTGCAGCACCTCTGGCGTTGCAAATGTCCATAGATGATGGTAACGACATTCCATCAGGCCATCGGCCTGAAAAAACTTATAGCCTAAAAATATTCTAAATGTGCACAATGGGGT
The DNA here is from genome assembly GCA_949752895.1 of Dendrolimus pini. Classification (NCBI taxonomy): domain Eukaryota; kingdom Metazoa; phylum Arthropoda; class Insecta; order Lepidoptera; family Lasiocampidae; genus Dendrolimus; species Dendrolimus pini. The sequence goes on from OX457152.1 coordinate 397,461, forward strand.
CTTATCGCTAAGAAGCGATCTCTTCCAGACAACCCGTGGCAGGAATAAAACTGATTACATTTGTCAAAGGAGATATACATAAATATTATACGATATGCAGTTACTTTTATATTTTAATCATTAATAAACATATAAGTATGTAAAATATTATATAAGTAAGACTTATACTTAATAGATAGTATATATATATAAACATATATTAAAATTACATACATAAATATATTCATATACATAAATATACGTAAAAATATCAAACATCACTATGTTGCAGGTAGTGCTTTTAGAAATGATGGGCATATCCCCTTGGAATGCAACAGGGCGATGGGATAGGATGAGGGGGGCATAGGAACTTTCATATCGTACGAAACACGATTACCACAAAGCTAGCCGTTTCACACTGATATTCTATGAGAGCGTAGATTACACTACTCCAGATATAAAAATAAATATTTTTAAAAAGATTTTTAAATACAAGCTTTTGAGATCCTGGATACCATGTAGCAGCAGAGTGCTAGACAAGACAAGTAAATAGACCCCAAACATGACGGGTCTATCTTGTTTAGTACAGGAGTTCCTATGGCCACTTTGGGACTCCATCAACAGCTCAACTCCGTGGTATCATATTATTGCATTGTCACGCGATGTATGGAAAATTTCAGCTCAATCGGAAACCTGGAAGTTGGTCAAATTTAACTTGCAAGATTCCACCCGAACTTATATACATACTTACATATATAATACATAGGTACATCCATATAATCTAAATAAAAGCTTATAAAAAAAAGATTAAAGAATCTTTCCTTTTGCAGTGACTTCACGAACTTCAGACCGAATGAGGAGGAACTCACATCTCCATCGTCCGACGAGAGAATGGACACGGGCTCCGAGTCTATACTTTCCCAGGTATTAAGGGTCCAGAAAGGTCCAGAAATGAGCAGTATTTCAATACATAAACCATTTTATTCTACTATTCTTCCGATTTAGACGGAACACTTGCACAGAACTTGTTATCCTCACACTTACTGTCACAGAATTACACTGACGCGTGTGCGCCACTCCCGCCAGGTTTTATACTATAAGATCGATAAAAAATCAGTAATGAAGGTAGTTATCCGGAAATGACGGTGAGATTAGTATTTTAATAAACAAAGTGACAAGGAAACTATTGGACTAGAAGAACCGCACACATCTATTTGTATTCGCAGTAACTATTACTTATTACATTTTTAACAACAATAAATTATTATAGACGTAATTACTAGTTTTTAATTGATGTTTACCAAAATTTAACGTAGTATTTCTTACTATAGTTAATAAGATAAATTAAAAATACATCAAAGTAGATATTGTTACGAGTTGCACGACGCGAATTAAAATGCCGTTGGAATTGTTATAGAATTTATTAGTACTATACAAACACGTATAACACAGGTACAAATATAACTGAACACAATCAGTCCAAACGTATTACACGATTCAATAACACGCGCAAAGTCCGTCGCTAAATAGATTACCGAATGTACACAAGTCTTGCTTCTGCTCTTGCTGGTTATCGCTAAACTGCCGATCTCTCCATTGGGGCATTGCTTTATACTGCGCAAATACAACATGTCTGCTCGGCCGCGTGGACCCAATTTCCTATAATCACTCCTGGCTAATGACTACCATAAAAGATTACAATACACAATGGACTGTTTTTCTAATTACAAATTTTAAACACAAAGTAAACAAATCCAAATTCCGAAAAGGTAATAAAATATATGCAGGTGTGAATTTGTCTTATGTCGGCGTTCAGGTCGTAACAATATTTGATAAGAAAATAGTTTTTAAACTGCAAGTAGGAAGAAAGAATATTTTAGTAGAATTAGGACCCATTGTATGAGTTTGTAAAGAGTAAAAAAAAGTGTACGTGTGTAATTCACAGAAGGCAGAAGTGAAAATTCAGAGAAGTAGCCAAAGAGAGAATTCAGATTCCATTTGAGTTCAAAGTGAACACACTTTGAACTCAAATGACACGATAAGCTTATGATAACTAAAATAGGAAACAAATTCTCTAGTTTCAATTGGTTTTATGAACTTCAAACTTCAAAATACTTTCAACTCTATCTTTTTGAGCATAGTGTTTAAATTATTAAATTCACGTGACGCCTTGATTTTAATAACGCTTTTTCCTTCCCATCGAATGAATTGTGGCTAAAAAAGTTTTAGTTCAAAAAACTTTGTGGGTCAGCTCTGACGCACGACTAGAGTTTACTCCACAAACATTAAAAACTCCACTCCTCATAAATTTGCATAAACCCTAAAATGATGTTGGAATATAAGTTTAATATATATAACAAAAATTCTGTTTAGTTACAGAGACGGATAAAACTGGTTCGTCCGGTGACAGGGAAAAACCATCAACTTACCTTGTTTCTCTTTGGGCTTCTTTGTTTCATTTATAAAACTTACGCGTTAACGATAAGCTAAATTAATTAAGTTAGCTAAGCACTAGCTGACCCGTGCCCACGTCGCTGGGCATCAGAAAAAATGAATCACAATCAAATATACCCTATATCACCCAGGATTAATGTAGCTTTCCACTGGTGAAAGAATTTTCAAAATCGGTTTAGTAGATCCAGAGCTTACCCCCTACAACGTCACTAACTCACAAACTTTACCTCTCTATAATATTAGTATAGATTACGGCTTACGACATAGGTGTAGCAGAGGTATGACATGATAGATTTTTAAATAAGATTTTAGTTCAATTGTAGGTTTAGAGGGCTAATTTAAAATATTTTTCTATTTTCATATTATCTATATATATAATTATCATCATTTAATCTGTTCAATATTTGGTACACTATAATACTATAAGTTAAATTCGTTCCCAACCAAAACGCTGTCAAAGATTAATTCTTAGAGCAAAGTAAGCTCTAGTCTTCCGGTCGCCTGTGGCCTCGACCAGCCTTTCGAAGTTTGACCAGCCTTTCGAAATTTGCTAAGACATTTAAGCCTCATATAATAGTGTGATTGTCTTATACCAAAATGATATTTTACGTAATTTCGTGGGAACGTATAGTGCGAGCAAAACTTTAATGCGTCCTTGAAGTTCGTATACGTCATTGTGCAGAACACAGCTATGGTTCCCAGACAGAGCTAAGAGGGGAGAGTGATGAGCTCTCGTTCGGCCGCTATTCGGCCACTATTATATCATCTCTTTCGAACAGCACCGTAAGCATTAACATTTGACTGGACCTGCACAAACTCACGGAACTAACTTCACTCGAAGCGCATTTAAGTTTTGCGCGTAGTGTAAAAAGGGTTACAATTTTTTTTTTTTGTTATTTGCAAAAGTTAGCAAACAGTCAGACAGCCTACTTGATGGAAAGTGAATGGACATTTGCAATACCAGGGGTGCTGCCAACGCATTGCCGGCCTCGAAGAAATTTTATAACGCCCTTCTTAAATGAGCCCATGTCGTAGCGTAGAAAGAATACCCCGGCGGGAAGTTCCCTCCAAGTCGTTATTGTACGCGGAATCAACGTTCTAGAGAACCGTTGCATAGTTGAGCATAGTAGCTCAAGGAAATGAGGATGAACATCTCGCCGATGGAAAGCGGTGCAGTAGTAAAATATCGAGTTGGCACATGATCAAACAGTTACAGGGGCTACAGCATCTGGGGAGCGGAAGAACCAACCCTTGTTGGCGAAGTGAGTTTGCCTCTCCCGGGGCATTCTCAAACACTGATGCGCAGGATTAGTGTGGGCGTAACTACGTTCTAAGTCTCACACTATTCCTACCATGAGCGCAGGGCACATGGGAGGAAGGGGGTTTTAGAGGAGAATTAGCTCATAGGTTACCCCTTTAATAGGGGGGGTACCTTGCTGAGTGTCCACACAAGCCGGCAATTGACTCTGTTATCTGCGCCATCTTCAGTGAATAACTCTCATTGTTTGTACGTGTATGAAATGTTTTTCCTCCTGCTTTAAAAAAACAACTCTTGCAGTTCCCCGGAACACTCCCCATTGTACAGATGGTATAGTTTATTAAGTATATAGGATGTTTTCACCGACACATTCCTATTTCCAGGACACGTCGTCGGAGTACGACGAGTGTGAAGTCCTCCGCCTGCAGAATCCCAAAAAAAACGACAGTCTAGTCTCCATGATGTCAAATTTGAAAATCGAGTCTACCCGCCCCACACATTTAGGCGTCAGCCCTCCAAAATTCAGCTCCACTTTGACATTAACCACTGACCACCCGTTGAAGGGATTGAATAGCCCCGATGGGAACTACCCAGATCTGATCCCGAAGAAGTTGTACAAGATAGAAGACGACAAGGATCTCAGCTTCTCGAGTATAGAAGAGGAGAAAGAGAGGTTCTATACCCCAATGCGGAATACTTCGAAGAACAATCTTTACTTCTCGGAGAATTTCGTGACGGCTGACAGTCAGTTGTTGAATGATAGCTTATTGATCACTCCTGACGTGGCTAGAGTGGAGAAGGTAGAGAGAAGGAGAATTGTGCCAATGTTGAATGATACTCCTCAAAATAATGAGGATAGTGCCATATTGAAGCATAAGTGGAACCAGAGTACTCCGGTAACCAAAGCCATTAATATACCAAAAGATGATGATGAAGATTATTCTGGGGTAAGTTTTGATCAAAGACGCAACTTTAACATTTTATATAGATCAATATAGCTACATATGTACATGTTTTATTTAGCTTGTTCTATTTTACAAGCTTTATTCGACTTGCAATGGATGTAGCTGTGTATAATGTATGTAAGTTCGGGTGGAATCTTGCAAGTTAAATTTGACCAACTTCCCTATAGCCGATGGAGCTGAAATTTTGCTATCGCGTGACAATGCAATAATATGGTACCATGGAGCTGATCTGATGATGGAGCCGGAAGGTGGCCATAGGAACTCTTGTACTCAACAAGATAGATCCGTCGTATTTGGGATCGTTTTACATGTCTTGGCTAGCACTCTGCTGCTACATGATATCCAGGATCTCAAAAGCTTGTATTCAAAAACCTTTTTAAAAAACAAATTATATTGTTCGCTTTTGGGGGAAATTATCTTGTTATTGAAATTTTATCCCCTCCTATGATATACTGAGATGCTTGTGTGGAATCACGCGGAAGGACTGCGTTAGGAACTCCAGCATTCACGGCAGCCTACATATCACAAAATACCACGTTTGGTCACAGGAGCGAGCGGGGAGGCTTAGGTTTTCTTCATGTAGTCAATATCCTCTAGGGCAGCGATTCCCAAAGTGGTCTATATCGACCTCCTGGGGTCAAAATCAGTTTCCCAGAGGTCGACTGATTTTGGGGGTGGAAGAGTCTTAAAATCGACCCTTACTAATTAACACAAGTTCCTATTTGAAACTTTTAAGATACTGTAAAGTTGTGTTACGTGTACAAATGTGTTCTTTAAAAAAAAAAAATTATCTACCTAAGTATTTTTACGTAATTTGTATTAAAAATTATGAATTGCACTTGATGCTTACTAAATTTTATGTCTATTATAAATGTTTATTTAAAAAAAAAACTAGTTTGTAAATGATTAACATTTAAAAATAAGGAATAAAGTAACTGAAACTAACTTAATAAATACAATTAAAAACTAAAAATAAACGAAATTATAAATAGTACAAACGATTATAGACTGTGTAACAAATTGCTGCCAGATGGGATAGATGGCTGCATTGCCACGCTGTATGGCGAATCGCCATTGGCGATATTTATTTGTTGGGCGAAATATGAGCCGGCCTTCTGATCACGGGTGGTATCAAAGAGTTTCTTGCAAATTTATATTTGTATAATATATCAAGGGCTTCATAGCAAATGGGCGTACAGACAAACGTGCAGTTTTATACAAGGGACAAAATTGTGAATAAAACATAACTAATGCTGAAAATTGGAAAACCTTTTTTTTAGGTACACTTGCATACTGGTAAGTCTTTAATTGTAACATGTATAGTTATTAGTGAATAACAAAAAAAAATGGATTTTTTGCGTATACCCCTATATGTTATGAAGCTCTCGTTATCTATTTAGTTTTATTTTGTTAAATTTTGATAATAAGAAAATGATGTTAACTTACTTAACTAACCTCAAAGATTTTTAAAGTAATTTGACTATGGGGTTGAGGTATCAGTTCATTTTGGAAAAGGGGTCACTTGCCCGAAATAGTTTGGGAATCCCTGCTCTAGGGAAATATGGTGCACACCGTTTAGCGCGTTTTAAATGGCTAACGAGAGCAAATGTTTAGCTAGCCGCCTCCGCCAGTTCTAGGTAGAAGGGGTAGGCCCAAGAAATACTGGCTTGACGTTGTGAAAAATGACATGCGTACCATATATACATAGTATAACGCCTTTTTCTCATGGGGGTAGGCAAAGACTATAGATCTCCATTTGCGAAGATCCTGAAAAACAAGTTTCGCTAGATCTACTTTCATTAACCATTCATTACATGGGTACCAATGACCTCATAATTAGGGATGCTGCTGCTGATGCTGCTCCGTGTGAAGTGGAGAAGAAAAGGTATGAAAGCGGACCCTGGGCTTCAAGGCACACACTCCGAACACAACCGGGATTAAACGCTAGGATGATGATGATAAAGAATCAATTAATTCGCTCCCTTTTGTACCTGCCAGGTGCCCGAATGGTGCGAGTCGCCGTCTCACCTCCGTTCTATACCTAACTTCGAATTACCGATAGAAATGTCAAGCAGTATAGGAATGCATAACGTAAGTATTTAGTGCATAAAACTCCCGCTAGATGGCAGTAAATTACATATATTTATGATTTAAGCCTTAGGGCTTAGATCATTAATTGAGAAAGACGGAGTTTCGGACTCTCAAAGTGACGCCGGCTAGAGGATGCCGATCTTACAACAACTCTATATTAAATAATCGAATTTAAACGCGAAAGTTTGTAAGAATGGATGTATGTTTGTTACTCTCACGCAAAAACTACTGAATGGATTTTGATGAAACTTTACAGTAATATAGCTTACACATCAGAATAACACATAGGCTGTAATTTATAAAGATATTGTGTGAAATATCCAAAATATAACGATCTCCCATCGCCACACGGGTGAAACCGCGGACCCAGCTAGTTAATAATAAAACTAGTTTTAACGGTTTTGAGCGCGGTAATTTATTATGTATCAGAAAACGTTCCGGCCAGGATTCGAACCCACGCCCTTTGAGTTTGGGGCGCATGCGCTAGCCATAACGCTACCACGAATTGCAAAAGGATTAATAAAGATTAAATTTAGATATGGTGACGATAGTTTAGCCTATGCATTAGATGACTCACAGAACGGCACTACTATGGCTACGTTCCACATGAGGCTCAGGCTTCACGAGTCGCGTTCCACTTGCTTGCGGATGTTGCAATCATAAACTCTAGTGGAACGGATTATGCAGTTGATGTCCTAAACGACGAAATACACAAATGTTATTGGTTGATTTGAAATTTCGCCTTTTTCAATGTCAATCGATAAAGTCAATTAATTATGGTCAACGCCCAGTTCGACCCACCTCTTGACATGGGTCGTTATGAGCGATGTGTGATCGGAAATGATGACGTCATCGGTGACATTTTCGCCACGACCACAACGACTTCTTTCTTTCATTGTACTAGTTTACATTTTAATTCTAGGTGTAATTAATCGTAATAGATTAATATGTAATATCTCAGGACCTGGAGTCACCAGACGTGGTCTCGTCTTCGACCCAGGAGGACAAGTCCGCGTACCAGGCCTTACTGGACCCATACACAGGCCGAGTGGCGCTAAGACCCACTCAGCCCAAAAGCCCGAATATGCAGAGGCGTAAGATACAACTGGTAAGATTATACTAAGCTATCAATCAATGACTCTATTGTACACCAATACAATAAAAGAACTTAAAGACTAAAATTTTTAGGGGACCAAATGGCAACTATTCCTCATCGAACAAAAGAAGAATCACGTAAATCGGATCATAAATCTCAGAGTAATCGGTGTATGTACATAAAAAAGTAAAAAAATAAGATACAGGCCAAGTTGAGAACCTCCTCCTTTTGGAAGTCGGTTAAAAAGTATGTCTCATTGTGCATAAAGGGCGGTATTATGGCTAAAAAGAGTTCTCTCATGTTGTTCGGTACTTGCCTAGTATGAAGTAGGTAGAACATTGCTCCATAAATTTTGCTGTTTACCCTCTTTCCGTATTAGGCGACTGCCAATGCAGAGTAGGGTAAGGGGAGCCACTTTGGACACTTTAGTCAACGTTTTGACGAGAACCACACCAACACACACACCAATATTAAAATGGGTGGAAGGAAAATTAAAGGAAAAAAATTTCCTTCCCCCCATTTTAATATTATAAAAAAAAATCAAGAACTAGGCATGTTTGCTGAAGAGTTTGTTGCGCCGCTTCTTCTCTTCAAGAAGATTATTATTTATTAGATTAGGCTCCCATAGAGTAAACAATAACCATGAACAAAATTAAAACTAAATAATTAAAATTAACAAGTTGGCGGTAGGCTAAATAAAACTTTAACAATACTAGTTGGACAAATGTTTTTTTTGTCGTCCGTGACCAAGGCCACTGAAAAGCAGCCGAAACGTCGGATAAACCAAAATAAAATAAATTACCGCGTTTAAAACCGTTAAAACGCAGTTTTATTATGTCGCGAAAACTTAAGAAAATGCTAATCAATTTATTGGCCGTGCCAAGAACATTACTATCCTTAAAACTTTGTACGAAGGACAAAGTGTTAGCACATGAGTAAATAAACGGTACAGAGATTAAGCTCCTTAGGAACGTGTAAAATTGTTACCTATTCTCGTAGGGTTGTCACAATAGGTAAAGACAAATGAAACAAATCATTTGTTAAATAGTTTTATTATTCAGTATAATAGAATAGGTACATACATTACAAATTACTTACTCTAATAATTTTCTTTTTATAATTTTTGTTTTTTAATAATTTATTATTTCTTTTAATTGTGTGGTAAATTCTGAATCTAACAAAGTTTTTTTAAGTAATCTATCGGGAAACACTCCCATGGCATATCAAATCGACAATCTTTAATACGTTTAAGTATTTCATTGCCAACATTGACAATATTTATTTCAAGATCGAAGTATTCGCGAAACTTTTGCTCGAGCATTTCAACAATTGCAATAAAATTATCAGGAGGTATAATTAAAAAACCCAATTGTACGTGACCATCATTAAAATCCTTATAATGGCTGAATAGAGAATCTTTTCCCATATTTATAGGTTGTTCAGATCTCTTAACATACAGTTTTATTTTTTCGCATTTGTTGTGTTTATCGAGACATTTTCTGTACAAATAGCCTGATACATATACTAAACCATTTTTTTTCCGGTAAATCAAATCTATAGTCACTTGTTCCTACTGTTAACCCTGGGGCAATAACTTTGTCTGGCTGTGGAGCTAGCGAAACTTGTGCGGCGGGTATTAAAAATACGACAGTCCTCTGGTTTCATAAGTAAGCTATCGAAATCTGCAATTAGTATTTTGAGGTTTCTTTAGGATATTGGTTATAAATATCTTTTTGAAGGCATTACTAAGTTGTTGACATGTTGGATCCTGACAGTTACCACCCGCCTGCCTAACTTTTACGAAGGAATTTTCAATTACGTCTTGATTTAAGCGTCTCGTTAGTATAAATTTAATTCCTTCTGATTTTAAATCTTCAGATAGTTGTAGTAAAGATTTTATGGACACTTGAAATCCGTTTATAAAATTCATGATATTCGTAACATCCTTCTGCCCATCGATTCTTATTAAGTTTAGGTTTTTTTTAAAATGACAACATTTCCTGCAAGAAGCTACTTTGATAATTATCTCCGCGGAAAGCTCTTTTAAATTTATTAGGAGATCGCAATGAACTCGAGTTTAATATATCAAACAAGTTATTAACTTTATTTATATAAACAGCGGTATCTCTTGTGGTAACGTCAATAAGACTTAAGTCTACATATGTATTAATAGCTGATGCGACAGTTCGACTTAAAACCTGAGTAGCTAGTTTCACCCGCATTTTCTGGAAATTATTGGGGTTTATGTGAAAATCAGTCAGTTTGGGTGCTAATCTTATTTGTCGACGTTTATCTTGATTATATAAGTCTTTTATATTTCATTTCGCAACTTTATTGTCAAAAATTAAATTACATGTTTTAAAGTTGTTTCTTATACATTTAATTAGATGTGGTACACTTACTTCGAAATATGTTTTATCACTACTGACGGAACGCAACTTAGATGCTTTTATAAAATCTGAACCTAAATCTGAATCAAATACGCGTATGTCCAGCCCAATATTTAGTAATGATAAAATAATTTCATCAATCCATTCATTTACTTCTGGATAATTTTTACATTGAGACAGAAATGAATGAGCTATTGGTTGTTTCCAGTTATGTATAATACCGCGAATCATCATAACAATAACGTATTTAGCTAGTTCTTTTTTTTGAATTCCGTTGACGTCATGAAGTCCCACGATTCTATCGTTTCTGATATCATAAACAGGCTAGCTTTCAAAGACATACAGTCCACGCAAACACAATCTTTTCTTGCGATCCCATCTTATCTACCTTCGCTTTTACGCACAGTTTGCTCTGTGCGTAAAAGCGAAGGCGTTCGTCTGTCTTAGTGCCGATTGGCATAACTAACTTGTGTAAAGTGACCAAGGAAGGTAAACAATATGTGTTTGTAAGAAATCTGTATGCCACTGGACCGGAGTAATAAAGATTGAGTGCAAAATATTTGAATAAAGCAAGACTATGCCGGTTTCCACTATAACGTGTCTTTACATCTATTTGCCATTTAATAATTTGAGACATACTTTTTTAACTTTTTTTTTCATAAACTTATCGCACAATTTTAGAAAGTCTTCTTTGGTTATATTATCTAAATCGGGTTTTTTTTGGCATCTCGAAGTTCAAGTGCTAGTTTTCTCTTTCTTGGAGTGTCTGCTGTAAGGTGAAGAGCCGTTTGCGTCGATCTATTCGTACAAATTTGCACATTGGATTCTGTTTGGATACTACGCGATGAATAATCTTCCAAAATAACTTTTATTTAAAAAGTTATTTGAATTTGAAGGTTTTTCACTAGTGGGCAAAAGTTGGATTTCCTGATTTTCTTGAACATTCTCAAATTGGTTTAAAATTGCACCAGTATTTGATAGCAAATTAGTCGTTGGGAAAGCATTTCCTTGTATGGAACTCGAGCTTGCACCTTCGTTCGACGGCAATTTGAGTGTTGGAAAAGCATAATCAAACAAATATTTTACAGTTCCATTTTTAGAAAACATGATGAATTTTCTTTCGAAGTGATCCTCACGTATTCTGTACTGTTGCCTCGTTTTATCATCAACAAGTTTTAGGAGGAGATCTTCGCGCCCGACAGCTTTGAGCCAATCATGTCGCCTGAAACAGAAATAACTGCTATACAAAATAGGTACCTACATAGATATATTTTAAATACTAGCTGCGCCCGCGACTTCGTCCGCGTGGACTTTCGTTATCATTTTTATTTGCAAAAAAAAGTAACCTATTTCCTTTCTTAGGTTCCAGACTATCTCTCTACCAAATTTCATATAAATCGGTTCAGTAGTTTTTGCGTGAAAGCGCGACAGGCAGACAGAGTTCCCTCGTGAGGAAACTATTATGTCTGCAGCAGCAGTTTATGGTGAAGATCATGTTTAGCAAACAAGATTAAATTGAAATGCAAAGTTTCGAGTACATGCTACTTACCGTCAAAGAGTTCCCTTGTAAGGAGACAATGCTGGCTGCAGCAGCAGTTTATGGTGAAGATCGTGTTAAACTAACATACAAAACTTCGTGACCGTGCTACTATCCGTTGAAGCGCATCAGGTTATATCTATCATATTATTGCATTGTCACTGAAGTTAAGGTACCTACCTATACAAAATTTCAGCTCAATCAGACATCGGGAAGTGGTTCAAATCTTAGTTGTAATATTTGAACTTAACACAAATACAGTAAGTAGATAGATACTACATACATATATATATATACATATATATATATATATATATATATATATATATATATATATATAAATATATATATATATATATATATATATATATATATATAAATAAATATAAATACGACCCGCTTGGTTGTATGTACAATTTGGAAGGTACTTGCTCACGCAACTTGCTCACGAACCAATAAACCAAGCGGCTTGGTTCGTGAGCTAGTTTGCGTACTGAAACGACAATCGAGTGCCGAATCCTTTAGTGAACCAATCGTTCGATTGAACGGGTCGCAAGATCCGGATCATTTTGTCAACAGGTCAGCATTGACCCGAATCTCTAAAATTGAACGAATAACACATATCTACTAGGTTGGAGGAGCGAGATGGAATGTCCCTCCGTCATAAGGAAAGATCTTCCAGCGAGGATAAAGGTGTTCCTCGCAGGCCTAGGCCCATCTGTTACAGTTGAAATTTTGTATATATTCTTTGTATATTATGTTTCGAGAAACGTTTGTGACATCAATTATTGCACAGCGCCATCTATTGGCTTGTAAGTGTTCCACTACAAACGTATGTATTAGTTAGTGAGTTGAAAAACGATGTTGGAGTCTCGTGCTTGTAAAAACCTATTTTGCGTTATAGAACAGCGTTTTTGAATGTGTTTTTTTTATGATATGATTGATTTTGGTTTGTTTTTTTATTTGTCGTGTGAAAAATATTGAAGGAAATACATGAATTAATATTTTAATTGTGTTTATTAGGTTTAAATAATAGCAAATCAACACAAAACAAGAATATTTATTTATTAAAACCACTGGATTTATCCTCACCGACCACAATTTCAATCAATCAAATCATAAAATCAAATAACAAGATTTCAGCGCCATCTATTTTGCTAATCCGTCTATTCCATGGAAACGACGTCACTTGTCGGAGATAAAATGTGTTAACTCGGGTTATAAGCCAGTACTATGTTGAGTTTCTTTTATATAGGTTCAGTAGTTTCCAAAAAAGATGCGATCTTCATCTTCGTCCATCCCAAGGAAACGACGTCATTTATCGGGATAAAAAGTATCCTAAGGTACGTCCCGGGATATAAGCTATCTCCGAGTCGAGTTTCTTTTAAATCCGTTCAGTAGTTTTTATGTGATGCTCTAACAGACACACAGATAGACAAACATTCTAAGAATTGCATTTTCCGAAACTCCTGGTTCGAATTACTCCCCCTGATGTTTTTTACATTTTTAAACGCATTGTACATACTCTTGTGGCCTGCTTTTATAAAAAGAAGTAGAACCCGATTTTTTAAATTAAATATAGCCTATGTTACTCAGGAATAATGTAGCATTCTAATAGAGAAATAATTTTTGAAATCGGTTCAGTTATTTTTGAGTTTATTCGATACAAACATACAAAGTTTTCCTCTTTATAATACTAGCATAGATAGATTTCACAAATTTCATATGCTAAGAATAACGTTGTATGGTTTGTAAATACGAATCCATAACACTTTTTCCTTGAATCAAACACAAATATAGACTTTGATCGGTATTGCTTACAAACATGCGCCGGCGCATGTAATGCGTTCACATTCACACAATGGTATTGCCACCGATTGATTATTAGAATTGCACAAGTAACTATGTTTTTGTGGAAATGTTAAGCATGTGTTCTATGGGTTTTTCGCTGTTCACATGTAATGCTGGGGCCGCACCTGCGATACTGTTAGAGTTATAAGCCGTTTCACGCAGATGTTAATAGGATAATGCGTTATTTGTGATACGATATCGTTTTTAACTGTTAATGACGTTACATATTCACAGATTTACTGCACTGTTTTTCCTTAGATCATTTACATACATTGCAAATAGGACTTTTGCAAGGAATTACACAATTAAATGATTTTTAAATGTCCACCACATGTAAACCACAGCCAAATTTAGATATTACAGTAGAAAATGTTTTATATTAATCTTTAGACACATTTAAACCACCACCCTCTCCTTAACAAACAGTCGTCATGAACATCATGTTTGTTAGCCTGGTATAACGACGTGTTTGTTAAGTGGCCTTGACGACGTGTTTGTTAGGTGACCGAGACAAAGTGATTGTTAAGTTAGAGTGACGACGTGTTTGTTAGGTGACCGAGACAAAGTGATTGTTAAGTTAGAGTGACGACGTGTTTGTTAGGTGACCGAGACAAGGGATTGTTAAGTTAGAGTGACGACGTGTTTGTTAGGTGACCGAGACAAAGTGATTGTTAAGTTAGAGTGACGACGTGTTTGTTAGGTGACCGAGACAAAGTGATTGTTAAGTTAGAGTGACGACGTGTTTGTTAGATGACCGAGACAAAGTGATTGTTAAGTTAGAGTGACGACGTGTTTGTTAGGTGACCGAGACAAAGTGATTGTTAAGTTAGAGTGACGACGTGTTTGTTAGGTGACCGAGACAAAGTGATTGTTAAGTTAGAGTGACGACGTGTTTGTTAGGTGACCGAGACAAAGTGATTGTTAAGTTAGAGTGACGACGTGTTTGTTAGATGACCGAGACAAAGTGATTGTTAAGTTAGAGTGACGACGTGTTTGTTAGGTGACCGAGACAAAGTAATTGTTAAGTTAGAGTGACGACGTGTTTGTTAGGTGACCGAGACAAAGTGATTGTTAAGTTAGAGTGACGACGTGTTTGTTAGGTGACCGAGACAAAGTGATTGTTAAGTTAGAGTGACGACGTGAAGTAATAGTAATAGTGAATGGGCTACTTTAGGTTGCCGTGAGGATGTGTTTGTTATAGTATATGATAGAAAAATATTCGGATTGTTTGACAATGTACATTTACGCGAGTGAGGCATTGTTCTTTGTAGCCCCCCGAGGAGGACCGCTGTAGTCTGGACAGCATCAGCGCGTGTTCCATGGAGTCGGAGGAAGATCTGCCGGTAGCTGATGATCTACTGGACCCCGACCAGATTGAGGAGTTGAAGAATGAGAAGGTCCCAAGCGACGATGAAGACACCAAAAGGTGATTCACGGCTAAGCCCAAAAATGTATCTCACTTTAAACTCGTAGTTGTCAAAGACTATACTTCTATAATCACAGACTTTGCCAAGGCTACGCTGTTAATTTGACTTTAACAATGAATACAATAGTAAATGTGCGTGTGTGTGTCAAATACATGGTAATGTGTGTAATGTTTTTTTTATTGATATAATGTATTTTTTTAAAGAATATTAGCATTCGTCGCTTCTTCTCTATATAAACTAAGAGTGTGTGAAATTTCATACTCCTCCGTCCGCGCAATTTTCGTAAAAAGTGGTACAAAGTTATATTATATTATAATTTTTTTTTCCAAACAGGCTCAAAAGTTTCCTTTGGGTGTAAAAAAAGATCTGTGAAAAGATGAGCCCTTAATATTAATATTAAGATTGTCCTCATCGCATTTTTTTAATTCCCATAAGAATAACACAGGAAAATTTTTTTTGCTTCTTCTGATTTTTGTACCGTTCAAACGACTGGTTGACTGATAAATCGCTGTTCCAATCTTTATAGAGAATTGAACGCTCTACAAAAAAGGTCCGATAACATTTTTTTATTTGTCCACGCGTTCAAAAGTTATTCAAGATCAAAGTTCAATTGTTCAAAAATTTTATCGAATTTTATAAATTACACCGAAACTGTTGGTTTCAGTGTCAAAATAAGGATCAATTTTTTTGTCAAATATAATACAGTTCAGAAGGATTTATTTGAAGGCAAGCAGCGAGCGCGAAAACTAGCGTTTGTACACGAGCACGTATGTCGTGCGTTCGTGTTGAAGGCGTGAGTCGGACTGTAGCCGAAAATCAAAAATCGACAAATCAAAAAATGTTATCAGACCTTTTTTGTAGAGCGTTCAATTCTCTATAAAGATTGGAACAGCGATTTATCAGTCAACCAGTCGTTTGAACGGTACAAAAATCAGAAGAAGCAAAAAAATTTTTCCTGTGTTATTCTTATGGGAATTAAAAAAATGCGATGAGGACAATCTTAATATTAATATTAAGGGCTCATCTTTTCACAGTAATTTTTTTACACCCAAAAGAAACTCTTGAGCCGGATTGGAAAAAAAAATTTTTTTTTGGATCACCCTAATATATATAATAATATTGTTGAATTGAAAAATCTGGAGTTTTCTTCAAGTATCTGAAAGACTACGGCACTTGGGTATCTACCAGTTTTTCTCCAAAGTTTTCCTTTCTTTCTTTCTCTCTCTAATTTTATATTTTACTTGGCACCAATTTCAGGATATTTTAGATTTTTTTAAATTTTTATTGCATGAGTTCAGCAGACAGGCTGACGGCCCACTTGATGGAAAGCGGTTACCTTCGCCTATGGATATTTGCAACACCAAAGGTGCTACAAATGCGCCGCTGCTCTCTTAAGGGAGACTGGAACCTGGTCACTAATACCGGAACACAATTCAAGGTTGTTATGGCGGCATACCTTAGACCAGGGGTGGTAGCCATCCAGGCGGGCGAATACCCTCCCAGCTGGCACCTTTTTTTTGGTTTTTACTTTTGAAGTCGGTTTAATTTTTTTTTATAAAATTCATTGTACAATGAGGAACACTATCAGGTCGAAGTCCACAAACACCATGAGCGATTGCAGCGACCCCATCCCAGAGTACTCGGCAGCCGAGGAGTTGAGCAACGAGCGCTCCTGGGTCGCGGTGCCCAGGCCCAACGGCGCCATATCCAACTGCGACATGAAGGTATTGCTCTTTGGAGTATACTCCTTCAGAATCGATTTTCACATACGGCCCCTGGTATGAAAAAAGAACGAAGAGTGAAGTAATACAAGTGTAATTCGAAAGCGTGTTTATTTAGAAAAAAAAGTTATATAATTGTTTGTGTGCTGTATAATTGTGTGTTGTATAATTGTGTGTTGTATAATTGTGTGTTGTATAATTGTGTGTTGTATAATTGTGTGTTGTATAATTGTGTGTTGTATAATTGTGTGTTGTATAATTGTGTGTTGTATAATTGTGTGTTGTATAATTGTGTGTTGTATAATTGTGTGTTGTATAATTGTGTGTTGTATAAAATTTATAAAAATTTTCTAAATTCAAATGTTTTTATTCAAAATAAGTTCCACTGGAGAACACTTTTTGAAGGTCATACATAAAGGTTAAAATTTTATTTTACTTCCTAGTCTATGTACACCGTTTCGCAACGTGTTGTTGCTGTTGAGGAGAAAAAGCGGCAACAAACTCCCCAGCAACACGTCTAGCTAAAAATTGTTTTTCTTTATATTTCTCTTATTCTATTTATATCTCAAGTTCTTTTTTTATAACTTTTATACAGTTGTAGCAAACAGTGTATATTAAATAAGACAGAGACAATAAAAAGTAAAGAAAAATATTACTATGCTTATAATAAAGACATGACGTACTACTTTTTTTTTCAATTTGTTTTGCTGCATCATATCTCCATAAATTCCTTACAAGCTTGGTAAGATAGAAAGTTATACAAAATAAAATAAAGAATATAAAATAAAGTGGTTGGATAATGTTTTGTCATTTAAGTATACTTCAATAGTGTAGTATCCCTTTTTTAGCAAGATACTTTTTAATTTGGTTTTTAATTTATAATAATTATGTGTTGTATTAAAGTTATACAAAATGTGTTGTTACCGGAAATAACCTTTGTATACAACTGTTCAACTGAAGTGTAAGGTTATGTCAAGGAGATTATTTTTTGGTTTTCTCTCAGTAGGTGTTTGTGACTGAGAACTTGGTTTACCACATGCCTGCGCTTTGAAGGTGTGCTCTAAAAACCGATATATTCAACAAAACTTAGTTAACGAACTTATGTTCCTAAAAACCGTTGGTTTGACGTTAAAGTCAGGACAAAACAAAAAAGAATAGTTCCCATGAACTTAGGCTGTAACCAATTCGACTTTTTTACAGGTAGCTAACATAGCTGTATGAATTTAGTTCCTTTGCCTGTCAGTGTGGCCAATAAATTAACAATTATAATTAAAGTAAGGATATTTGTGACAGGTCATAGAGCCATACAAGCGGGTGTTGTCCCACGGCGGTTACGACAGTCGCGGGGTTGCACTCATCGTGTTCAGCGCCTGCCACCTGCCGGACAACGCGAGGCCTGACTATACATACGTCATGGATAACTTGTTCCTGTTAGTATTATTTTTTTACCAATTTAATTGATAGTCCAAGGTAATATATAAGCTACCACAATTTCATTTAAACTGGTCCAGTAGTTTCGGAGATTAGCCGTACAACAAGTACAACAGTTTGTCTGAAACAGACAAAGAAAAAAAATTTAAAAATCTAAATTAGTTCTATTTCACTTCTAACATCCTCCTGACTCGATTTTTAGCATTTTTTTTCATTGTACATAAATTCGACCTCTACAATTTTATTATAATATGTATAGATAACCACTGGAGAACACTTTTTGAAGATCATACATTAAAGTTAAAATTTAATTTGACTTCCTATTCCATGTACACTGCTTCGCATATTACAGGTATGTGATCTGGACCCTGGAGAGACTGGTGACTGAGGAGTACATCCTGGTATACCTCCACGGCAGCGCTGGCAGAAGGCGACTCCCCTCCTTCCACTGGCTGCATGAGTGCTACAAACTCATCGACAGGAGGTGATGACTGTCTTCTTTTTTGTTTTACAGCAAAGAAACTGGCTACGAGGGCATTTTGGAAAAAAATAACAAAAAATAAAAGGGGGGGTAATTCAGAAAAAAAAATCGAACTTTTGTCCGTCTGGCTATCTAACTCAATGGGAGCCCAACTTAAAAGCTGCTATCCAAGTGATGATTCCAGCATACCTTTACTACATCAAAGGTGTCGTGCCCAGGGGTCCCCCAACGACTCTGGTTCCACCACCTCGGTGGGAGGAGACTTGAAGTCATTCAAGGTGTCCCTTATAGCGTGAAGGACCGAGATGGAATGCCCCTCCGTCTCAAAGGAAGATTGTTGGCAATTTGTATTTTTTTTTAATGCAGGAGTTCAGCAGACTGCCCACTTGATGGAAAGCGGTTACCATCGCCTATGGACATTTGCAACACCAAAGGCGTTACAAATGCGCTGCTTGCTCTCTTAAGTAAAGATGTGTAACTCAGGAGTGACTGATTTAAAAGATGTATAATCTTTCAAAATTCGAAATCACTCTTTAAATCTTTGATTTTAGAAATACATCTTTAACTCACTACGTTAAGATTGATTTTAGTCACATGGAATGATGAAAACTAACAAATCAGATACTTGGATGTAGTTTGAGACAGTAGATACAGGATATTGTGAATTGAAATGAGATAACATGCGCACTCTAATGAATACAATGATGATACACAGTAAATTAGACTCTCTGGCGTTAATTTTAAGCTTAAAACCGGTCAACTGAATGAATAATGTAATTCGAAACCAAAGATTTAAAAGAGTTGAAGATTTAAAAGAGTGATTTAAAGATTTAAATCTTTCAAGGAAAAAGATTTATAAATCACTGATCTCATTGGTGATTTAGTTTGCGCATCGCTACTCTTAAGGGAGACTGGAACCTGGTCACTAATGCCGGAATACAACCCAAAGTTGTTATGGGGACATACTTTAGTCCTAAGGTGGTAGCCAATAGCCATCCAGAAGGTAAAAACCCTACCACCTGACCGTGGGTTGACTGGGTTGTTAAAATATATTCTTTGATAAACATTCTGAGATATATTGTTTGTACGTTTCGGAAACGTTTGCGACTTCAATAATTGCACAGCGCCATCTATTGGCTTGTAAGTGTTCCACTACACGACCCCCTCTTCGCTGTCTACTCCAAGGGTCTTCTGGTTCTCCCTTCTGACTTCATTGACCCTATTGTGACCTTACTTTTCAGGTTGCGTAAAAGTCTGAAACATCTCTACCTGGTGCATCCAACGTTTTGGCTGAAATCCTTCGTGATCATCACGAAGCCATTTGTAAGGTGAGTTGTATGAAAGGTATTGTATGGTAAACTAGGAATGTATGGTAAAAATTATGTAGGTACAAATCATTTTTAACTTCTTTACCCGCACAGGAATGGAGAAAGAATACAATTTCCTGCGTTGGGGCGGCTTGTCATAACAGGGTGGTAGGGTATTTGCCCGTCTGGATGGCTACCACCCCTGGCCTACTATTCCTCCATAACACCCTTGAGCAGTTTTTTGTCATTAGTGACCAGGTCTCCCTTTAAGAGAGCGGCAGCACCTTTGGTTGTAGAGATATTCATAGGTAATGGTAACCGCTTTCCATCAGGTGGGCCGTCTGCGTATCTGCTAAACTCATACATTAACAAAAAAATATCATTGAAATTTAGTTAGTAATAAGTAATATTTTCGTGCGTTTCAATGTGGTAAAAAATTACAACTGCCACCAATATTTTAACGTGATTGTTCTCTGGTGATAATGACGAAAATTGTATTTACCCCTTAAGACAGAACCACCACGGATTTGTGGTCAAATACAGATAATTGAAACGAACGCTGAACTGATGCTTTCTCTCTCTAACTAGATAGAATTTGTATTAGAGTAAAAGAGACGATATAATTCTCTTGGTTTTGGCGCGACAATTATGGTGGCAGCTGGCATCTTGTGGATAGAAAAACAATATTAAATTTGGTTAATATTTTGCTATGATTTAATATTATCTTAATAATTTTTTGATGTATTTTCAGCTCGAAATTCTTCCGCAAGTTGAGTTACGTGGGCAGCTTGGCAGAGCTCATGCAGAAGGTGCCGATCGAACCCAACGCCATACCGGAAATAGTCAAAAATTACGACGCGACACGTAGATAATAAACGTTCAAATTACATTTAAAAAAGAATTTAAAATATGTATTTGATGAAACAACATTAACCTATTTATTATTTTTCTTTTTTTTTCAATATTTACGCTGCGATTGTCAGTTGCTACGATACGAGCAGTGTTCGGGTAACTATCAGAGTTCGAGTCGCAAAAGTTGAGCACTATCCACTCCAAGTGAGCTTAGACTATCTAAGTGAGTTTAGACTTCCCGAGTGAGTTTGGACTGTCCGAGTGAATTTGGACTGCCCAAGTGAGTTTGGACTGTCCGAGTGAGTTTAGACTGCCCGAGTGAGTTTGGACTGTTCGAGTGAGTTTAGACTGCCCGAGTGAGTTTAGACTGCCCAAGTGAGTATAGACTGCCCGAGTGAGTTTAGACTTCCCGAGTGAGTTTGGTCTGCCCGAATGAGTTTGGACTGTCCGAGTGAGTTTAGACTTCCCGAGTGAGTTTGGACTGCCCGAGTGAGTTTAGACTGCCCGAGTGAGTTTAGACTTCCCGAGTGAGTTTGGTCTGCCCGAATGAGTTTGGACTGTCCGAGTGAGTTTAGACTTCCCGAGTGAGTTTGGACTGCCCGAGTGAGTTTAGACTTCCCGAGTGAGTTTGGACTGTCCGAGTGAATTTGGTCTGCCCGAGTGAGTTTGGACTGTCCGAGTGAGCTTTTACTGCTAGTTATTCGACTGCGTTCTTTCAAAGCGTATTCTTCTGTTAAAACAGCCTTACTAGCAACTCATAGAATTGTCTCGCTATTGAGATGAAAAACTTTTGAAAATAACTGTAATATCTGAGAAATAATTTAATTTAAGCTTTGGTAAAAAATAACATACTCATTTCTGATCTGAAAAATATGTATTCTGTGATAATAATTAGAACTCGAAGCAATAAGATATTTTATAATTCACTAGTATGTATCAGCGAAACTTCGTACGTGTTGTCATAAGAAAGAGCAATGAGGGCACCAGAAAGCAACCGTAGCATGTTTTTGGCTATATTCGTCTATCCCATGGATAAGACGGCATTTATTGGGATAAAAAATGACCTAAGTTTTAATTGGGGATAAAAGTTACATCCTTTCAGTAGTTTACACGTGATGCTCCTGCAGTCAGACAAAAATTCTAATAATTGCATTTTCAAAATCTATTTAGAATCGATTCCCTTGATTTTTTTATTTTCTCGACTAATAAAGCTATGGTTTAACGGTTTTAAGCGCGGTATTCTATTCGATTTTATTCCGACGTTTCGACCAATTTTGAGTAGCCGTGTTCGAAAGATACAGATTTAGAGGGTCAATGAGTAATGTAAATGTAACATCAAATAAAATTCAGCGCTGAAAACCGTTGAAACGTATCGTTGTACAAACTGTTCGAGTTTGTACAACATTTATTATGTTATATGAATATCGATATTAATTAGTTATTATAAAATTGCATTAGGAAATTATTTGTACGTTTTAAAGCCACTGATTGTAAAAGCGACACCATTTTCAAAATCACGTAGAAATAATTTCAAGCAACATTTTTTTTAGTTTATGTAGTGGAGACTATAGGTACCTTTGTTGGTAGAGTAGATAATAGTTATAAGTATTTATGTAAATCATTTTTTGAGTTGCCTTATTATATTTTTAATTCACGGCACGCAACTTGACCAAAGTAAGATGCGCAAAAGTCGTTTTTAGGCCACTGGTTGTCAAGCGGGACGCGGGAAATGAATCTGTCCCCTTCATACTCGTAAGCGTGACCACGTGCGAAGGAGACGGATAGACTTTTCACGATGCGCATGCGGTGCGACGTCACACCGCGCGGTTATTCACAGAAACTACACAAGCACAGCGTGTACACGCCAAAACGTGGCCAAGTTGCGTGCCGCGTACTATACGTAAGTCCTACAAATTAAATCAACGATACTCTATGAAAATAAGTCATTAATTAAATTTAAAATATTCATTCATAACAAATACTCTAATGAAAGCAAGAAAAATAATTTAAAAATTTGTAAATAACAAAATGCATTTAGTTGTGAGAAAGACTATTACCGATGTAATAATAAGTATTTTGGAAGTCAAAAATATTTTTGACTCGTCTTTTAGGGGGGGTCACATAAATACAGACGGGTCTTTTTATTTAAATATAGTGTAAACTCTATATACCGACACTGAAAGGGCTGTGCATTTTATGGCGTTTTAGAGAGTTGTCGTTAAATGGAGAAAAGTCTGTTATTTTTGTCTGACGTCTTTTGCTGCACCAGTAATTTTGTTATATTTTTTACTTATTTTACTCATATCTTGCGATATTGAGACATCTTGGTGATAAAGGAAGCACTTAGAAATTTCGGTATGCATGATGCCGACAGTCGAGTTTATTACGGGCTAGGATGATAAAAGCGATAAAAGAACGTACGAACAGCTGCGCAACTTTTACTAATTTTGGCCTTAAAAGGTGTTTTTTTACTTAATTGTTGTCGTTATTGAGAGTGGGTATAATGCTATATAGAGTGTATCATTGTATGGAAGACAAGTTTTTTGTTTTGAACCAGGGGAAATCCGTTTGAGGACTAAGCCTCGACAAGGGCAGAACCTTGGGGGGGATAATTCGCGACCTAGTGTGGGATTTGCCAGATCGGGGGTGGCACTAGCATGCCCAGTCAGAACTGGTGCCATGATATTGCCACTCCCCAGTTAGGGGTACCCACTAAAACCCCTGGGTGTTTCGTCCTGCGTCTTATGCCAGAGCTACGGGTATATGACCTGGTCTCTCCGCAGCCCTGGCAGGCGTGGGCCTCATAAGGCCACTTCCACCGCCGGGGGACTTCCCGCTCCGCTTCCTTCTTTACAAGCATAACATACTCGCAAAAGGAGAAGACGGCATCCCATCCGGTGATGGAAGACCAGCTAAACTAGCCAAAGCCAAGACTTCGACGCTTAAGAAAGTTTGTCGTTAAATCGAGTGACGTTACATGGAGTTTACACTGTATTAAAAAATGTTGGAAAATCTGCTTTAATCTTTTTATTACTTTCAATTATTACAAATGAATGATTAATAATATAATTATCAATTAAAAGTCGATAATTACTTAATTAAGGCCAGTGTTAAAAAAAGCGTCGTTAATTCAATTACTATGGTTTGACAAAAATATAACATTTATTCAGATGCATTACTACTGTAACGATAATGAAGTGAAGCAGTATTTCGATATGAGTTATACAATATTTAATGGGTGGGGATAATTTCTTGTAAATAAAGAAGGGGGGGGGGGCACTGTCCGTTGAAAGTTTGAGAACCTATGACCTAGCTGATGTAGCTTTACAAATAATAAGAGTACCTGCGTTTAGGCCATTTATATATAATGCACAAGTAAATTAGGATGGTGTTTGTAAATGTTTGTTAGTGTTTTTATTTAACGATATATTATACTCTGTAGTACATAGTCATTCGGGTTCAACCGCGAAAAACATCGATACACGTATGATAATAAAAAAATAATGAGATAAAAGTATCCTACCCTGAAGTACAATTGAATACACCCAGACATATTTATCTATACCTATATAAAACTGAAGAGTTTGTTTGTTTGTTTGAACGCGTTAATGTCATGAACTACGGGTCTGATTAAAAAAAATCTGTCAGTGTAAGATAGCCCATTTATCGAGGAAGGCTATAGGCTATATATCATCACGCTAAGGCCAATAGGAGCGGAGCACCAATGAAGAATGTTTCAAAATCGGGGATTTTTTCCTTTTAAGAGCTTCCGCTGCGAAAACGGCTAAAGCTTCGCAAAAATCATGTGTGACAGAAGTTAGCGATAGCCCGAAGTAACTGTTTCACGCGGACGAAGTTGCGGGCAGAAGCTTGTATGTTATAAAGTATTAAGAATTGTTTATAAAAGTCTTTCAATAAAAACGCACGTATATTGTAAAATAAATCATTATTAAATAAATAAGTTTAGTTACTCTATTTACGTAGGACTTCCATATCTTACCATGGGAGAAAAATGCTAATGAATGAAAAATAAATTTTATTTATTTATATTTTAATTATTATTAAAAAGTATCCGACAGTATATCCATAATTTAAGGCCTTACATTACACAACATTATATCTAAACCAAAACTGGATACTTATAATCTAGAAATAGGAACAGAAAATAATTTTGTGTTACACTACACTAAAATAAATTATATATATAATAAATAAATAATTTAAAAAGTCCGACTGCAAAGACAATTTAGAAATAATGCACTCAAAACAAAATTAAAATAAACCATAAACAAAGGAAACTCATGTTCGGTTTAACAGACTATATTATGAGCTGAAAGCCTGAGTTTGATACTCGCATAAACTCTAGTAGCAAGCGGAATCCTTCATTTTATTTCGCTTTATAATATATATTTGACAGTTTTGTTTAAGAATTTCTTTAAAAACAGTCCAAATTGTGATTGCAGAGTTTGTTCTTTACTAAGATTTTTCTCCCATTGATAGAAGTCTTCAAGTCTAGCATTAAACAATAGTACTGCACAATAAGTAGAATGTAGGCTAATGTAAGCAATTGTTTGTATTTATTAGTGAATAAGCATTCCATATTATTCCTATATTATAACTTCTATACGAACCTTTTTTTTGAAAAGTGATATTCAATTAAAAATAATTTCCACTATTTTTCTAGGCTATTAAAAGAAATCTGTAGTATTTTCCTATAATCTGTATTTGCTCGCAACAAAATAGATTTTAAGATTTTTTTCTTTCTTTCTTGATTTCTTGATTTTTTTAGACCACTTAACCTTCTACAATTTTGCCTATTTATATCTGGTCTTTCAGTTATTTCTGGAAACAACAATAGTGTAATGACAACTATAAGGGCTCATTCACACTTTGAGGAATCGTTATTTTTTCCAAATCGTGTAAACGAGGATTCGTTCTTCTTTTTAAAATGGTAATGGAACTTCTATTATCGTATTCAAACGTTCATAAATCTTGAAAAAAATCAGTAATAATGAATCGTTCATATAGAAAGTTTTTTGAAGTGAAACTTCTATATAAACTGGGGGTCTTAGGATTTTTAGTCAGGAAAGAGCGTCACGTTGCGTGGAGGAGCGGCATAAATTTAGACTAGACGTGGTGAGAGGCGGCATAATTGGTTCCGGACCGAATCCAGTTTTTTTGTTTGATAAAATAAAATGGTATATTAGAATGCTCATAATTTGCAGTAAACCTGCGAAAAATCGAAATGCGTCCTGGGACACATATTAGAAGTGAAACTTTTACGGACAAGTGCAAAAACGAATGGCATCACAATTGTAACTTGAAGTTTTAACTTCTACTATGTGTCCCAGGACACTTTTTTTTTAAAATTCTTGTTTTGTGCGGAAATATTTCGTTTTGACGAAAATGGTTAAAACACGATTCCGCTTATAATGAATCGTTATTTATCACGAATCATTTTGATGAAGTTGGTTAAGTCACGATTCAGTTATAAATGTGGACGCATGTATGTCTCTTGTATGGTTTTTATTACAAGCCATAAGAAAATGCGCAAGAACTCTGTTGACGCTGGTACGCTAATGTCATTGAAAATGGGCAGATTTCAGTGGACTGATATTAGCAATAGACTGAAACGTCTGCTTGTAGAATATGTTTGGTTTCATTACATATTTAGTAGAGTTAAATATGTGTGTTCTGCATGTCTGTATGTTGTAGATATTGGACCAAAAATCAGTATTCAAAATTGCCTAGTATTATATTTAACTTTGAAAAAGATAAAGTAGAAGTCTTTCGTCTCTTGAGTTCGATATATTGAAAAATGGAAAATAGCAAAACACCACTAGATTTATATGAACATGTATATTTAAAATAAAAATTAGGTGAAAGTCTAGTGGTATTTCTATAAAATCCCTACTCCATCTGCTATAACTTTGGTGTTACTTGACTGTATAATGATTAGGGCATCATGAATCGATTGATCGATCTGTCAAAAGTAAAATAAACCGTTGGATAGAGTATAGAAGTACAAGACTTGCGTATTTTTCAGAGTTGTATGTTTTACTGGGCAATTGTCATCTCTCGTATTATATGGTCGTAGATATAGAATGTAGAGTGTGAAATGTGGCTGTAGAAATGTATTCTGATGAAAATTGTATAAAATACATTTTCTTAAGTTTTCGCGACTTGTACACATAATAAAACTACGTTTTAACGGTTTTAAGCGCGGTAATTTATTTGATTTAGGTTTATCCGACGTTTCGGCCGCTTTTCAGTGGCCGTGGTCACGGAAGACAAAGATGACATTTGTCAAACGTGTATTGTCAAAGTTTTTATTCAGCCTACCGCCAACTTGTTCATTTTAATTATTTAGTTTTAAATTTTGTTTATGGATATTATTTACTCTATGGGAGCCTAATCTAATTTACCACCGCTTCACAACATGTTGTGGCTTGAAGAGAAGCGGCGCAAGAAACTCTTCAGCAAACATGCCTAGTTCTAAAATTTTGAAACGTCGGATAAACCTAAATCAAATAAATTACCGCGCTTAAAACCGTTAAAACGTAGTTTTATTATAAAATACATTGTTTTAGATTAAGTTATAAATTCACTTCAACTCCAAGTAACACCAGTTTTCTACCAATGGTGAGGTAGAAGTATATAAAAATAAGGAAACTTAGCTTCAGTGGTCACGACGGATATTTAAGTGTTATTTTAGTAGTATATACAAAATCTAGCTAAAAGCTCGTCTTTACACCTGTAAGTTTTGCTCGTGTATGTAAGTCTATAAGGCTAAGCGCACATTACAATTATCAACACCAGAAACACTTTAGTTAATTCAGGTTTTATTTAAATTACTTATTAGTCGATTTAGATTGGATGGTAGGTAATACTACTTTATTGTTCACCGCAAATGAAAACTAAGTACAGTAAATGTTGAACAAAGGGCGGCCTTATCGCGATATCTTTCAGGCAACCCCCTAAAGTAAGGAAAATATTAAGACAACAGTGGTGGTGAAGACAATAAATAATATGAAACATTCCAAAAATAAGTTAGAAAATAAATTAAAATATACTATAGAAAAATAAGATATATCATACTATATTTAGAATCAGTAGTATGTTTTAGATTTGTGAGGACCAAAGATATTTAGTAACCATCAGTTTAAAAGCCAGTATGGATTTAGCTTGTCTGATGTTGAGTGGCAGGGAGTTCCATGAACGGACAGCCTGTACCGTGAAAGAGTTGTCAACGAAGGAAGAAGTGTGTACAGGTGTCATTAGGGAGAGATTATTACTAGAGCGCAAATAACGGGAATAAGAGAGACGTAGGAAATCAAAACGTTCCTTATAGGTACTTCTTCTAAAATACTTTCCTTTGACAGTTGAGATTGGTGCGTGTTTAGCAAAGAGTACATTGAATATATGTGTTTAGCTTTAGAGACTTATATGCGAGCAAGACTGAAGCAGTGTCCTGTCAGATTCTGACAGCGGCGTCATAACGGACTGTCACGGATGTCATTCTGAAAACTTCTAAGTGCGCGTCAGTATTCCCCGTACACTGTGACTGGTTTTTTACCTGCCTTTTCATTTTAAAATATCGACATTGTGAAAATCAATGCCGCGTGTGCCGAAGCCATTAAAAAAAATATCTTTGACAGATTGACGTCAAAATGGGGTCGTCTTTACGCTGGACGCTCAAGAATGACAGCCGACGCGGTGTACGATATAAAAACGTCGTCAACAGCGTACGTGTGGGACGGAGACCACTCTAATGTATTTTCATAAGCGTTATGCTGGGGCCGCACTTGCTATAATGGACTGCGGCCGAATGTGTCTTATTTAAAGCGTTAAACATAACGCCGTTGTTGAATAGCAACATTAGTGTATACAGAGTGAATTTTTCAAGTGGGCCTTCAAGGCGAAATCCTAAACAATAGGAGTCGAGACCGATTTTGAAGAAAACTAGTGGCTATGACTGTAACATTATCCCAAATGTGGCCCCACTTTTATTCGAGTCGTGTATCAGGTGTAAGATTGGAGTAACAGCTATCGCTACAACGATGCAATTCGAAATTTTAAATAGTTTTATAATCTTAAGATGGTACAAATGTAGCCAATAGTTGCACCACGCACAGCCTTGCCGAACTTACATTGTCACGGACTGATTTCTTCGAGTTTATTTCTGTTGAGCAATCTTTAATACAGTATCTAAAATGTAAACTTGTTTTATTTCAGCCTTACATTTCCTAATACTATGAAAAAATACCTACAAAACAAATACTTTGTTGTATTTCGCCTAAGAACGTAAATTACATGCGTCCTATGCCTTGTTCTTCCTTATTCCGGGGCTTCATCTGCGTTTTATCCGTGCAGGAACGGAGAAAGAATACAATTTCACGCGGCCGGGCGGTCTGTCGTAAGAGGGGACAAAACAACCCACAGCCAGGTGATAAGGCATTTGCCTCAATGGCTACCACCCCTGGTCTAGCGTGTGCCGCCATAAGAACCATGAATTGTGTTCCTGTATTATTAGTGTCTAGGTTATAGTCTCCCTTAAGAGAGCAGCAGCGTATTTGTAATACCTTTGTTGTTGTAAATGTCTATAGGTGATGGTAACCGCTTTCCATCAAGTGAGCCGTCTGTCTGTTGGCTGAACTCCTGCAATAAAAAAAGCGACTTATTTAAAGCGTAACAAACGTCGTGAACAGATAGACACCATAGTGTATTTATCTGTCTTTGACAATGTAATAGAGAAATATTTTTTTTATTTAGGACAAATTATATAAATACAGTATAATTGCTTAAAAATTAAAACTAATAATATAATCGTAATGTCGCATCTTAAATAACGCATTAAACCCATCGCCGTATCTGCGTAAAACGACATATATCTGTAACATTAACCCAGATGAAGCTCCACCTTCAGATGTTAATTTTGATACTTTATAGGTACACCATTTTTTTTGTACTCATTGCTATTTAAAGAACAGCAAAATTAATTCTTTTGAGGTCTAAATTATGACCTATTAATTCGCTATTTAGAGTTATCGTTACGCTAGTGTTTCAAAATATGGCTAACAATGTGTACTTTTTATTATAAAGCAACCAAACCTTGATCGTTAAAATTTAACGTAGGTAATCGCTACAGAATTAACACTGTCTGTGCAGGAACGAGAAAGTATAAAATTTGTGGAACGGCTAACGGAGCATTTTGGGCGTTGTGAGCTACTAAATGGAACGCCCTAAATTAGGGCCCCTAATTGTGTGCCGCACAACATTACCACGTACGACGCGTTCGTGACTGTTAAGCGGACTATTTAAATGGAAAGAAATCAAACAACATTTATGAAAAAAAATTTATTATACGATTAATGTTTATTACACATTACACATTTATATATTTCATGTATGTATACTATTACAACACAACTAAATCGAAGCTCATATCATTAGTCCATTACGCTTTCTTCGCGATTCAATAAACAAATTATAACGTTAATCTTGAACCGAGCTACAGAGCTTATTTCATCATGTATTTTAATTAAAAATATTTTGTTGAAAAATGTAAGAAAAACATACGACAGAGTTTTTACACTTGTTGTACTTGTTACATAATATCCGTCATGAAGGACCAAAAAATATTTGTACGTATCGCCTCTTTGCTTCAACAACGTGAATAATCAGAAAACTTATATTTTATTTGACAATTACAGCCACTACACTAAAACACCTCACTATAGATTGAAAATAAAAGTTTTTTTTAAGTAAAAAAAACCATGTCTAAGATTTCAATTTTCAAGATAACACGTTACTCATACAAAGAAGCGGTATGCATTGTATACTAAACTTTTTTAGATTCAAACATATTTATTGTAATATTTCACTTATATATCTTATTTTGCTTACGTTTTTAAATAAAATATCTTAAAATCCTATTCCAAAGTTAATATTAGTTAAATACACGTTCAACTTACTATCAACCTTATATTAGAATAATAAATTATGGCATGTTAGCTACACTAAAAAAAATATTAAAAAAAAACTAAATAATATATTTTAATCGAGATTTAAACGAAAATAAAATACTACATTATCATGACTTGTTACTTTATAACCTATTTGACGGTAATCTAAAGAAAGGTAAGTTTTTGGGTATTGAGATAAAAACCCCAAAAAAGTTATTAAAAAAACAATTTTTAGTACAGAGTTGTCATTTCACTGAAAAAATAATACTACATTAGAATACACACCATTTTTCGCTGTAGTAAAAAATAAAAAATGTTTAGGTACTTATTCGAACACCAAACAGTCAGTGTCAGTCATCTTTTAATAACTTTTATCCCAAAACCCACTGCTAAAGCTAGTTTAAACAATCCTATATTACAAATTATGTATATATCTATAATTATGTTTCTCTAAATACCTATTTTATTGGTGTTACGTTACCTTTCAGTGGACGAAATCGCTTTCGCGGGCATTATATAAATACATTCTATATAATTATGACAAATATTTTAATATCAAACATTGTGTATATAGGATAAATATACAAAGAAAGCTGCACTTTACATAAGGCACTTTTAAAATACATAAACACTATGTATAATACTTCTTAAAAATATTTAAAAAAAAATTAGAATCTATAAAAAAATAGACAAAATAAAAAGTTGTAAAAAAATATAACAAAAATAAATTCTAAAAAAATCTTCGAATCTTCATGCTACCTCCATAGATGCCAGGTTTACAAATTTTCTACAAAAAAAAAAGAAAATATATACGTAGTTATATCAATTTTTGGTTAGAATAGTTGAAAATTATTTTCAATTAATAGCTGTCATATAATTAGTATTAGTTATATGTATGGAACTTAGCTTAAATTAGAAAATCCAGTGGCAGAGTGCTGCCAAGAGGGAACGTTCCCCAAAAGACGTGTAATGGCAACGTTGTTGTGTTGACTTCATTATATAAAACACTAATTTATTAATTATATAAAATATCATATTATACTTATTTAAGAATATACTTTAATGGGAGTATATATTTAATTTTATTACACCTAACATTGCACCACAACGATCACTACATATAGATTGAATTTACGATAGAGTACTAACGATTCTAATCATATTGAGTTAAGAGTAAACTTGTAGGCTTATTTAAGGTTCTTAAAGACGCCTAAAAACTTACTCTAACTCGATATGAATACGATTTATCATAGAGTAAAAATCAACTTTCTTTATCATCGCGTCTATTATAATGAGAATATATATATAGCTAGCTGTCCCGGCAGACGTTATCCTGCCTTGAAAAAATCCGGAACCCGATTCCAGCGCCACCTATCAGGTCCAATGTGTAAATCTAAACCATTCTCGTATCTATATGAACATACACAAAAAATTTCATCGAAATCGGTCCAGCCGTTTAGGAGTTATAAAATATCAACACCAGCATTTAATTTCTGTTAATTTTGTTCTTAGTTGCGTGATAAATGGTCGTCTTTAATTCATCTTGGTATTTTAATTATTTAAAACCTAAATATCAACACGATCATCGGTCACAGTCCACTGATCTCCAGGAGAAAATCCATCCAACGTTTCTCAAGAATTATTAGCATTTATGCTATCTTTAGAATGCCAAATATTATATAAACACAGGCAACTAACTATATTAGGAGCCATCCATAAATTAAGTCATACGAATTTCATGAGGTTTCTGACCCTCCCCCGTCCTTGTCACATACCTCCCTAGTTTGTCATCACATATTTTGCGATTTTACATTAAGGGCCTTACTTATAATCGTTTCTTAAATTTAAAGAAACTGCTCAGAAACTGTTTAGTCGAATATTTTGGGTACAGCCTACGTTAATCATTCAAATTTCGTTTATCTGTGATCCTATCTATATCCTCTTCGATAAACAACCGGTAATACACGTTTATAAGTGAAAAAGATATTCATTGATTAGGGTCTGATTCTCTTACTTAAGAGACTTAAGCGATTCTTAACAAGTTTATTACAAGTAAGGCCGTAAGAAATTACTAAATTAAAAGAGAAGTTCAGTTTTATTTCCTTTTTAATCATTTAAAGACTATGCTCATATAGATAGATATTATCCGTGCAGGAACGGAGAAAGAATAATCCTGTCGTAAAAGACGACAAAACAACCCACAGTCTGGTGGTAGGGTATTTGGTGATCTGGATGACTACCACCCCCGGTCAGAGTAAGGCGTCATAACAACCTTTAGTTGTGTTCGGCATTAGTGACCAGGTTCCAGTCTCCCTTAAAAAAAACTCCCTTTGGTGTTGCAAATGTACATAGGCGATGGTAACCGCTTTCCATCAGGTGGACTGTCTGCTGAACTCAAGTTATAACAAAAAAGATGGAGTTGGAAATATTTTGAAGTTTTTCGTTAATAGTTGAAATTTCGCATAAATATATTAGATATTGAAATGTGACATCACGAAATTTAGGGTCCTGGCCACACTATGTGACGTAATTTATCGATGCTATGGCTGTCTGTAACATTTCACAAAAATAATCCAATTTGTACCATAAATAGTTTTTCATTTCAAATAATAATTATGTTGTAAATATTAAAGATTTGTTGGTTAGTACATAAGAATACAAATTAAATATAAAAATTCGTATTTACAAGTTTATTTTTTAATTAGTAAATAATGGCACACGACATTAATATATATTTAGTCATATATGCGACAGTATAAAGAGTTGCCAGATTACAAATAGCTGTATTAATTGCCATGTTACATTAAGCAACCAGTTATTAAAAATTATACTTAAAGGCACACCGTGTTTCGAGGAGTTTCTGAATGAAAATGAAATAATAAATGAGAGAATAATTTCTATAATAAGGTAGCAATAGCATTGACATAACTGAGGCCAGTCATGGAGGGGAGGGGGATGCTCCGCACCCTTTATTATTGCTGTACGAGTCCCCATCGACCGCTTCTATCGATCTCGCTCACAATGTTACTTGTATAATAGTGTATTAAAAATCACTTCATCAAATGTTAAAACAAGAAAACCAATAATCCATTTTAAATCTGGAAAATATCAGAAAACTGTAACATTCAATGGAAAACTAATCGTAATAAAGGTCCTGTCAATCTGTCACACCTAATAAAAATTTATCGATATCGACTAACTGGCATGTAGTGTCACATCACCAGAAAATTGCCATGTCGACCTCACTCGAACTGTGTCGATCAAGAGTTTTGTTCTAATAACGAAGCCCAAAATCCAATACTAATAAAATTAAAACCACCCTCGAGCTATACTGAGCCGAACGCACAGAGGAATTAGTAAAATCATAAACACAAAAGTCATACGCGAACACCTATTCAGATGAATTGAGAATCTTCTCCTTTTCTCTCCTTCCAAATCATGGCAACCGTGATATACATTAACATCACAAAGAAAGATATACCTCACGTTTCGTTTATACTTTCAAAGAATTTAATATTATTTTAATTTTAAACAGAAACTCCTCAGTCCTCGACATATAATGAAAAAAAATCAAACGTTCATAACTATAATCTCTAATGGCACAAACGGTTAATAAAGTATATATAATAATTTTATTAATAAAGGCATCTTTAATAAGGTCCCCATAAAGGGGTTAGCACTTTGTGAATTGAATCCAAATATATATATACTTCGAAAATATTTCAATTGTTTTGCCTCGGTTTTTGAAGCATAGTGAAATATCAGTAACTTCGTAAAAAATCCTTTAAAATCTTTAAATAACTTTTGGTATATCAAAACTATCAACAAAATATGCGCCATCTTATTATCGCTTCTAGATTATTCGTAGATCGCTACGCAATAAGTAATTTCATATAAAACAAGCATAAATACAATTTGTCGCAAATTTTCTTGTAGTTTTTATCAATACATTCGTATTCCTTTCTACAACAATATTTTTTTAAATATAATATCAAACAATATAAATAATTTAAAACTCGCATTAGAAAAATCTTCAAAATACATCAAATATCAGCAATTCCACATTATTAAGGCATGGAAATAGACACCAAGTTGCTCTACTTTACTCGTAAATATAATGTTTAGAAAAAAACAACTAGCACCTTAGATTTTTATACTTAAATTCTAACATGAGAAAGGTTTATACTTATATTTAAAACTTATTTTTATATATATTTAATTTCTTGTTACATAGTTCCTTGTAAATTAAACTTTAGATATTTCATCTAAAACATTAAAAACCAAGTAACGTATAATATATTGAAACTTATATATTAAAATATCTATTATAATAATATGCTTTTTATTCGTTAATAAGAGTTAAAAACTAATCAATATTTTCCGTATATTTTTTACCATACTATAAGCATATTATATATTTCGTCACTCTTAAAAAATAAGGCGGGTTACGACATTATTAACTGTCAAGATTTGACAGATGTCAACATTCAAAAGGTGCATTGACAGGAACGACTGAACGCAGTACATGTAACGTATAATGATTTTCATAAACTATCATATAATATAGATTAGTATAATTACTATATTGTAATACATAGTCTGAAATCTAAGATTTTTATACTATGTATATCACATCATATAAAAAGAACCTGGTTTCACGGTATTGTCAAACGTGCACTTGCGTAAAAGCATTCACTGAAACCCCACTTAGCATAGATGGCGTTGTTGTATGCAAATGTATATTTAATTTTGGTGGTATGTTGTATTTGATTCTAAACATCTTCCGCATATTTTGCGATAAACGATAAATGCTTGATGTTACGTTATCAAAAAAGAACAAAGTTTTTACTTAATCCTGTACAAAAACATTACGTAAATGTCGCAAAATTTTAGTTAAAATCATATAATTACAAAACCCTGTAAAAAAAATTAATGTGAATTTATTGACTATAGCGCCATCTGTGTCAAGCAGGGGAAGTCAATCTGATGCCCTTAGAAAGAAACAACTCACACTGAGGCTTTTTTACATCCGCGAAAGCAGAAAAAGTTATTTGGTTAATGCGGACTAACGACATTTTTGGTAGTGCGTTCATTTACGTAGGCGACGAGAAATCAAACACCAAAATTAATGTATCTCTATAAATGAGGAATTTAATTTGTAAAATTCTTTCATACTAACATATAACTACCAGTTAGTGTGCAAGTTTGTTGATTTCGTTTTACGACCTTAGATTTGCAAATGGTGATGACGCTTGGAACACGAGCAAATAATTTTATATTTCTATAGTAAGTAATAAAAGCTTTTTACATATTAAAAAAATATGTATATAAAATTATAGTATTTTTATGATTGGGGATACCACATAGAACTTTTGAAGGAAATAAAAAATTAGAACAGGAGATTTTCTTAAAGAAAGTATATAAAAATTCGGAACATTCCTCATCGCCTCGTCAAATATTACACATGAAAGAGAAGAAATCTTAAAAATTACCGAATTTCTTGGTAATCGTGGAGCTGGTTTCAGACTTATGCGAGCTGGTCATGACGGACTTCCTCTCGATAGTCTCCGATGTTATCGTCTGCTTCGAGAACTTCTTATCCAGAGCGTCGAGCTCCTTCGACATCTCCGCAGGTTTTTTGACCTTCGACACGCTGGTCTGGAAATCTGACTGGAATTCCGACGGCCTCATAAACGAACGACTCGTGTCCGAGCTCATTTTCGACTCCAAAGTATTGAATCTCGAATCCAAAGTGCTATATCTCGATTCGTTATCGAAAGATTTCGACAATTCATCGATACCTTCCAACTTGATCGGTTCGTATTTAGTATTAGTCGTCGTTAGGTTGACCGGTGACGAGCTGTAGATCTTCGTTGTAGTTATCTTTTGGGTGCCGTTGGGTATCTCCTTCACCTCGGTCGTTGTTTCTTCCATATAATTGGGTGCCGAATATCCTTGAACTTCCTTTCCGTAAGGAGATGCTATTCTGTCATAATCTGGCGTGACTGCTTTAACTAAATCCGTAGAATGCGCTTTGAAGTCAGTTTTTTCTATCTTCGGAGTAGATGTGAAAGGGGACTTCATCTCTTGACGTATCTCTGTTTTAGAAAATTCCGTTTTTGGGTGCGATTGGTAACTTTCAGATTTCATCGAATATTCCGAATGCTTTGTTCCTCCTGGGATGGCTTCAGTAGACTTGTGGTGTTCAGAAAACGTTTGACCTAGACAGTCTTTCTTCAGGTGTGGAGTATATAGGTTCTTTATCGTCGAATTTCAGTTCTCGGGCGTTGAATTTTGGACTCAAAGGAGTTTTCGGTGCTTCGTAGTACTTCTCCTGTTTCCCAAACTGCTGGTAGCTGGATTCTTGGTGTTCCGATGTTGAATACTCATTGATCGGTCGCGGGGTGTCATACAGGCGGGTTTCGTAGCTGTTGGAAATTGTTTTTTTTTAATTAGTCGACTTAATTAATTAATATCACCAGGAGATTTTAAAAATATATTATTTATGCATAGTGTATGACGACATATCTGGGTCATAACTAACATAAGGTATACTGAAATGTAAGCAGGTACGTTCATAAGCGACACTCCAATGGTCGGCATGGTCGATAGAGGGAATTGTGATGATAGTAGCGGTGGTAGGGTGAGACACCCAAGCTTAGATTGTCATCAAATAGCGCCAGGCATAAAAGGGCGTCTGAAACTGCTAAAAACCTATCCGTGATTGACGATATATCAATCTAGGTTGACATAAGAACTTTGACAATCGAAAATGAACTTATGCGTATTCCAACCACGGACTTGCCGACCTATAATTTAACGCGCATTATTTCATACCAAACTCATAGAATAGCTAAGCAGCAGTTAAATCTAGAACGGAGTATATATATATATATATATATATATATATATATATATATATATATATAATAGTTCAATGTTAACTTTATGCTAATTATTAGGTACCAGCAGATTTATATAAAATATTCGTCTTATTAATTTATTACTTTATTTACTTATTAATTTATTACTTAATATTTTTTTACCAGTAGTAAAGACCTTATTTAACTTAAGATTATGTCAGTCATACAAAATGCACATTATTAAAACAATTTAATATTTTTGCAGAAATGGCTAAATTTGCAAAATTATCTACAACAAATTGGCTTTTAATTATAGTTTCAATTACGATACGCTATTAATGACATGAAGATCGGGTAAATACTTGATGGTAACTGGCTCTAATATACCTCATTCACTACTGCAAGGCTAGAGGATTATTACTCTAATATCATAGACTTTTATTGAGGTTCTAGTAATCTAGAGGAACATTCTAACAATTTCTTAAAGATTCTATTTCCAAAGAAAAAACCAATTTGGTAATAATTAATTTAGCGAAAACTTTCAAGGCAAAATTACGTTCAAATATAGGAAATTAAAATATATGATTGAGATAATAAGGCCCATTAAACCTAACAAGATGAGAGTGAGAAACACCGCCACCATGCTTTGTTACATGCATACATAGTAGAACACAAAAAGCTCAAAAAATACTGTTACTGAAACACCACCAAATTTAATATCCAAAAATTACACGATTTTTTAATAACAAAATAAAATATTACGGTTCTGGCTACAAGGCCTTTTGAACTATTAATATTTCTTTTGAGTTTTAGTCGTTTCGATGCCATACAAAGAATTTTGTCAAGTGGTATGGTATGTATTCTACAACTATTATACATATTTTGGAAATAAAATGCTGTAGTATGTAAGCATTTGTATTGTTTATTGTTAGGGGGGCCAGCGCACAATAATTAAGTATTTGCACACGTAGCAATAATGTAGTATATAAGGTTTTCATTTTGTTAAACGGGATCAGAATAAACAGAATAAATACATCATACACTTCGGGACAATGTAGTTTTAATACTGTAACCACCTCAGTCCGCCGCAGCCCCCGCTCCATACCACATGGCGACCCTGCCAGGATACAAGGACTCTGCCAGCTGCCAGAGAATAGAACACATATCCCCGCTTAAAAGAAAAAAAAAATTAATTAATTTGTACAAAAAAATATATTTTATGCAATATATTTTTTTTCTTTTAAGCGGGGATATGTGTTCTATTCTCTGGCAGCTGGCAGGGTCCTTGTATCCTGGCAGGGTCGCCATGAAATGAAAACCTTATATATTACATTATTGCTACGTGTGCAAATACTTAATTATTGTGCGCTTGCCCCCTAAAAATAAACAATACAAATGCTTACATACTACAATGCTACAAAAGATATATCCTTACAAGTTCCCATAAAAAACCCAAAAATTATTAAAAATTCGTTTCGTTGTATGCAATATGACTTTTGTCTAAGTTAACTGAAGTTTATTATGAATCTGTATATAAAAAAGTTAAATCAACTAAAACATAAAATCCGTGAATAAAATTACTGTTAATTTTTTTATAGTTAACAATGGGCAAGAATTTAATATATAATCTGAAAAATTATAATATAAGAGAAGAAACAAAACACACATATATAGAGAATTACTAAAATAAAACCAATAAAAAAAACAGAACAGATGCATCTTTCTCATTTAAAATTTTTTGGTGTTTCAGTAACAAACGACTGGTTAACACAAACCAAAGTTAGATCACAAGTTTAGTTAAAAAAAAACGTCAAATTAGCATCTCCTGATAGCTGGTGCGTAGATCCGACGGTGGTGGTGTTGTGTGTTTCCAAATGATTTTTTTATTCAATGAAACATTTAAACAAATACCCAAGAATATACAGCAAATTCCTGATTTGATGAAATTCAGTATCAAATATATCTGATGCGAAGGTTCTTCCACTTTGGTCTGAGATTAGAACTTTATAAGAGTTGAATTTTGACATCGAACGTAAATAATTATTTGAAAAGCCTTAAATGGCAAGAGCGTAATAGAATACTTTAAATTACAACAATTTTTTTCGGTTTTGGCATTGATTTTTCCTGAAGTTTGCAAGAGGTCAATATGGCAGTTTTCTAGTGATGTGACATCACACGTATGGTAGTCGATATCGATTTTTTTTGAACGCAACAAAATTAGAGGAAAATTATTATCATCCTTTCATCAAATACAGCCCTATCCAGTGTTATAACAATTATTTTCCGTTCAATGTCCCAATTTCTAATATTTGTTCGGCTAGCTTTCGTGCTTGAGAGAATGGATTTTTTTCATTTTAACACTTGACGAAGAGGCACCCGGGTCATTTAAAAAAAAAAAATAACAAACACGGTCTATGTGGATACGTGCAGCGCTACAATGGACGCTATGCGAGTGTGCAGGGCATTTTCCCCTTTACCACTCACCTCATACCCCGATTGCCATGTTGACTTGTCGCAACTTATAGGTTTGACAATAAAAATATCAAGGTAGTAGACCAACATATTTTTTGAGATAAAAATTAGCCAACATACCGTCTTCTGTTTAAACCAGACCAACATGGAAGAGCAATATTACGGGAACGCCCACAAAATTGTCAATCACATAATTAAATTGCTACCGTTCCCTGATGACCATTTCGAAATGAACTCTTCCTGACAGATAATATGTAGTGCATTGAGACTCCCCCAATTAAAAAAAAAAACAAGTGCCCCCCCTAAAGTAACACAAAGAAGTACCGTGAACGAACCCAGCGGGAAAATGTCTTTGCTTATAATTGGCAAATCATTCTTGTCTTTCGTCGTACTTTTGTAAGGATATCCGCCGCGGCGGCGGGGCGGGCCTCTCCCGCTTGTAGACGATCCTTTCGGCCACTTCCGGCCTGAGAGGCCTCTCGGGTACTTCGGGCCTCTCGGGTACTCCCGGCCTCTCGGGTACTTCCGGTCTCTCGCCGTCAGTTATCAATAGGGCCGTTCTCACCTCGGGTAGTTGTAATGTTTTCACCACAACTGTTTCTTCCGTCATGCTTGTCCTATAAATCGTTAGGTTAGTTGTGGTTACCATGCATGCTTGTTACGCTATGTAGCAGAACAGAACTTGTTACGACAGTAAGGGATAGATAGCAGTGATGTCATCAAATGTATTGGCAGAATCTATCTATATAACAATTAAAATTAAAGTATTTTTCTGTGTGTAATTTGAAAATAATTGTCAAAACTTACAAGACGATAATTATGTCGCATGATTTAAAATATTTTTTTTTGTGTGTTAATTTTCCGATGATAGCAACTAATCTTTTGTTTTATTATGAAACTGTCATATTCTATATAATATGAACTATCACTGTCAGTTGAGTTTCGAGTTGAAAGTTACTATGCTTGCAATTGAAGCAACATACTTGAAAACAGACTGTGTGCTATTACGGTGCACAAATTAAATAGTGTTCAAAAAACGTATCAAATTTACGATATTTCACACATATATACGTCTATATAATTGACAGTTTTAAAAACTCTTGTCTGTCTGAAAGTTTTAGAGAAAGTAATCGGAATTATAATTTAAATTCTCGTCTACATTTCGGATTATAGACTGAATATCACCAAGCTAAGCAAGTTACGCTTGTATTGTGGGTAATATATAACGGAGAATATTCTCCAAAAACACTTGATAACACCACTCCAATGTAAGAGACAAGACTAGTATTAGACTACTACAATAGTATGCCACGCGTGAATTATTCAAGTGTGACACAGCCTTGAAACTATCTACACAATCGAAACAGCATGTCTACGCTTTAAAGCTGTTAGAGAAATAACCAAATAACAACAAGCGGTCTTATAAGAAAAACATCAATAGTGTATTCATACATTCATAAAATACTATTGTTAAAATTCATAAAATACACGATTTGTCGTCAATTCTGTCAATTAATATCTTTATATTAATAGAATACATGCATAATATTTTTTGATAAGACCTAAATACACTGTTTATGTACAGAACGATGTATAAAATATAACATGAGTTGTAAAGCGACCCGAAATGGGGAGCAAGCCACGCTTAAATTTACAAGTTGCATATATTAATTTATAATGTGAGTGATCTGTAATACATTAATCTTTGATAAGCTCTTGATGAATACCTATACATCTATCTAATGCGAAAGTTACTCTGTCTGTCTGTTTGTTACGAAAAAATACTGGACCGATTTGGCTGAAACTCGGTACATACGAGTATGTATGTAACAACTCTGCTAAGTAGTAGCGTTGTGTATGGCTCCTAGGCTCTGTACTCACCTACCAAAATGTATCATTGACATTCGAAACACCAATAATTTTAAGTATAGATTAAAGACATTTCTAATTGACAAATCGTATTACAGTGTTAATTAATATTTTAATAATAGACTTTGATTTACTGACGTAGTATACAATTTATTATTATATAGACTAGTGGATACATTGTAATTTTTTATGACATTTATTTTAAAGAATGACTAAATTTAAAGGTTATGGTTAATTTATTATTATTATGAATTATTTGTTTTTTTAAATATTAATGTAATATTAGTACTGACAGAATTAATGAGAATTGTAAATTATAGTATGTACAACATTTTGCACGCCCTACAGGCAAAAACATGTGAAACTATGAAATAATCCTACCATCTTTTTTTATGTACCATGTTTTATGCAATAAATGGTGATTTGATTCAATATGTGGGATGGACATAGGATAATTTTATGTAAAGGTGATCCTAGAAAGTAGGAAACGTTTTGTTTTTTTGGGGTTTGTCATTTTGGTCATTTTTGTCATAATGTAGTTTACAGATAGATAGACGGGGTATAGATAAATAACACTAGGAAGGTTGAAATAGGATGAAAGTTTCTATGGGAGACCAATCACTTTTCATGTTTATAGAAATTAAAATTCACCATCCATGAAGAAAATGCGATGGTAATGCGATGGTAACTCGAACTGTCTATCTGTTAAGCCTTCAAAGAAAATCTTCTAGAATTACTGGGCAGCTTTTGCTGTAATTTCGTTTAATACCGAAAATAGACGCAGATGGGATAGTTTGCGATATAAAATGAAGTGAAACTTCTGGGACAAATAGCACTGACATAAAAATGGAATACCTACAATGTAACCTGCATTAACGCCCGCTTTTTAAACAAGAGGACACTGGGGTTTGGTGCATCGCGGAGTAAACAGCGCATTTATACAGCGTTATATATAACGCTTTCACAAAAAAAACTACGGGACCGATTTGGTTGAAGTTTGGTATATATCTGATTCCTATACCGACGATGGATAAAAGAGGAATTGAATATGAATTAACTTTGAATGTCGCAGCTTAGTTTAATCAAGTATTGAATTAAGTATAAGTTAATATATTTAATTGTAATACTTCTTAAGTTTTCGCGACTTGTATATTATTATATAATAAAACTAGGTTTCACAGCAAGTTGGCGGTAAGCTAAATAAAACTTTAACAATACTCGTTGACATTTGTCACCTTTGTCTTCCATGATCACGGCCACTGAAAAGTGGCCGAAACGTCGGAATAACCATAATCAAATAAATAATAATAATTACCGCACTTAAACCCGTTTAAAACGTACTTTTATCATATTTGTGTTTATAAGCTACAACCAATAAAACGTTGTTATTTCAGTGCAATAAATTGTTTCAATTCCGCGAACTCTTCGCATACGCATTGAATTCTTTTATATACCTAGTTGGATGCTGACGACATCCAATTCCGCGGTTCATCACAAGCTTAAGAAAATGATCAAATTAGCAATATATTACAGATCCACACAGAAGGACGTTCATCGGTATAAAACTGTTCATATAGAACATTGCAAGCACGTTCCGTCATGATGCACGCACTTACTTAGATTTCATCGTTCTGTCATTTGTTGTTGTTGCGCTGCGAAAATGGAAATTTAATCAGTGATAAAGAATACGATAGAAAAAAGGAACACTTTAAATAAAAATACACGTCGAAAATTAATCTCGAATCCAGAGAACAAAAAATAAGTTTAGTTTAAAAAAAAAAAACTTAAAAATAT
The DNA here is from genome assembly GCA_949752895.1 of Dendrolimus pini. Classification (NCBI taxonomy): domain Eukaryota; kingdom Metazoa; phylum Arthropoda; class Insecta; order Lepidoptera; family Lasiocampidae; genus Dendrolimus; species Dendrolimus pini. Next base: position 441,264 of record OX457152.1, read on the forward strand.
TTTTCTACAGACATTACTGAAAAGTATGTAAGGAGCTATTAATAAATGGACTTCGCCCGAGTCGCTCGCGTATTAACACATTTTTGAATAAATATGTATGTATGTAATAACAATAAATATGTAATTCTTATGTATGTATGTGTGCAAGTATATACTTATTTCACTTAGTAACTTAAGTACGTTTTAGTTCGCTCGTTTGTTCGCACTTTAACTTTATAGAAAAACCTGTTATTAGCTCGAAATTTTAATTTTTTTACAACAAATAAGTTGGAGAACAATATTTTTTTATTGCACGAATTCAGCAGACAGGCAGACGGCCCAATTAATGGAAAGCGATTACCATCGCCTATGGACATTTGCAACACCAAGGTGCTACAAACGCGCCGCCGCTCTCTTAAGGGAGACTGGAACCAGGTCACTAATGCCGGAACACAAATCGAGGTTGTTATGGCGGCATACTCGTACTCTAGACCAGGGCTGGTAGTCATCCAGTCGAGCAAATGTCCTATCACTTGGCTGTGAGTTGTTAGGGAGGCCTACGTCCAGCAGTTTACTGAATTTAGCTGAAGAAGAGAAAAACTTTTCTAAAGTTATATCTTGAAAAATGTGGTGATGCGCGAGCGAGGTCTTGAACTCCATTTAAGTAGCCCCCCCCCCCCCCCAGTTTAATTATAAGTGATTCGAGATAGCAATATCATGAAAGAAGAATACAGGAAATAACAATCTCATCGTATAAAAGTGTAACGCATTACTACCTTACTAATTAATCTGTTATCGAGCTGTCAAAAATAAAATAAATGCTTGAAAAGGCTAAAGATGGCTACCAGACTTTTGCCTTTTCTGTTTTCATATAGAAAACACCGCTAGACTCGTAGAAGAAAATATTCTATACTAAAAGAATGTATCTATAATCCAACTCATCGAATTGTCTTTTCAAATGAGTAGGATTCTGATTTGATAAACAGTTCGTTTACTATTAATAATGGACAGTACGAACAAAACTTAATTGCGCCCCTGAAGCACGTATACGTCATTGCGCAGAACAGAGTTATAAAGTTCCCAGACATGTGAGACGGGTGTTGCGCTTTCGCTCAGCCGCTAACCGCGCTCGTATGCCGTCTCGTTCGCACTACACACCGCAAGGTGTGATAAGAGTTCAAAGTGAACTGGCTTTGCACAAACTCACGGGACTAACTTCACTAAGTTATGTGCTTGTTGGTTGAATGTGTTACGGTGTTTTAATACATCAAAACGCACGGGAAGAAAGAACTACAGTACTTTAGAAATGTTGTTAATGGGCTGTTGCCACTCTTATTCTTCTTCCATGGAAATATGCTACTTGCCTGATCTGTCAGTACAGCGCAGAAAGCTAACCGAGTACATATGAATAAACTAGAGCGTGTCGGTAAAACAGCTCACTGACTACTTTTAAACTAGTAAATCTCTCACTGCTACTTTACCGACAAATCGAAAAGCAACAAAATACACAGTACAAGGACCGGTCTGCGGTTTCCTTGAAAGATAATGTAAAAAAAAACAATATTTATTATTAGCAATTCTTCTATATTAAAAACGTTCATTATTTTTAGTTTTTTAAAATCTGTACTAATCATTTTTAAAGCAATAGGAACTGTAAAATACCTCTAAATAAGCCTGGTCCCATCAATTAAAAAAGCATGCATGCTAAATATTTTACTATTTAATATTTTAGGTTTCTACTATTGTGTACGGTCTACAAAAAACGATACATTTTCTTTGCTACTTTTTATTAATCTTTGTGTTGTAATTTTTTTGTAAAAACTATCTTTCCCAATTTCTTCAAGAACTAAAATGTATCGTTTTTATATCGACTGAAATCAAAAATTGTAAGTTATTAGAAATATCCCAACCTTTGCAAGAAGAAGTTCCTATTTCATAAATTATATCCGATCTTAAATTTAATAATTCTAAAACAATAATTATTAATAAGAGAAATAGGCACGAGTCATAAGTTTTCTTTCCAAGGCACTTATAATAAATATAAAACGGGTTTCTTCGCATTGTAGACTTCATCTATAATAGTCAATTCCATAAGCAGCATGTAAAAATAAAAAATAATAAACGTTACAATTCGTTAGATATGTTTCATACTATAATAGTGTTAATACACTACTCGTACTAAAATTATTAAGTTATTGTACCTCATTTACTTTTATGAAATTATTGTACCCCTTTGAACTTTTCTAAAATTTTATCCCCATTTCTTTCCATTTAAATTCTTGTACCCCATTTCCTTTTATTAAATTATTGTACCCCATTACTTTGGATTAAATTTTTGTACCCCATTGCATTCTAGTAAAACTTCTGAAATTTCGTACTCCATTTTCTTCTATTAAAATTTCGTGACTAGTTTTTTTTTTAGCCAACACTTTGAGCCCCATCGCTCTGTTATTAAAAATAAAGAAAGAAACTTACCGAGTTGTGAAACCTTCATAATTTTGCTTGGGGGTGCCGTCCTCTTGGGGTCTGAAGCTGGAGAAAGTTGGACTCTGGACAGTGTACTGCTTCTCTTCCCTAGATAGCGTGTTCTGACTGTAGCCATTGTTCTGACCGTAACCGGGAGACTGCGGGTTCTGACTGTAACCGGGCGATTGCGGGTTCTGACCACCGCTCTGTGTGCTCTGACTAGCCTGGTTCTGACTGTAGTTGTGGACTGTGGTCTGACTGAAGGACTGGCCGTGGACCGACTGGTTCAGGGCGGAGATGTTCGAGGAGAGGTTCGTCGTATTCTGCGTCACGTTCGGCGTGTAAGTGCTGTTTGGACTGTAGGTGGTGTTCACGAAACTGCTTGTCGGTGTTTTCATCCTGTAACAGGCAGATGTATTGTTACTTCTGAGACTTCGTTTTACGCCAATGCCGAATGACAGGGTCAGATCTCTTGTAGGGCCGGTGGTTGATGGAACAGACGTATCCTGGACGAAGTGGTACGGTCCTGCTTCTTAAGTACGTTATACATCCCTGGCGTTTTAGACATATTCTCTCATAGGGACCCAGGTAGGTTAAGTGGGTAGTTTGGTCGGTCTCCTCCTTTAATGGAGGAGATCCCGTAGGCAGTTTGGTGCAAGAGTCCCGTCCACACACGAAGCGTGTGACACTAGGTGGCGTTTGTGGTCTTCCCCTGTATCTAAGACCTGCGTGTTTCACAAGAAGTGTTCTCCCTGAGTTAACAAAAAAAGACGTATCCTGGACAGGAGACCGACGACTTTCCTAAGGTACTCGATGAGAGCTGGATGAGGAAAACCGAAAATATTCACAACCCCTTCCTGATTGAAGGTGGTGTAGAGTCACAGACCTCCTATCAAGGCATGAAAACCCCACATACTCCTCCTGGACTAAAGCAGATAGTTCGAGAGGATGCACAAATGCATTTCCCAGCTATATGGTATATATGGTAATAATAAATAAAGCTATGAATGTCAAAGAAGCAAGCGAGGTGTGTAAGAATAAGCCTGTATGGCGCTCTGTTGTTCGTGCCTACCCCGCAAGGGACCTGGCGTGAAGTTATGTATGTATGTATGTATGTATGTATGGTAATAATTTATAAGGACCTATAACGATGCACTATGAATATATCTGGCAGTGCTGCTGACTCCAGGTGCTGATAGTAGATGTAAGAGTCACGAAATGCTGGTTGGACGCCATAAGGGCCAGTATTCGTGTCAAACATCTCATAAATAGGAATGTCCAAAACCATGCAAAATGGAGCAGAAGAAGTAGTACGAAAGGTATTAACGCTACGACGATGATGATGTAAATCTATCAACTATCATGCTGGTGAGAGGATGATGGTGGGAGTAGGCATAGCGGAACTTTACAACTATAGCTGAATAGCTTTGTGGTTGCGACTCTTGTCCAGTGCCCGTCCTCACTTATAGCGTGGGGAGTCCTTAGAGTAGCCTTGCAGTTAAACACCATCATGACTGGAGAACGTAGTCTTTGTTAAGCTATATCCTCTTATGAGGAGGAAGGCTTCTCACCGGTTGAAAAGAGCGTTCGCATCTTTGTGGCTGTACAGAGCAGTTCGTGCTAGAATGCTCCTAGTACTCCTAGGAGGAGGGAGGACCCTCACCTGTGGTGCGAGGAGGCGTCGCTGGCGTACCCCTGGAGCTGGACGTCCGTGTCGGTGTCTTCGCCGGAGGTGTCTCCGGCGCGCAACTTGTACTTGGCCTGCCGGATCGCCGTCAACCGCCCGCGCGCCTCCTCCAGCTCCTTCTCTATGCGGAGCACCTCCGATCTGAAGCAACCAACGTATCATTATCGATGCTATTTTTATGCTCGCAGGTAGGCGAACTGACAGACAGACCACCTGATGGAAAGAAACTTGGCCACTAATACCGGAATATAATTCTAAACCAGGTGTCTGTGATAAGCAGAACTCTCATTACAACTTCATTTCATTACTACTGAATATTATTAATATTATACATCACACATGTCACTCGCCTTACATACGTTTAACATAAATAACCTAAATATTATATCTAAATAATATCTATAAATCTAAGTACATTAAAAAGCTGTAAAAACATAAAATATACATTTACATAAAATCGACAGACTTTTAAATTTAATATATTAATAAAAATATTTGGTCCTTCGAGCCGGATGTAGATAGATTTTGATTTATTTTAGTTTTTTATGTACTTAAGATTTACTTCTGGTTTACCTAGTCACTCAAATGTTTTGTTAATATACTAAATTAAAGTCTGTTACTAAAATCTAGTATGCGTTTTATGATTTCACATATTTTATATGGTTTAAGATTTTATATACCAGGGTTGCTAGTCCTCCAGATGGGCAAAGGGCCTACCCACCCAGCGGCATTCTGCCGGCCTCCTATCCATCAGGTCTTCATACGAAAAGTACTGAATGGTTTTAAGTGAAGCTGAACACAGAGCTGGCTTGTATAAGGATATAAGCTAGTTCTCTGACAAAGCACAGGATATTTTAAGTTTCGATAAAAGATAGCGTTCCCGTGAGATAGATAAGGTTTCCAAGAGCAGTGGCCGAGAGGTTACCTGGCGTCGATCTCCTGCGCGATCCCGCCGACCATGCGCCTGTTGAGCACGAGGCTGCGCTCCTCCTCGCAGGTGATGGCGTCGCGCGCCGAGCGCACCAGGTTGTCGGTGGAGCGGATCACCTCCGCGCCCGCCGCCTGCAGCCGCCGCGTCGACTCCGACGACGGGTCGGCCTTCACCTGCGCTCACACACACACACACCGCAGTCAGCGTCGACGACAACACACAACAACATTTGGTCCTTCGAGCCGGATCAGGCGACTAACCTTGCAGGCGACCAGCAGCTGGGCGGTGGAGGAGGCCACCTGCCTGGCGCTGGAGATGAGCCGCTCCTCGGAGCCGGCGCCCTGCACGAGCGCGTTCGCCGCCTCCACCAGCGAGTGGGCCGCGGCGGCCACCAGCCGGGCGGCGCTGATCAGGCCCTCGCTCCATTGCCCGTCGTCGGAGGACGACGTGGGCCGGCGGGCCACCTTGCCCTTCACGAGACACATCATCAAATTAAATATAATTAGACAAATAAGTTACAGTTTTACACAACTAATAATTCATTTTGTTGTACCATCCGTACGATGTTAATAATAATCCACTAAACGAACAAAGTACTTTGCGTCCACCGCTCATCATGCGCACCGTAAAAACTAAAATTTCCCCTTACGAATAAAGTTCAATATAGGCATGTAAATATTCAAGGAATTCGGTCTGCACTTTTCTACGCAAATGAAAACTACCGATCGGAATCATAAGTGGTGTAAAACAGTACAAGAGGTTTTTTAAAATTTTAATATTACGCATTAGGGCGTTTCAAAGAAAACATATATTTTATCAATTTGGGTGAAACTTGTTTTTATGTGCTGAAAAAATGAGTCAAAATTTGAGTCATACCTGATCGATGAGCTCTCTTTGCGCCGCGGACGCCGCTCGAACCAGCGCCGAAGTGGCAGTTATGATGGACTTGGCAGCTTCCAATATCATCTCGTCGAAGTTCAGGCTCTCGTCCGCCTCCTAAAAGAGCAAAAAATAAATTATCAGTTGTTTTTTATTGAGACTCTGGCAAAGGGACAGGCGACACTACTCATGCCTGGAAAGTGGTTATCGACATTTATATTCCATTTTTGTAGTGATAGCTTGTTATGGGAGGGTAAACCGGTTCGTTACGTAACGCATTACGGCACCAGTCTGTCTGTCACGCATACGGCAGCGATAGGCAGGCTCCTCAAATTTAACAATTTCAATATTACATCGTTCAAGTTAGATTAATTTAAGTTATCACTTTTGTCGGGCGTCCCGAGACTACATGTTTTTTTTATTTGTATTCAAAATAAGTTTTACTGGAGATTTATTTATTTTTGTCAAGTCTCTTCCGCCGGACGGACAAAGTTATCCGCCCATTCTTTACTTTTTGAAGTTATAACTTCTCATGGGAGGGTAAACCGCTTCGTTACGTAACGCGTTACGACGCCAGTCTGTCAGGCTTCCCTTTCTCTCACGTTAGATTAGTTTAAGTTATCACTGTCGGGCGTCTCGAGACGCACCGTCTTTTTTATATATTTTTTTGTATATTATATATCTTATATTTATCTTTTTTCTTTTATTTTCTCTTTTTTCTAAGAAAAACATTATCGTTATAATAATGACAAGAAGTACTAAAATTTATACTGCAACATATAGATAGGCAAGACTAACAAACTCAAAGACTTTGACAAAACTTTGACAAAGTCAAAGTGTCGCCAGCCTTTAAGATGGGACAGGAGGAGGAAATAAAGAGATCAATCTGGGGGAATGGCATAGAGGGGAAGCGATATGGGATTGAAATAGGAGGGTTGGACTAGGAAGAAGAAGAAGTGGGCTATTGGAACTCTCACTCATAGCACGAAATACGATTAGCGCAACGCTAACCGTTTCACGCCGATACTCTGTAAGGGCGTGGTTTTTTTACAACCCTACGGATTCGGGTTCCGTACCCTTTTTTTACAACGTAATTTCTAGATTTAATTTTTAGAATTTAACACACTTATTAGTTATTTTGGTTCTTGTGTGTGACATTAATTTAGTGATTTTTTGTTGAGGTGTATGTATCTTACGAATAACTTATTATATTAATTTATTCTTATTTTAATACTAAACTTATACTAATGTAGAGTGTATATGTTACATGCTGGTGTTGTGAGGAAGTGCATGTGCCGTGTGGGCCCTATGTCTATACTTATGTACATTATCTAGTGCCATGTGTGTTGTTTTTTTCCTTTCTGAGCGTGGTATGACGCCGATCCAGCCAGCCCTAAGAGTAATAAACAAGATACTTATTCCAGTTTGACTCTACCACGTAAAAAATACGCCAGTAGGGCATTACTTAATCACGAACACTAAATTTAAAATTCTCGAGCTTTACAAAATTGATCAATCGCTATAAGAAAGTAATTAGAAAACAAAATGAAACATTAGAAGATCAACAATTGAGTGTAAATGCCAGATTGTTAATTGTTTGAATTAACCTGAATAGTGCACGCAAAACTTTAATGCGTCTTTGAAGTTGATACACGTAATTTCGAGCACACAATTATAAGGTTAGACAGACAGAGCGAAGAAGGGAGAACGTTGCGCTGTCGTTCAGCCGATAACCGGACTCAATGACATTTCTTTTACACAACACTCTGTAAGGTAATAAATTGCTTGGAGCTGCGCAAACTCATTGAACTAACTTCACTCCAAGCGCATTGAAGTTTTGCGCGTACTGTATTTTAATTTGAAAGAGTTAACTTTATTTGCAATATTCACAACTAACAAACACGCCATATTGGTCATTGATATAAATAATGCATTTCATTCTTCTTCCATTATCTTCTCTTCAATCTTCTTTCCAGACGACAATCCCGCGGTCGATGGGTAATATGTTTGATTCCTGGTCGATACAATAAGTGACAACCAAGAATATCAAACATATCTCAACGACACAAACGGTGTGATATTACTCTTGAGTCTTCTTTTGGTTTCTTTCTTCTGCTGTATTGAATTATTCTTTAGAGGCCGATAGACTGACGTAATGTTTTATTGCAATAATTAAGCGTAGAAACACTTGCAGTGTGTACAGTTCATATAAATAACTAAACAAATGCAGATTGATGCCTGAATTTCATTTTTGTCAGCCAAAATGAAAATATAAACAGCTATTTTAAATTTTCAGGGATATGATTGCAGTGATCAATAAAAATTTTGGAAGTGCACTAAAATAATTTATACCTATGTTTAATTATTATTCTATTATAACTAGTAACATTACGGATTGAATAATACTGGAGGGTAGTTTATATATATCGATAAACCTAATACTCGGCTTGTTCCGCCATCGTTCGAATATAAAAACGTGCGCACGGGGTGACAAGACAGTCCGATTGCGACTTTCGTCGGGTGCGCACATCGTAATAGCGCCCTAGAGCGACTGATCATCGTGCGATTATCACAGTCTATAATCAAATGTGATTAAATAATTAGATCGACAATCTAGTGTAAGGTGCTTCTTCCATTACTTCGAAATAAATACAGTTTATAAGCACGTGTACTTTATTATTCCCTACATCGCCAGATTAGGTTAAATTATTCCTTAAGTTAGGTTGCCTGAAAGAGATATCTTTAAGCGATAAGGCTGCCTATTGTTTCTACCATGACAATATTGTAATTCTGCATTTTTGAAATTGTATATTTGGTGAGCAAAAAAGTGTTATCTATATATATATCTATCTTAGATTTTTCGATCTGTGCTCGGCTAATAGTAATAACACAAGAGTAATATAGTGTAAGATTATTGTAATGTTGTAACGAGTTTATTTACTGACAGAATAATAATAGAGGTAGTTTGTATCCAATATTCGACTCGTTTCGTCATCGCTCGAATATAAAAGCGTACGGACTTTATAATGAGACAATATTTTTACTGCGAATTTGGGCGGATGCAGTCTCACTCAGACTTCGGTCCAATGCACATGTAGTATAGCGCTCTAGGATGGCTATGATGGTGCGAGAAGTGAGACTTAATTGTTAAATTAGTTATTGATAGTATTAATACGTGCTTACTTGGACTTTGACGCTCTTCCTGGGTCGCAGAGACTCCAGCTTCTTGGCGGCCGCGTCTATGGAGGCGGCGGCGCCCAGCAGCTCGTTCTCGGCTATCACCGTGGGGTCGTCAGGGTCGACCCAATCAGAGCCTACGGACAATTATTTAATTAATATTCTATTACGTTTTCGTCACTATAAATAATGTGGCGTTAGAGGTGAAATTTAACTGATTTAATGAAAAGTTCAATGTGTATATAGTCTGTCTTGTTGAAATAGTATTTTAATTTGAAATTTCAAAATTTCAATGCTAAAAGTTCTAAGGCGTCAAACAGACGAGCAGCACTTTGCTGTCAACAGAACCAACTTCAGCTGTCGACAAAAGCAACTGCTACAGTATTCGACACGCCGACTGCTGTCCACCATGTCGACAGCATTGTTGTAGTGTGCGATGAACGTTTAGGGAGACAGACACAGACAGTAACAAAATGAATTTCGATTTTATTATATTTTTTATATAGAATTTTTTCGTCATTTTAACGCGTGTGATCGCTCGGTCTATTTGAAGTCGACTGACAAGGCAGCGTGCGCTCTGCGCTCATACTGCAGCTGCCGCCATTGGTCGGTCGGCAAAGTGCTGTTCGTCTGTATAATACGGCCGGCGTAACTTGGCAAATGTGAACATAGGCTCTGCGAACTTTAGCGCATGTAAACTCGTGAACAAAATACAATGACCAACGAGTACAAAGCAATGAAAAAATACAGGGATGAAGGGCGACCAATTGTATTCAATGACGAGTCGCATGCCCACTCATCACACGAGTGTACATGCTCTAAAGTTCGCAGAGCCTATGTTCATATTTGCCAAGGTACGCCGGCTGTACTATACGACGCCTAAGCTTTCACTTCTGTCTCACTCGTATTGTATGAAAAGGAAAGAGAGGCAGGCGACCGACCCTTGAGCATCTCGGCGGCGGCGATGATGTCGGCGACGGCGTGCGCGACGCGCCGCGACAGCTCCGGGAAGGCGGCGCGCGCGGCCGCGTCGCCGCCGCACGCCGCCAGCACCGCCTGCAGCAGCGCGCTGTACGCCGCGGCCGCCGCGCGGCACGACTCCGCCGTGCGCGCGCGCAGCTCCTCCGACTCCGCCTGATGCGCCGCGCCCTGCATTCACACATCCACTACAACATCCTATGGAAAGCTGCCATCCAAGTTTACCGAACGAGCTCGACTTGAAATTCTCGCCAGATTCCCAGGATGAAAAAAATCACACATTTTATAACATTAAATTTGTTATCGATCAATAAAAATCACCTTGGAATTTATTTATTTTCCCGGAATAAAAATAGAGCAAAATTTTAAGTTTAAGAATTAGCTATCAATCAGCCAAAACTGCATCGAAATCGGCCCAGTAGTTTTTACGTGAATCCCGAACAAACATAAAAGTCACATTAACAATACCAGAAGTAATTGCCACTGATAACTGGAACCTGGTCACTAATGACGGAACTCAAATGTATTGCGGCATACTCTAGGCTAGGGATGGTCTGGTAGTAGTGGCCATCCAATCGGGCAAATACCCTACCACCTAGCTATGGGTTATTATGTCACCTCTTATGACAACCCGTTCTATTCTAAAAATTAGTATACTTTTTTCATTCCTGCACAGAGAAAGAACTCGGAAGAATTTAGTTTCACAACGAAATCCGATGGGGTTGCGCTGTTATCAGGTTCTAGCAGGACAAGGTCTGCCGGACAACAGAAGAAGACACTCACCTTGCAGGCGACGAGCAGGTCGACGACGGTCTTCCTGCCGAGGTTAGCGGCGGCCGTGAGCTGGTCCTGCTTGTTGGCGTTGCCGGCGGCGACGGCGCGCGCCGTGGCCACCGTCATCTGGCGCGTGCGCCGCACCAGCTCCTCGGCGGACGCGCTCGCCTTCGGCGGGGACGACGACATCAGCACCTGGTGGCGAGTCGACTCATCACTGACGAATCCTTTCTCATCGTCATACTTTGTTTTTTTAGAAAAAAAACCGATCCGACATAATATCATGCAGACGGTCTACGTCAGGGGTCGCTAAATGGCGGACCGCGAAAAAATGACATTTTTCTCATTGACATTAATAAAATGTTGTGTGGACCGCGATGGTCATTTCATTTCTTAAAAAGGACCCCGAGCGAAACTAATTGGTGTCCCCTAGTCTACGTAATGGAAAGTGGTTATTGTTGCCTGTAGACGTTTGTAACAGTAGGGGTGATGCCAACGCGTTGCCAACTTTTACTATGGGATAAAGGGGATGAAATAATAAGGAAATAGGATAGGAAGGTATTGGGATAGTAAGGCAATGAGATAAGGAGGAATTGGGATAGTAAGGTAATGGGATACGAGGATGGGATAGTAAGGAAATGAGAGAGGGGCAGGGAACATTAGGCCAACGGTCCACACACTCATACTAGTAATAATACGATTAGCTCAAAGCTAAACATTTGACACCGATATTCTGTATTCGCGTGATATCACACCGATCGAGCCTAACTTCAGAGCCGTCATCAAGATAACGATCCCAGCATGGCTCTACCACTTGTAACTTAATTTACTTACGCTTTTCTACGTCCACTTCTACACTCACCTCGATCTCTTGCGATATTGCCTCTATGGTCGACTCCAGAGCCCTGGTGCCTCTCGTATGCTCGTCTTCCACCGCCTTCACGGTCTTCAGCAGTGACGTCACGTTCGTCACCATCACCTGAAGCGTTCGAGACGAGGTCAGAACTCAGTTAAACATTTATGACAGGTTCCAACATCTTACTACCGATTAATTTGCCTTAGGGCTGCTTAAAATTTGACCATAAACTCCATATGAGTAATGTAAATTTTCCACCGATGTTGAGGTGAAAGAATTGATGGTAAGATGTAGAAATCCTGCTTCAAAGGTAGACCAAGCAATGGCTGAGTTAGATTATGACTGGTTCGTATTTGAAATTTTGAAAGCTAAAGTTGGTTTTGTAAATATTTATCTATGTTATTATAGATATAAAGACAATCGATAATAATTCTACGAAATTGTAATATTTAGTCGATAATAATAGTTTTTTTAAGGTGGTAATGTACATCTGTCAGTTGTCAATGTCACTCTGACAACTGCGGGCGCTAGTGTGCATTATATAATGCCATAGAGATCAGAGTGCATTGCCATTAGTTTCTAGAAGTTTCTAGAGAATCCTGCAATATCTTTTACGATTAAATTGTGTAATAAAATCACTATATGCAATTGCAATATTTATATTGAATTTAGTCGAATATTAGAGATTGTGTGAACAACGTGTTCGAATTCGATCAGAATATGCATACCCCCCATTTGCCGACATATATAATTGCAATGGTTATGATTTTTAAATAGAATAAACTACCAAAGTTGCGATATTGAAAAACATTAAGAAACCTTGATACTTTCTATTATTTTGTAGCCATACAATGATTTAATCTTTTAGATAAAAATGAATGTTTGTCTGTGTGTCCTTTATAGAGGCGTAAACTATACATTTGATCATGTGATGATGTTTAGCAAAGTTGTTGTGCATGAGCCAGAGAAGGTTTCTGAGTTGGTTCACAATTGGACCCGGTAGGTGGCGCTGCTGTCGGCATCGATTGAAGCTTTTCCGGGCAGGACGACGTCTGCCGGGACAGCTACTTTATGTTATAAAAATCAGCCTTTAGATTTCCCACTGCTGGGCTCGGGCCTCCCACTATAGGTAAACGGACAGTTTACCCCCTGTCACGCTTGTCCAATGTGGGTTAAAGGTTTGATACATTGGTTATCTCGATGTGCAGGTTTCATCACCATGTTTTCCTTCACTGTTGTTAGCACGTGGTCAATGTAACAGTGTACAGATTAGATGAGTGTGAGTTTGGGACGCGTGTGCTAGCCATTACGCTACGACGTGTGCTAGCCATTACGCTACCACGACTTTTACTATGGCTACTATTTGAAGAAATATTAAGATTTCTTATTGTTTTCAATAAATTGACAGTGTGCCAAATCACGAGTGCATAATGATAAATTACAATGTTTAGAATATTTCTCACGAACTAGACTCCGACGCGGCTCGACGAATTTCAATGAAAAATAAAATACAATTTTGAAGATAAGAATCGATTTGCGTCTACGCTTCGTTTCGATACCTTGCAGAGTTTAGAAGAAATTAATATAAAGCCTAAGTCCCGCGCAAACGAACTAATAGCTATAATTGATTATAACAAAAATAATGTATAATTTGATATAAGGGTTAACAAGTAAACTCATGGCCGGTACCTATATCCTACTAATCGTTCATTTGCCCCACTACCGGTCAAAATCTAACATAAGCTCCATACAAGTAATGTCGATGGTAAGACAAGAAGACGTGAAAGAAATAACTTTAAAACAAGTCTTTCCAACACGCCTTAATTTTCAAAAATTGCTTTTCCAGAAATAAACATAAATTAGATGAACTATATATACATTAACAACTGTACAAAACGCCATTGTCAACGTAAAGAATGTCCAGAAGGCTGGCAGAATTGTCATATTGCTTTGCAGGGATTTTTCTCCAAGAAAATTAAGAAATTATGGTCACAATTACTCCATTTAATTTGACATAAAAAGGATATTTAAAAAAAGCATTGTGATAATTAAATATTATTTTACATAAGCTCCTCGTAGCATTAGTTGTCAATAAATATAAAACTTAATGACTTTAAAATTAAAATAAAAACACAAATAAAATATTTATAAAACCAACTCGTAATATAAAATTGTATATCCAATGATCATATCTAATGAACACCTAATCCATGTGTAATTAAAAAAAAAAACTAAAAAATGCTACAACTGAAATCCATAAAGCTTAGGGTTGCCAACTGTATTAGACATTTGCCAAAAAACAAACCAACTGGAGACACCATCTCTAAATAGAAAAAAAATGTATGAAACGACGAAAGCACCATGCTAAGACGCTAGAAACCCATAAGCTTTCAAAATAAAATGAAACACCATAAACAATACATAGATAGATATAATAGGCAAAAGTATTTTATTTTTAGTCTTGTAAAATAAAATAAAAACTTTTTGTCAATATTGGACTTTTTATAAGCTGTGCTGGAAAAAGTGAAGCTGGTTTTGTCTATTTTATATAAATTAGATATGTAATTTCTTTTTATTAATAAAAATAATAAAAATATGTAGATTTGATATAAAAAAGACTTAACAAATTACATATCTCATTGTATTTAAAATAGATGTACAAAATAGAAAGCTTGTGGTTTTTTAAAGTTTAAAAAAAATGTAAAATCAATGTTATGACATTTATAAATAAGCTAGGAAGCTGCAATAGAGCCACTTCGATGACTATGAGACGATAACATGAAAGAATGTTTAATAGAAATGTGTTCTTAGTTCATTCTGAAGAGGTTTTATTGAAAAAAATAAACATTAACATTACAAATAATGCTAATTTTCAAACACATTTCTTTAGATAAGACTTATATTATGCTAATGAAAACGAAAGAGACAATGATATCGACTGGTGTTTAATTTACACATACATAATTTTATCCTGTCGTCAAATTCAAACAAACCAAAACAATAATTGACATGATTACAGATTACAAATCAATTTCGACTGAACTGACACTATATACGCTGTAGTACGAGAAAAAGTTAAATGCGCCCCTGAAGTTCGTACAGATCATTGGACAAGATCACAATTGTAACGTTCGCTCGATCACCAAGTAAACTTCTATGGTATCTCTTTCGCACGACCCACAGTTAGGTGTAAATAATGTTAACACTTTACTGTACTTGCACAAAACTATGGAGTTAACGTCGATTAAAGCGCATTTTAGTTTTGCGCGTACTGTATGGGACAGAGATCTCGCTCCAGTATATATTGTGTATACACATCCACCACACTGCATACTCCGATACTCTAGTAACTTGTATGGTTATAGTCTTATTCACCGTAGAGTAAAGAAAATGTTAATTTCGCTCTGTAGTCTAAAAATTAAACACCAGTCGTGTGTGGTAAACTAAAAACGACAATGATTTAAAAAAAACGACAGTATAAACCATATAAATGACAAAAGCGTTCGTTCACAACACCATGCTTGAAAAATAGCGTGCTCTTCCATTTTTGGGTTAGCTTCAACGCTCCAGTGCTTGAGTTAATATACAACAATATCTCGCTTTACCCGACTACGGTATTCTGGAAAACTATTTCTTTTAGTTTTATATGAGACCACGGTTGCTTGCACTTCACGGTTATTAACTATCGAGTAGTGGCCAGCGTAATCGCACCCCAATTTAAAACTTTACCCCTCTATAACCTCATGTCCACTTATACGGCTATAAGCAGGAGAGTGGAAAGCAAAATGGGCAACGTATGTAAATATGTTGAATATTGTGTAATCGCATTGTCTAATTCTCTTGCCACTTTCCTGCTTGCTACCGTAGAATAACAATGGCATAAGGTCTAGTCTCGTTGTGCCGAATGATCCATTTTAGACATATTTGAAAAAAATATGTAAAAATGCTCAGACGATTAAAATGGTAAATCGAGTCTCCAAAATAAAGCCGGCTAAAGGAAGCTTATCGCGCCGCGCGCAACTCAGTGTTTTATGAAAATTTAGTAATATCTAATAGAATTAGTATGGATAAAGGTGGAATAGTTTCCAGTGGAGACATTACTAATAACCACACAGACGCAAACCACGTGTATATGTAAGTTTACGCTCACAAATTTGTAAAAAGTACATCCCTTCATTTGACGCTTTTATTCACGTAGACTCCGTATGTACTTTTATTCCTCTAAGGTAATACGTTATTATTGAAATTTGATACAGATAAATGATCTTTAGACCAAAAGATAGTGTTTAATAATTTGAAAATTACTTGAAGCGATTTGGTATTGGAAGTATCGATTTATTTGAAACTAAACAGAAACCGTAGTCGAGCAAATTTGTATATTAATGTTTACAAAACAGGGTCGCACCGATTCGTCGTCCTTCCGGGTGACAGCCTCAGACTCTTGGAACCTATCGTTTTTCACCTCATCCAAGACAGTCAGGAGCTCTCTGAGTCGACTGTGAGGTCTGTTCCGTCTCAAACTGTTCTTATAGTCGACTATTTCTCTGATCTTCTTGAGATATTCTTCGGATGTGTCCTTTTTATTGAGTATCGCTTCGTAAAATTGCCACCAGTTATCTATTGAACCAAACTGTTGCTCTCTATTCTTTAAAACGTCTTCGTATATGTTCCACCAGTTATTGGCGTAGTATTCTTCAGGATAAGTTCTGGTTAGGTCGAAAATTTCTGTCGTGTTTTTGACTGTGCTTTTTTGAGTACTATGTACATTTTTACGATTTTGGATATCAACGATGATATTTTTAATGTTATTTTCATTTAAGTTTTCCTTGTTCTTATATTTTCTTATGATTTCTTTATAGTATTTCTCTAAAAGGCACAGTTCCTCGTAGGTGTATTTTGAAATGTCAATCTGCGTGTAAATGTTCAGTATATCTTCAATGTTCACGACTTTCTTTTTACGACTTTCAATTTTGATGTTTGATAAAGCTTTCAATTGCTCGATTAAAGGATCAAAACCTTTATATATGAAGTCTTTTTTGGCAAAATTAATTAATTGTAGAACCATCTCTTCATATTTCTTATCGTACTCGAGATCTTGATTAAGAGATTTGGAATAATCGACGTCTTCTATGAAGGATTGAAGTTTAGCTTTTTCCTTATCACATTTATCTAATTCGGTTTGATAATCACCTATAACTAGCTCATGACCGCTAAACCTTTCAAGGTCACGTCTGGTCTCCTCCATTTTGTCCAAATTTCTTTTAGCCAACGCTTTCCACCATTCAGTGTCATCTTTGAACAATTTCCAGAATTCTTTCTTAACTTCTCTTGTTAAGGTATTTGTGTTACTTTTAATTTCTGGTTTCTTTCCAGGTTTAGGTGGTAGTGGTAGTACATTTTTAACTTCTGGAGTGACTGGTGGGATTGGTGAAAGCGGCTTTTGAACAGGTTTCACTTCAATCTCAGTTGATTCATCTTTCGGATTTTGTTCTGGTGTTAATTGAATTTCCTTTTCTGGACTCATAGAAACTACGTCTAAATTGATCGGCCTAACTCTTTTAACTTTAAATACTGGACTTTTTAGCTTTCCGTCATCGGCCAACCTCGGCTTCTTAAGCGGTATAGTAGTTTGTATAGTTCTTATGGTAGTCACTTTGACATCATGAATAACATCCGTATCTAAATCTTCTATAAACTGTGATATTCTTTTCATTTCTACATCCAGATCGTTTTTAGCTTTAACTCTTTGCAAATCTCTTCTTTTACGCTTTTCGGCTGTATCAGTTAGATCTAAGACAACATCAACGAGTTCCTTAATTTCTCCCAAAAGTATATTTTCACCGTACTTCAAAACACGCCAGTCCATGTCGACCAAACTATTCCTGGCTGCGAGATTGTATTTCTCATTTAAACCATCATCTTTATGTACCTTCTTAGGGTTTTTCATATAGTTTTCTATATAGGCTATTATTTCTTCGCAGTTATCATGGAATATTGAGGGCGATACATCATCATCTTGACTAGAATAGTCAAGTTTGAGTAACTCCTCCTCTTGATCGGACTGAAACATGTCAGTTTCAGAGTCACACGAATAATAATCATTTTTCAGACCAATGGTCATAGACCTGCGTTTATTTTGTCTTGGCAATGTGTTGTTTTTGATCGGTAGGCTCCAACGTTTCGTTGTATCCGACAGACGCTAGAGGTAAAAGATTTGTTTAGAAAAAGTCCAATATTGACATCACATACAAAAATATAACAACACATACATTGACGTTACATGAAGCGTGTATTGACGTGAACAAACATATAGTAAATACCAACTATTTCTAAACTATAACATATGAATTACATTGAAACTTAGTTCTCTTTTCATATAAAATCTATTCAATTACAAAATACACTAAGTTTCACATATTTGCATGTAATTAAGATAAAAAGACCATGCAAGTTAACAGGGAGCGTTTGCTAGTGAAAAATAGTAAAGCTTTAAAAAAGACGATGAATCCATTGAAAAATAAAAGATGTATAAAAGACAAATTAACTAAGAAAAAGATATAGAAGAATAACTATGTATTTTGTATAATAATGCACATTCGTCAATAGTTTTTTAAATTAAGCATGCTGCGCTTTGCTTTTACTACTGTGCAGAGAGCTAGGCTTTACAAATGCAAGCATACGGTATGTATGCGCGTGAGTGGATTTTAAAATTGGTCCTTCGTGCCGGATTAAATACAAATTTCTATGAATCTTTATTTTTGCCTGCAGTTCTAATTAGTTTTTTAATTTTGATGAAATTATAGCAAAAAAATTATTTTGTCATGATTATTATTATTATTATTTTGTTGACATCTACTCTAAAAACAACTTTCACCTACCTTAGCGGCATGCTTCAACCTCTGCATATCGGGATGGGCGACATGCTTTCCGCTAGCGGCGGTGGTGGCGCTCGCCAAATCACGTAAGGCTGCGGCCACGTCGCGAGCGGCGTGCAAAAGCAGCACTTGGGGTTCGGGGTTGCTCGAGCCGAGCGACATCGCTCCCAACTTTACCACTTCGCATAGTTGCACTGAAAGAGAATAGTTACTATTACTCTTAGAACTTATTATGATAGATGAAATATGTAGTAACGTAACGTAAAGACCCTCAAAAACAACTGATAGACGTGGCTCAAGAGTGAGATTGGTGTGTAATTTCTTTTTTATTTCTTAAAGCAATAGCAATTAGCAAATAGGCGGGCCACCTTGACTTGGAATGTAATTGCTAAGCATATTGTCTTGATATGCATCTTCGTCTCCTCCCGTGATTCAATCGTAGGGCTCCGCTGCAGCTTAGGGATGCGGCGTGGCTAACCTCTGCTGGTTAAGTTGATCACTTTGCAGACGAGAGTAACTTTGTTCTAGACCTCATGTCTTTAGGGGTATGATAGTGGAGATTGAATAGGGAAGATGGGACAGAGGTTTTTTTTTTGTAGTATAGGTTCACGTTTGACCATGATCTAGGCGAAGGTATGGTCTTAAATGGAGCATGCATACCTAGATGGCACCTATTCAGGCGAGACTTGAATAGTCATAAATTGTATGTTATAGAAAATACAGACGCCGTCAGTAAGGAGTTCGACTTCTCAACGATACGTATTATGAAAGTGGAAGCAAAGCGCTTCATCTGCTTGATTTTTATTTCCATCATATGCTGGTGGCCTGAGTTGGTAAGGTCCGGTGGTAAAAATGTGAGGGAAGAACTAATTCGTGGTATTCTGCGGCACACTTACCGAATTATATCTTATAGAATCCATAGAAACTAGCGACTCTGCGACAATGATTTAAGTGAGATGATGAGAGTACAGAGGAGTTGAGATCGAAAAGAGCCACACCAAACTTCTAGAAAAATAGGACCACCATACTCTTGCCCCACGCTTTTGGTATTTTCGATGTATAAAAGAATTAGAGTTCATGCAAGCTATTTCTCGGTCAATAATAATCTGAACTCACAGATGGTGGTGACCGCGCTCTGTGCGGCACCCGCGAGCTGCTCCTGAGTGCCGGCCGCGCCTCCCACCAGGGTCTTCGTGTCCTCCACCAGCGTCTTCGCGGTTTTCAAGATGTTCTCGCGATGGTCGGAGAACGTGTCCGTCTCCTTCTCAGAGTGAAGTGTGCCTAGAGGAAAGACGGAAAGATGTATTAAAAAAATATGGTACTAGGGTTTTTATAGAGACCTGAAGAAGCCGGAGAGCTAGGCCTCTCACCCAGGGTGCAGTTGAATGCGTGAGCGAACCCACAGTCCGAGCAGGTGACGAAAAAGAGGAACGGCTAAGGGTTTTGGTGGGTGTTCCCGACCCAGGTGGCAATAGCACTCCTGCGGGTCTGCTAGTGTACCCCAATGTGGCTAACCCCATACGCCCTATCGCGTTTCTCCTTAAGCGTATTTTACTGTGGTCAATACAAATAAAATGTGTGTCAATACCCACCTACGACTGGAGTTTACTCTTTAAACATTAAAAAACATAAGCATGTGCGCAGTGAGAGGAGCCGCATGAGGGCGGTTACGTGAATAACATACAGATATAAAGACAATTATTGTATTTAGCCGATAGAAAATACACATATAAACAAAAACACAGTCACAGAAATATTAATTGAAGTTTAATCTTCACTTCATATAAAAAATATCAGAGCGTCCGACAGATATAAAATAGTAGTTTCACCACCAAAACTCATTTAGGTAAGCATTTTAGTTTACGAGAGGTGAAAATTAACACACAAACACTTAATTTATTTTAATTGATAAAAACGACTTGACCGATTGGGACAATTTTCTTTTTATTTTGTTCCCTCAAATTCAGTGATGGTTGAAAAAGTAAAAAGTAACTAATAAGAATGCTATATTAGGGGCCTTATATGAAAATCGAGACCGAGACACGTGGTGCAGACTTCGTGGGGCCTGTGACAAGTATGGGGACATCAATTATACGTCGAATGCGACTGACCAGCGCTGGCGAAGAGGATGGTGGTGTCGAGGTCCCCGATGATGGCCGCGATGGTGGCGGCGGCGTCGATGCACGCCTGCGTGCCGCGCGAGCCCGCCTGCAGCGCGCTCAGCACGCCCACCACCTAGCAACGTAAAATATTACAGTAAGTAAGTTCTGTAACATAATTCTGTATAAAACTTAAAAAAAAAAACTTAAATATAAATAGAACAACAAATATAAAAAAAACAATTTTGGGGAGTTTCTTGCCGCTTCTTCTCGTTAACAGCAATAACAAGTTGCGAAGCGGTGTACATAGACTTGGAAGTAAAATTAAATTTTAACCTATATGTATGACCTTCAAAGTGTTCTCCAGTGGAACTTATTTTAAATAAAAACTTTTGAATTTGAACTAGAAGTTCCCAATTTGAAAAGGAATTGTGCAGTGAAACAAAGTGTGACGAGGGGTGGGAGGGGTTCCAAATTTCGTGACGTCACATTTCATATATATTTAAGCTTTTAAACACGGAATTTGAAGTACTATTAATTCTATCTGTCGGCACATAGCGTTTAAATTATTAAATATAATATATTCTATCTCATTCTCTTGCAGGTTTAGTCCTATAGATTTATTTTGTTTATTTGTTTCAGTGTCGCTTTTTCGTTCCATTGAGTGTCAAATCACAACGATTCTAAAGGAGTTTCACTTGAAAAAGCCACACGGCTGTCGGGCACCTTTTCGTTGACGATCTTGGCGTGGTCGGCGACGGCGCGCTGGTTCTGCGCGATGGCCGACAGCCGGCAGTGGCCGCCGGCCTTGATCAGCTCCGAGACCCCCTCGCCCAGCTCCACCACCGCCACGCGGATCCTGCGTACGCAACGCGCGTTGCCGATTACATTCACGAGGACACATATCACAGTAAATAGGGACAATAAAAGGTGAAGTGGTGAAGCTTTTTAGATCCTCGATATCATGTAGCAGCAGAGTGCTAACCAAGACAAGTAAAACGAGCCCAAACACGACGGGTCCATCTTGTTTAGTACAGGAGTTCCAATGGCCGCCTTCCGAAAACATGTACTAAATAAATATGTAAACATGAAAATGTTAATAAAATAGTAATAATATAACTGTATAGACATAAAAAAAACTGTAAAGAAAGAAATATAATAGTAATAAGTACAGAAATGTAAAATAGCAAATAGTACATAATGTAATAGAATAAGTATTTTTGAAAACAATAAAAAATCCCTACCCATCCCTTGAGTAATTAGATATAAGAAATAAATAAAGAATAAAAAATAGAAAAGAAAATAAAGACCTCTGTCTTAACACACGACGGAGAAGGCGTAAAAAAAAAAAATGGCCGCCTTCCGACTCCTTCATCAGATCAGCTCCAGCGTATCATATTAATGCATTGTCACGCGATATACGTATGCGTGCAAAATTTCAGCTCAATCGGAAATAGGGAAATTGGTCAAATTTAACTTGCAAGATTCCAACCGAACTTCATACATACATCGATTGCAAATTAAATAAAAGAATGTAAAAAATTAAACAAATAAAAATCATCTAGACCCCGAAAAATATAAAAGAGTAAAGAAAATTAGGATTAAATAAATTTAAAATTTATAGGTATTTCCATTTTTTATGACTAGTATCTAAAACAGTAATAAATTCCAGTAAATTAGTGTTTCAATTTCATAAGGATAAAATTAAAAAGTTTTGGAAATAACTTTTTTTAATTAAACAGTTGTCCTATCACTGGACTTACACAACACAAGAAGCGTTGCGGACGTGTTGTTGGCATCAAAGAACTTATGGTTTAACATACTTTTTTAATACTCTCAAAAATTTCATTTCTTGTGTTATGAAACTATTTTATCAGTAGTATGACATATATTATATAAATATTAGTGTGGTTCTAAATTCAAAACGCCTCTTTACTGAGTGAGTCACTCATTCACTGGTTTTAAGCAACAAACATGTATTTAATAAGCTAGTGATATAAAACTTATTGTTTTACCCGCTAGCAATATCACCATCAAAGTTTAACCTATTCACTGAGTGAGTCACTCACGCGATTTTAAGCAACAGAAGCGCACTCACTAAGCTAGTGAGTTGAACTTACTTTTGTAGATGTTAGCAAAATTTCCATAGAAATTTCATTTATTCACTGAGTGAGTCACTCAGAAGCTGGCTTTAAGCCACAAAGGCGTACTAACAAAGCTAGTACGATTAATTATTGTTGACCTGTTAGCTACATCCCCGTTGGGCGTGGTGGCCGAGGCGCCCACGCTGTCCTGCGCCAGCTGTTCATACTTTTGACACATTTCGTTGCCCAGTTGGACCAGCAGGCTCGCATCTGTCGCGGACTTGGCCGTCTAACATAACCAAAAAATAATAAATAAATTTAGATACAAACATAAAAGCTCACCGCCCTCCTCTGGCTCGGTCACGTACAACGTATGGGAGAGGAACACAGGAGGAAAGTATATTTGCCACAAATATCGCTGGAAGGACAGAGTGGAGGCTGACTTGTCGGAGCTGGCAAACTGCGCAGGACAGAGAAAAGTGGCATGCTCTCGTTTCGGAGGCCAAGACCCACTTTGGGTCGCTGAGCCAACGGAGTAAGTAAGTAAGTACAAAAAAACGTATTGATTGTAAATTTTGTGTTTATTTCGTTTTTATAAGAAGGCTCCCAAATTACGGAGACGAGACTTGGACAATGAGGGCTGGACCCCGAGTGTAATCCAAAATAGGATCGTAACTATTGACGGTTTTGGTAAACTGTAAAGGCTCAATATTGAATCAATTTTTGTTTGACCAAGACTGATTTAATATACGGATATTTGACCATAGTCAGTCGAATGGAGCTTGAGTCGCAATGGCTGAAAGTTAGTCTTGGGACCCTGGGTTGCTCCACAAATTCCAACTCTCTCAACAGGCCATCGAGTGAGTTATGTCGGACATTTCTATTATGGATACAATGATGATGATATCCGTAAGAGAACCAAAGTGGCAGACGTACATAGCTCGTAAATTTACCACTTGAGGTGACAATGGACCGATGACGAGCAGACGACTCCTGGAGCGGAGACTGCTTCTCGGTAAACACGGTGGACCTATTTACTTTCTCAAGGTCGTCGACAGTCTACATGAGCAAAACGGAGGACTAGGGTATGTGGTGCAGCCTTTAAGACGCCTAAGTCTAGCAATGAATTTTTTTTATGTTCTTGAGATATTTATTGCAACTCACCATATCTGTGGCCAACTTGGCTATCTCCTTGGAGGCCCCGACCATACGCGTCTGGTAGTCGACGAACGAATCGGTCTCGTCGTAAGAACTGATCAACGACATTCTGGAAGAAATATGAATTAATTACAACAAGTAAATAATCGTGGTAGCGTAATGGCTAGCGGACACGTCCCAAACTCAAAGGGCGCGGGTTCGATCCTGGCCGGAACGCATGCACCACTTAAGCAGTTTTCTAATTTTAATGTGCTATCCATGCAGGAACTAAGAAAGAATACTAATTCCTGCGTTGGGGCGGCCTGTCGTAAGAGGCGACAGAATAACTCACAGCCAGGTGGTAGGGTATTTGACTGACTGGATAGCTACCACCCCTGGCCTAGAGTATGTCGCCATAACAACCTTGAGTTGTGTTCCGGCATTATTGACCAGGTTCCAGTCTCCCTTAAGAGAGCAGCAGCGCATTTGTAGCACCTTTGGTGTTGCAAATGTCCATAGGCGATGTTAACCGCTTTCCATCAAGTGGACCGTCTGCCTGTCTGCTGAACTCATACAAAAAAAAACTGCCCAGCGACAGTGGTCTGGTGGGGCTGGACGGGCTTTGATATAGGTTTGTATTTTAATTTTCCTACTATTGTATATATATTTTTAAGTTAGGTTTATTTTTAGGATATTTTAGTTTTTGTTAATAGTTCTTAGATTTAGATAATTATTTAATTAATTTTATAATATTGTAATTGTGTATTTTTGAAATAAATTAAACCTGCCAAGCCACTTTGGACGAGCGTGGGGGATATACTGCCTATTCCCCAATAGTGGGAGGCCCGAGCCCAGCAGTGGGATTCTTATAGGCTGCTATTATTCTAACTAAATAAACGGCTGACAATCGCACACATTGCATATGCCCAAGTTAAGCAAGTTACGCTCGTGGTGTGTGGGTAATATACAACGGACTAAGTGCTACCGGTCATAGACACCCAGACCACAGTAAATAACGGAGTTCGCTTACGAAGTTTACTATGCCGGAAATGGAACTCCGAACCCCTGTCGAGTGGCATGGGTTGGGAAAGGCTTAGCTAACTCAACCGTCCGACTTTTTTTCGCAATTTCACTACAGTGTACACATTTTTGTATCATGTCATCAAATATTATTATTTCATGTAAATAGTAAAATGTTTTATCATATAAATAGAAAAACTAAACCAACAATTTCTTCATCTCTCTCTTAAATTCCCAAAAAAGTTTTTGCGGTATAAGTCCGGAACGCTTCTCACTGCCAGTGATCTGTTACATTAACAACTTTAGATTATTTATTTATTGATTGGGTATCTAGATTTCAACTTATGTCGGAGACATAAATACTTTCACTGATCACTCAAACGGGAACAAATTGAACCACCAAACTAAAACACAACCGACACCATGAAAGTAGTAAACAAAATCACGGCCGCGCGCGACGCACGCCTGCCGACCTCGATGGCGACTATCCAAAACTGACTCTGCACTTGCGAAAAATTACTGCAAAATCTTTTACTACAGATCGTTGAAGTAACAAGCAATGACGTTGTACTCACACTGTTATCATACACATGTTTTGTGAGTCTCCTTCCATACATTCTCTCTACATATCCCTACCACCTTAACATTAGTTTTCAAAGCTCTCATTTCAACTGCATTTATCCTACTTTCATGCTCCTTCTGCAATACCCAACTTTCACAGCCATACATTAGTCCTTGAACCAACACCCCTTGATGGACAGCGAGGCGTGCCTTTATAGACACTCTCCGGCTGTACATATAAGAGTTTAATGCTATTCACCTTCTCACCTGCTATTACTCTCCTTTCAATATCATTTTCATGGTTTTCGTAGTATGCTTTTACTAATAAAGTATATATTTCCAAACCACCAACTACATAGGTTCATAAAAAAGTTGTGTGTGTTGGGTGTCAGACAATGATTTTCTAGGGTATTTCAATTTCTAATTCAAATTCAAAGGTTTTTATACAAAATAAATTCCACTGGAGAACACTTAAAAACTTAAAAATTGATTTTACTTCCTAGTCTATGTACACCGCTTCGTGACGTGTTATTGTTGTTAAGGAGAAGAAGCGGTAAGAGACTCCCCAGCAACATGTTTAGCTAAAAACTGATTAACTCAAACTTTTTATAAATAAATGCTATTCAGAAATATGTTACGCAATTACTTTGCGAAGAAGTAACGGAGTTGACAGAACGACAGAATAAAATGAAATATTTTTTTATCACAGTTATAATAATGACAAGATGTACTAATCTTATACTGCAACATATACATAAATTCCATACAAGCTTGGCAAGATACAAAATATAGTATAAGAGGTTGGAGCGAGCTGCTATGTAAATGAAGTTTTGTCATTTAAGTATTCTTCAATAGTGTAGTATCCCTTTTTTAGAAAGATAGTTTTTAATTGGGTTTAAATTTTGTGAAAGGCAGATCTAACATTTCATTCGGAATCTTATTCGACCCCCAAGAAAGAGGACAATACTTTTTGCAATCTAATGGCGTATTTTTTTTCAAAACGAATCGACTGAAAAAAAATCTTTATTTTTATCGGTGTTTTGGGGTTCTTCTCTATTATTTTCTCATTGACCCCCAATACTAACTTCAGGTTCGTGTTCAGCGGAAAAAAACGCCTGAAAATCACATTTAAACACCTATCGTTGTCCTGCGTTATTTTTCCAAGAATATCCTTATATCATCGATTGATTCTCTCGGTATATACAGTCGTGGTGTGAAAATGTTCGCAAATTTTCAAGATGATTCATTTAACGTTCCGCGAGCTCATGTTACCTTTTCAAGCTAATTCACACAACTGTTCTACAGAAAATTATGTTTAACTATTTGAGAATGTCAAGAACACAGCTACTCGATACAAAGGAAACCTGGAAATAAATATAAATAATTTACACCATAAACTAAATTATAAATTTTGGCGTCTATTTTGCTCAAAGGCTAAGTATTGCTATTCAACGTGGTAACGCCGCCAGCCTTTTGGGAACGTTCCCGGTAAGTGACAGTGGTTTGGGACCAATATTTTTATTTTAGAATATATAATTGTATTTTAGAATATATTGTAATAAGTTTTGTTTAAATAAAAAGGCAAAAGCATAAGAAAAAATATATAAATAAATTACAATATTTGTTTATAATTTAGTTTTATTAATTACTTAAAAAACAAAAAAATACAGTAAAGTGTAAAATTACTTATAATTGTTTGATTTTCTATCCTGTCTAAGATATTTTTAATTAAATTATAAATACATCTAATTATAAATTAATAAATTATAAATTAATATAAACTAAAATATAAATATAACTAGACAGAAAAAAAACTATAAATAAAAAATAGACTCCAGGTCGCTGTCGGCGGGGAGTGCCCAAAATGCTAATTGTCTAAGATTGTTTAGATACATAAAACATTTTTATTAATTTCAATATTTGTTAAGCATAATGATTATATCCTCTTTGTTTATTTTTCTCGTTTCTAATTTTATAAACGTAACATCAATTAAAACGTTGGCTGTATCGTTTCTTGTACTCGTGCAAGCAAAAGTCGACTTTATGGTGACGAACATTTTCATTCCGCGACTGTGGCACACACGAGTGGCGAATTAACACGCGGTTTTTTGTACGTCGCCATGACGTAACCGACTGCCGGCCGGTTAGGCCGTAAACTCTAGGAATAGCCTAGGCCGCCGGTGCCATTCCCGCTATATATAAACAGTGAAAGCGCGGTTAAGGACACGCAAATAAGCAATACTTGTTTACCGAAAACCTGTACGACAAGTTCAAAAGTTTTTACACGAGAATGTTCCATTGGAGAAGAATTTTAATTTGAAAATCAGTAACTTCCTATACTATGTACACCGCTTCGCAACGTGTTATTATCGCTGTTTAACGAGAAGAAGCGGCAAGAAGCTCGTCAGCAACACGTTCAACTACTTGATTTGTTTGGGAAACATACAATAATTAATATTCTTAAATATAAAACACAAAATGAATACATATATCAATCAAGTTTCCACTATAAAATTAATGAAGACGTGAGTGGATGAAGGTGATATGTCGCATATTAGGTTATTTGCTTTTTTTTTGCGTAGGTGAATGTTATAAGTCGATACCAAATGACTACAGACCTTAGACCATAGATATAAGGCATATTTAAAAAATAAAAAGTTGCTAAAGGTGTTAAGTTCAGTTCAGTTTCAAATAAAAGTAAAACTTTTATCTCGATTTACTCAGAATTGGAATTATGCGACTTATCACCTTCATCCACTCATGTCTTCAAATTATATAATAAAAATAAAAATTGGCTCAAACAGTTGATTACAAAAAAAAAGAAATATAATTATACGAAAATTACATAAAATGTCTATTTAATTTACTTAGGTCAATATTGAACAAAATAAAAAGAAAAAAAAAATATACAAATACAAAAATCTTTTACTTCATATTTATCTATTTCAAACTCCTTTAATACAGAAGATATCATACAATTATTTTCCGAAGAATAAAACAAAATTTGATAACTTAGGGCACTTGTTACTTTTGACAATGATAACAGCCCATCAATGTTTCATGTGTCGGGGTAGCGTAATGGATAGCGCACCCGTCCCAGACTCTAAGGGCGCGGGTTCGATCCAGGCCGGAACACATGCACCACTTAGTCAGTTTTCTGACCTAATGTGCATATTGTTACAATTACCACGTGCTAACAACGGTGAAGGAAAACATCGTGATGTCAAGATAACCTAGATAATGTGTCAAACCTGCCAAGTCGCCTTGGACTGGCGTGGCGGGTGTACTGTCCGTTCCCCCTATAATAGAAGGCCCGAGCCCAGCAGTGGAACATTTATGGGATGCTATTATTTATATGTATCTTTATAAATTATAGTCTACGTGTCATTCTGATGTGTAAGCTATATTATTGTAAAGTTTCATCAAAATCCATTCGGTAGTTTTTGCGTGAAAGAGTAACAAACATACATCCATATACGTTCTTACAAACTTTCGCGTTTATAATGTTAGTAGCATAGGATGCCTAAGAGGCGGCCAGTATTCGAACCTGCGCCTTTCGAGTTCGGGACGCAAGTGCTTTAACCATCATGGTACAACCCTTAATTTACATAAATAACTTTTAAAGTGTGCAATAATTGCTTTTAATCTCAATGACTTGAACACCACATCAAAATTGAATGAATCGATTGCATTACCGTTGGCAATGCTCCAATCGCATGTAAATTAAATCCGGTGCGTGTGTTAGTGAACCCGACGGTGATCTAACTAGCTACAACTAACCTATATATAGACTGTGATTGGTTATTTCGTCTTTTTATAGTTCAACGGGAAAGTAGAGCTTGATTGAGCGTCTACAAAATCTCTGTGTAAGATTCACATTCGTACTAGGATAACACTTGAAATTCCCGCGGGATTCTCGAGCCACAAAGTACCGCAGCTATAGTTTTAGTGAAACCTGTGTCGGAATATGTTATCAGACAACAACAAACCACTCCTTAGAAAATTCCCGCGGGATTCCCGGGATAAAAAGTAGCGCAGGTTTTAAGTCTCAAAATTAGCTGTCGACCAGCGAAAATCGCGTCGAAATCGGCCCAGTAGGTTTTACGCAAATCCCGAAAGAACAGGCAAGAAAGCTAAAAAAATGGTATTGTGTTTTCCATCGTTTTTATTTAACTTCCCGGTTTCCGATTGAGTTGAAATTTGGCACACATTTGTATATCGCGTGACAATGCAATAATATGGTGCCATGGAACTGATCTGATGATGGAGTCGGAAGGTGGCCATAGGAACTCCTGTGCTAAACAAGATAGACCAGTCGTGTTCGGGCTCGTTTTACTTGGCTTGGCTAGCACTCTGCTGCTACATGATATACAGGATCTCAAAAGCTTACATTATTTAAAATAGCTTCAATAAATACACACGGCACGTTTAGAATTCATAATATTTCTGTAAAATTTAAATATACATAATTACACTAATTTATTACAATACATATGCATAAATCCAGACACATTTATAGAATACCAATATATACACGTATATACGAAAAATACCAAGTCATGGTAGAGTAATGGCTAGCGCGAGCTCAAAGGGCGCGGGTTCGAAACCGGCCCACCAGTCACTTTTCTGATCTCATGTGCATATTGTTACAATTACCACGTGCTGACAACATCGTGATGCAACCTGCTTATCGAGATAGCCAATGTAATTACAACGATAACAAAATATCACACATTTTGTTTAATAAAATTTTCTATCGATCTGTGAAAACACCGGTAACATACATACATATTGTAATGAGTTTTCAATTGAGGTAGACAATAAGATTTTTAAAAAGGTTTTTAAATGCAATGCATGCAATGCTTCTGAGATACTGGATATCATGTAGCAGCAGTGTTCTAGCCAAAACAAGTAAAACGAGCCCAAACCCGATGGGTCTATCTTGTTTAGTACACGAGTTCCTATTGCCACCTTTCGACTCCATCAGCTCCATGGTACCATATTATTGCATTTTCACGCGATATAGGTACATATGCGTGCAAAATTTCAGCTCGATCGGAAACCGGTAAGTTGGTCAACTTTAACTTGCAAGATTCCACCCGAACTTACATACATACATATATCTATTGCAAGTTAAATAAAAGCTTGTAAAAAACCGGTTATAGCAGATAGTTTTAAACCGGTTATAGCAGATTAGTTTTAACCCGGTCATAGAAGATTACTTTTAAACCGGTCATAGCAGATTTCTTTTAAAGCGGCCATAGATTACTTTTAAACCGGTCATAGAAGATTACTTTTAAACCGGTCATAGAAGATTACTTTTAAACCGGTCATAGCAGATTTCTTTTAAACCGGCCATAGATTACTTTTAAACCGGTCATAGAAGATTACTTTTAAACCGGTCATAGCAGATTTCTTTTAAAGCGGCCATAGATTACTTTTAAACCGGTCATAGAAGATTACTTTTAAACCGGTCATAGCAGATTTCTTTTAAAGCGGCCATAGAAGATTACTTTTAAACCGGTCATAGAAGATTACTTTTAAACCGGTCATAGCAGATTTCTTTTAAAGCGGCCATAGAAGATTACTTTTAAACCGGTCATAGAAGATTACTTTTAAACCGGTCATAGCAGATTTCTTTTAAAGCGGCCATAGAAGATTACTTTTAAACCGGTCATAGAAGATTACTTTTAAACCGGTCATAGCAGATTTCTTTTAAAGCGGCCATAGAAGATTACTTTTAAACCGGTCATAGAAGATTACTTTTAAACCGGTCATAGCAGATTTCTTTTAAAGCGGCCATAGAAGATTACTTTTAAACCGGTCATAGCAGACTACTTTTAAACCGGTTATAACAGATTACTTTTAAACCGGTTTCCAAGCTCATAAATGAAGCACTGACCTGTGCTCGGTGAGGCGCGCGATGGCCCTGGCGAGCGTGTCGAGCAGCGGGCCCACGGCGCCGCGCTGCGTGCTCAGCGAGCGCACGCACGCCGCCAGCTCCGTCAGCGCCGAGCGCGCCAGCGCCACCTGCGCCTCCACCTCGCCGTGCGCGCTCACCGCCTGACACCCCACACGAGAACCACCACGTGAGACATGCGGACGGAGATACTAATTATTCGAGTGCCTAAATAGGCCTTTCGCCCGAGGTTGACACTCTGCTTTTCATTTCGAATATAAGAAACTATAGTAGAATTATTTTGTCTGTGCAGTTTGGGTCATAAATCAAACTCGGCCTCAGCCCGGCTAGGGCGGTGAGCATGTTCCGCGGGCGCAACGCCATTATCGATAAAAACTCATTCTTATCAAAGAAAGATTATCATTCTTATAAAAATCATTATTATCTTTTTTGCTGTTAATTTTAAACTTAAATATAAATATACATATTTATTTTTGATATAACTTGTTACATTCTTAACTTTTGTATTTATAGTTGTTTAATACATAGATACTTAATAATTTATTTTAAATCATTATTATTCCTATTTTAATACATACATTGTTTTATCTAAAAAAAATTTCATTTTTATCACTAACCCACAAAATGACAAAATTAAATACACTATCTTCTTCGGAACTCTTGCCTGTTTTGAAAATGAACTGTATGGACATGTGCTCAAAACATTTTGAAGCAAACTCTGTTGACAAGGGTATATGGTACAAAACTTTGCAAAATAAGCTTCCAAACAATCCATGGTTTGAGGACACACACTTCTATCGAGAAATTATTGTTGCAGCTTTTAGGATAAGGTCTGGCCACATTCCAGTTAACAAGTTTTATCACATGATAGGGCAAAAATCTACACCTCTTTGTGAGCACTGTAACATAGTAGAGGATATCATGCATATTGTTCTGGAATGTGGCCAAACCCAACCAATTAGAAGGACATTCTTGCCAGACTCGTCACTGCATAGTGGAGGAATAAATATTATTCTAAGCAACCCTTTGAGCAAGGAGGCTGGATTATTATTTAAGTTCATGACTAAAATATTTAAAAATAGAGTGAGTTAAAGTTAAGTTTAATGTTATACTTAAGCTTAATTAATATATTAAAAAATGTAAATTTGCCATCACCTATGAGGCTGATATCGTCACTAGTGACGAAAAGTCTCAATAAAAAATAAAAAATAAAATACACTATCGATAACGCTTATCGACAACAATAATGCGTAATCACTATGTCCGCTCATAAGGCCCGTGAGTGGAAGAGAGAGCGAAATACTCCGATTATTTATGACTCAAACTGCACGGACAAAATAATTCTACTATAAATAAAAACTGATAAGCTAAACAAACAAATACTTATCTAGTATTATCAGGCGTTAAATCCATGTCTCCATATATTCAATATATTCTTTGGTCTAAATTGACGACCTGACGTAACATATGAAACGTCGAGTCAATTTATTTTTCTGTGGCATTCTACCAACCAGTATCATTGATAATATTAAAGTCTAAATTAAATAATAATTTAGTGAAAAGTTATTTACAAGTATGAAATGATGTTACGAAATTAATGACATTTTCCTATTACAATTTATGTCGCGATTTAACAGTGGTTATAAAAAGGTTGGGACATGAATCGCATATATTATCTATGGTTCGTATAGGTTTCTAAATTTTTAATAGCAGGGAGAATTGCTTCCCAGGGACGAAAAGTTCTATTTTCATCCCTGTTATTAGGCAATTTCAAGTGTACTTTCAGAATATAAGTAATGAAATAGTTGTTTTCAATATGTTTGCTCAAGAATGCATTTACGAAGCCGATACACATTATTCGAAAGTTCATAATTAGGCACCGTACTCTAACCTCTTCTACACGCTATGCGGGTAAAATAGGTATTTAGGTGAAAAAAAGTAACAATTGCACGGATGAGCATTACGAGAATAAACAAACTGAATAATCAAACCTCTTTAGAAGAGCTTATGATCAAGACATTCGTCTCACTTTAATACTATAGAGATAATGAGATGAAAGAGGTAGTTCTAATTTTCACCACGTGCACGTAGGGAAATTTGCAAATACGCGCACGAATTTTCATACGTCAAAGATTGTTGCGATTTATGTTCGTTTCATCGCCCATTATACTGTTTTCTCGCAAGTTTGTTGAGAAACTTTTTATGAGACACATGCGGAAAAGCCCTCGACTTGGCGTGGCCGTTTGTACAAGAGTTTAGTGGTTGGAGGCGCCTCACCCTGGGGTTGCCGGCGGCGCCCTTGGCGGCGAGCACGAGCGCGGCCGCCGTCTCCATGACGGTGCGCGCGTGCTCCAGCAGCGCGCTCTGGCTCCTCGACTCGGTGATGTTGGAGGCGGCGCCCGTGCTCGCCGACACCAGCGGCTCGGCGTACGACACCTGCCACCGCAACAACTCATAGTAAAAGCAGCCAAAATTTCATTTTGAAACAAGTGTTCTAGCCAAAAAAGAACAGCGAATTCAAGCCAAGTAAATCACAAAAATTACTATTATACATTGTTACTATGCTATGGTATATACATGCTATGTATTTAATTTGAAAATAAATTAAAGGAAAAAATATGATATTAATTAATGCATGCTATATTTTCTTACATCGTTTTTGGCATAAGCTAAAAGGAAATCAAACAAAAAGAATATGCCCAATGAGGTTTGGACAGTTACAACACAGATATTGCCAAATATAGTAATTTATGACATTTTATTTGGAACAAACTTCAAGATGTAGAAAATATTTTTATTATTATTTTTAGTTACTCTTGAAGTCGGTTTCTTTCTTTTCTTCTGGATGGAAAATGTTAATAAGTCACTTGACACATGATGTCCAATAACAATGAACTTTATATGGGACCATTTCGAAGCTTTACTGAACCCAACGCAAAAAGAATATAAAAATTAGTTTAGAAACAAAAAGGTTATGGCTACTGACTGCCTACACACAAACTACTCCTTGCAGGAATGAGGAAAGAATTCAATTTCCTGTTTCGTAAGAGGCGACAAAACAACCCACAGCCCGTCTGGATGGTCAGGTACATGCCTCCCTTTCAGTCCATGGGCGATTTGAACCGCCGTCTGCCTGTCTGCCACACTCATGCAATAAAAACATTGTGTGTACGTGCAGTTCACACGCAGTACAAGTAAAATTTCAGAGACTATACTCACAGATAATTCTTCCCTAACATTTATGAATATAAATATAATCCCTTTAGTATACATCCGTCAACATATTATAATTCAAAAAATTCAATCTAAATTACACTTCAAACCACTGCCATAAAGTTCAAAATTCAATGCACTGTTACGCACTATATATAAAAGAATATTTGCCTTAAGTATATACAGAAATTCATATGTAATCTTTTAAGTGTTTAAATTGATGAATGAATGAAAATTAATAATAACGGGTAAAGACAAATGTGCTTTATTTCAAACTAGAGTTTATCCTGCGTCTGCGCCGCGGGTCAAACTCTAGTGCCTATTACTCGTTTAAAGAGTAGGTGGTACAGGTTACATTGTATTTTTTTTAAATGTATTTGCCCCCGGAAGATTTACCTTATTTTATATCACAAACTATCCCATCCCTGTTTATATGTAAACTACATAAATCACGAAGTGGACAAAATGGACCAAGTGGACGAAATAGACAAAAATCACAAAACCTATTGTACGGGTGATTAGGGTGCACTTTAATTTCTCCGATCGGATAACTACGGTTTCGAGTAAAACAAACGTGTGTATGCTTCCAATATTTATTAGCGACTGGCTGCGGTGGGGGGTTACAAATAAATAAATACTAAGGCATTATTACAATATAAAATTGCATTAACACCTATCCTAGTTTTAGGGATAACCTTTACATAAATATATCCCATTATCTAGGATGAAAAGTATCCCTTGGCCACCCTCGGTATTTAAATTATACATATGTACCGATTTTTAGGCCAAATTGGTCCAATAGTCTCTCCGTAAAAGAGTAACAAACAGAGAGGCAAATATATTTTTATCCCGGAAACTATCCCATTTTTCGGGATAAAAAGTATCCTTTATTATAATATTAAAAACTTCGTTTAAAAAAACCGACTTCAAAAACTAAAATGTATAAAATAACTTATTTCTAAGGCTATTATTATTAATATATATTATCTAAAACATCTTAAAGTCGGTGCTTAGTAATTTTCAATATATAGTAATTTTTATATTTTACTTTGCACCGACTTCAAGATGTTTTAGATAATATATATTAATAATAATAGCTTTAGAAATAAGTTATTATATACATTTTAGTTTTTGAAGTCGGTTTTTTTAAACGAAGTTTTTATTTTTATTTCTTACTTTTTAGTTTCTAGCTATGTATGGGTGGACCTACGAATGGTGCCGCGCTTCTTAAAAAATATAGGTCCCAAGAAACGGGAACAAAAAAATGTTCGTAAAATGAAAACTACTGGGCCAAACTATGTCAAATTTTTAGGGGACCACATGGCAGTTATTCCGCGTCGAACAAAAAAAGAATCACGTAAATCGGATCATAAATGACGGAGTTATCGGTGAAAATACATAAAAAAAAGCAAAAAAAAAAAAAAAAAGATTCCGACGAATTGAGAACCTCCTCCTTTTTTCTTAGTCGGTTAAAAAGGGATTAAATAAGGTTGAATATTATGTGTTTATCTCGTTTTAGTGTCACTTTTTCGTTTCATCGATCTTCAAATCACAACGATCCTGAAGAACTTCCATTTCATAAACAAGAATTATGTGAGGTGTGTAAGTGGATTATAAAACATGAGGTGATGAGGTGATTGGTGAACTGACCAGCTGCACGACGGCGTGGCCGAGGTGCTCGGCCTCGCTGCGGGCGGCGCTGCGCAGCGGCTCCAGCCGCTCCAGCATCTCCGTCGCGCTGTTCTCGATCTGCTCCGAGTACCCTGACGCAATCGTACAGCGACTTATTCACTCATTCACATGACTATTGGTCGACCACAATTATTAATGTCAAAAGACTATACTTCTATAAGCACAGATTTCGCCAAGGCAACAATAGACAAAAGAGTATATATGCGTGTGTGTGTCAAACACATGGTAGTGTGTGTAATTGATTTTATATATTTTTTATGAATAACTAGCGGCCCCGGCAGACGATGTCCTGCTCTGCAAAAACCGAAATCAAAATCTAGGACCCAACCCCAGCGCCACCTACTGGTTACAATTGTGGATTTAAACCATCTGGGAACCCACTCAAACACACAAAAACAAAATCACTCCAGGTAATTAGGAGGATTCGAGAACCCGATCTCACTGCCACCTACCGATTCCAAAGTGATAAAAAGTCCCATGTCCATCTCCTGGTTCTAAGCTACCTCCACACCAATTTTCAGCCAAATCGGTATAGCCATTCTTGAGTTATAAATGATGAATAGATTTTTTTTAAAATATTAGAATACGTCGTTTTTCTCTATATAAACTATAGGCGTGCGAAATTTCACACTCCTCCATTCACGCAATTTTCGTAACAAAGGGTATAAAGTTTTTACTTTCAATATAATGATAAAATTCCCACAAAAAAATAGAACTTATTGATGAATGTAAGAAAACAGCATTTAAAAAGGATGTAAGATAAATAATCGAGAGTACAACGCATCGTCTTAGTTCGTACTACCGTCCCGGGTGATTGCGCTTCCTCTCACCTTGCAGGCTGTTGGCCTTCCTGGACACCAGCTCCTGGCCCACGGCCTGGATGGCGGCCTGGTCCAGCTCGCGCAGCTGCTTGGCCAGCGTGTCCAGGGCGGCGGCGCACTCGCGCTGCCCTGGAGCCTTCTCCCTACAATCAAATTGCATACTCAGTCTTGGTTACCTGGACAATGCTAAGGTTATAACTGTGTACCCCAAGTACGTGTCAAAATCTGTCTTCAGTGATGCATCTGTGAACATGTTCAAGTCTTACATGTTTTCACGGCAATGGCGTGACTATACAAACACGTATAAAACAACTGCACGATTCAATAACACGTGCAAAGTCCGTCACTATATCGCTCATTGAATCTACGTCTTACTCGTATCATAATCCTCGCTTGACTGCCCCACCCCTCCGTTCGGGCATTGCTTTTTTACAATCGACTGCTTAGACTGAGTTTTTGCAATTAGAGAATAGACTATTGTCTAATTGTAAATTTTAAACACGAAGTAAAGAAAAGAACTCCGAATGGCAGGCAGGTGTGCGTTTGCCTTCCGTTCGTGTTCGAGCAGCGTTTACCTGATGTTGGTGACGAGCGCCTTGATGCTGTCGGAGACGGTTTTGCTGTGCGCCGCCAGCGCCTGCCACTGGCCGCGCTCCTGCGGCGCCAGCGCCAGCGCCCGCGCCGCCTCCAGCATCGAGCACGAGCCCGCGATTATGCTCCTGCCGGCCAACGATCCAGTCACGGTTACAGGCTGGCAACGGGGACATCATCCTCGGGCCCCTCGAGGGAAGGGCCAGAATGCTGGCATAAGGCCTGTATCTAGGGTGTGTGGTACCCACTAAACCCGAACCCACGTCCCATTTATAGCGCTTTTGCTTTAACGTAATATCGGAACCAAATTCACAAGTTTTATGTAATTTAACTGTTTAAGAAGGAACCACAATTTTGTTCTAGAGTGTCCACACACGGCTAATTGGGAAGCACCACGAATTTGTGGTCAAATACAGATAATTGAAATGAACTTTGAACGTTGATACTTTCTCCCTCTAACTACATAGAATTTGTATAAGAGTAAAATAGACGATAAAATTCTCTTGGTTTTGGCGCAGCAATTAGTGATAACAGCTGGCTGATTATGGACAAAAATAATATTAACTTTTTACCCTCAAAAGGGTTAACTTGATTTCTTAGCAATTTGACACATTTTAAATATGTAATATATTGAAATGGATTTTCAGTGTTACCACACTGGATAATAAGAGAGATGAGTACATAAGGGGATCTTCGATGGGAAAATTGAGAGGAAGAAGATTAAGGTTGTAAGGGCAGGGAGAAGGGGCGAAAGTCACTTTCCAAAAAGAATGATAAACTACAAGGTGAGTGGGTACAAACGTAAAGGTAGACTAAAAAAGAGATGAATGGATTGCGTGAAGGATGACATAATGACTTGCGGTGTGACAGAGGACGTTGTTGTGGTAGTTTAGATCCGTTTTTACTCGAACACTTTTATGGGACTTAACGAAATACGTGTTAACTGCATAAGGTGTATTTTTTACTGAGTTTAAACTAACAACGCGACAGTTGAAATAGCAAACAGCCGTATGTCAGAATAGAGGAGTATGGAAGGATGACATATTGTCACGAATCCGAATGCTTTGTTTGGGAAAATTTAAAGAAAAGCCAGGTCCTAATTCAAAAACCCCTTTAAAATAGTAAAGGGGTTTTTGGATTAGAAAAAAAGTCTATCTTCTATCTCAGGGGTTAACCTTTTTTTTACATATAAAATTTTATTAAAATTAGATCAGCTATATACAAATTTCCATTCTCATTCATTTTGGGATTGGGCCTCTCCATTAACCGGTAGAAAGAACAGTATACCCGCCACGCTTGTCGAAGGCGGATTGACGGGTTAGACACATCCTTTATCTCAATATGCAGGTTTCCACACTTGTAAAAATATTAGCACAGTCAGTAAACTGTTAAGTGCTTGGATTTGAACCCACGTTTTAGAATAGACTGCATTTCCAATTAAGATACCACGGCAGACATATAGATAGATTCATACCTGCCACAGTCCAATATGGCTTCCTGGTTGTGCCTGGCCTGTGCCGATATTTTAGCCGGCACGGACGCGAACTCTGGACTGTCGGCAAACTGGCACAGACTTCGCACAGCATCCTGCAGGGGTCCAGTGGCCGAGGCGCAGCGGGCGCGGTTTTCCTACAAAAAATTGATATCAGTCGGTGTACTACTGGCTAACGTAATGCGGGAGCGTCAATATCAAAAGTTGCTCTATCTCGCTCACACGTCATCCGTCCCGTTTTATCCGTACAGGAACGGAGGAAGAAAACTAAATTCTGTTTCGAGGTTGTCCCGAGTGGATAGCCAGCACCACCCTGGTCTAGAGCATGTCGCCATAACGACTGAGTTCTGTTCCAGCATCAGTGGCCAGGTTCTAGTTTCTCCTTCAAGACCGAAAGCATTTTGACAGCACCTCTGGTACTGCTAATGTCCACAGGCGATGGTAAAACCACTTTCCATCACAGTTGGGCCGTCAGCTTGGCAATAGAAAATAAATTTAAAAAAAAAACACTATGTGATATCGCACCAGTTTCCAAAATATTCGATCAGCACTCGACAGTGGATACTGCTTTCCATCATCTGAAGTGTCATTGAACCTGTACTGTACCTCGCTGTAGTCGGCGTCGAGCGCCTTGATCTCCTTGACGAGCGCGGCGGTGGAGTTGGCCACGTCCTTGGCGGCCTGCACGAAGTGGCGCTTGGCCTGCGGCTGCGCCGTGCGCCCGGAGGCCACGCGGCACGCGTTGCACAGCGCGCTCGTGTGCTTGGCCACCACCGTCGCCGCCGACAGCACCTGCTGCTGGTTGCTGGACGAGTCGCAGAGCGCGCGGCACGCCTGCTCGATGGCCACCGCGGCGCGCGCGAACTGCGCCTGGTCCACCAGCCCCGGCCTGCCCGCCACGCTCGTCTCGTCCGACACCGCCACCTACACGCCACAACACAAACACGTCAACATATTCAACCGGTATTATAGTGCGAACAAAACTTAAATGCGCCCCTGAAGATCGCACACGTCGAACACAATATAAGGTCCGCTGGGTTGTTTGTGTCTCTTGCTTGGCTACTTCCCGCATTCGCATGCCATCTCTTTCGCATTACGCAATATCAGGCACATCAAATGTTGCCACTCGAGTGGACAGTGCAAGTTCATGGAGCTAACTTCGTTCGAAACGCATTTTAGTTTTGTGAGTGCTGTACAAATACTTAGTAGTCGAAAGAGAGCTTCTAAGAGAGATCCTGGGTCCCATAAGAAAAATGTATGTCCCTTGGAATATTAAAAAAAAGGCCTTATCAAAAAGAGTTGATGTGTGAGAGTCTGAGCAAAGTAACGAAGGTTCTAGGAATTAAGAAAGTCTATATCTTCTCTATGACATGGGGTCGTTATAATACAATAGAAAACAAAATAATTTTGATTTGAGAGGTGGGCTATCTGCCCGTCTGCTGAATTCATGCAATAAAGAAACGTTTCCGGTGTCGGAAACTCTCCATCGGGTGGGCTGTTTGGCGTTTAAAAACGTGTTCGTGGTAATAGGGCCTCACCAGGTAGGCGGCCTGCGCGGTGCACTCGACGAGGCCCTGCACGGCCGACGCCACCGTGGCCACGGAGCGCGCGAACTGCTCGTGCTCGCTCCTCTTCACCGCGCTCGCCATCCCGGACATGCCCTCGCCTGCACCCAGGACAAACCCACATTCAGTCAATAAGCAACAGCCAAATTCAAAATAAGTTCCACTGATGAGCATCCTTTAAAATGACATATATGTGAAATTACTAATTATTCGAAACAAACTTGTATCTTTCTTGTTATTCTTAACTTATTGGACGTGAACTTACTCTGCTAGTGGTATGACTGTCGC
Source organism: Dendrolimus pini (assembly GCA_949752895.1). Taxonomy (NCBI): domain Eukaryota; kingdom Metazoa; phylum Arthropoda; class Insecta; order Lepidoptera; family Lasiocampidae; genus Dendrolimus; species Dendrolimus pini. The sequence continues at coordinate 482,349 of OX457152.1, forward strand.
TTAATGTTAATTGAAGCACTCACTGAGCGCCTTGCTCTGCTCGACGACCGCGTCGAGGCAGGCGAAGTAGCCGAGCTCGGTGAGCGGCTGCGAGGGCGCGCCGAGCAGCGGCCGCGCGCTCTGCACCGTGCGCACCGCCGCCGCGCACTCCTTCTGCCCCGGCGCCGCCTCCGTGCACACGTCCACCTGCGCCAAGGTCAGGGGAGGGACGGATGACAATGCACGACTGTTAGTCAAATCAGATGACCCACGACGAACACATCCGATTCTACACGAACATTCCCGAACTAGTTTTGAACGGAACAAACGAGGGAATTCCGCTCACCGCCTCAAATGTATTGTTGCTGCAAATTGCTAATGCGCTGGAGAGCCTTGTCAAATTAACATTCACGTGACGTCATCCGCAACTCGATATGTACGCGTACTCGCCGGCCAGTGATGCTAACGGCACTGAGTGTTCGGCTACGGTTACGTCACCGAAATGGCGGCCAGGCGCAATAGCGATTTGCGGGGATAATGCAGCTGCGGTACAAACCATACATGTCTCCTCGCCTCGTTTGAAGTGGTACTGTTACTTTTACAAACATCTTCGTCATTTTAAAATCGTGTACTGCCCAACACCAGTATAATTAGGTTGAGGAGCGAGATGGAATGCTCCTCCGTCTCAAAGAAAGATCTTCCAGCGAGGCTACTGTCGTTCTTCGCAGGCCTAGACCCATTTCAAACACACAAAATGGCCTCCTGGAAGATGGGACGCTAAGGGGCGTCCCGTCTTCCAGGCCACCAATGACATGACGTGACGGATTATGTCATTAAGTGCTGCATACTTCTTTTACAAAGTAGATAACTAGAGATTAACAAAAATGACAATTAATTGCATAAATCTTACCAAACGGTTGATGCTGTCGGTGACGGCTCTTGCGGCGGCCGCCAGCTGGTTCTTGGCGTTCGGACGATTCAAATCCTAAACGAAAAAAAATAACATTCACAGCATTAGCGTAAAAAATCTACCGGACCATTGTTATCGGTTTCAATCTGATAAACGGTGGTTTGGTTTTACTAAGAAATCTCGCCGGCGTCAGTGCAGGACGTTGTAACTACATTTTTAGTGAAAGTATTTTGAATCACTCCCTGACCTATCCCCCGGAACTGTCATACCTTCACGCCTCGCTTTGTGTGAATATGTAGCTCGCTCGATTAGCAGCTAAGCTACTGCTTAAAAGTAGTACCTTAGCGAGTGCGGTTTCCGAATCAAGTTATACACACAAGAGAAGAAAAGGAAGGGTTTAGACTCACAATTATTTTTTAGGGCAGGAAAAAGTCTGCCAAAACCGCTAGTTCATTAATATACAAAAAGATTGAGAAAAATGTCACTGTTCGTATGATTATTATTAAATTGTAAATTCCCACCTGACTGACAGATTTGGCCGTCCCGAGCAGCTTCGATGAGTTGACAGTGACAGACTTCATCGAGCTCACCATCACTGTCTGCGATTCCATGTCCTGGAATATCAAACAAGGGAGAATATATACGTATGATTTGGTTTTTCTACCAAGGAGTTTCACATTACGAGAACAAACAAGCTGAATAATCGAACCTCCTTGGAAGAGCTTTCACTCAATACATGTTTTTCCCGTAACCTAGAACCTGCGTGTCTTCAAGTCTCGTGTGAATAGGTATCTTCTAGGTAAGCGTGTTCGATCTTAGACAATGTCTCCGCACAAATCGAGCGAGATAGTGGTCAAACGCGAACCTATACGTGATTTGACGCCATTTTCATATTGGAAACGTAAAAAATTGTTACCACTTTCCGACCTATACTTACGTTTGTTTCATCACCTATCGTAATGTTTCTTTTTATTTTATTTATTTATTGAAAAAAATCCAACAGCGCATATCAATAATACAAACAACAACAACAAAAAATACTTACAATGTAGGGCAATAACAGGTTTTTCTGAATTTACTTGTGAGCAAACGAGCGAACTAAAGTTTAAAAATGCAGTAAACATATACATAAGTGAATAAGTATATACTTAGGTTTAAAGAATTTTATTTCTCATAAGAACAAGTAGTTCACTTACAATGAGATTAAGAAAATAATTATTAAGTAATAACATAAGTCTTAACACTAATGTGGTCCTATGCAGTCTGCGATGGAATTATGTTGTGGTTTATTATGTTTGTTTTAATAAGAGGTTTTTTAGTTTTATCTTGAATAAGTTTGTATTTTTACATTTTTGTAGGTCATCTGGTAATTTATTAAATAAGTGCACACCCTCAAACATAATGTTTTTTTTCCCGTAGTTTGTTCTTGGTACACTTAGTTGAAATTGCTTTTTCTTCCGGATATTATATTTATATGTTTTGGCAGGAAAGGATAGCTTGGAGTGTATATTTTTATTAGCTATCTTTTTTATTAATATGCAGGTATTATATGTGTATATTTGAGAAATATTAAATAGGTTAGTTTTAGAGTATAAATATATACTTACATACATACAGAATAATAAATAATTAAAGTTTTCTCGCAAATGTGTTGAAAAACGTTGTATGACACATGTGCGATTGTTGGTTTCACCGCACTAGTGCCATAAGAAACCTGTAACGAGTGTTCTGTGATACGGTGACCCTGACCTCGGTCCTGCCGGCCATCTCCATGGAGACGCCCATGAGCCGGTTGAAGGCCTCCCCGAAGTGGCGGCCGCTGTCCGCCAGCGCCTGCGGCTGCTCCACGCTCTGCACCACCTCCGAGGAGGCCGAGTTCAGGCCCACCGCCGCGTTGTTCAGCTCCGACTGCAGTTCACTGTCCAAATTCAAATTCAAAATAAGTTCAATTGGTGAACACTTTTTGAAGGTCACATACATGTAAGTCAGAATTTAAATCCACTTCCTATTCTATGTACACCGCTTCGCAACGTGTTATTGCTGCTCAAAGGGGAAGACAACAAACTCCCCAGCAACATATCTGGCTAAAAAAGATTTTATCATTAAAATTATTTGTATATTTTCTCAGGCTCCAAATTTTTGTCGTCGTTCAACATAGAGTTTTTCTTAGGCCATGTTCAAGTTAAACAATGCAATCCTGTCCATAATCCAGATCCAGATATAAGTCCTAAAAACGCTGACCACAATTCCATTATGACTATTATTGAAGTATTTATTCACATCCAATAATTTTATATTTTTGTGTTAAGTCAAATTTTATATTAATTTATGTATAATCTAGTTTATTTTTAAGTATTTAGTTAAGTAATTCTCATATACCTTATTTATTATCCAGTCAAATTTTTATACAGTATTCTGTGTTTATCTCTTTTTAGTGTCCTTTTTTCGTTTCATCGAGTTTCAATTCACAACGATTCTAAGGTAGTTCCGCTTCAAAAGGTAACATATTAGCTTTGTAAGAAACATGTCTCGCGATGGCCCCAAATAGGTGCAGTTCAGCAAATGCCAGACACGAGTGGTTTTCAGCTGCAACCTTTTATTTATTTTTTGTTTATATTACCAAGAGCTGATAAATAAGCAAAAGGCCCATCTGATGGAAAGTAGTCACCGACGCCTATTATTTGTTTATGTTTATGGCTTGGCAGCTAGGCCTTTAAGCCAGATCTTAGTTTACAATATAGCTTCTTCATTTTCTTACGCCTATGTGTAACACAGCTGAACTGTAGGCAATCAACTAATGCCATTCAACGGAGTTCTTGTGACAACTCAAAAGGCCACATTTGACTAAACAGTTCACATTTCTCACAAAACACATAATTACTACTCAAAAACTATCAATATCCTACAGCTATTGTTCATTTTAGGGTAATTTTACACATTTTTTGAAAATAAAACTGCACAGCACAACATCACCTTTCAGTTCCCGCCAAAAACCTCCCACCGACGCCTATGGAAATGTGCACCACTAGGGATGCCTATCAACGCGTCCCAGACCCTGAATAAATTTTATATAACCAGCCTTCAATGCAACTTGCATCAATTTAACAACTAATCTTCATCATTATTGACGCGTTAAATCCCAGTTGCGTTCCAAGCGTCCACGTCGGAGTCCCGGGTCCGCTTTCCTACTTTTCCTTCTCCATTTCACGCGGTCGGCATCCCTAATTCTGAGACTATATATCACTTGAAATTAATTACTAGCAGTGTAGTCTCTTACCCGTAACTTCTGTCAGAGGGCGGGAACTCTCCCATGTTGAGGATGTTGAGGGTCTCGTTGATGTTCTCCATCGCCAAGTCCAGTTCGGTGTGAGATGGAACCGCCTCCATTGTCTGCTCTAGACCCTGGACGATAAAGAGAGATCATTTAGCCTATGGGAGCTGCACACGTCTAGTCATCGCAGCGAACAACGAACTACTGGCTAGCGCAACGCGGGAGCGCACATATCAATAGTTGCTCTATCTCGCTCGCACATCGTCCGTCCCGCTCTCATATTTTGCTATTATACTAGCAGTACGACTTGTTAATATTTGTACTTAACCTTTAAAAGGGACCAAATTTAAAATAATTTTGTCCATAATCGGCCAGCTACCATCAAAATCGCCGCGACAAAACCAGGAGAATTATATAGTCTCTTTTACTCTAATACAAATTGTATTTAGTTAGAGGGAGAAAATATTAGTTCAACGTTCGTTTCAATTATCTGTATTTGACCACAAATTTGTGGTGCTTCCCAATTAACCGTATATGACAGTTCGAAAACTTTGTAGTGGTTCCGCCTTCAGGTTAATGTTACCATTTCCAAAATAAATTAGTATAGTAGTGTAAATACCTTAAGTTACCACAATTAATTATTGAAGATGTCATAGATAAATTTGGATTCGTTTAGTAACTAGAAAACGTTTTATACTCACAGACATAAGCGAAGTCTTGTCTTACATGACGTGAATGAACATTCTATTATTTCTCTTTGGTGGAGGTTGGTGCTAAGGTGTAAAACCTTCGTATTACATTTGTTCACTTCAGTCTACATCAGCACTCGACAGTGAATAACTATTCTCTGCCATTTGAACTATCATTTAGCCACTACCTGTGGCTGCTACAAGCTAATGAGAAGTTAAGTCTGTACAAGTATTGGCGACTTCGAAGGGGGGACCCAAAAACTTCCAGCAAAGAGGACGAGAATCAGGCATACCTGTGATATATCCTTAGCGATGGACACGATGGACGCCGTGTCCAGCGGTTCCGATGTGCTCAAATAACTCTTGACAGTCTCCACCAGGGTCAGAGACGAATGGAGGACTTGTCGGCTCGACGAGATCATTCTGAAGACATAGCAAAGAGAATGTTGGCATAGGTCAGCTATTCCTCATCGGACTGCATATTGCCAAATAATCACGAAAATTCTAAACACATAATTGCAACCACGATATCTCGTATGAGAAAGGTGAAGGTATATGAGAAAACATAAGGTCTGTCAGTAAGTAAGCAGGTGAGAAATTACGATCAAAGACTACTAGCTTTATATTTCGGCGATACTGCCTTTTGCCTACTAGTCATTTTACAGATAGTTGATACATTGGTATTATCGATACATTTAACATTATTATTTTATCACCATTTATTACTTAAATAGTTACCGAACAACAGTCGAGATGATATCGAGGGCTTCATGACAAATTGGCGTACAGACAAAAATGCAGTTTTACATAAGGGACAAAATTGTGAATTAAAAAAAAATTGTTTGTTGTATAAGGCTGAACTTTGGAATATCCTTCTTATTAGATACACTCGCATACAGGTAAGACTTTCTAAATTGTAACATGCATAGTTTTTAATAAACAACAAAAAAATTCCATTTTTGCGTGTACGCCTATATGTAATGAAACCAGAGAGAGAGAGAGAGACAAAGAACAGCCGAGATGATATGGTTGTAACGGTTAGTTGTTTCTTTTAATCAAATAATGTTTGTGTTAAGTACACAAGGTGTTGACAAGGCGCGTACGTCGTAACTAAACCAATTGGCAAGTGGCACCGTGTTGGCGATACCGACCTGTGCCTGTGCGGCGCGTCGGGCTGCAGCGCGGCGCTGGCGCGCAGGCCGCCGGCGAACTCCCTGAGCGAGGTGGCGAGGTCGCCGCCGGCGCGCGCGCAGCCGCCCGCCTCCGCCACGCGCGCCGCCGACACCAGCTGCGCCGTCGCCGACGCCGCCGCGCGCGACGCCTGCTGCATCGACGCCGACGCCCACTCCGCCTGCACGACACACGCCACCTTACACCGTGCACCGTCCGGCTCGAAGGACCAATTTCTTTTTGGCGATCAAACCGTTTATAAAGACCATGCCTCTTGTTTAAAGAGCACGCATTAGTACAGGTTACATTGTATTAAACTATACTATCTCCCGGAGTGAAAAGTATCTACGTCCGTTTTCGATATTGAAACCACATAATATGTACAAAATTACAACAAAACCAATAGTTTTTCTTCAGATAGACAGACCGAGTCACTACCGATTTTTAAAAAATCGGTATTAATTAATCTATATGGCAAGAAGCAGACGGTCCATCTAATGAAAGGTGACCGCGGCCGCCTTTAAACGTTTGCAACAATAGTAATGAAGCAAACGCATTTCCAGTCTTCGGGAAGAGGTAAAGGAGGTGGGTCAGGAAGCATGGGACGAAGGGATCACCAGACAGGAGGAAGGGAAGTAGGCCTTCGGAACCCTGACTCATGGCACGAAGCACAATTAACTCAAGAGTAACCACTTCACGCCGACACTGAAAGCGTGACACCACACCAATCTAGACGGCCTTTAAGAACTGTAATCAAAGTGACGACTCCTGGCTCCACCACTTTCAAATGTAGTATCGCGGACTGATTCTCACACTGACTGTGTGAGCATATGAGTATTTGAATGAAAAGAAAAGAAATTGGGAAAGTGACAAAAGTGAAATGCGTCCTTGAAGTTCGTACAGAACAGAATTATAAGTTACACAGACAAAGTGAAAGAGAGACTGTTGCGCTTTCATTAAGCCATTATGCAGATATGCGTGCCACCTCTTTTGCTCAACACACTGTGAGGTGTAATTAAACGTCAACATTACATTTACAGCGGCGTTAGCTCACGGAACTAATAATAAAGATTTGAATGAATGATAAACATCGCCGGCTCACCGTCTGCCCGGGCAGCGGCCTCAGCTCGAAGGCCCTGGCGGCCTCCTCGAGCTCGTCCAGCTCCGCTTGCAGGGAGCGGATGATCTCGGCCGCGGCGTCCAGCTCCAGCCCCTTGCACGAGATGCGGGCGCGGCTCACGGCCGACCTGGACAGAGAGAACAAAGTAAACTCATTATACTATGGTCTAGACTCTAGAGTCTGTTAAACCTTAGGCTGTAGCTTCATTTTACTTACACAAGAGCTTAATTAGGTTTTTAACATATAATAATAGTAACAAAGAAACTAAGAACTTATAGTCTATAGTAGGGCCAACGAGAAGCGATACCAAATGTAAACAAAACCAATGCAAGGTCATTAGAAAATACAGGGGTGCGTAACTTTTTGAAAGTTGTATTATATATTTTAGTAGACAATTTATTTATTAATATGTTATTCTAAAAATGTAACAATTAATATAAAGAAATTGAGTTGAAATGAGAATAATAATAATGTTTATGGAAATGAGGATAAAAGTGAAACATTTTTTTAAAGAAATCATTGTTTATTCAGTCTGACGCCGATTGTTCTGAGTCTGTAGAATCAGAATCTGTAACATGTATAATAAATTTATCCATCACGTCATCTACAATAAAATCAAGTTTGAAAAACTTCTCTTCTTCTTTATGAACGTGCTCCACGCATTTCTTCCACGGATCAGGCGTGACTTTCGCCATACCCTCACTTAATAGTGCCTTTACTTTTGCAAATTGAAACGTAGTATTGTTTCTAGCTACGTGCCCCTTTTTTTTTTTTTTTTTTTTTTTTTTTTTTTTTTTTTTTTTTTTTTTTTTTTTTTTTTTTTTTGAGGCGAGGGAAAATGCTAACCGATTTACGCACTCTCTGGGCCGTCACTAGGAAACGGCACGCATCCATCGGGGGCGATAACGCTAGCAATAGTATGCTTTATTTGCGCTCCGCCCGCGATGGATTACACAGAGGAGTGTGGAGACTCCGAGCGATGTTACACGAGCGAACAACCTCAATACCCACTAAAAAACCTCTCCTCCCGTCGACCCTGCGCTTTGTTGTGAAGGAAAGACTGAGATATAGAACATAGTTACGCAACAGTCGATCCAGCGCAATAAAGTGCCTGGAGTGTGCCCTGGGAGAACACACCCCACTTCGAAACGGGGGCTGAATCCCTTGCGTTGCCTAGTAGCAAGGGGCCCCTCGTACCGGAACCTAACTCAGGGAGGGAAGTAACGCGCGTACCTGCCTCGTCGAGTGCCAGCTGAAGGCCGGCGGCCTCGGGTGACATTAGCGGCACGCGCTGAAGGGCTTCGCTCCCTGTCCCTTTCTGCGGCCTCTTTTAGAGACATTACAGCCTCACAGAAAGAGACCGCAGACTCCCAGCGGTCGTCGCTGTGCAACATGGCCGTTACCAAGTCGCCAAGCGATCGTACGGCTCCTACGTGTGTCTCGAGCTCGAAACGCTGAGGCGTCCATGCAGCGCACTCAACAAGCGTGTGTAACGCCGTATCGGGTGCGCCGCATTGGCGGCAGTCCGGGGAAGGCAAGCAGCCCACAATGCGAAACAGATACTGGTCGAAACAACCGTGTCCGGTCAGTATCTGAGTCGTCCTGAAGGTCAGGGTTCCGCTGGTGCGGGTCACCCATCTCTCCAGCTGCGGCCTGATTGCATCCACCGTATAGCCGCCGGCCACAGGGTGTTCGAGGTCACGAGACCAGGCGACGAGGCAGGAATGAGTTTCCCGCTTCCTGACCGTCTCTAATTCGACTTGACAGAAGGTCAGTCCTCTAGCTAGGGCATCCTGCCGGGCGCGACGAACCCTGGACAGGACGTCTGCCTGGAGAGGCCAGGGCAGCTCGCCTGCCAAGAGAGTCGCCGCCAACCACGACACTGTGCGGTACCCCCGTATGGTCCTCACGGCCAGAACCCGCTGCGCGCGGTGCAGCAGGGTTCGGTTGTGGCGGTGAAGCGAATCGGACCAGACGGGCGCACCGTAGAGTGCCATACTCCTCAGGATGCCGGAATAAAGCTTCCGCGTCGCACCCCCCGGCCCCCCCACGTTAGGAAGAAGCCTGGAGAGTGCGCCCGCGGAATTCACAAGTTTGGGAACTAGCTGCTCAAAGTGCGCTTTGAACAGCCATTTCCCGTCTAAAACTAGCCCAAGATATTTCATCGTGGGCCCTACTCTGATCGCCACCCCCTGAACTGTAACGGACAAGTCCGGGGGAGGATTCCGGAATTTCCTATGGAACATGACGGCCTCCGTTTTCGCGGGGGAGACCCTCAGGCCCAGCCTAGCTATTCGATCTACGACGATCGCCAACCCGTCGTTGGCGACGTCCACGGATTCCGCAAAAGACGCGGCGCGTGCCGTGAGTAGGGTGTCGTCCGCAAAGCAGATCAGCCCTACTCCGGGCCGGACCGTCACCCGAAGGATCCAGTCATAGCCTACGTTCCAAAGGATAGGCCCGAGGACCGATCCCTGTGGAACGCCGCACGCGACACGTCGCCGACCTAACACGTGGTTGGCGGACTCACCGCCCTCCCAAAGGATGTGCCGATCTCGCAGGTACTCGCCCAACAGCCTCGTGAGGTACGGGGGGACTCCGTGCGCGCGGAGCCCCTCCCTGATCGTCTCATGAGGGAGGCTGTTAAAGGCGTTCGCTATGTCTAGCGACACTGCAAGAACGACGTCCTTCGCTTGGACGGCTTCGTCCGTCAACGTTCGCAGCGTCTCGAAGGCGTCCATCGTGGAGCGCCTCCGCCGAAACCCGAACTGCGTATCTGATAGCCCCGGCTCCACAGTGTCTAGATGCTTCACAAGCCGCTCCGCCAAGATCTTCTCGAAGACCTTGGCGACCTCGTTCAGCAGCACTATGGGCCTGTAGGCGGACGGATCGTTGGGAGGCCGACCTCCCTTTGGAAGTAGGCACAAACGACCCTCTTTCCATTGCGACGGGAACCTACCTGCGCGAATACAGGCTTCGAAGAGGTCCCGCAGCTGGCTGCGTAGGTGTTTTGCAGCCAGGAAGAGGAGTCGACCTGGAACCCCGTCGGGTCCCGGTGCCGTCTTCCTGCCCCGGAGCCGGTCCAGGGCGACGTCTAGCTCCCCCTCGGAGATGGAGTGAGGCTCCTCGTCCGTGGGGGTGTCGGGAATGGGTGGACCCATACTGGGGGGAGTGAAGTTCCCCGGATCCGGGAAGAGCCCATCGATAACCGACCGGAGCACCTCGGGTTCGAGCGTTTCCGTGACCGTGGATGTGCAAGGCCGCAACTTGTTGCGGGCCCCACGGTACGGGCGCCCCCAAGGGTCCCGATCGAGCGTCTCGAGGAGCTCGGCCCGAGCCCGGGCTTTCGATCGCAATATTGCAATCGAAAGGGCCTTTCTGGCCTCTCTAAACTCGCCCACGAGTCCATTTTCCGCGACGAAGTCCGGAGGACGGCGCGCCCTGCAGCGTTTGAGCCTGTGGCTGATGATGCGAACTGCCTTTCGCATCTCGCCCAGCTCCTCGGTCCACCAGTGGACCGATTGCTTGCACGGAGGCTGCCGCTTGGAGACGCGTGGCATCGCAGCGTCGCAAACCCTCGTCAGGGTCTTGCGCATGTGCTCTGCCTGCGTATCCAGATTCGCGAAGTCGGCTGGGTAGGCCCAGCTTTCCGAGAGTGCCCGCTCCTCGGCCTGCTCCGGATCGAGCTTGGTAAGGGCCCAACGCGGGAGGAGAGGGGGGCGACGGTGAACAGGGCTCGGACCGGAGGAGGGGGTCGTGAGCTCAAATCTGATGTACCGATGATCAGAGAGCGACTCCACCTCCTCCAGCACCCTCCATCCGGTCACTCTGCGGGCGGCCGCATGAGTGACGAATGACAGGTCGATGATCGATCCACCCCGCGCGCGCACGCAGGTCTGGACCGACCCCTGGTTCAGTATGGTCAGGCCGGCTTGAAGAGCCCAATCCTCGACCGCCCGACCCCTAGGGTCCGTGAGTACGTTTCCCCAGGAGAGGTGCTTTGCATTAAAGTCGCCCATCACGAAGATCGTTTTGGGCGACAGTCTGCGTACGGCGGCCCCGACGGCGTCCAAGTGAAGCTCGAACTCCGCCAGGGGGCGGTTGCGCGAAAAGTAAACGCCTATGACGACGATACTCCCGCTCTCCGCCACAGCATAGCCCTTTCCTCTTTCGAGACATGTAAGCGGTGTGCCGGACCCGGCTCTGGCCACCACCGCTACCATGTCATCGAGATCGCCCACCCAGTTCCCTGAAGGAGGGACGTAATAAGGTTCACTTATTACGGCTAAGTTCGCTTGCCACTCCGCCATCGCCTGCAGGCACAAGTCCTGAGCGGTGGGGGAGTGGTTTACGTTAGCTTGAAAGAACGTCGTTACGGGTGTACTAGGCATTGGAGGTGTCCATTGTCTGCACTCCCGATTTGCCGGTACGTGGTCTCGCCCGTGAGTGGACGAATTGGCCCCTCACGTAGGGAGGTTGGCAGAACCTCGCCAACGTGGGGTGGGCCGCGTTCAGTCCCCCCGCCGCGCACGCCGCGCAGTGGGGTTTCCGTGCCGTGCAGTCCGGCATCTTGTGTCCGCTTTTACCGCAGCGGAGACACAAGTTAGTCCGGTCCGGGCACGTGTCCGGACAAGTTTGGGTGCCGTGACCGACGTTGAAACATCTGTAACAACGTATCGGTCTGGCTTCCAGTGCTTCGACCCTCGCCGAGGTGAAGCCGACCAGAAGGTAGCCCAACCCGACGATGGTCTTGGCGGCAGCGACGGGGCACAGCACGTACGATGCGCCCAATCCGCCCGGTCCTGCACCGATGTGCTTCGTGAGCACGTCGTCGCGCCGGCAGTTGCCCGCGCGCGCGATCGCGTCACGCAGCCCATCGACCGTGACTGAGTCGTCCAGCCCTGAGACGTAAAGCTCCCCACGCTTTACGGGGCGGACGACCTCAGCCATCCCTTCTAGGGCCCCGCGCAGGGCTTCGGCGACGCGGTCCGCCTTGGCCGCGCTCTCGGGTCCCGGCTGGAACTCGAGGAGACGCGCGTCCCTGGCGGTCCGCACCACCTTCAGCCCCTCGCGGAGGCCCATGGCGGTGATGTCGACCACCGTCGAGGCCTTTGCGAAGACCTCACGATAGCCGACACCCTTCGCGGCCGCTGCCGGCAGCAGTCTAATAATGACTGCGGCCGACTTCGGCTCGCGGAGAACGACGGCAGGCCTCGCGGCCTGCTTCCGCGGTTGCTGCCTCCACCCCGTCGGTGGGGCAGCAGCTTGCACCTGGGGGGGGGGAGGGGGCCCGTTGGCCCTCGCCCCCTTACCCTTTTTCCGCCCCACGACCGTGGACCACGCCCCCCCCTCGGGAACGGGGGCGGGGGCGGGGGCCACGGGCGTCGGCGGCGGCGCGACGTACGGGGCGGCGTGAGGGGCGCGCGCCACGGGCGCCGGCGACGGCGCCACATACGGGGCGGCACGTCGGGCGCGCGGGACGGGCGCCACCGATGGCGCGGACGCGGGGGCCATTTGCCGCCCAGAGGCCGAAACGATCGGGGCGGGCGCCGAAGCGAAGGCCGCCGAGGCAGCGGCGGCGGCGCGGGCCGCCCTCCTCCGCTTTCGGAGCGTTCGCTTCACGCCCCCCCTGTGTTTTTTCCTCGCGGGGGGGGTCGGTGGCAGTGGGGAGTCTGCCACCCCGGCGGCCGGGGCCGCCACTACCTCCATCGGGACCGGGGTACTTGCTTCCCCCAGACCCCGGCGGACTGCAGCGGCAGCCGTGGCCGGTTTGGGCCCTCCGGTGGGCTTCGCGAGCGCGCGGGGAGTCGGCCTGGGTGCCGGCGCCCTGCCTCCGTCGGCCGCAAGCGGTGGACGGAGGGTCGGCGCGGGGCCCAGCCTGTCCTCTATGGCGGCGAACCTCGCGTTGATGAGTGGCGCCACGGCATCGAGCACGACGCGCACGAACGCATCGTACTCAACGCCGCCGCGCCCGAGTGGGACGGACGGCGGCGCCGCCCCGTCGGCGGGCGCCGCGGCCGGCTCCGCCCCGTCGGCGGGAACCGGTGTCGACCCCGCCACCGCGGCGGGGGTCGGACGCGATTTTTTAGTCGCGACGGGCGCGGCGGGCGATTCCGAAATCGCCGCCACCTCCACCGCGACCGCCCGTGCCTTCCGCTTGACGGGCACGGGGGGCGGCGCCGCCACGACGGCGGGCGCCGGCTCCACGGCCGGAGCGGAGGCCTTGAGGGCCTTGCGCATTTCTTCGAACTCCTTGCGATAGGAGAGATTCTCCTCCCGCAAAGAGTTCACTTCCATGCGCAAACGCGCATTCTCGTTGCCGAGCTTCCACGCCTCGGTTTCCGGATTCCGCGTGACCAGCGTGTCGACAATGTCCGACACTCTGTTCGCGGCATCCTTCAGCCGACGCACGTAGCCACCCTTCAGATTGCCCGACGTCTGGGCGATCTGAAGGATCTCGGCGACCTGGGCGCTCGCCGCTAGGCGCAGTTCCCCGGGGCCGAGGGCCGTGATGTCTTCTACGAGGGCGGCGCACTGGCTAGCCGCGGCCAATTTGGCGTTGGTTGCCTTGCGCGCCTTGCGCCCCTTTTCCCCCCCCTCAGTGCGGAGGAAGGCCTCCGCACCCGCGAGAACCGACGCGGCCGACGCGGTCGATTCGGTTGCGCCCCACGTGGGGCGCAAAGGCGAGCGCGCGCGCGCTGGGGTGGACGCACCCGACGTAGGGGCCGAATCGGCGTCGCTGCTCCGGGACCGGTCCCAGAACCGTGACCTCGATCCGGCCGCAAATACCGGAGCACACGATACAGGGGGCACAAATGTCCCCGAAGACGAAGCTCGCATCGCTGGACCCGCCGCCGAAGACGACGAACCTGTGGACGCGAACGCGGACGAAGTTGCAGTCGCCGAAGACGAAGACGTTGACGCCGCCGCCGTCGCCGCCGTCTCCGCAGTCGCTGCACACGCAGGCGCCGACGCCGCGACAGCGACTCCCATCCCAGTAGGGAAGGAAGACGAAGGGGTCGCCGCTGCCGCGCCTACAAACTCCCTATTCGCGACCTCGGTCGATAGCGCGAGTGAAGCTCGCGCGACGACCGGGGTCGTGGGACGGCCGTCCCCGACGTTGCGAACCGCTAGGTCGCAAGCCAGTGGCAGAGGCGCAAGTGAGGCCTGCGCGCTATAGGCCACCGTCGTCGTGGGGCGACCGCCCCCCACCGTCGCTGTTCCGGCCGCCGTGTAGACGATTTGTCCACAGGCAGGCGAAGCAGGGCGGGAATAATCGAACGCGCGAACGGCACCGTCAAGCGCACTATCCAGAGACTCTGGAGTGCTACCTGACAGCGGCGTACGAAAGCCGCCTTCGTGCCCGTCGCTCCCCTGCACAGGTGAGGCCCATGCAGAGGTCGACGGCGTCCCGAAGGCACCTACGTCTATGTCGCTCGCGTCGCTCACGGCCAGGTAGATAGCCGAGTGCGACCCGAGCGACGAGCTCCTAGCTATATCCAGGTGTGCGGCCCTACTTGCCGCACGGCTGGATGGGGGCCTACGCGTCACGGGACCTTCCGGTGGCCCCATAACGTTAGTCCTACGAGCGGGGGCATCCACGGTGAGATCCACCACGGACGCCGCCCTGCCTAACAAGACAGGCGCCTCAGGTGCCGCCGTGATAACGGCAGCAGCCGGGCAGCCTGGACGTGGCCCGGCGGCAGATTTGCTGCGCCGGGCGAACGATGCTAACGGGACCTTCTTCCTACGCGTCTCGCCGATCTCCGCAGCCTGCCAACCGTCCTTGGCCTCCAGGTGGCCTCTCTTACAAGGCGCACCTGAAAGCCCAGGGGGTGGTTTTGGGTCCTGGGCATCCATTGCTGGATGCCCGCTCCCCGTGCGAAACCAGCGACGCGCGCGGGTGTACTTAATGTACAAAATAAGTCGTTAAATGTTGCGCAATATGCGCCAAAGCGCGCGAAAGCAAGCGAAGAGAGTAAATCACTCACCCGAGCCAAAAAACTGCGATTCGCGCCGGAATCGAACTAGATATCACTGTACACTGACACTACACAACTATATTCGCAATTTATCGCCTTTTTGGAAAGAAAAGGCGCGACAAAAACTGCAAAATCCAGGAGAACAGGGCATCTGCGACCGCCTCGCACCAATGCCTGGCCGGAACTGAGCTACGTGCCCCTTTACATCAGCCCAAATCAACTCAATTGGGTTTAATTCACAATGATAGGGAGGGAGTCTTAGTACTTCGACGCCATATTTCTTTGCCAATTCGTCTACGACATATAATTGATATTGGTTCTTCACCATTTTTACTCTATTTAATAATTGTATTTTGAGTTCCTTTTCATCGAAACTGATATTTTTGTTACGAAGCCACTGCTGAATGTTAGCCTTCAACCATGTTGAGCTGGGTGTTTTTTCCTGTCGCCTAGAGTGGTAAGGCGCGTCATCCATGACGACAACTGCATTCTCGCCTAACTTGGGCAATATCTTCTCAAACCAGTTTTCAAAATGTGCAGCATCCATTGATTCGTGATAATCACCGGTGCCTTTGGATTCAAACACCCAGCTACCATCTTCCACAAAACCATCCTCGTTTCCAATGTGCACTACGATTAGTCGCCGGCCCTTTGAGGTAGGATTCTTCGCACCTGTACTAAGACCTTCTAAAAACGCTCGCCGTTTTGATTTTATTTCGGTGTCAACCCAGGTTTTATTAACAGTGTGACCTGAAAATAACATACAGGATACAATAAAACATAGGCAATACTACAAATAATAATCTTACACAATCTTTCAGGCAGAAATACTTAGTTTTGATTATGCGTTAAAGGATAATAACCCCCCCCCCCTCCCCTACTGAAGATAGAAACTCTGTGCGCTCAAGTGTATTTTTTTTTTAACTTAAAATTACTAACCTGCGTTCACCCATGTTTCATCCATATAAAAAATACGCCGATTCTCCTCTCTGTATCATCTCTATCAATCAGTGCATTATTTCTTTGCCTCTTGATATACTTAAACTTTAAATGTTTTAATATTTTTTGGAAAGTAGTCGTTTTGAAATTTGGTAGTGTATCGTCTTCATTAATATCTGAAAGTACTTTTTCCACTGTAGGTAGTTCGCCTTTAATGAAGAAAGCATGTACTTTTTTGCGTATGGCTGATTTAGTAAAATCATCGATTTTGTCACTAAACGTTGGTCTAAGTTTGGTGGTGACAGGAGGAGAAATTTCGCCGTGTTCTTTATAGTCCTTGAGGATTCTATATACTGATGCAACGCCGATACCTAAAATACTAGCTGTTTTCTGCGCCATCTCTTTTTTGTAGGGGTATTTATCCTTAGGCCCAGTTTCTTTAACATATTTATAGGTGTTAATAACCATATTTTTTTCATTTACCGTAAAACTAGTCACCTGAAATTGAAAATTAAATTAAAATGATATACTTTATTCACGTGCATTTTTAATAAATTAAAAAAGTTTTATTATTACAGTTGTTGTTTTTTAAATAACTTTAAAGTATACTGTATTTAATATCTATCAGCTAAAATCCAAATATCAATGCAATGGTAAAATATTTCCTGTACATACCTTCGGGCGTTTCTTTTCTGGAGAACTAAAATCTGTTGATTTATCTCTCGAAGTACTTGGTTGTGGCTCCATCATTAACCACTCTTAATAACAACAAACAATATTCAACAACAACAATCTAACAATAATTAAATAAACAACGAAAAATAACAAAACTTCTACAAATAACAAGAATCACCACGAGCGCGTTCCGAAACGGAATGAACTAAAAACAGTAACTCTTACTATAAAATGGCGCCCGAATGTTGGCGAACCCGTCTTGATCTTACGACAAAGACAGACAAATTACGACAAATACACGAGATGGAAAGAGATAGATAATAGATTGTCAACTCCACAGTAGTTTTTAGGTGAATGACCTTTTGTATCTGGTCTCTTTGGCCCGTGTATAGACAACTGCCAAACAAAACAGAGATGAGTCGCAGCTAACCCGATTTGTAGTAATACAACAAATGACACATTGTTTATGACAACGAAGGTGTATGTTAGTAAAATGGTATCGCAGCGCCATCTGTTTAGCTAATCCGTCTATTCTATGGTAATACTATAATTTATTGGGATAAAAAGTATCCCTAAGTTACGCCCCGGGATATAAGCTAGCTCTTCGTCAAATTTCATTTAAATCTTCAGTAGTTTTCACGTGGTACTCTAACAGACAGATGGACAGACGAAATCTAAAAATGTCATTCTCGGAAACCGCTGGTCCGAATTAGCCCCCCTGATTTTTTTCACATTTTTAAACGCACTGTACAAACTCGAACCGTTTAGAGATTTATTACAGCATAGATAATAATATGACTCGGATGTATGTGCGAGGACAGCCCGTCGAAATAGCCAGAATATTCCGGGTTGCATGTGTGCTGTCACTTAAAAAATCTCGGTTCCACAATAATATTACACAAGCACCATGATAAATAGAAAAACCTGAATACCTGAGATCGGCGCAACTGGTCGTGAACTGATGAGTGTTGTCAGCTAGATGCTTGGAGGTGGGGGCGTCGTTGACCGTTGGCAACACCCCGCGGGCGGCCGCGATCACGTGCCCACTCGGCTACACACAAACAAATATTTATAAGGTTTAACGAATTATTCTGTTTTTATACTTTGTTGCATAATATTGTTACGAGTGCGGGACTGGAATTAAAATGCCGTTGGAATTTATTAGAACTATACAAGCACGTATAACACAGGTACAAATATAACTGGACACAATCTGTATAAACTGCACGATTCAATAACACGCGCAGTCTGTCACTATATAACTTATCGAATGTACACGTCTTGCTCGTATCGTAATCATCGCTTGACCGCCCCCCCCCCCGTTTGGCTATTGTTTTATACTAAACTGTACAATACAACAATCGACCGCGTGGATTGAAGTATCAAAGAAACCGTAATCTGTACACCTGCGGCCATAAACGAGTACAATAACAATAGGATATTTTTTTCTTCTTCTTAATTAAAAATTTTAAACACAAAGTAAACAAAAGAAGTCCTAATGCGGGAAAGGTAATAAACTACAGGTGTGCATTCACTTTGTCGGCGTGTAACAATATTAATATAGAGTTCAAGAAATTTAAGTACAGAAAGACGATAGGCGGTCTTATCACTTCTTCCAAACCGACTACAGGATGAAATAGAAAAGTTGGTGTAACACGTGGCATGTGTGAAAGCCACCAATCCGGGTGTGCTGTGTTACCTGCAGGAACGCCTCGGAGGCGGAGATGAGCTCGAGCTGCGCGGCCGCCTCGCCCGGCCTCGCGCCGGACACCTTCACGGCGTCCACCACGCGCGGTATCTGCTCGTTCAGCGCCTTGCACTCTTCCAAAAACGTCTCCTAGCATACAAAATTTAATACAGTTCATACTGTTTCACGACCTCAAGATAATTGACTGCGTGCTGGTACCTACGCTCACGTATGGAAGCGAGAGTTGGGTATGGAATAGAGAGCACGAAAGTAGAGTAAACGCGGTCGAGATGCGAGTACTGCGCAAAATCTGCGGAGTGACGCTCGCGGACCGCGTTCGTAATACCGAAGTAAGAAAGAGAGTTGGTCTGAAAGAGAGTGTCGGGGTGAAGGTAAGGAAAGGAATGCTCCGGTGGTTCGGGCATGTGGAAAGAATGTATGATGAAAGAATGACTAAACAGATATACAATGCAAAAGTGGATGGATGCAGAAGTCGCGGAAGGCCACGACACACCTTCCATGATCAAATTGATCGTGTACTAGCAGAAGGTGATGTCAGGAGCCTTAAGAACAGACGAGCGTGCATGACAAGAACTATGAATGCCAAAGAAGCAAGTGAGGTGTGTAAGAATAAGCCTAAATGGCGCTCTATTGTCCGTGCCTACCCCGCAAGGGACCTGGCGTGAAGTTATGTATGTATGTAAGATAATTGACAAAAATCATGAGTAGTAGTGTAAAAGACATATTTCAAAAACCAAGTCAAAAATTCTGTTTAGATTTATACTTTTTAAATAGACTTTTCATCCTGTAATTACAACAAAAGTATCATTAAATTCATGCTATTTACGCCCTACTATTAAAATATCACATGTATTAATTTATAATTTGGTAATTGATAAAATTGTTTTTTTTAGAAAAACTAGAAAACTACTCGAGATAAAAACCCAAAAGATAGCGTGAATAATTTTTACTCGGTGTACAAAACGATCCTTATAGTAAAAATACAAAACGCCGCGGGGGCAGACTTTGTGTCAAAATTCGACTATACCCTTTTTGGGTGTCAAAAAATCTAGTATAAACGTTAGTGCCATATATATGTAACCGCGAAAAGAAAAGAAAATCCAACACAATGGGAACAAACAGAGTCTATGGCGGCGCGCTTCCGTAGCTGTCAAGTGTCACGCAATCTTGCAACGCTTGAAGTAGATATTCAACAACGAACCAGCAAAGCCAACAAACAAGAGTGTTCCATATTATTCCTATTATCCTATAACGCATCACCAATAACTAGGAAGCCGACAAATGAATGAATTGATAATAAATATAGTTGCAGACTGACCTGCAGGTACTTGTTGGTGTTGTGCTGCGTCGCGTTGTGAGCTGAGGTGATCAGCTGAGTGGCGCTAGAGGCCGCGCGTCGGGCGCTCTCCTGACAAACAAACACACATTATGTTCAATGCGTATAATAATCACAAAATAATACGCCCTATTTGACAGTTCTCCTTATAACGTATTTAACTATTTCGAAATTGAAACCTCCCAATCGTCAGTTTTTCATTTTAATCGATTATAATTATAAGACTGGCTACGTCCCATTAGAGACTTTGCCCGTTCCACTTGCTTGCCGGCGTCACACTCGTAAACCTAAGTGGAACGACTATTCGACTCACTTCACGACATGGGGCGTTGTGATCACGACGACCGCGGTCGCCGTGTGAAACGGCTAACGAACGATTTTGGGCGTTGTAAGCAACTAGCGGAACGCACTGTTTGTGATCGTTTGATTTGTTTTAAATTAATTAATTTTTGTGTCACACAAAGACATCACAAGATCGATGATAGTTTCTTACATCGCACTTCGCGTACCGCATGCATTTATCACGCACCACAATTTATCTATGATTTCACACGTTTAATATATATTTGTTCAATCTTTATTGTTTTCAATACGTATACAGTGTAAACTCCATGTAACGTCACTCAATTTAACGACAGACTCCCCTAAGCGTCGAAATCACTTGGCGTTGGTTAGTTTTGTTTGTTTTTCATACAATGATACACTCTATATAACATTACACCCACTCTCAATAACGACAACAATTAAGTAATAAAAAGTACCTTTTAAGGCCAAAATTAATAAAAATTGCACAGGTGTATACGTTCTTTTATCGCTTTATCATCCTAGCCCGTAATAAACTCGACTCGGGATCGTGCATACCGAAATTTCTAAGTACTTCCTTTATCACCAAGATGCCTCAATATCGCAAGATATCATTAAAATAAGTAAAAAATACAACAAAATTACTGGTGCAGCAAAAGACGTCAGACAAAAATAACAGACTTCTCTCCATTTAACGACAACTCTCTATAACGACATAAAAAGCACAGTCCCTGAGGTGTCGTTATATAGAGTTTCCGCTGTGTATATCCTCTGTCTTCCCAATTCTTTCTCACTTTATCCATTATTGTAAAAACACACACACGTCTCAACGTTCTCACCTTGGCCGAGTCGAGGACAACTTCGTAAGAGTGGACCCCTGAAAATGGAAGAGGCGTACCTGCAACCTGGCGACCTGCGAGCCGACGATGTCCTGCCCCTGGGCGTAGTCCACGGTGATGTAGCGCAGCTCCTCGGCCGCCTTGCGGAGCGCCTCTTGCTTCTCGCGGTCCTGCAAAAGTCATAACAATTATACTTCTTCTTCTCATTCATTCATTACTAATTATATAAAGAGGAATGATTTGTATTTTTGTATGTTTGTAACGAATAAACTCAAAAACTACTGGACTGATTTCAAAAATTCTTTCATTATTAGAATGCTACATTATCTCATAGGCTATATTTACTACTAGAAAAATTAGGGATCCCTACTAAAACTTCAATAATGTAACCCAAGGTGTAAAAAAAACGGTGTCTGAGTAGGTCCAGGGATGGTTTTATTTTTTCAGGATAAGACAATGTCTGCCAGAACCGCTAGTAATACAATAAACAATTCATGAAAATAGCATAATGTACCACAAGGTTTCTAAATTTTTGCCATAAAACACCCGTGCAAAGCTGGGCCTTCCCGCTAGTGTCTAATATATGTAAGCATATTAAATATTTCCTTGCTTGCCCCCGCCACGCTTACAGACCTGGAATAGTAAATTGTTACACGAGAGGTGAAAGTGACCTATGGCATGAGATGGTTCACCGCACGAATGCCTAAATAGGATTTTCCCCCAGGTTAGCACTCTGCTTTTTATATCGAATATGAGGAAAGTGAATAAATCTTATTACTTAAAACAACTACTTCCCTAATAGATCTCGTATCTAAATCTGATGAACTCATTTCCTTTGTCACATATGAAGCATGGTACATTTCTTTTTCTGTGGCATTCTACCAGCCAGTATTCTCTGTCACTGATGATAGTAAATATTTAGCTCAAAATGTAAATTAAATAATAATAACAATTTAGTGAAACGTAATAAATATATAAGTAAAAAAGGTTGTTACAAAATTATTGTAATGTAATGTGTAATGGCTGTAAAAAAAGTTATAGTTTTCATGCTTGTGATCAGACAGCTCCAAACTTACTTTCAGAATGTGAGAAGTAAAAAAATAATAATACGAAAGTGACCTGCGGCGAAGACGCGCACTGCCTCGCGGCCTCGACCATCCTGGCGGTCGCGTCGGCCAAGAGCTTCGCGGCGGCGAGCAGCTTGCGTTGCGAGTCCGACGGCTGGTTCTCCGCCTCCGTCTGGAACACACCCGATTGGAGAGACGACTACAATTAATTATTACACTATTTACATAATTTTGATCAAAAATGTAGTTAGCCATTACGCTACCAAAAGTCGTGGTAGGGCTCGAACTCGAAGGGCGCGGGTTCGATCCTTGCCGGAACGCATGTACCACTTTGGCAGTTTTCTGATCTAATTACTTGTTGCCCTCTACTCTATAGCAGGATTGCGAACGTAGGAGTTATTTACTCTAGTAATCGACTTCATATGCTGCTTGTCCCATCGGTGCAATGTGAAGATTAGGAAAGATTATAAGCGGATATAAAGATAGATGATGAATAAGAAAAGATAAAACAAACGACTGAATGAGAAGATTTTCGATTTGAAGGCGGTAATATGTATGATATATTTAAAAACGAAGAATAAGTATTTAGATAGTTCTTTAAAGTTGTGTCCTTTTATCTCGATTTAAATATAACAGGCGAATACGAGAAATACGAAAATATCCAAATATGAATATTAAGATATCCTATCCTACCCAATAGAAATACATGACATTTGAGATATAAAAAAAAACTTTTTTTTTCCTTTGTGTGAGTTCTGGTTTCCATACCTTGATGTTGGTGATGAGATGGGCGGTGGCCTGGCCGAGCAGCCGCGCGTGGCGGACCATCTCGGCGGCGTCGCCGGCGACGACCACGCGCTCGCTCGCGGTCATCACGCTTTCCACCGAACGCTCGGTCACCGTGGGCTGAACGCGACGATCTAAACGGACAACAGTTTATTCAATAATCGATAAAAGTAAATAATTTTATGGGTTCTTAAATAAATTGTAAATCAACTGTGAGTTTATAATAAGTGGACCTGAGGCTGGCTGTATTTATGTAGATTAAGGTAAGGCCTTTGACTGTGTCAACCTTGTGCTTTTACTTTGTAATTAACATAATTTCGGGATAAGAGAACGTCACTTTACACAAATAGTTTCGTTTTTACACACATTAAAAAATATAGTAAATATATAATTAATAAATTTGTAGGTCCAAGTGGCTCATAGTTTCAACTTTCAAGTGGAGTGCCACAAGGCTAATTGCTAGGTCCAATACTGTTTCTAATAGCCATTTCGATTTGACCGCATCAAAAATTGATAACATTTACTTGAATTTAGGGCACGAGCGAATCTGACTTCATTATACGAGTAATCTCGTTCATGATATTGTTGCAATGTATTATGTTACCGTACGGGTCATAAATAATATGGAACACTTTTTGTTCCAAAAATAATATCATTTAACTTAACCGAAATATAAGTAAACGAAGCGGATCGAAAACATCTAATAATTTAATAAAAATATTAAATTATGATTACGCCTTATTTCAAAACAATTGTGACAATATACTTTGCATCAAGGACTCACCAAGTTCACAATGAGCCAAGAGCCTCTCCAGCTCATCGGTGACCCTGTGGGCAGCCTGGGTGAGTTGTTCCACGCCAGGACCCGCAGCCTCCGGCACCGGCCTACATGCCTCCACCAGCTTATCTACCGCTTGTGCGACCTGTCTTGCTGCGCTCATTAGCTGCTCACGGCAAGCTGGATTCTGTAGGGTTGGGGCTACCACCTAGATCAACAAATAATTTTAGTGTAACATTCCATTGGGACGTTTCGTTTATATTGTAGTTAGAATATCAAGGATTCTTATTCTTTTAATTTTTTACTCTTATTAAAAATGTGAAAAATTGTATGCACGTAAAAGAAAATCATGATAGCTTAATCGGTTACACAATTTACATCACACGTTCGGGGGAAATTTAACTTCCACACGATTGCCCTTTAAAGTAGTTAAACCTGAAGGAGCAATTATGAAAGAAAGATTGTCATTACCTTGGCACAAGCCACCAACTGGCTGGTGGCCAACGCGCAGTGGGTCGCCGCCGCTATTATATTGTTCTGCAACTGCTGGTCATCCCTGCATAGCGCTGCCACGTTCTTCGCTTTCAAGACCAAAGCCGCTGTCGTGTTGGCCACAGCTTTAGCCAGAGAGAGGAGGATATCCTGTTCAGATGGTAAAATATCGTCGTATACCACATTCAACCCCTCAATAGTTTTTGAAAGTGACTAAAAAAATTTCACGACGTTGATACTAAACCGATTGCCATAAAATTTGATATATGCTCGTAACAAGTGTATGATAATTCCAAATAAACCTAGCATATTTTAATGTTTTAAATATAGGATAGTTTCTTCAGACAGCGCGTCCTACTTTTTAAATGAGCAAAGCTGAATTAGCAGGTTAACTATTCATAACTTTTCTGATCCAAACAAAAACAAACTTAGCACACCTCAATTTATCATCAGTCGTCTATTGCGAAGATCATAATCTTTTTTCTACATATGTGCATATTATCACATATATTATTCCACAGGGGTGCAGGTAGAGGCAATGGCTCGCCACTTGCTAAGATTTTGGTGAGAATCGTTTACTTGATTTACTTTCTTTATTTTGTTTAGTTCGTGGACGTTTGTTCGAATTGCTTTTACTTAACTTTTGTTCAGATTACCTTTGTTTAAAAAAAATCTTAATAACATACATGAGATTTTATCAATTTGTGATAGTGTTACCCAGTCCAATCTTACAATTATTTCTACTTTCTTAATTTAAGTACACAGACAATAACTGGATCAATACTGTTGCCTTCCCAGGAAATGAAGAAGACAGAATACTGTTCCAGTTACCCCATTATAATCGACCGGAAGCTGACGCCGCAGCGCCTCGCCCCGGACACACTCCGCCAACACTTGATGGATATCTTCAGTTTTTTTGGCATATAGAGCAACTTGGTGATTAGAAACCTTCATCATAGAACTTGCTTAAAGAAATGTCTCTATAGCGAAGTCTCAGTAGAGTTACAACAGTTGTCCTGCCCAATTCTACGGTCCGGGTTCGCAAAGCGAAGCGAGCATCGAGACTTTGATTTGTTCCTGATGAGTACTTCGCGGTCTACCGGCAACGACTCTACTATCCAAGTTGCTGTCATACACATTTATTCATTCATTCTCTCTCTATGTCCTAATCACTTTATTTTTTAAAAATTATTATTAGTAGTTTTGTCGGATGTATACAATTTTAGTATACTATGTTACTATTAGACACTGTTTAACTATAAACAGTTAAGATTCATGTAATTTGCCGAGAGACATATCCTATTCTACTACTTACAATTGATTTCCTATCTAAAAGTTAGCCATTTTCAAAATATAAGAAACAATAATTTCTCAATTTCTGAAGCAGTATGATTGTGGTTTTCTCTTTCTCTGTTTGATATCAATCATATAAATATTTTCAATATGGGGAAGGTTCGAATGCCAACAAATTAAGTAATCATGTATTCAGTCAGAATCATTCAAAATTTGACCCACAATATCTCTTCTAATTTTGTATATATAATTTAACATATTAAATTCTATGTATTGATTCAAGCAGATAAACGGACAGACAGCCCACCTGATGGAAAGTGATTACCGCTCTTTGTGGATGTTGGAATCACCAGAGACGTCACTAACGTCGGCTGGGCTAACAAGAACACATTTATAATTCTAGAAATATGCACATTAGGTCAAAAAAACTCGTCGGCCAGTGCAAAAGTAGGGAACTAGTTGCATTATTATAAATTAATGAAAATATCGTAGAATAAAAAAACCACTCAGAACCTTTCCCATATAATTTACTAGGTTGGGGGTATATTAGTAAAAATATCAAGTTACTTTTGCCACTACATTCACTTTTTGTCAGACAGTTAGTCATAAATAAAACCTCCAATTGTTTAAAAAAGCAAATGTAATTAACAAAAATAACCTTTCACCGAGAATAAAATATTGCATTGTGAAAAAAATAAAATAAAAAATAATTAAAATTACCCACAACCTGGTTTAAAATGGCGATAATATCAAACACAAAATATCGGCTTCCTAGATGTTGTTAAAAGCATAAACTACAAAAAGAAATAACAAATAGAACCGTTATATTTATGCGTGTCCCTAGTATCTTCGTTATCTTTTGGAAGGTCGGTCCTATGTGACATTCTCATGGTTCGAGGTTCGACTCTACAAATATGGAAGCTCTGCACGAAGCAGATTAAAGAGACGTGCAGTAGTATCAAAAGGTCAACAATGAGAATATTGAGACTGTACTACGGCTCAACGTACAGCGTTTTGAACCCAGGGATCAGCATCCAAGACCTAATAGTATGAGAATAAATTCCTAAAAGCAACAAGGTGTATTTTCTTCACAGTACTATACGAAAGCACCATCACTCCATCAACTACTGCCATCATCCCCCACTACAAGCAAGAGCAAGTGTACAAACTGTACAGAGACAATACAGTTAGGAATCAAATCCGGTCCTGTTGATCCTAAATGAAAATGTACAAAATTTGAGTCACCAAAATCATCACTTTCATCACGAATGCATCTACATACATAATCTCCATCTCCTTTGGCAGAACTAAAATTCCTTTGGAAGCGATACGTTATGCAAAGGATGACATGATAATTTGCCATGTGACGGAAAGCGTATGTCAGAATAGAAGAGTATGGAAGGGAAAGAAGTGGTGCCGACCCCAAATGATTGGAAGAAGGTGAAAGAAAAAAGGTTACGCTATGGCTGCTTAAACGAAAACCGGCTAGTTATGTGGGAGACGAATGTCTACCAGCCACTTAATCTTCGCCTGATTCCAGTAGAAGGAACGCTCCCAAGAAATGCTGATTTGACATCGTGAGAGGTGATATGCATAGCAATGATCTAACAATAAGAGAACGCGATGCCGTGCGAAATGAAGAAGAAAATGGAGGAAAGCAGCTCCCGGGTTCTGAAATAGACGCTCCAAGCGCAATCAGGGTCTAACGCTAGAATGGTGATGGCCGGGTTATTCCACAAGAGAGCATAAATCTGACAGTAAGAAGTTTTAGTGTCTCCGTAGCTGACAGTCAATTGGAAGTAGTAGTACTAGAACTTAAGTAGTTTGTTGAGGAATGAAATGAATTCGTTTTAATTGCACTGTACAATATTAGAAAGCCGATATTTTAGTTAACAAATAGAGCAAAAACTAAAATCTTAAATAATCTTGCTGATGAGTCATGTCATAAGAAAATGCTTGGTTCTAGTCATGAGAAGTGTCAAGTGGAAAGAAATCAACGTAAAGCGTAAAGCGACAAGGGTTCATTAAAAAACGCCATGAATCCAGTCATCACATTTTAGTAGCGTTATGAGAAGTCAAGTTAATCTTATGACACAAATCATTCATTTAAAAGATGAATAGGTATAGTTGTTGCAATTGACGAAGGCGAAGGTTTTACTTGCGGTAAACACGTACCAGTGTGTGCGTGGGATGATTGGGAGACCGCCTTCCTATATGGAGTTTAAGATGGTGCACCTGGCTGTAGGCGAATGGAAGGACCCCGGCGAGGACTTTTAGTGGGTATTCCGACAGTGGTATATTACCTTGACCTGGGTAGGACTAGAGGGTTTATTCTCAAACGTTTTTCGTCGTTTGTTTTAGAACGTTTTTTTGCTTGCTTTTCTATATTTCAATACGTAATCAGTTATATTTATAATATTATCAAATTCTACACATGCTGTGTCTGTATATTGAATCTATTAAAAAACAACTAGAATAGACTATATAAAATGATGAAGAACACTTGTCTGCTTTTTTCGCAATTCACGTAAAAGCTACTGGGCCGATTTCGATGCGGTTTTCGCTGGTCAACAGCTACTTCTTAGACTTAAACTGTATTACTTTTTTATCCTGGGAATTCGGCGGGAATTTTCCCGGGAGCGGTTCGAAGTTGTTGGGTGCATAAATATTAGCCTTTCCGACACAGTTTTCACTAAAACGGTGGGAATTTCAAGTCAAGTGTGGACGAAGTCGCGAGAAAATCCTATTAAACTACATTATTGTAGTTTTAAAGAAATCTTCGTTCTTTCTTACTTCTATATAAAACTTCAATGTCTTTCAATCTTTCGAGTTGATCGGACGAAAACGCCCGCGAGTTTCACACGTTCCGTAAATGGATTTATCCCCTTCAAAAAAAAGGCACACACACTACACTTTTGATCGGTTGTAAAGCCCTTTCGCCTTCATCGATCGCGATGACTATACTAACATCAATGAAGAGCTCCTACTAGAAATTACAATCGACCAGTAAAACGTAACTCTTTTTCATTTCATTTCATTGATTGGAATTTTCAGAGCTTTTTACTTAGTCAAAGTAATTTCTAGTATACTATTAACAACAAATTCTGCGAGTACAAGATCGTTCTAGAACTGCATAAATATCGTCGATTCGCATTCAAGGGTAGAATGTAACAAAACGCAGACCCATGGCCCGAAAGTATATGAAATTGTTGTATATTATGGATTACACATCTGTCGTTTATTAGGACAAATTGTTATCTGACCACAGAGGAAAAATAAATTTTTTAATAAAGAAAACATCAATATTGTAAAAGAAATAGCTGCCATTAATAAAGTTAAATAATTACTAACCCGGGTTAGCGTTCAGTTAATAGTTTTATAAACAGGCTCGTATCCTAGAACAATCGAGGCTTGGTATAACCATACCAAAATAAGAGGTTACTTCGAACGTATTACACCTCTAGAACTCCAGAACATTTCGTTTTATTAATTGTATACTTGTTGAGGCCTTTATTGTCACTTCTTTTTGGGGGGCACGCTAATTCTCAAAAGCTGTAAGTCTATGATTTTTTGTTTGGACCTCCAATGCAAAAAACCTATTAAAAAAACATTGTAAGGTTACCAAAATGGTTTTTTTTAAATTTTAGTTTGAATGGCAAATTTCAATATTTTCGATAATTCTTTTAAGGGTTACTGCGTGCCCCACAAAAAAAGCCCTGCTTATATCATCATCATAATATTTTAGCGCTTAGTCTTTGCCGGTGGAGCCTCCTCCAATCCTCTATACATATACTTTCTTTGTATTATCACACAAGACTCTAGATTGGTATTTTTTGCTCTAGAATACGAATTATAATACTTTATGAAATAATTAAATAATGTGATGTATCTTGGTACTTAAATTCCACTTTCAGGCAATATTCTTAATACTATGAACAAAACAAAGCTGCCAATAAACAAACAAACGTTTTAAAATAACATTATCTAATAGTTGCCAATGGATAATAATTTTAAAAATTAATAAATGAGTATTTTAGGCCAATTCATAATAAATTTACATTAACAATTTTAATAATTAATGTCTTTGAGAATATTAAGAATTTAAACAGTTTTCGCGTAATAATCTTAAGTTTACTTTTATTATAAAAAAATAAGAATTCTTTATATGTAGATTATTTTTGAAGCGATAACTTCTTATGGGAGGGTAAACCGCTTTGTTACGTAACGCGTTACGGCGCCAGTCTATCTGGCTTCCCTTTCTCTCTCTTAAAAAATTTCAATATTCAATAGTTCAACTTAGATTAGTTTAAGTTATCACTTCTCTTCGTTCCGAGACGCACACGTCTATTTTTAATACTTTTTAAAGCAATTAACTATTAACCTTATTTCCTTGAAATATAGAATTAATAAACCAGTAATAAAAAATAAAAGTAAACATAAGAAAAACGCTTAGTTAAAAAAAATAACCGCTTTTTTTTCTTTAATAGAGAACTTGTGAACAACCATGGCTTGTAAATTAACCGATTTTAATAATAAAAAAAATAAAGGACTAGAAATTAGTAAGCAATCAGATCTTTTAGTTAATTAAAATATTAAAACACAAAAGCAAACATATTGGCAAGTTAAAATGTCCGATTTCACCAGATTATTTTATATTATTTTAACGTTAGAAATAAAATTACAACTAAACCGTCGGTTAGTTTTTTTATTTCTTAAATCTAAACCTTATTGATATTTTGAAAACAAGAAATATAAGAAAATCAAAACAATAATACACCGCGCATTTTTTATTTATGTTTCAATCTCTTTTAAGAGTTATAATAAAATAATATTAAAAAAAAATACAATTTAATTGCTTTCATTGGACCTAGATTTTATAAAAAAAATCACATGCCTTGTAAAAAAAAAGGAATTTCTGATCATACTTCAACCGAAAAGTGATTTTTATTGAAATTTCGCTGGAAAACATCTTAAAGTTCCAATTGGTATTCATAATGGAGCAATTTATAATCCGCGCCGTAAAGTTTTAGATGGATTTTTCGAGATTAAAAAATACATTTAAAAAAATACTTTCAAATTAGGTTCTAGTCTTAGTACTTTTGATACAATCAAAAACAACCTTTTGATATTATAGTCAATGCATCTGATTGAGATTACTTTAAAAAATGGGTTTTTATAATTTTATGAAAACTACCACTCATTTGATGCTAGCTGTATATTGCTTTATTTTGCTTGATGTAATCCATATTTATTGTTCTCAATTCAAAATCAAAACCAAATCGTCAGTTAAGACAAAACTAACCATGAGTTAGCGATTAACTTCGTGGTGAAATCGGACCAAAAAAAAAAAAAAACAATACAACACTAAATAATAACTAAAATAGGACTTTTCGCACCAGTCTTTTTCCTTTCAATAACTTTTCTGTCTTTCTCTTTTCTAACAATAACGCAAACATAACAAAATGGCAACATTTGTATGGCAAGTGATGAATTTGTACACAATGTCGTTTATAATTATGATCGTAGAAAAAATTGTAACAAGATATACCCCGCCACACTCAGAGTACGTTAAAGCTGCTTTAAAATTTAATGACAGAATAAAATTTTCCATAAGTGAATGGCACCAGTAAAGATTAAAATATAAACATTAAACTAAAAATGTTTACCACAAATATAATTTCTTTAAGTTAATAATAGTTCTTCAAACTCTCTGAGTGCGTCAGTTAGATTATAAAATAATGATTAAGAAGTAGGTTACTTTATGGGTAAAATTACCCTTGGATTGCAGCAGTCAACGACTATCATTATTACAGTAGGCGCAAAACTTAAATACGCATCGAGTGAAATTAGCTGCATGAGTTTGTTACATCTAACAATGTGTTGTGCGAAAGAGACAGCATGCGAGTCTGGATGGCGGCGGAGCGAGACAACAACACCGTCTCGTTCTACAGAAAAACTTTTAAGTATGCATTTATGTTTTGCACGTAATATACTTTAAGCTTTCTTAGTAAAACGGTATATATCGTGTCCAATGTGTTGATGTAATTTCATTATAGAAGAACAGAAGAATAGACAGTAAAGTATAATACTTTTCATGAATAATAAGATTCGAAGAAGAAACTAAATACATTTGCTGCTACTGCAAAAACTAATCAGGAAACATACAGTTAGAGATAGTCGTACCATTTTTATAAGACCCAGATTTCTGTTATTTATTGCCAAATTTAGTTCATTTATGTTCTAATATTTATCTTTCTATGTCTAGTACATACAAACTGAATTAATTGATTTAGGTCGGACGTCTTCAATAGTTAGTAAGATGTTACCGAACATCATGTAAAGTATACCTTCTCAATTCTACCACATAACCTACATCATTTCAAAGCACCTTTCATCTCTTTCGCCTCCATCGTCACACACATCTTTCGGTACCAACCACTGTACAACCAGCGCAACGAGAACTAACAACAATGCAATCAGCAGAAGAATATTCAACCAATTCTCCTTCCAAATCATCCTGAGTTCTTCTTCGAAGCAAATACACTTTTCGCAGCATTTGTTGTCTGTCTTTGGACACTTTCGCTTACAATATTGACACGCGCCTTTCATATTAGCATCACCGGTAACTTTGAACGTTGGATTGTAGAATATACGAATTTCAGTGTTCCCTTTACGTTCGTTGTTTAACTTGACATCGACTTGCCTATCTTGACACTCGGTCGTGTAATATCTGTCACTTTTCTTAACAAAGTTCTCAAAATTATCATTTCTGAGTTTGCTAATTTCGTTTTTAGTGAAACTAGCATTGGCGGTCTCCATAAAAGTCTCAGTGGTCGTCAAAACACGATTGTACCTGTCCGGATTCAGAATTTTGAGATTCAGAGATCCGGACACTTTGACGTCCGGTCCTGTTTTAGTTATGTCATTGACTATACTATGGCATTCGATTTTCTTATTGTATTTGTTGAAGCGATCGTTGAATTCGTTTTTCTCAATGTTATTGCTGGTCAAAAAGAATTTTTGACGTAACAGATCATTCCTCATACGTCTATCTAAATTAATATTAGAATTTTGCGATCTATCCAAATTGCTATTTGAATTTTGCGACTTGTTATAATTGATATTAACATAATCATGATTAGAGAAGTCTTTTTTGAAGTTGAATATTTTATCTGAAACCGTTTTTGGGTATATTTTTGGATTATCTCCAATATTATTGATATTGTCATTATTTTTTGCGGTGTTATATTTTTCTTTATCTGTTGAACCACCTTTGTCTAAATTCATATTAGCTTTGTCAATGTGACTTAGTTTAGCATCTGAACTTTTATCAAAACTAAAATCTAAAATAGATTTATAGTCGCTACTAATATCACTATTCGATCTATCGAGACTATTACTATCGAGATATCCTTCGCACAATTCAATAATCGAACCATAATCGTTATTTTTATCGTCTAAGGATGTCTTACTTGATCTTATTTGGTTAAGATCTTGTATCGTTACAGGTTTACCTGGTTTGAACAAGGCTTTACAATAGTCTAAACTTCTATAATAGTCTGAGTCAGACTCTTCTTGAATTACATCGAGACCATACCGTCTAGATGTGTCTATTTCTTCATAAATACCTTCTTCATCATCATCCTTCACTTTCGTATCAACTTTCACCGTTGCCATATAATTACCATCACTTTTCAATATCTCGTAATCATTTTCATCACCTTTCTTTCTATCATCGAAACACTCATAGTGATTGTTTTCAGCACCTTTGCCACCTTTGACATTTTCATAACCTCCATTATTTTCCCTATCAAAAGTAACATCACCAAAAATACCTTCATCATCTGTCTTTTCGAATCTAACATCACAGAAATCTGTCTTAGCCAATCTTTCACCAATTGTGACATCATCATCGTCATCACCAAACTCATCTCCGAATTCACGATTCTTACCAAAAAATACACTATAGAAATTGTCGTAACAATAATTTAGTTTTCGATATAAGAAAGATTTCTTACAACATTTGGTTCGGGTGTCGTATATATCGTTTGTTACCTGGGTTTCTTTGTCTTCTTCGGTTTCTTCGCCGATCGTGTGGAGGACCGATGTGGAAGCTTCGCCAACACGAGAAGCGGCATTCAGAAGATTCTGACGTGGCTGTAAAAGAGCCACATAAACTATATTAAATTTTGTTAATAATACAACTGACATTTATTGTATTCTACCCATAATTCCTTAAGAATATAAGTAGAATACTGAGCCTAACCTATAGTAAGGGGCGACCCGTCTTCCTTTCTCTTACCACCGTCGCGGCACAAGCCGGTCGGTTCTAGAACAGCAGCTACCTCGGCGGTGACAAGATGGTAAGGGCGTGCCTTACTGATCAATAGTAACATCAAAGCCACACATCACCAGCATAATTTATCAAATAGCTACCATTTATAACATCCCCTAAGTGTACAAACCGTACACGCGTTGTAACTTGCATACTTGGACACATACATGATATCATCGATTACATCACCTCTCTTTATTCATGCACAAAATTTCAACTCTTTTATAATTAATTATATATCTGAAAATAATATGTGCTGTGTGAAAACGTAACCATAATGAATTAATTTTTCGATTTCATCGTTGCTCAAGAGGCTCGAGACATCAATTGTTTTAATTGTCAGCACTAACGTACTGATCAAAGCCGAGAACGGCGTCAAAATCCAAATACATCGCTGTTGCTAAATCTAGACCAATGGTTCCCAAACTATTTGGTCTCGTAGACCCTATCACTTCAACCGACTTGAAAAAAGGGAGCATGTTCGCAATTGGTTGTGTGAAATGTAAGGTACCTCCTTGGTCTCGGGCTCGGCGGCCTTGAGCAGGTCGGTGAAGGCGGTGCACAGCTTGCGGGTGGCGTCCAGCAGCCGGTCGCCGCCGCCGTCGTCGTCCATGAGCGCCGCGATCATGCGCACGCCCCTCGTCATCTCCGGCAGGTTGCTGGTGATGGTCGTGATGGCGGCGCCCACCGCCGTGTGGTCCACCTCCTCCGTCGTGCCTGTTAACACATTACAATCAGTACACTTTTTATATTCATTTTTAAGTGAAACTTCTTTAGAGTCGTTGCGATTTCAAACTGGATGAAACGAAAAAGCGACACTAAAAGAATATGATACGAGTTATATACGTTGTGCAGCACATATTAGAGAGTCAATGATCATAGGTCCAATTTGGAGCGAAATGAATCTAATAAGATAATAATATTTAAAGCAATACTAAAGAAGTTTATTTTGAATTATAATATGTAGACGGATGTGGGCTATAGGAATAATATTCATACTAATAAAAGTTCGAGAAGAATTATCTGTGAGTATATGTGCTTTACTCCCAATTTTCCCTTAATATTGCAAGGCTGGCAAGCAGGCAGACAGCCAACAAATTTAAAGCAATTATCGCCTCCTATAGGCCTTCGGAACACTGTCTAGGGGCGAAGCCGACGCGTTCTCAGTTTTTAGGATGTGATAGGAGGAATGAGATAAAGGAAATGGGTGCGGAATGTGAAAGAGAAAATGGAATAGAGCAGTGATTCCCAAAGTGGTCGATATCGACCCCCTGGGCGGAAATCGGTTTCCCAGGGATCGACGTAAAAGGAAACTGATCATGGGGGTGGATGAGGTCTCAAAATTGACTCCATTAATTACTTAACACAAGTCCTTATTTAAATTTTTCAAGATACTGTATAAGTTGTGTTACGTTTAATAATGTTTTTTGAAAGTATTTTTTATGAGTATATAAAATAATTTCAAAAAAAGTATAGTAAAGGGGTATCTAGCCCAAAACAGTTTGGGAATCCCTGGAACAGAGGGACAGGGAATATCAAGCTAATAATTCCAATTTCCATCGCCTATGGACGCGTGTACCACCGAACCGGTAGCAATTTGACCATTGTCTATGAATGGGTAAGGCGTAAGAATCGATAGCCTGTCAACAATGGAATCCCCGTTGACTCACCAGATGTCAGGGTGACCACCTGCGCCGTGGCGGCGTTCATGGCGGCGATCTGCGACGTCACCACCTGCTTGTTGGTGTCCATGGTCACCTGCTTCCACTTCACCGAGGCCGCGTCGTGGCCCAGGGCCGGCAGAGCAGCCTAATACACACAAACAAATGCATTAAATAGTAAAACATTTAATAAGCGCTCCCCGATGTTAATAAACTTCTAGTTCGGAAATGTTCGTTAAGAATCGGATGTGCTCGGTTTCGGTCACCTCATTTTACTAACAGTCGTACTATGAAATGTAATGTTGTCTCTCTTTGTTATGTCATTATCTGTAGAGGCGTTATTGTACTGATACGACCTAGGTGCCAACAAAGACAAATTCACACCTGCATAAACACATTTTATTACCTTTTCAGAATTTGGACCTCTTTTGATACTTTATGATTTAAAAAAAAACAGCCGATTGTGTATTGTAATCTTTTACGGCCTTTTGTTGTATAGTGATCAGTGCCAGGTGTCACGTATTTAAAAGTACAAAGTGATTCTAAGAAATTCGGTCCACGCGCCCGGGCAGACATATTGCACCTGTGCAGTATAAACCAAGGCCCCCAATTGAGAGATAAGGCAGTTGAGCGATAACCACAAGCGAAGCAAGACTTGTGTACATTCGGTAATCTATTAAGTGACGGACTTTGCGCGGCTATTTGAATTACGATCTTCTGTATTACGTTATATTTGTTATACGTGTTTGTATAGTTCTAATAAACTGTATAGTAATTCTAACAGCAGTTTAATTCGAGTCCTGCAACTCGTAACAGTACTGTTGTAGCACAACCCTCGTTCCGTCCTTCCTCTTACTTTTGAGTAGCATGGCAAACATTTTGAGCCGTATCAGTACAAATGTGTACTGCTCATCGTTAAATGGATCACAGAACACCTTCGCGTAGCCCCAACTGTTGTTGCCAACTGAGAGTTTATCGGAAACCTGCGCTTGCAAACCCTGACTTGTATGTATTTTATGAAACTCGGTTATAACCATCGTGTGAACTCACCCTGCTCAACCCCCTCTCCGTCTGCTCGATGATCTCCCTTCCGGTGGTGATGGTGGACAGCAGAGCGCGCTGCGGCTCGCTCAGGATCGACGTGACCCGCGTCTGCTGGATTTGAGACGCCTGCAAGCGTACAAGAGGAGAATAAGAGAAAGAAAAAGAGGAACAAATGCAAGCTAATATACTCGTGTGGAGGATGTCGACGACCATATATAAAATCGAGTAAATTCGGTAGACGATACACATCGAATTATTATAGTGTATTTCATATCTATACTAATATTATAAAGAGGAAAGATTTGTATTTTTGTAATGAATAAACTCAAAAACTACTGGACCGATTTCAAAAATTCTTTCACCATTAAAATGCTACAATATACCATATTTATATAAAATTAATAATAATTTATTACTAGAAAAACTACGGATCCCTACTAAAACTTCAATAATGTAACCCAAGGTGCAAAAAATAGTGTTTCGAGTAAGTCCAGGTATGGTTTCGATTCACAATTAGACCCGGTAGGTGACGTTCAGGGCAGACCAATATCTGCCAGAACCGCTAGTATACAATAAACAATTCATGAAAATAGAAATCGAGAGTAAATATTTTACTTATGGTCACAAAATTGTAAGTAAAAACCAAATTTTAAATGAATGCATAATGTTATAAATATTTTATTGTGTACGTACACAGCCCATTTCGATGACTTTAAACATTAATCCATGGTTAGCAAGCATGTAATAAAGAAAATTAAATTGATACCACATGTTAAAATAGTGCATCACTTATGTTTGGTATAAACCCCTTATTACACTACCCTCACTTAGAGAGCAGCCATACATCAATACTATTCTGTGAGTGAAGGAAGGTACATCCCAAAACCACTAATTCCATTTCACTCAACAAATAATACTTAGCTAAAATCATCTACAAAACAAAAGGGGCCGAAAATCAGTAGTGTCATAACCATTTTACCAGCACTTACACCAAGTTAACTTACATAAGTTAATAATTAAATTCCGATATTCCTTTATAATCTTTAAATTAATATTATTGAGTAGCATTTTATTTAAATATAAATACTTTTATTTCTAGCATTTTACCAAAATCAAAGTGCGAGCAAAACTAAAATGCGCCCTTGAAGTTCGTACAAGACATTATGCAGTACACTATAACAAGGTTACCAGGTGATACGCAAAGTGCTGAGAGGGGACATTTGCCGTCTCGCTCTGGTGCTACACTGACTCGCATGCCATTTCTTGTGCACTACACAATCTCAGGTGTAATAAAATATTAACACTCGACTTGATGTTCACACGAGACGCATTTAAGTTTTGCGAGCATTATACGCATAAGCAAT
The DNA here is from genome assembly GCA_949752895.1 of Dendrolimus pini. Classification (NCBI taxonomy): domain Eukaryota; kingdom Metazoa; phylum Arthropoda; class Insecta; order Lepidoptera; family Lasiocampidae; genus Dendrolimus; species Dendrolimus pini. The sequence goes on from OX457152.1 coordinate 520,090, forward strand.
TAAATAAAAACTAAAATCAAAGCGGCAATAAAGAATATACTGACAGCGGGCGGCGTGTGTCCCGTAATGATCTGGCCAGAGACAGTGGTCTGTTGCGCCCCTGTCATGTGCCCCACGGCGAACGGCTTCGCACCTGACAGCCGGAAATAAATCAAGCACAAATTATAAACAAAAAACTAAATATGTGGCGTAGCGGTCAAGTGTAAATTATCCAATTGCAGAATATACACTATGTACAAAATATACAAACAGAGTAACTACTGCTAGCATCTCCGAAACACGTCTATTTGCATCACCGTCCGTGTATAGTATATATGTACAAGTTTCAACAGTAAACGGTATCTAATAAATATTTGTAAGACAAAGAATGTAAACAGGTGAATCTTTCAAGTTTTCAGGGCCAAATCATAAACTATACAAAATAGAGAAAAATACTCAAAGGAGTCTCGGGGCCTATCTTGAGAAAAACTAAACATCACTTTAGTTTTCTCAAAAAATCATTATCCTTGTTAGATGTGAAATCGGCTATTTTGAAAAAAAAAATGTAATTTGTTTTATTATACCAGTAGATAGAGTAGCTTATAAGGAATAATTTCTTAAAAGGAATGTCAAACTTTTTGATAAATCTACTCATATCTTCAAGTATTAATTTGTCACGAAAATCGCCCCTTGCCTTCTTTCCTTTGACTGTTTTTCTCTATGCCAAAACAGCTGTGGATTTGGGCATGGAGACCCGCTTGAAAAATTCACCTGTATAGTATGTATATATATACAAGCTTAAACAGTAAATGATGACATCCAGTTCATATTTACAAAGACCACGAGGCATATACTTAATAATTATAAAGTAAACATATTATATGTCGGAGGGGGGTTTGTTGCGTCACTTCTTCTCCTTCGACAGCAATTAATATTGCTTTGAAAGCGGTGATCGACTCATAAATTTCAATAAGATTCAATTTTGAAAGGAATACTTTATGTTTCAGTTAAAGGCTTTTATATATCCAGTAGTCAACCGGCACTACTCAAAACTAGGAGGTGCCAGATTATTGGATTATGTAGAAAAAAAATGAAACTTTTTTTTGCATGAGTTGAGCAGACAGGCAGTCGGCCCACTGGATGGAAAGCGGTTACCATCGTCTATGAACATTTGCAACACCAAAAGCTACAAATGCGCTGCTGCTCTTTTAAGGGAGACTGTTTGGTTGTTATGGCGGCATACTCTAGACAAGGGGCGGTAGCCATCCAGTCGAGAAAATAACCTACCACCTGGCTATGGGTTGTTTTGCCGCCTCTTACGACAGGCCACCCTAACGCTGGAAATTGTTATTTGTTTTCCATTCCTGCACGGATAGGATAATGATAATATCATGATCCACTGTAGACTGCGTCATCACGCAACAACAGGCTAGACAGTGGTCTAACGCAAACATATCTATACATATAATAAAATTGTAGACATCAAATTTCTGTACAATGAAAAAAAATGCTAAAAACCGGTCGTCGGGGGGATGTAAGAAATCAAATAGAACTAGTTTAGATTTTTTTCAAATTTTTTGTTTCTCTGTTTGTACCGGCTAATCTTCGAAACGACTGGACCGATTTACATGAAATTTTGTATGGTAGTAGCTTATATCCCTGGTTAACATATAGGATACTTTGATCCCGAAAAATTAAAGAGTTCCCGTTGGATAGTTAAAAAACCGCACCACGCCGACGAAGTTGCGGGCAGAAGCTATCGTTTATATGGCAAAACAACGTTTGCCGGGTCAGCTAGTATACCCATAAAAAAGTGGGTATTCACTTGAACTTAGCGTACATCTTTAGTTTCATCTACTTTCATAAACTTGTATGTTTTTTTTTTAAATCTATGGTCAGGTTTTCTATCTAAAATCTATGGTCTATAACTCACCTTCGCCTCCTGGCCTGACGACGGCAGGTTTCGCGACGGACTCCGTGGTCGCTTTGCCGGATTTAAACGTGTCATGTTGGATTATATTGGCCCTGTTCAATTAACAATATTTTTCAATAGATGTAAAACAAGTTCAATTATGATTGCTTATAAATTAAAAAGTTATATATTACTCATATAAAGTTGTGGTAACGTAACGGTCAGCACACGCGTCCCAAAAAAAAGAAAAAAAGAAAGAAAAATTTGTATCATTTCCTTTGTTATAAAAACCCTGTGACGATGTAATACAAGGGCAGATCTCTAACCGAAAGGTACATCACTAAACGCATCCATAGGTCACTGGTTTAAATCCGGCTCGAAGGATCAGAAATGGGTGACGCAATAATGGCGTCGAATTCGGTAAACGGGCGGAACGTAAAGTGTTTTATTTGTGAAGAGGGGACTGAACTTACTTGTGGTAATCTTGAGCTAATGTTTTCAGGTGCGTTGTGCCCTGTATCACTTATCACAGGGTATCTTAATGTCACAACAATCAAAATTTATGCTTTTTGATTGTTTCGACTTACTTGGACGGGGATATGGAGTCTTCGAGCATGGCCGAGCCCTCGTCGCCCTCGATGCCGAGGTGCTCCTTGGCGCGCTGCTTGCGGACGATTATGTCGATGTATCCCGCGATCACCTGCAGGATCTGCTCGGCCTCCGTTGTCTGCACCGAGTAATATTGGTCGCTGCAAACAAAAAAACAATATTCAAAAAAATTCACATATCATTTAATTAAGACACCGTTTTAACATAATAAAACTACGTTTTAACGGTTTCTAGCGCGGAATTTTTATTTGATTTTCTGCGTGCACTGGAACACAAACCAACTTTATTTTTTTCCCCAATTTCAATATTATATAAAATATTAGAGCATGTTTGCTGAAGAGTTTCTTGCGCCGCTTCTTCTCTTCAAGCCACAACATGTTACGAAGCAGTGGTAAATTTGATTAGGCTCCCATGGAGTAAATAATAACCATAAACAAAATTAAAACTAAATAATTAAAACGAACAAGTCGGCGGTAGGCTAAATAAAACTTTAACAATACTCATTGACACTTGACATCTTCCGTGGTCACGGCTATTGAAAAGCGGACGAAACGTTGGAATGATAAAAATCAAATAAATTACCGCGCTTAAAACAGTTAAAAAGTAGTTTTATTATGTTTACTAGTTGTGAAAACTCAAGAAAATATTATGAGGAAAATAATGTAAAAACAGTGACAATTACAAGAACTTCTTACTAAGAATTAGTAAGAAAGTTGAGGTCGGTATTTGTATCCATATCAGTGGATATATATTTCTAACGATCCAGCACATCACTACTTGACATTATTTGTATGGAGTGGATTGAGTGAAAAACACAGAAACCAAATACAGATATTTATCTACCGACCTGTAGTCCCCAAAGTCCAGGGTGAAAGTGTTGGGACTGGCGCACCACCTCCTGACAGTGGTGAGGGGCCACGTCTGCAGGATCTCCTTGGTCTTCTCGTCCAAACGGAGCACGGAATCTTTCGTTACACCAAGCAAACGTGGCACTAGCTTATTCTTGCCCTTCATTTTTTCCTATACAAAAAAAAATCCGGCTTGAAGGACCACATATTCAATGGAAATTGAAAATAGACTATCTCTTATTATTGACTACTAGCTTCTGCCCGCGACCTTGTTCGCGTGAAATATTTAAAAAATGTAAGTTAAATAAAGCCCCTGATTTTGAAACATTCATCATCTCCGCTCCGCTCCTATTGGTATGACCAATATGGGTTATTTAAAACTGAAAGAATTTTTCAAATCAAACAAGTAGTTCATGAGATTAACGCGTTCAATCAAACAAACAAACTCTTCAGTATTATATATGAGTATAGATAAGATTTAAAATTTTATATAAATCTAAATTAATTAATTTAGGTTTACTAACAACTTTAACTAACAACAATAATGCTTTGTATTGTACAACAACACTAAAATAGTAACACCTTTTTTTGTCTTGTCAACAAATAATACAACAAGAAAAACTAAAATTCAATACAAAATATTGTATTAAACTAAGACATCCTAAACTATCTCAATTAAGGAAAACTTAGCTAAGCTATATTGTATTTTATCTATAATCCAGGTTTTTAACATATTTAATCATTTGCTGAGCGTCGGTAAAACAGTATCCGATTGATTAGAAGTGGACGCTTTTCAATATGAGTATGTCGATAAAACAGTTCTTAATTTAGTTGATTTTAAATTATGGTAATAATCTTTGTTTACAGAGCAACACATTGTTTTTTATTTTTATTTTCACAAAAAAACATTAAATATAAAATATTGTCATACTGGTTTATAAAAATATTAAAAGGAAGCCGACTCCTGAAAAAAGGCTAACCTTGACAAGGAAGAACGCGACACCATATGTCTTGAGATCTCTGGCGCTCTTCGTGTAGAGCACTTTGGCGTCCAGCTCGCTGAGGCCGGCGTGTTTGCGGTGCTCCTTGAACACCTTCTTCTCTATGCCCTTCACCTTCACGTACGAAGCCGGGAGGAACTCCTTCAGACTGTTCGGGGGACAGAACGGTTCTTTGATTGGTTATTTCCAGAGAGTTTAATATAAGCGTGAACTCTCCATTGGGTCTTCAAGGCCAAATATTAAGCTATACGAAATAACGAAATACGAACACTGCTTATAGAATAGAAAATAATAGAACAGAATAGAAGAATACTTATAGGAGTCTCGAGGTCAACTTTGATAAAATCAAACACCTGATCAGGAACTGAATCGGCTGATTTGGAAAAAGAAAACACATGCTGTATTATCACACCAATTCATAGTGTTGCTTGTAAGTATCAATTTCTGTGAAAGAATGTCAAACGACAAACGAAGGATTTTTTTTAATAACTGGCAATGAAACAGTTGTTGATGAAAAGGAATTACAAATTTATATCTATAACTAGGATATGCCCGTGACTTCGTCCACGCTTGACTAGAAATTCCCGCGGGATTCCCGGGATACAAAGTACCGCAGCTATTATTTTAATGATAAACGTGTCAGAATTAGCTAATTTCTATGCACCCGAACTATTACAAACCGCTCCCGGAAAAACTCCAGCGGCATTCTCGGGATTTAAAATATGACACATTTTATTACATTAAATTTGCTATCAATCAGTAAAAAAAAAACATAAGAATTCGAATTTTATTAAGTCTAAGAATTTTATTCCCGCGAGATTACGTCAATTCCGAACAAATAGACAAACCGACAAGAAATTAAAAAAAAACTGCATCGTGTTCTTCATCGTTTATATAATCTATTCCATTTTATTATGTACACTAGTCGACAAAACTTAAGAAAATATTAGTCTATTCCAGTTGTTTTTTCATAATTTTATAACACTATAGACAATGGAATAATGTCAATGGTAATATGATGAGGTAACTCATGTACTCACTCTAAGAATCCAGGTGTGTGTTTGTCTTCGCGATGATCACCAAATTGTATTTGACTTTGAATTCCAGCAAACTCGCAAGCTGAAATACAAAAACACAAAGTGCAAAAGGTTTTCATGATTACATATGTACGAGGTGAATTCGGACTCGGAAGTTATGCGATCTTATTCGTTTGTGAGGGCTCAAGACTGCATATTCATCAACCTATCACCTGGCTGTGGGTGCCAGGACAGTACACCCGCCATGCTTGTCCAAGACGGATTGGCGAGTTTGACACATCGGTTATTTCGAAATGCAGGTTTTATCATCATGTCTTCCTGCACCGTGAGCATGTGGCAATTGTAACAATACGCATATTAGTCAGACAACTACCTAAGTGGTGAATGTTTTCTGGCCAGCAATTGAATCCGCGCTCTATTAGTTTGCTTCTGTCATGGCACAATATTCGACTTGTTAGTAGAGTTCAGACTGCGAAAGTGGCGCGCATATTATTTTCTGGTTTACATGGCCAACCTGCAAACTGGGATTTTTGTATGAAAAAGTAGCCAACATAGCATTATTATCACGCCAGTGTACAACTAAGCTTACGCCATTAAAATTGCAGTTTGGATAGCGATTCATCCGGTCCGAAGGACCAAAAACCTGTGCAAGGTCACCGGAAGGGAATGTAAGAGGAAAAACATGTGATGAAGCAAAAGACCTATGTCCAGCAGTGAACGTTGATTGGGTGAAGAAGAACATACCTTTGTCCTGAGTGATGGGATGCGTCCCATCCAATATGGCGTCCCTGGCTTGCACGTAGAGCAAATTCAACTGGACCGGGTCCCTGGAGTCCACGTTCCTGTCGGAGAAGAACAGCTTCCTGCGGAGGAGCAGCGTCTCGGTCACGTCGATGCCTTGCTCGCGAAGAGTCTTCGATGGCTCCACCCAGTTCACTAACAAAGATACAAAGTTTCATTTATCAAAAGCCACCATACGAGAAAAGAGAGGAAACAGAAGATCCAAGTGTTTGGCTCTTGTCGGTGTTGACAAATCATACTTCATTACTAGGATATGCCCTCGACTTAGTCCACGCTTGACTTGAAAATCCCGCGGGATTCCCGGGACACACAGTACCGTACCACTTAAAAATAATGTAAGCTGTCGATTTAATGTAGTGTCAGCATAGGCTAACTTTTATGCCCCGAACAACTACAAAACGCTATCAGCAAAATTCCCGCGGGTTTGGTGAAATCAGTGGAAAAATAACATTGGAAATTGATTTTTTTAATAAGGCCATTTTAAATCATTCCCAGAAAAATTCCGGCGGTATTCCCAGGACAAAAAGTAGCTCGTACTTCAAGTCTAAGAATTTTCTGTAGATCAGTGAAAACCGCATCGCAATCGGCCCAGTAATATAAGACGCTAATGCAGAACGTTAACAGACAAGAAATAAACAAAAAATACATTACAATTAAAAATAGCTTAAGAAATAAGTTATTTTATACTTTTTAATTTTTCAAGTCGGTTTTTTTAAACGAAGTTTTTTTTTATTTGATACTTTTTAGTGTCTAGCTATGGGTAGGCCTACGAAAGATGCCGTTCGCCTTAAAAAATATATGTCCCAAGAAACGGGAACGGGAAAAAATGTTCGTAAAATGAAAACTACTGGGCCAAAGTATATTAAATTTTTAGGGGACCAAATGGCAACTATTCCGCGTCGAACTAAAAAGAATCACGTAAATCGGATCATAAATCTCAGAGTAATCGGTGTATATACATAAACAAAAATACCGGCCAAGTTGAGAACCTCCTCCTTTTGGAAGTCGGTTAAAAATAGTTTTAATGCATTTCGCATAATTCGTGCAATATGTAGTGAGAAAGTATGTACCTTCGTCATCGGTCCTGAGCTTCTTCCTCAGCTGCTCCATCTTGGCATCTCTCTCTTTCTCCTGGTGCTTCCTCTTTAATGTCAAAGTGCCATAGTTAGGTTTCTCGCATGGATCGAACTCCTCCTTCTGTTCCTCTCGAACCTAAAAAAATTAAATATAATAGTATTATTGGTAATATACGACGCACAACTCGGAGGCCAGTCCTAGGCACCCAGACCACAATAAATAACTCAATGTTCGTTTACGAAATTTACCATACCAGGAATCGAATCGGTTCCAGTTAGCTTTTTTATGACAGTGAGAGGTAGAGGTTGAATGATACTTCAGGTGAAGATAGTACAGGGTGGCGCAATAGAACGTGCATATTGCATCATCTTTTTTCGCGGGGTAGAAAGTGCGCGGGCGGGGGGAGCCTGCATCGTTGGGTAGGCGGGCTCATGGAGTTTTAGTCACTATGAGTCACTTCGACGGGAAGCGTCGCGCATTTTGCGTGCGCGCATTTTACGAGAACTCTCGTTCATACATCGTTACTAGGCGTTTATATTGTTCTGAATATGGACTACGGCAAATTAGTGAAGCTCCGAGTGCTAATTTAATTAAAATATGGGTACAGCGTTTTGAAGAGACTGGTTCAACGTTTAAACCACAAGCAAAAGGTCGTCCAAGAACATCTAGGACCGACGACAATATTGAGAGAGTTATGCAGTCTGTACGAGGAGATCCACAAATGTCTACTCGCAAGAGATCGTCTGTCTTACACTTATCGCGACGAAGTTTGCAACGAATTTTAAACTTGGATCTTAAACTGCATCCTTACAAGCTGCAGTTAACACAAGAATTGAAAGAGTCTGACTTCGGAGCAAGGCTCGCATTTGCTAATGAAATGCTTAATCGATTTTCCAATTTTGACAATATCCTTTTCTCAGATGAGGCCCACTTCCATATCTATGGGTTCGTAAACTGAGGTAATGGTGGTTTTGAAGATGTTTTAGTTTATAATTTAGTTTTATTTAAATTTCAGTACAGTAGGAGTTACGTGTAAATGTATTAAATAAAAGATAATGACAGGACAGTTTTTGACAGATTTTTAAATATGGCAAGTGATTTAGCTTTTCTGACATCTACGGATGTACAGTTTGATGCCACATCATGCTGTGTTAGGCTATTTGGCTGAGAAACGCTAAAACTTCACAGAAGACCGACTAGCAGCTCCTCCCACTTAGTTTACTAAATCGAGGCACGGTTTCCACTCACCAGGCCATACTCGTCGTAGTTGGTGATGCCGATCTTCGTGCATATCACCACCATGAGATTCGCAACGATCTGACTGTCGTCCACTAGCAGTGTCTTGACGGTGCCTGCAAACAATAGTATTACTGTTAAAGTGTGAATGCCTTGGATGGACCTACACGGCTACCAACCCCGGTCTAGACTATGCTGCTTAAGACCTTGACTTGGATTGCCCGTGGCCAGCAGCACCTCTTGTATTACAAATGTCTCTATAGGCCACCATAACCACTTTTCATCAACTGGGTCAGCAACCTATCTGCTGCAGCCACCAGTAATAAATAAAAAAATCTAGCAATAAAGAAAGCAACTTCTAGAGTAACTAAAAAGCAATGAATGATATGAATAAAAAAATTCTACAAAATCTTGAATCCATGACAAGTAAAATATAATAAAAATTACTATATTTTGGAAACATGTTGTTGTTTTTTTTTTGTTTTACTTGTCACCGACTTCAAGACGTTGTAGAAAATATTCGTTGCTTCTTACTTAATCTTGAAGTCACTTTTTTGCTACATTGATTTTTCATTCAAGATATATATATGCAACTAGGATATGCCCGCGATTTCGTCCACGCTTGACTTGCGATTCCCGCGAGATTCCCAGGCCACTAAGTACCGCAGCATAGAAAAGAATGCAAGCGATCATTTTAGTGAAAACTGTGTCGTAATAACTTTTATGCACCCGAACTACTACAAATGTCTCCCGGGAAATTTCCCGCGGGATACCCAGACTAAGAATTATCACACAATTTATTACTTAAAACTTGCTGTCAATCAGTGAAACCCGCATCGAAATCGAAGTTTTTACGACATACATACATACATACATAACTTCACGCCAGGTCCCTTGTGGGGTAGGCAGGAACAACAGAGAGCCATTCAGGATTATTCTTACACATCTCACTTGCTTTATTGACATTCATAGCTCTTGTCATGCACGCTCGTCTGTTATTAAGGCTCCTGGCATCACCTTCTGCTAGCACACGATCAATTTGATCATGGAAGGTGTGTCGTGGCCTTCCGCGACTTCTTTTTACGAGAATCGTTTATATAGTCTATTCCAGTTGTTTACTTTTTAATGGCTTCAACATACAGACAAGACGTGTTTAGTATTTAATGTAATTTAATCTATAATAAATAATATTATAGATTATGGAGAGTTCACTCACCATCCAGCATCCGGACCCTTAGGTTCCTCGTCTTCTTGTTGTATTCAAGCAAATCACCGTTCCTGAGCATGTAGTAGTCCAGGCTCCTGGACGCCTCCAGCCATATGCCCTTCTTGTTGTCTTCTTCTGACGCCAGGAAGAGGCCGTATTCCTTCGCTGTTGGTGATTTATAAACAATGTAATTTCAATCAATCGAAATTCCTTTAATATTTCCAAAAAAAATAATTACTACTATTTATTTATCGAAGAGACCCAACGTTGGCACTTTCATATATACAGTGTAAACTCTATATAAAGACACCGAAGGGACTGCATTTTATCGCCTAATAGAGTTGTCGTTAAATGGAAGTCGTTGAATGAAGTCTGTTATTTTTGTCTAACGTTTTTTGCTGCACCAGTAATTTTGTTGTTTTTTTTTTTTACTTATGCTATTCATATATTGTGAATATTGAGGCCTCTTGGTGATAAAGGAAGTACTTAGAAATTTCGGTATGCATGATGCTGAGAGTCAAGTTTATTACGGGCTAGGATAATAAAGCGATAAAAGAATGTACACAGCTACGCAGTTTTTACTAATTCTGGCAACTTAAAAGGTACTTTTTTTACTTAATAGTTGTCGTTGTTAAGAGAGGCTGTAATGCTATATAGAGTGTATCATTGTATAGAAGACAAGCTAAACCAAACCAGGCCAAGTGATTTCGACGCTTAAAGGAGTTTGTTGTTAAATCAAGTGACGTTACATGGAGTTTACACTATACTTAAATGTCACAAAACTATGCCACATGTAGTACTTTACATTGTTGATAGGATGTTTTACTCAATGGAAACAATCTTTATTTGGGAGTGAAGATATGTTGATTGAAACCTAAAAAGTCTATAGATATGATTCATATACTCACGATCACCGGCGCTGGCCTCCAATATCTTCTCCCTGATGATGCGACACGCGTCGTAAACCGTGGTGGAGGGGTCGAACTGGATCGTCTTCACCACCTTGCCACCCTCGATGGATATCTTCAGTGATATAGCCGCCATTCTTGTAAGCGAATGAGTCCTGGAACCAAGCAGATAAGTATTTTAACATAACTGTAATACACTAACGTGGAGGTGGGCACTTGGGCTTCTTGGCACTTTTGTAGTTTTATATCGAAATTCTATATATATGTTGTGGACAGAATCACCCCCCCGACCTCTCCCCCGTAAATCCCGTACCCCCACGCCCCGCTTACCGCGGATACGTAGCTCGCTTCGTTAGCTGCTAAGCGTCTGCATTTTCGTAGTACCTTAGTAAGCGCGGGGCGAGCCTACGGCAACTTCTTCGGTTGAATATATACAGACAAGGAAGACCAGGAAGATGAAGGAGCATTCGGAGGACTACAGCCAACGGACTCTCAGCGTGATTACATGGATCTTGTAGAGCACCAGTGATTATGATTAGTGCCACTGGTATTGATCGGTGTAATCGATATAATTAGTGCTATCTACGTTCAGTGTAACGTCCGGGACTAGTGCTAAGTTATGCCGGTTAAACTTGAACGTGCCGTTTGATACAGTGCTGATCGCACCCGTTGCTGTTGTAGCGCCTATAAATAAATTCAGTTAACTTGCTAAGGGGTGTTTCATTTAGGGCGAGCCCTGCGTCCAACACCCAACATTTTGTGGTCCTTCGAGCCGGATCGCAAGTCAAGTCCAACAATATATACATTATTACATACAAGCCTATGTAAAACATTAAATTAAAGTAAAATTAACTTAAAAATATATATACAAGTCTGTCATTGTCTGCCCATTGCGACGGGCCTATATTCCCAGACCCGTAGTACCACCAGAAGTTCACCCCCCAATAGCCCGGTACATTTTGTACTCATTTCCCATGAGTCCTACACTAGCACTACTTGCCCTTGGGTGAATACTATATGACAGACAGGGACAATCGCCGGTCAGTGGCACGCCACATTTACATCAAATTTGTCAAGGGGCCTCTACGTGTTGGCCTTCCCATGGCCCCACGCAAGCACTCCAAAAGTCCGGGACATTTTATGACCAGTGGGCTTCAAAGATATATAATAGTAAAAAAATAAAAACTTATACTAAAGCCCGTCCAGCCCTACGGAACCTCCGTCACTGGGCAGTGTGCCTAGAAAGCTGGCAGCATTATCTCGCTGGATACAGAGGCTAGTCCAGCTCCAGCGTACCGGTCCCCTGTGGAGTCGAGCAGACGTTTTTTGAATATTTTGAAATAATTTGTGGGCACTTGGCCCCCGTGGGTCTAAAGTCTCCACCCCAAACGGCTCAAATATGTAATGTTCCAAGGGATCCATATTTTGAGAAACGATGGCCCACTTGCCCCTCCCCCTATCTATTCTCGCTATCTAATCCTCCCATCCCCTCTATCCCTTCCTAACGGTTGGCAACATGTTGGCATCGCACCTGGTGTTGTAAACGTTTATAGGCCACGGCAACGTTCCTGCTCGTGGGCCGTCTGCCTATAAGAACGAAGCGCTTTGCATCTAGCTTCATCATACAACCGCAAAGGAGTGGAGCACATTGCCGGACTGTCTTTCCTGATACTTATAAAACCTGGGTGTCGTAAGCGTGCTCCATCCTAGACCGTGCGGCCAACGTGTCCACGTAGGTCGCGTCCCTTGCCAGTTGCCAGGGAATTAGTCATTCCGTCAGGATGCCTAAGTAAATAATATTAATTATCATACAAAAAAACATACTTATGTATAGTAGCTGTCTTGTAGGTGTTCTCTTTAGAGTCGAGAGAGCATAAGCTCGGTCGCCTGCTGCGCTGGCTCTCGTGGCTGAAGGAGCGGTTCCGCGGACGGGACTGGTGTGCAGCCTGAAAAGAAACGAACACAGTAACAATTCAGGAGCCTCATGAGCTGGATACTCTACTAGATTTCCCTATTGCCAGAAAACAGCAGACAGCCTTCGAGCCACCTGATAGAAAGTGGTCATAGAATCATTATATTAATACGTGAAGCAAACATTTTGTACCACTTTTTTCGAAAATTGCGCGGACGGAGGAGTATGAAATTTCGCACACTTATAGTTTATATAGAGGAGTGAAGAATGCTTATATTTTTTTAATATGCATAAAAAATACATTAAACTAATAAAAAAAACATTACACACACTACCATGTATTTGACACACACACGAATATATTATACATATACTCTTGTTTATTGTTGCCTTAGCGAAATCTGTGATTATAGAAGTAGTCTTTGACAACGAATTATTATGGTCGAATTTCGACCACGGCCGACCACTAGTATACATAAATTACTGTTTACAATTACTATATTAAAATATTATAAATATATATATATAAATAATAATGATGAAAAAAAACATTTTTTTTTAGATGTGCTGGCTGCTGGGGAGGTTCTTGTCGCTTCTTCTCCTTTGAATGATAACAATGATAACACATAGGTGTGCGTAGAATAGGAAGTAGATTTAAATTTGGACTTACATTAAGACCTTCAAAAAGTGTTCTCCAGTGGAAATTATTTAAAATTAAAAAAAATTGAATTTGAAAACTTATAGAATGCTGCTATGACTTAAATAAATAAACTCACAGAAGTCGGCCGTATCAGCCGCCTCCAGTTGTCCTGTAGTGCTTGCTCGATGCGCTCGCGCACGCTGCGTCACGCGTGCGGCGACGCTTCCTGTGCGATGCCCAAGTCAGAAACCTGCGGACAAAAGAAAATATGTCCATTGGTAATGGGTGCATATTTGTGGCTTTCGAAGTTAAGACCCTGGGGCCATGGGGATTTGCTTATATCACCGCTAGTCGCGTTGAGAGGTCTCGCATCGTCATAAGGCTGGCTTTCAATCTGGGGCAAAGCATTAGCGTTGCCAGCCAACGTGGAAAAGTGGCCAGCATTTTGGGAACGCTCCCCGCGTCGACAGCGATGTGGAGGCATTTTTTTACTTATAAATTTATCTTATTTTATTTATAATATTATAAATTATTATTTTTTTACAATATATTCTAAAATTATTTTAAAAATTAAACTACACTATAAAAAGGAAACCTAAAATTAAATACAAGAACTAAATAAAAAAGAGGGTATACCGGGGACGTTCCCAAAAGGCTGGCGGCGTTACCACGTTCAATAGCAATGCTTAACCGTTGAGTAGAGGTATTTATAGAACATGTGTTATTAAAACAATAAACATATAATCAATGGGAAAAGTTTGTAAGGACGCGTATGAAGTTTTGTTGATCTTTCCACGCCAAAAACTACTACACGGATTTTGATTAAAATTCACAGTAATATAATATCCATCTGGTCACAATTACCACGTTCCGACGGCAAACGTCGCGATGAAATGTGCACATCGAAATAACCGACGTTTTAATCTTGCCAAACTAGCCGCTAAGAAAATTGGTAAACCCAAGCTCAGCAGTTGGATGGTTATGGTCTATTATTACACATTTAACAATAACGACCATAACTGTGATAACATGATGATGTATTTGTTTACGTGAAAAGCTAAAATAACGAGTATTTATGGTTTATTAGTAATTCAGTATATGATTTAAGTTGACCTTACAGCTTCAAAGAACTCAAAAACCTTGACTCACATACTTGACTCGATGACAATAACACGATTTAATCGCAACATTAAGTTGAAAACAAATAAATTTATTAAGCGACTTTGTATATTCATGTGATTAATTACTAAGTTTATTCCCATTAAAATGCTTATTTAAGTTATTCTTTTTTATTGCGGAACTGATAAACAAGCCAATAAACAAGACGTTTGCAACACCAGGGGCGAAGCCAACGCGACAGGAGGGATGAGATAGGGACTCATCGCATGAAACACGATTAGCTCAATGTTGCTTGATTTTTCACCACTGCGAAAGTGCCACCCTCCTTTTTGAAGTTATACTTCTTTTGACGCGTTAGGGAAAAATGATGAGAGTAAATTTTTACGATGTGCGCGCACACCGTCACGAAAAACCAACACCCTGAAGTTAGCTATAGTCAATATTTTAGTTTTTCTATTGTTAGTGTCGTTTTTTCTGCAAACGTAGAATAAGGCGAAAGATAACATTTTTGAAAAGATTTTTATTTAAATTACAGCTTTCATTTTTTGCATGTATATTTTTTTATCAGTTTGTATTGTGTGAGTCGCAATTGGAATTAAACATTTTCTTTCTTAATAAAACAAATCAATAACTCTTGAATTTGGAGATTACATCATAAAGCGTAAGAACTTATCATAAATAATAAATTCCCTCCAACTGCCGCGCAATCTGACAATTGATTGGTGAAGTAAAGGATTGCCTCCTCTTTTTTTTACTAACTTCTGCTTCTAAACTCATATTGGTTTAAAGAGATAAGTGAACCCAATAAATCGCTTTATTAATAATGGGTGAGATTTATTTCTCATATTATTTTGTAGCGGTTACCATC
The DNA here is from genome assembly GCA_949752895.1 of Dendrolimus pini. Lineage (NCBI taxonomy): Eukaryota > Metazoa > Arthropoda > Insecta > Lepidoptera > Lasiocampidae > Dendrolimus > Dendrolimus pini. The sequence continues at coordinate 535,244 of OX457152.1, forward strand.
GCCTATGGACATTTGCAACACCAAATGCTACCAATGCGCTGCTGCTCTCTTAATGGTGACTGGAACCTGGTCACTAATGACGGAAGACATCTCAAGGTTGTTATGGCGGCATACCCTAGACCAGGGGTGGTAGCCATTCAGTCGGGCAAATACTCTACCATTTGGCTGTAGGTTGTTTTGTCGCCTCTTACGATAGGCCGCCCGGCCGCAGGAAATTGTATTGTTTCTCCGGTTAATTCTAATTGTCTTAAGAATTTGTTTACTTTTTTAATCATAAAGTGAAATAAGTAAATCATAAGTACCTACGAATAAGTACTGTTTTTTTTGTCACTGTCAACATATAAACTTCTTTTATTTTAGTTGAATATAAATACTTTTACATTTAGCTACGTCAACGATTTTAAACAAAAAAAGAACCCTAATAGGCCAAAACTTAAAACGCTCGTTACCAAAAAAAACCGCATATGTTGAGTTATATCTTTGTTTTATTAAGCTTGCGATATGTCCTCTATCCGATGTGAATAATTTCTAAGAACAATGCCATTAAATTAGATTCAATCCGACCATTACACATGATATCACTCGGCCTGTTTACGCCGCAGCTATTTTTGTATCGACCAAGTATTACCATTACATCGGCTTCCTTTTACATTTCTGAAGCCATGCAAAGGTTTAGTTGGTTTCCACTATTCCGATTTCATCAAGTCTGAATGGGTCTAGTCGATGATTGATCTATAACATAGTACCTGAACATATTTCCTTGTAGTTAAGGGAATAACTGTTTTATATCGAGTTCATCTATACGTGAAGAAAAACAGAGCAAAAACTTTGTACTCGTTTTTACGAAAATTGCGCGGACGGAGGAGTAAGAAATTTTACACACTTATAGTTTATATAGAGAAGGAGTGCAGAATACTAATATATTTTTAAATTATGTATAAAAAAATACATGAAATAAAAAAACACACACTACTATGTATTTGACACACACACGCATATATACTCTTTTGTTTATTGTTGCCTTGGCGAAATCTGTGATTATAGAAGTATAGTCTTTGACAACAGAATCTTCATAATGTTCGAATATATAAGTTAAATTAATTATTAGGGTCGAATTTCGACCACGGGCGACTCTACTAGTATTTAAAAATAGCAGTGCGAAACTTCATACGCGTTGGCATGATGACAACGTATATGTTAGCGAATTGCAACAGTGGCACCAAAAAACGGGAGAAGAGCGCCAATTTTAACCAAATTCCGAAATAGGGGGGAGGTTTTCAATTTGTCTGTGTTGATTTTTTTATGTTTGTTAAAAGAGTATACTCTTGAGGTGGTCCTTTTGTCACCAAGTCTGGATCTGATGAGTGGATACCAGGGAAATCGAGAGCAGATCCCGAATATTACAGGCACGTATAACGTGTTTAATAAAATTTATTTGTTTCTAAAGCTCTTCAATTATTTTTGACTATATTTAAGTATCACGATAAAAATATGATAAGTGTTGATCCGAGATATAGCTGGTAGCTGCGTGTAGTTTAATTTAAATCTAATTAATAATTTCAGACACAAACATTCTAAAAATTATATCTTCGGAATTGCCGGGCTGAATTATTTCGAACTTTAATACGATGAAATAATTTCTAAAATAATATCTATTAGTGTAATATACGTTGTTTTGAAAATAGACGGTCTTGTAACCGGCGTTGTTATTAGGCCGAATTTGGACGCTGTCGCCGCTCACTTGCTGATGCTTTTATATAATTTACTATTTTTAACCAACTTCCAAGAGGAGGAGGTTCTTAATTAGACTGTGTGTTCTTAACTTCAAATTAATTGAATTTCGAGTTTTTGCAATATTTACTCAATTTTGACACAATTTGTTTGTTATCCCGGAAAATGGGATACTACGTGTACTTCAACTACTAAAAACTTATTAATAACTAGCTTCTGCCCGCGACTTCGTTCGCGTGGAATAGTTTAAAACAAAAGTAAGTTTTAAAAAAACCCGCGATTTTGAAACATTCTTCATTGGTGCTCCGCTCCTATTGTTCTTAGCGTGATGGTTTATAGCCTATAATCTTCCTCAATGAATGGGCTATCTAACACTGAAAGAAATGTTCAAATCAGACCAGTAGTTCCCGAGATTAGCGCGTTCAAGCAAACAAACAAACTTATCAGCTTTATATATTATGTATATGTATAATATAAGATGAAACTCTCTCACCGACACCACACCCTGTCAAAATCCCCGCTTCTATTATGTTACGTTGCAGATAAATTACTTTCAGTCTGTTATAAGCTGTTTAAGTAATTAAAGCTTTTTTAACTATCCCACGGGAACTCTTTAATTTTTCGGGATCAAAAGTATCCTATATGTTGACCAGGGATATGAGCTATCACCGTACAAAATTTCATGTAAATCGGTCCAGTCGTTTCGGAGATTAGCCGGTACAAACAGAGAAACAAAAAATTTGAGAAAATCTATATTAGTTTTATTTGACTTCTTACATCCCCCTGACTCGGTTTTTAGCATTTTTTTTCATTGTACAGAAATTTGACCTCTACAATTTTATTATATGTATAGATTTCACTGACTTTTTGAGCTTTTGAGACTTTTTGATGGTCTACTATAACTTCGTTTTAACCAGGTCCCAAACCTTGCGTTGTGTTCCGGCATAAGTGGCCAGGATCCAGTCTCCCTTAACAGAGCAGCAGCGCCTTTGGTGTTGCAAATGTCCATAGGCGATGGTAACCGCTTTACATCAGGTGGGCCGTCGACCTGTCTGATAAACTCATACAATAAAAAAAAAACCATCATTAGTTTTAAAATCATCGTACAAACTTGACACCAGATTTATTATATTATAGATATATTTGCATTTATAATATAGTCAGGACCACGGGACCATGGCTGGCGTGGGTTCACCCGTTTGTGGACGGATATCTCCATGGGTCGCATTGAACCAAAAAGATGTGCCGAGGAACTTGGAAGTCACTACTACGGAACCCTTCACCGCATTCGTGTCAACACACGCACTTGGCCCATTTGTAAAGTGAAACAGCTGGCGTAATAAAATGCGCAAGCCACCGACGATATCCGTGACAGCGGCCTGTCATGTGCTCCGGAACTTACGAAACAGTTGTTCCACTGCTCTATAAATATAGGATCACGGCGCTTGGGCCCAGCGGCGGCTAGGTGCCATATGGCGCATATTTAGTACAATTAGTGCGCTTAATAAAACATGGAAAAACTCAAAAAGACATGAGTTCAAAGATTACATTATAAAACATAAGAACTTATCATAAATTCGCACTAACTGCCGCCGGTTTGCGAAAATGCGAAATAAAGGATTGTCACTGTTTTTTTACTAACTTCTGGTTCTAATCTCTTATTGGTTTGAAGAGATAAGTAACCCTAGTAAATCACCCTAATAAATCTTAAAATGAATTTATTCGCTTTTTGACAAAAAAGATAGAAAGATAGAAAGAGGAGAAAGAATACAATTTCCTACGGCCAGCCAACACCCACAGCCAGGTGGCTACCAGCTCTGGTCTAAGGTATTCCGCGATAACAACTTTGAGTTGTGTTCCGGCATTAATGGCCAGGTTCCAGTATCCCTTGAGAGAACAGCAGGGCATTTGTAGCACCTCTGGTGTTGTAAATGTCCATAGATAATGGTAACCTCTTTCTACAAGGTGGGCCCTCTGCCTGTCCGCTGAACTCATGCAATTATAAAGAAGGAGAAATGGGCCCCTGGTCTACTGTATCGTTTCACAGTGGAATCACCCACGCAACGGTGCGAAGGAAACGTTTCATCTATACGTTCCGCCTGCGTACAACAGAGCTGTGGAATGCACTACCAGTGGCCGTGTTTCTTGCAAAGTACAATGCTGATGTCTGCAAGAATCGTGTGGACAGGTAGGTAAGCGTTCTGCATCTTCGACCGCATCATTGTTTAGTACTTACTAAGCGTGATCGTGGTCAAACCTGAAACTTATTAAAAAAATAAACTAAATTGATCATTCTTGTTTTTATAGAAGATCTCAATTAAACTCAATCAACTTCTAATTATTTAAAACATCTTTAAAATGAATCAATCATAAATTAGTATTATATGACTGATAGTGAAGTAGTCTTCTTCTATTAAATCACTTGCCTTACCATCGGTAGAATGACATTACAGACAGGCAGACGGCCCACTTGATGGAAAACGGTTACCATCGCCTATGGACATTTCCAACACCAAAGGTGCTACAAATGTGCTGCTGCTCTCTTAAGGGAGACTGCAAACTGGCCACTAATGCCGGAACACAACTCAAGGTTGTATATATTAAGTTGTAAGTATATACTTTAAGTAATTTTTTAACTCTAAATAACATTTAACTATAAAATTATCCTTTCCCACTAATTCTGTTCACATTTCCTCCACTTAAATAACTAACACAAGTCGTCACAAGTCACAAGTAGTTAGTCTACTATAACCGTTTGTTTGTCCTCAGATTTTCAGATAACAAGTGCCGGTCAAAATTATCAATCCCCCCTCCCCCTCTAATGTTATGCTTTTAATGTTATTAAATAAGCACTTGTCGCTCTTACTCTCATATTGGCAAAATCGATGCCAAGTGCGTTGGAGCCATAAGCAAAAAAAAGTGTAGTGAAGGCAATAGAACTGTTAATTAGATACAAGATAGCCACACTCGTAAGTGAGCAATAAAGTATTATAAATTATAAATATGACCAAATTAAATTTCGGATTATTAAATCATCATAAGAGACGCATACGAGAATCCGTTAACCACAAAATGAAGCCCGAAAACGGCTGTAAAACTTCCTCGAATACCTATAAAAACCTACGCAATGGCATTTGTAAATCGCATAGCACAGCTATCAAAAAATATACGTTGTATGCAATTTTCCACCTAATCCCAACGCATTAGATTATACAATTGAGTATATCATGTTTTCATATCATAAAATGCCCATATCGTCCCCGTCATGACAAAATTAAGTAACTAACAAATTAAAAAGATCGAGAAAACTTGATTTCGTGTTTTGTATTATAAATACTGATAATTACTGACTCGAATTAAAATGCCGTTGGAATTATTATAGAGTTTATTAGAACTATACAAATACGTAGGACACAGGTACAAATATAACTGAACACAACCAGTCCAAACGTAATGCACATTTCAAATTTCAATAACACGCGCAAAGTCCCTCACTAAATAGATTACCGAATGTACACACGTCTTGCTTCGCTTTTTATCGCTCGACTGCCCCATCTCTCAATTGGGGCATTGCTTTATTCTGCACAAATGCTATGTCTGCTCGGCCGCGTGGACCAAATTTCCTATAATCACACCTGGCTAATGACTACCATAAAAGATTAGTTTTATTTTAAGGTTTTATCTGTTATTTTGTTGTAAGCGATGTACATTATTAGGAAGTAGACTTAATTTTAACATATATGTATAACCTTCAAGGAATGTTCTCGACTGCAATTTAGTTTGTATAAAAAAACTGAATATTTGACTTATTACTGATTGAAACCTGATCAATATTATGTAATCATTTTACTGTAGATCTTTTAACATGTTATCAAACGAATCTTATTTTTATTGTTTATAAATAAAACTATACCTGCAAAATTATAGATAGATACCTTTTTATCATACACCGACACAAGAATAAACTTACAGACTAAAAAACATATCTCCTCCCTAACAAGCGACCTCTTCTAGATACTCTTCCTATTTGTTCTTTAAATAAATTTCCATGCTTTTCGGCTTATTGCTTTTTTCCAATAAAATTATTTATCGAGTATATTCATATTAATATCCAAGATAAAACGTTAGACAAAAAGATAGGTAACAATTCCAGCTTTACGAAATACAATAAAGTCGATTTTTACCAAAACGTCAGTTATCTCATTTAATCATGAAGGGGACAGTGGACTCATTAAAATCCCCATGGCGATACGTTTTAGAGTTATTGCATGCAGTTTTGCATAAATTCCACTTCACATTGGACCATTGAGGAGTTCATCCTGTAGGCAACGGGGTCTAAGAATTTTTATAGTGCAATATGAATTTAATTTATTGCGATGGCATCATTTTCGGGTTGTATTTTACAGCAGAACTCGGCCAAGTGCTTGCCGGTTCAAGTGCAATGATTGGTTTTGTATACCGTATCCAACGTTTTCTATCCTTATGACAGACCGATCATTGTTCGATCATAAGAGATCGAATACGATAAAATTTTAAAAACTAAACTAACTAACTAAACTAAACTATAAAAATAATAATAATAAAAAACATTGTATTGTGTCTTAATCTTATTGAAAATGAACTGTTTGCTTACAGCTCCACTAATTCTGTATCATACTTCTGTATAAAACTAATAAAAAAGAATTTGAGATATAAATAAAAAAGTAATATAAAGAAAAACAATTTTTAGCTAGACATGTTACTGGGGAGTTTGTTGCCGTTTCTTCTCCTTAACAGCAATAACACGTTGCGAAGCGGTGTCCATAGACTAGGATGTAAAATAAAATTATAACCTATATGTATGACCTTCAAAATGTGTTCTCCGGTGGAACTTATTTTGAATAAAAACTTTTGCATTTGAATTTGAATTGATCTTATAAACTAATACTTTTAATATATTTTTATAAAACCTTCTTCCTCCCATGTGCCCCGCGCTCATGGTAGGAAAAGCGTGAGACTTAGAACGTAGTCACGCCCACGCTGATCCTGCGCATCAGTGCTTGAGAATGCCCCGGGAGAGGCAAACTCACTTCGTCATGTCTTATAACTCTATTTTAATTTACGCGATATATCCTGTCAACTCATCCTCAAGTCGTAGAAGTCCGTTTGCCCCCGTTTACGTGTACAACGTAAAATATATCCGCGCCATCAAAACCATATCTCGGCGGTTAAATCACCAGTGAGACATGTTCACGCAGCCGGCATCGCTCGGCCATTAGGCACCGACTCGCGAGGGGTGCACACGGACGTCGCGCGCCGTAACGTGCCGTTTATTGCTCGAGCGGTGGGCGCGTCGCGACGCATCTTTCACGGTCCGCCGCGTTCAGCCCGTGACAGATTTGACAACGTTGCGTGTTGACATACAACATTACTAGCTGTTGCTCGCGACTTCGTTTGCGTAGATGAAAAATAGTCATAATTTGAGTGATCACAAAAAGTTACTGTCATTAAACCAATTTTGATATACGGTCGTGAGGCCTGGACACTGACACTGAAGAAGGAGAACTAACTGTTGGTCACAGAGAGGAAGATTCTCAGCAAAATCTTGGGCTCAACAATAAAAGGAGATGGCAGCTGGAGGTGTAACGGTCCCGTTTGATCAATTATTCATGTTAAATTTTTTGCTTGAAACTAGTAATTTTATCGTTATTTCGAGCCTTATAGCGACATCTGTTATTTGGCGATAATGTTTTTAGTAATAGTGCAATCGTCATTAATTTGGTTGAACCAGTATATTGGTATCTTGACAATAAGAATATAGTTTGGTTTAGACGTGTTTGGATAGATGGCGTTGGTTCGCTTTGGAATAATATTTTTGTATGTCTGTCTATAGCCAGTCCTTTTTTTGAAACACTGGTTGAATATTAAAAGTAAATTCTGTTAGATTTTTGTGCGTAGAATTTGGATATTTTTGAATTGAGAACAATCCGAGGCTTGTTGGAAAGGGCTGCTGAGGAAGCGAGACAGTCGGGTCGACGTCGTTAACGTGTCCGCTTTGGTCAGCGGAAGTCCGTGAAAATAAAAGAATTTTAATAAATTCTAGTGTGTTAAGATAGAAGAGTTGGAGATGAGAAGCTTGGATGCAGTGATTTAAAATGATTTATTGCCCGCTCGCGTAAAAATATATTAAACCGAAAATAATGATTTAAAGGTCTAAAGGTTTCCTCTAAAGAGTGCTAGCCTTCAGAGTTTGAAACCTCGCGTGTGCAGTGTCGTGAAGTGATAAATGTGAGTGTAGTGTGAAATTATTGAAGATGGTGCTGGGAGCTGAGATTTGAATTCCCGCACTTGAGGCGGCGTGTTTCGTCGGCAGTCCTGTTTGTTCCTGTTGTCTTCGAAAGCTAAGTGGAATTTACTTTAATTAACTTGCAATGTACATTTTAGTAATTTATAAAAATTACTAAGAAATTATTTACGAAATTTTAAAACAATTCATAAACTTTTTCTCTAAGGCAAATATTTCAATTCTGTGGAAGCCGCCATGTTGGTTGATTCTTAATTGTCAGTCTGAAGTGTGGTTATATTTAAAAATTGTTAAAGATGTTTTGATGTATTATATTGCAAGTTAATACTATTAATATATGGATGGCTTTCTATTTTTATGATAATAAACATTTAACACAGGTATGTGAAATATTGAAACTTATAATCACAAGGTTCCCAGACCTTGGTAGGTTACTTTGCTCGTTGGATTGATACTACAATATGGCTTTCAATGTTTAGGATATTAAACATTTAACATAAGTATGTGAAATGTTGAGACTTATAATCACAAGGTTCCCAGATCTTGGTAGGTTACTTTACCTGTTGGATTGATGCTATAATATGGCCTTGAATATGATTAGATCTTTGCTATGTGAATGTGTATTTTAATACTTTTATTTCAGCTAATAAATCTCTTTCTTTCAGATGGTTAGTTGGATTTTGTCTTTGTGTGTCTGTTCTTTAATATTCTTATTTAATTTTTGCTTGCAAATATTAACTTGAAAACCATCCATAGGTTAATTTATTTTCTATCTGTATAAATTTTGTGTTGTTCTTATAATAATTGATACAGCCGTTTTCTAGTGTGAACTAATAACTTATTAATATTTAACCAAAATCTTTATTTTCGAATAAGTACTTATACCTCAGAGCTGAGAGTTCTAAAACCATTTAAACTAATCTAAACCTATACATAAATCTATGAATATAGACATTATATCATTATAAATTAACTACTAGAACTTGATAGTGAAATACATGAAGAATTATAACCTTAGCGGAGATAAAAAAATAGTTTTCTTTTACACGAATCAATCCTTCTAGGATTGTAAAAATAGTATTAAATGTTCAATATTTATGTGTATGTATATATATATATATTTATCTGGATATTTATATGTTAACATGTCTGTTTGTTTGAAAGGTAAATAGTTTGAGATTAGACTGTTTACATAGGATGAGCTTTATAAGAACTCTATTCAATTATTTGTCTTATGTATTCATATAAATTTTACACATAGTAAGAAATAACTTATATACACACACTTCTAATCAAATGTGAGGTGACAGAGGTGTAAGAATTCCAATTTCAATCAATGAATTTTAGAACAACTGTTTAAGTATTTACATATATTTATGTATGTATTTGATAATTATTGTTTTCTTATTAATGTATTTCAACGTTGTCTAATTACATAAAAGATATTAGACTTGTTAGGTGGTTGTTACCTTTTATTAAAGATTTTAAACTTATAAACATTTAATTTAATTAACTGAATTTCATAATTTATTTTGAACTTTTAATAGTCCAATGGACTTTGCTGAGTTGATTTAATGCAACTTGTTTTCTATTTTTGATTACTTTACTATACTTTCTTCATTGATATTCATAACAGATCTTCATGTTATATCTTGAATGTATATAAAGGTTTTTAGTGAGTTTTGAACAATTAAGGATTTCATCAGACACTCTTTTAACTAAGATGTGGTTTAAAGGACTGATTAAATAATATTCACTTAATAAAATTTCTGAATTTCAACTGTGACTGACGCGCTATATTTAAAAAAAATTGAATTTCTAATTTTTTGTGGATAACATGTCAGTTTAACTGGAGTTATTATTTTACCAATGCAACTTATAGGGTCTATTCATTGGGGTTTCAATTTGTTTATGATCGTTTAAATATTATATATTAAATTTATTAATACAAGTTTATTTGTAGCGGAAGTGGATTATGATTTCATTATAATTTTCTATTAAAGCCATTATTTGTAGGTTTAGTGTAGAAGCTTGTGGGACCTTAAGGAGCAGTTGTATTTCAGGAGCTGGAACAATAAACTTTATTTCTTTTAGGGTGAATTATGGATTCTTTTGTCAAATCTTATAAATGGAGACTTAAGGGAACTGTAAGCTGAATAATTGAATTCTAGGGTGGTTTGCTGCAACACTTTAGTGATTTTATGAGTAGAAAGGGGGTGTGTTTGTTTAAGTTTGTTCGATATCTAACTAGATTGATAATTATTTGAGTTTCAGCTGGAGTCTGGAGTATATTAGTTCATATTTGAAGTTTGCTTTTGGGGTTTTACTATATCTTTTATTTAAGTATTTATGTATTTATCCTATGGAATTACATGATAACATTACACTATACAACAATCATGCACTCTATATGGGAAGGCTAATTGACTTTAGAAAAATTAAAGTTTATTTAATTTTATAGGTTTTTAATATTTTAAATACTTTCTTGTTGAGAGAGTCTACTTTGGCACTTGGCTTTGTTTGGTGCAAAAGAGTTGTTGATTACAATTTAATTTTTTATTAGAGGTTTCTTTTGATTAGTTATATTTTCTTAAACTAGCAGTTCTACTGTTATCAAGTGTGTATAAAATAGACATTTAAATATGATTACAAAATGAAGTGACGAGATGTTGTTGATTACAATTTAAATTTTATTAAAGGTTTCTGTTGATTAATTACACTTTCTTAAACAAACAGCTCTACTGTTACCAAATGTGTATAAAATAGGCATTTAAATATTATTACAAAATGAAGTGATGAGGGTGAAAGCACATATTGAAGGTTTCTATGAAGATTCAGATTAGGACCGGGTTTTATGAGCTCTGCAACCTTGGACTAATGGATTCACGACCCATTCGTTTATTGTGGCAACGTTCCCTTGGATAATTTCGTCAATTATCAAGGATTATCGCGCGTACAGCTTTTAAGCAAATTTAGTTTGTTTTTATAATATGTGTATTCACGAGACTAAAAATGGTTTCACATATTAAGATTAACTGAATTGGTAACTGAAGGTCTGGAGCCAGTTAAGCCGCGGATCAGCCTAGAGGCGCGTGGGCACTTGCTTTTAGGGATAAGCTACCGTGTTGTAGGAGGATCAATCGTATCAAAATTTGTTTTCTTTTACGATATGTGACTTCATGAGAGTCTTAGATGTAGTTAGGCCAAGTGGACTTGACTGAATTAGAAAGGATGATTAAAGATATCTACATTTGAGCATTGTTACCAATGAAGACATCTTTGATGCAGAGTATCACCATTTTATGTTAAATATAACTCTAAACTTTACTTTTACGGTGCTATACTCTCATCTTCTGGGTGCTAGGGTCATTAGACGGATGTAAGGATTTGCCAAATTCACTTTAACTTTCAATTTCATTTTAACCTTCACGGCGAACCTGAAACCTGTCTTTGACAAGGGAATCTCAATAAAAAACTTACTTTTACGGGGCTATACTCTCATCTCTTGGGCGCTAGGGTCGCTAGACAGATGTAAGGTTTCGCTAATTTACTTTAATTTAAACTTCATTTTAACCTTCACGGCGAACCTGAAACCTGTCTTCGACAAGGGAATCTATTATATGAGTGAAGTTGTCTCTCGCCAAACTTTAATTTAAAATTTACTTATAATTCATAGAGAGACATTCTGAAACTCTTACTCTGACAATTTAGGGATGGGAATTTTATGAGATGTAGAGAGTATCACTATTTAAACTTCAATTAACTCTTATTACTGCATCAGGGGAGGTCTTTGAGGTGACGTTCCTCATAATGACAATTTTATATGATATTTTGGAAAGGTGACTTTAAGATGAAATGTTCACTTAAGTCTTTTGGCTTTTCCAACTCATTTTACACACAAGGCACTCCAAATGAGTTTCTTTTAAATGGATAGATCGTACTGCTGTGAGTTTCTTGTCGGCTCTTCTCACCAGCAATAGTACGTTGTGAACCGACGCTAGTTTTAGATAATGTTTATAATTGATTCAATAAGTATTAATTAAAAAAATTGGAGGTTCTTCGTTTATCTCGATATGAGCTCTTTTACTGACAGCTAACGCGGTGGCATAATAATAATAAGAGAGGTGGTTAGGTGGGGTGCCTACACAAAATTATATAATTTGTTATGAATCTACATTAAAATATCTTTTGGCAAAATAAAGGCACGGGCGTACTCAGGCGATGAGCTTATGTCATGAGTAATACATTTATCATAATTCATAAAATGCATAGCATTTTACACTTACAACATATTACTACAATATTATATATATATATTTTACATCAACCTCTGAGAGTCTTCCTGTCATCTGTTCAGCACTCTTATATAATCTACCTTGTGAACATAGGGTTAACGGTATTACGACGAGGGTTCCTGCTACTAGATGATTACGATTTATGGCCAATATTACAAGATTTATTCTATGAATAAATTTTATTAATTTCTACTTTATAAATATTTTATTTCTCACTCTATGCTTCGGCTTGAGTATGTCATCCCATAGTCTTTAGACCCAAAAAGGGGGGTTCGTTACAATTTGGTGTCGCGATCCCAGGATTTCAGGACCTGGTCTTCTGGGCGTGATGTAGAGTGGTTCTAGGACAGTAGAATCGAATCCTGGAACGTTACGATTCGCTGCGTGTTCCCAAGATTCCAGCATGATGTGTCTTATTTAGCATATTTCGTTCAGGTTCGAAGGGAGCAATTGGGGGTTGCACCCAAGGTGTATGGTTTGATGATGGTGAACAAGTCCTGCTGTTTTGGGCTGAGTTATTTTATTCTTGTGTATCTGAAAGATACACAATTTGTTGCTTGTGAGGCGGAGCAAGGTTTCAAAGGTTATAGAAGGGCTGTTATTTATTTCAGAGATGACAGGGGGTGATCGGTGGCTGGTGTAATAATTAACAGTCTGATTTTATAGGTAAATGATTTTGAGATTGTGAAAGAAAATTTTAACTTTCATGTTCAGATTAGTCCACAGGTTTACCGTTGGGGGGCGCCACTGTGGTGTTGCGAATTTCAATTATGTGTCTAATTTAGTTTGTCAGTTTTCCGTTACGGGGCGCCACAGGGACGATTCAGTTTAAAATATTTAACTTAAATTAGTTCAATTTCTTGCCGTCAGGGAGCGCTGCAGTGAATTCCGAATTAGTTCGTCATCTTGCCGTTAGGGAGCGCTGCGGTGGTTTTGGAAATTTAAATTTCGTATTAATACGTCATCTTGCCGTTGGAGGGCGCCATGGTGATGTTGGTATTTTTTTTTGTACTTGCGTTCAAATTAGTTTGTCACCTTGTCACTATGGGCGCTGCAGTGACTTTGAATTTCAACTCTAGCGTTGCAATTAGTTTATCCTTTTGTCACTACGGGTGTTGCAAGTGACTTCGAAAATTTTATTTTTCACATTCGGATTAGTTCAACACTTTACCGATGGGGGCGCCACAATAACTTTGTTGATATTCTTGGTCTTGTTGATTATTTATATAGCGAGACATATTTAATTTTATGGGGTGCATATTTTCAATTAAATGAAATATTAATCATTAATATTTTTTTTTGAAACTTTATTGAGGACTTTATTAAATTTTATTTTCATAATAGAGTTGAGGAAGTTAATTGATTGTTAGTCAGCCTTCTATCATAGATGGGAGTTAGGTTAATAATTATTCACTATGGTGAAGTCAGATGTTGTTATGAGGCACGAACTTAGGAATAAAATTTAATATTTTAATTATTTAAATTATATTATATACATAATTTATATAGTTTATGATTACTTATAGCTTGCTAGCGCTGTGTAATTATTTGAATGAAATAATTGAAAAATGGAATTCTAATATTTCAGGATGAACCAAGAGATGTAACAGTGCTAGTTCACTGCTAATTATAATAAATCAAGACATATTATATAATTGCTACAAAAGCAAAAGAGCAGAAGCGCTCTCATATAAGCAAAGGAGCTATTCTATTAATATTAATTGAAGATTAGTGCATATCATTTGATGCTGAAGAGTTATTAATATCTTGCTGCCATTATATTTGGAGAATAAATATTGAATAATTTGCAGAAGTTTATTAAGTAAAGAAAAAATGCCAAAGGAAGTTCAGAAACCTGGAATGACTACAAGAAGAGAAAAGAGGAGTGCTGCGAGGGGTGCGGAGAGTACCAGGCCTATGACTACTACTCAAGGAGAAAACCCGAGATTTTTAAGGATTATGAAGAGGATGTTGGATCAGACATTGAACCCTTTGCTTACAAGGATTAATCAATTAGAAAACAGTTTGACATCAAATAATGGGGAGGCCGGTTCGCAGAGGCCTGTGGCCTTGAGATTAGATCAAATGGATAGTGATATGACATTGGCTTCTGGGAGAGTCAACTCTCGGGGAGTTGTGGAGAATTTTGAGCCTGTGGCTGGCGGATCAACGGGGTTTAGACCAGTTGAGACCAACATTACACAATCAAATACTATGAAGACATGCTGTTCACAAACAGATACTGTTGAAAGACATATGCCAATGGCGTATTATCCTACTATGCCAATTAATAATTTGGAGAAGCCGAAATTTCCATCACAAAAACAACATCCAGTTACCTTCATAGAAGATTTATGTGCCTATTTGAAGAGAATGCCAGCGGGATTTAACAATGAGATTGATCTCATTATAGAATGTTTGGATGGTGGTTCCAGGAGTTGGGCTCGTGTATACCGAGAACGCTGGACCAATTTTGAGGATTTTAAACGAGATTTCCTAGAAACATACTGGGGTGAAGCTGAGCAAGGAGAGCTTCGTAAGAAAATAGTGCATGGCACATGGAATCGATCTGGAACTAGTATGCTGAATTATTTTATTACTTTATGTGGACAAGCGAAGATGCTCACTTACCCGATCCAAGAGACACAACTCATAAATGATATCATACATCATTTCCCTAAAGATGTACAATATGCATGGACCACGAGTCAGAACAAAACTATTATTGAAGCGTCGGAATTCCTAAGGAAGCTAGATAATGTTAACAGGGGTGAAGTGCTGAATACTACACTGCGGATACCTTCATCATCACATGAACAAAATAATAACAGTAATAACAAGGCGAAGACCAGTTGGCAATTCAAGAAACAAGCTTTGAAGCCAGTTCAAGTACCTCCAGTGGACAGTGCTAATGTTAATATCATAGAAGACTTAACTATACCTCATGAAGATTATGACTATAATTTAAACTAAGTGATGTTGGTGGGAGTGTGCCCGACCCATCAACTATAGGAGGGACTGATAAGTTGTTAATAGGGTTAAGAATTATGATGTCGAATGGGTGGAAACCTGGTCAGTCTTTAGGCAATTGTAATGCTGGTATACTTACACCTATTATAGCCAAGGGTCAGTCCTCGTTAGATAAGTCAGGGCTAGGTTATATTAATGAAGCTTTGGGGGGAACATTTACTAATATTTTAAAATTACATTTGCAGGATGTAAATTCTAATTCAGTTATAACAAGCGGGTGTGTATCTTCCTTGTTTGAGGAAGAAGATGCTTATTTACCAGATAAATTTGAGCTAGTGAAATCTATAATTACTGTTAAAATCTTTGGGAAGGAAGTGAATTGTTTGGTAGACACGGGAAGTGACATTACATGTATTTCCAGCACCTTTTGGGAGTTAATATCGAAAGAATGTAGTAAAATTGATTTATTGCCCATCAGGCCAATCCAAATTAGGGGTCCAGTAGGTCAGAAAAGTACTAAGATTCAACAAATGGTATTGTTACCAGTTCACTTGGGAGATAGCATTATTGATATTAGCTTTTTAATTGTACCAAATTTATTGCAATCTGTGATTCTAGGCTTTGATTGGTTATCATTGGTTCAAGCCACAATTAAATTACAAGGTTCTGAAATGGGGTTATGTTTAAAGATTAATGAACATGATGTAGTTTTGCCTTTTAGGAAGATAATCCTTGAGAGTGGAATATCAGAGATATCTACTCGAGATGTTGATGATTCAGACTTCCAAGAAAAGCTAAAGGAAATTAAAACGGGGATAGAGCTATCGGACGTACACTTAGGTCAATTAAAACAAGTTTTGGGAAGGTTTCGAAGTATATTTTCTAATGTTTTGGGTCGTGCAAATTGTTATGAACATGAGATTAAGATGTCAGATAGTACACCATTTATAAGAAGGTCATATCCTGTACCTTATGCTTACCGTCAAAAGATGGAGGAGAAATTAGCAGAGATGGTTGAAATGGGCATTATTTCACGGGGTTCCACTCCATATAGTAGTCCATTAACGTTTGCAATTAAACCCGACGGGTCTTTACGTGTATTGTTAGATGCGCGGGAGATAAATAAGTTCATGGTAGCGGAGTCTGAAGCACCACCTATGCAAATAGATGTACTAAATGCCTTTCATGGGGTGTCATATATTAGTGTGGTTGATTTGAATAATGCCTATTTTCAAATACCTATTTCTAAAGAAAGTAGGAAATATACTGGGTTTACCTTTAATGGAAAGTCATACATGTATAATGTACTTCCACAAGGTTTAAAGACTTCAGTGGGCAGTTTCAGTCGGGCTATGGATATTCTATTGGGCTCAGAGGTTAGACAGTTTTGTGTAAATTATTTAGACGATTTAGCAATTTTAACTTGTGGTACCTTGACTAATCATTTAGAACATTTGAGTATAATATTAAAGAAATTGCAAGATGCTGGTCTTACTTGTAACATTAAGAAATGTAAATTCATATGTAAAGAAGTTAAAATGTTAGGTCATATTATTTCCACTTCTGGTATTAGGACTGATCCGGAGAAAATAGAGTCTATACAGAAATTCCCTGTACCTAAGAAAATAAAGCATTTGAGAGCTTTTCTTGGTTTATGTAATTATTATCGTCGGTTTATACCAGGATACGCTGACGTGATTGAGCCCTTATGTAAGTTGTTAAGTAAGAGTCGTAGATGGTCATGGGAATCAGGGGCACAGAAAGCGTTTGAGGAGTTGAAGCAGAGATTTATTAATACAATTATGCTTCATCACCCTGATATGTCGAAACCATTTTATTTACAAACAGATAGTTCAGGGATTGGTGTCGCTGGAGTTTTATTTCAATTAGATGATGAAGGGGAAATGTTAATTTTGGGATTTTATAGTAGGCCTCTTAGGGGAGCAGAATTACGTTGGACTACTACTGAAACTGAATTCTGGGCCGTGATTTGTTGTTTACGGAAATTTGAGACATATTTGAGGGGAGCTAGAGTAATAATTAGGACTGATCATAAGGCCCTGATGTTTGTAAAAACTTGGAAGTTATATAATAATCGTTTAACTCGTTGGATTTTATATTTAGAACAGTTTAATTACCAAGTTGAACATGTTTATGGCAGAGACAATGTAGCTGTGGATGTATTGTCTAGATTTCCACCCAATACGACTGTTGTCCAGGAAAATAAAATTTATTGCCCTGAAATTCATTATATGGAAACATCTAAAAATAAGATTTTAATGCAGAAATTATCAAATATTGTTCACTGGCAGTCGAATGATGGTGAAATCCAGGAGATTTTATCATTATTGGATCCAGTTAAGGGTAATAATATTCAGAGTAGACTAAATGGAATTGCAAAACGTTGTATTGTGAAAGATAGTATATTGTATTTTGAATCTAGGCCTGGTATTTATGTAATTTATGCACCACTTGCTTTGAGGGAAGAAATAATTTTACAAGTACATGAGGAAATGGGACACCAGGGGGTGTTTAAGACGTTGAAATATTTAAAAGACAGATTTTATTGGTTAAAAATGAATAGGAATGTTAAATTAGTTTTGAGGCGGTGTCACATTTGCCAAGTTTCGAAAAGTAATAATTTTAAATATGTGGGAAGGTGTCAGTCTATTGTTACTAATCAAATTGGGGATCTTGTTATGTGTGATCTTTTTGGACCATTACCTAGAGGGCAGTTGGGGGTGACATTTATTTTAGTGTTTCAAGATTCGTTTAGTAAATTCATACAATTATATAGTCTGGTCAGGGCATCTTCTCGTGCTGTGGTTGCAAAGTTAAAGCATTTCGTTAAAATTATTAAACCAAAAATTATTATGACTGATAATGGAAGTCAATTTGCTTGTAATGGTTGGAGGAAGACTTTACAAGACATGGGTATTAGGCCAATATATATCACGGTTAGAAACCCACGTCCAAATACTACAGAAAGGGTGAATAAAGAGTTGGGTAGGTTATTTAGAACTTATTGTAATTCAGATCATAAAAGATGGTCAATGCTAGTGGGAAAGCTTGAAACACTTTACAATAATACTTTTCATGAAAGTACTGGTTTTGCTCCCAATGAAATTTTATATGGTATCAAGACTTCACTGTCGTTTGATACTTGTTTATCTAATCAGACCGTAACGTTGGATGTGGTTAAAGTAAGGGAGTTAGCTCGGGAAAATTTAAAGAAAAATAGTTTGAAACGTCAGGTTAAATTTGACAAGACCCATAAGTTAATTACTTATCAGATTGGTGACCTTGTTAAAGTTAGGAAGTGTAATAAATCTATTGCTTTAAAGAAAATAACAAAGAAGTTTGAATTGCTATATGAAGGGCCGTATATAGTGGCGGCTGTTCCGTTTCCAAATGTCTATACTTTGTATGATGAGGGCAAGGGTATAATTAAAGGAAATTACAATACTATTCATTTAAGTAAATAGATAATATTATGTATGCTATGACTTGGTTAAATAGCTATATTTAGGTAGCTTTTATAATGAACATTGTGTTGTACTTGCCATATGATTCTTTTCATGATTTATTAATGGTAAATATGTTGTCTGTATGTGACATATTTTAAATGTTATTTACAGTTTAAAAAAAAAAAAAAAAAAAAAAAAAAAAAAAAAAAAAAAAAAAAATTTTAAAGATCGTTACTTTTATTGTTTAGTTAGTTGAATATTTAAGTGTTTAAAAGAAAACACAATGTTTAAGATAAGACATTTCCTTGGTTTTGTTCATTAAGTTGTTGATTGTGTGTTTAATAAAAATAAATGACAAAATGTTGTTTATGGGCTAGGGAAGTGGCTCAACCATATATATAGATGAACTGTGAGTTCAGAGTTCAAGTTTAAAGTTCATTGACCTTACAATGAAATTTAATTGAATTAAATTTTGTTTTGTTCTCCAGCGGGGTGAATCGTTGTGTGTTTAAACTTCTATGATTTGTTATTTTAATGAGGTTCGATATTTAGTTGGCGAGGAGGACCGTTGCGCGTTTAGACCCTATCTTTTGTTATTTTATTTACACGAGTTTGAATACATATATATGGTTGGTGGGGTGAAGGGAGGCCGCTTTTAAAAAAAAAAAAAAAAATACATGTATGTGTATAATTATAATTTTGAATTGTGAATAAAGAATGGTTAATTGATCAGACCGTGAGTTAGAATTTTATTTATCCGTAAAACTCCAAATAAATTTCGGGGTGGTGTAACGGTCCCGTTTGATCAATTATTCATGTTAAATTTTTTGCTTGAAACTAGTAATTTTATCGTTATTTCGAGCCTTATAGCGACATCTGTTATTTGGCGATAATGTTTTTAGTAATAGTGCAATCGTCATTAATTTGGTTGAACCAGTATATTGGTATCTTGACAATAAGAATATAGTTTGGTTTAGACGTGTTTGGATAGATGGCGTTGGTTCGCTTTGGAATAATATTTTTGTATGTCTGTCTATAGCCAGTCCTTTTTTTGAAACACTGGTTGAATATTAAAAGTAAATTCTGTTAGATTTTTGTGCGTAGAATTTGGATATTTTTGAATTGAGAACAATCCGAGGCTTGTTGGAAAGGGCTGCTGAGGAAGCGAGACAGTCGGGTCGACGTCGTTAACGTGTCCGCTTTGGTCAGCGGAAGTCCGTGAAAATAAAAGAATTTTAATAAATTCTAGTGTGTTAAGATAGAAGAGTTGGAGATGAGAAGCTTGGATGCAGTGATTTAAAATGATTTATTGCCCGCTCGCGTAAAAATATATTAAACCGAAAATAATGATTTAAAGGTCTAAAGGTTTCCTCTAAAGAGTGCTAGCCTTCAGAGTTTGAAACCTCGCGTGTGCAGTGTCGTGAAGTGATAAATGTGAGTGTAGTGTGAAATTATTGAAGATGGTGCTGGGAGCTGAGATTTGAATTCCCGCACTTGAGGCGGCGTGTTTCGTCGGCAGTCCTGTTTGTTCCTGTTGTCTTCGAAAGCTAAGTGGAATTTACTTTAATTAACTTGCAATGTACATTTTAGTAATTTATAAAAATTACTAAGAAATTATTTACGAAATTTTAAAACAATTCATAAACTTTTTCTCTAAGGCAAATATTTCAATTCTGTGGAAGCCGCCATGTTGGTTGATTCTTAATTGTCAGTCTGAAGTGTGGTTATATTTAAAAATTGTTAAAGATGTTTTGATGTATTATATTGCAAGTTAATACTATTAATATATGGATGGCTTTCTATTTTTATGATAATAAACATTTAACACAGGTATGTGAAATATTGAAACTTATAATCACAAGGTTCCCAGACCTTGGTAGGTTACTTTGCTCGTTGGATTGATACTACAATATGGCTTTCAATGTTTAGGATATTAAACATTTAACATAAGTATGTGAAATGTTGAGACTTATAATCACAAGGTTCCCAGATCTTGGTAGGTTACTTTACCTGTTGGATTGATGCTATAATATGGCCTTGAATATGATTAGATCTTTGCTATGTGAATGTGTATTTTAATACTTTTATTTCAGCTAATAAATCTCTTTCTTTCAGATGGTTAGTTGGATTTTGTCTTTGTGTGTCTGTTCTTTAATATTCTTATTTAATTTTTGCTTGCAAATATTAACTTGAAAACCATCCATAGGTTAATTTATTTTCTATCTGTATAAATTTTGTGTTGTTCTTATAATAATTGATACAGCCGTTTTCTAGTGTGAACTAATAACTTATTAATATTTAACCAAAATCTTTATTTTCGAATAAGTACTTATACCTCAGAGCTGAGAGTTCTAAAACCATTTAAACTAATCTAAACCTATACATAAATCTATGAATATAGACATTATATCATTATAAATTAACTACTAGAACTTGATAGTGAAATACATGAAGAATTATAACCTTAGCGGAGATAAAAAAATAGTTTTCTTTTACACGAATCAATCCTTCTAGGATTGTAAAAATAGTATTAAATGTTCAATATTTATGTGTATGTATATATATATATATTTATCTGGATATTTATATGTTAACATGTCTGTTTGTTTGAAAGGTAAATAGTTTGAGATTAGACTGTTTACATAGGATGAGCTTTATAAGAACTCTATTCAATTATTTGTCTTATGTATTCATATAAATTTTACACATAGTAAGAAATAACTTATATACACACACTTCTAATCAAATGTGAGGTGACAGAGGTGTAAGAATTCCAATTTCAATCAATGAATTTTAGAACAACTGTTTAAGTATTTACATATATTTATGTATGTATTTGATAATTATTGTTTTCTTATTAATGTATTTCAACGTTGTCTAATTACATAAAAGATATTAGACTTGTTAGGTGGTTGTTACCTTTTATTAAAGATTTTAAACTTATAAACATTTAATTTAATTAACTGAATTTCATAATTTATTTTGAACTTTTAATAGTCCAATGGACTTTGCTGAGTTGATTTAATGCAACTTGTTTTCTATTTTTGATTACTTTACTATACTTTCTTCATTGATATTCATAACAGATCTTCATGTTATATCTTGAATGTATATAAAGGTTTTTAGTGAGTTTTGAACAATTAAGGATTTCATCAGACACTCTTTTAACTAAGATGTGGTTTAAAGGACTGATTAAATAATATTCACTTAATAAAATTTCTGAATTTCAACTGTGACTGACGCGCTATATTTTAAAAAAATTGAATTTCTAATTTTTTGTGGATAACATGTCAGTTTAACTGGAGTTATTATTTTACCAATGCAACTTATAGGGTCTATTCATTGGGGTTTCAATTTGTTTATGATCGTTTAAATATTATATATTAAATTTATTAATACAAGTTTATTTGTAGCGGAAGTGGATTATGATTTCATTATAATTTTCTATTAAAGCCATTATTTGTAGGTTTAGTGTAGAAGCTTGTGGGACCTTAAGGAGCAGTTGTATTTCAGGAGCTGGAACAATAAACTTTATTTCTTTTAGGGTGAATTATGGATTCTTTTGTCAAATCTTATAAATGGAGACTTAAGGGAACTGTAAGCTGAATAATTGAATTCTAGGGTGGTTTGCTGCAACACTTTAGTGATTTTATGAGTAGAAAGGGGGTGTGTTTGTTTAAGTTTGTTCGATATCTAACTAGATTGATAATTATTTGAGTTTCAGCTGGAGTCTGGAGTATATTAGTTCATATTTGAAGTTTGCTTTTGGGGTTTTACTATATCTTTTATTTAAGTATTTATGTATTTATCCTATGGAATTACATGATAACATTACACTATACAACAATCATGCACTCTATATGGGAAGGCTAATTGACTTTAGAAAAATTAAAGTTTATTTAATTTTATAGGTTTTTAATATTTTAAATACTTTCTTGTTGAGAGAGTCTACTTTGGCACTTGGCTTTGTTTGGTGCAAAAGAGTTGTTGATTACAATTTAATTTTTTATTAGAGGTTTCTTTTGATTAGTTATATTTTCTTAAACTAGCAGTTCTACTGTTATCAAGTGTGTATAAAATAGACATTTAAATATGATTACAAAATGAAGTGACGAGATGTTGTTGATTACAATTTAAATTTTATTAAAGGTTTCTGTTGATTAATTACACTTTCTTAAACAAACAGCTCTACTGTTACCAAATGTGTATAAAATAGGCATTTAAATATTATTACAAAATGAAGTGATGAGGGTGAAAGCACATATTGAAGGTTTCTATGAAGATTCAGATTAGGACCGGGTTTTATGAGCTCTGCAACCTTGGACTAATGGATTCACGACCCATTCGTTTATTGTGGCAACGTTCCCTTGGATAATTTCGTCAATTATCAAGGATTATCGCGCGTACAGCTTTTAAGCAAATTTAGTTTGTTTTTATAATATGTGTATTCACGAGACTAAAAATGGTTTCACATATTAAGATTAACTGAATTGGTAACTGAAGGTCTGGAGCCAGTTAAGCCGCGGATCAGCCTAGAGGCGCGTGGGCACTTGCTTTTAGGGATAAGCTACCGTGTTGTAGGAGGATCAATCGTATCAAAATTTGTTTTCTTTTACGATATGTGACTTCATGAGAGTCTTAGATGTAGTTAGGCCAAGTGGACTTGACTGAATTAGAAAGGATGATTAAAGATATCTACATTTGAGCATTGTTACCAATGAAGACATCTTTGATGCAGAGTATCACCATTTTATGTTAAATATAACTCTAAACTTTACTTTTACGGTGCTATACTCTCATCTTCTGGGTGCTAGGGTCATTAGACGGATGTAAGGATTTGCCAAATTCACTTTAACTTTCAATTTCATTTTAACCTTCACGGCGAACCTGAAACCTGTCTTTGACAAGGGAATCTCAATAAAAAACTTACTTTTACGGGGCTATACTCTCATCTCTTGGGCGCTAGGGTCGCTAGACAGATGTAAGGTTTCGCTAATTTACTTTAATTTAAACTTCATTTTAACCTTCACGGCGAACCTGAAACCTGTCTTCGACAAGGGAATCTATTATATGAGTGAAGTTGTCTCTCGCCAAACTTTAATTTAAAATTTACTTATAATTCATAGAGAGACATTCTGAAACTCTTACTCTGACAATTTAGGGATGGGAATTTTATGAGATGTAGAGAGTATCACTATTTAAACTTCAATTAACTCTTATTACTGCATCAGGGGAGGTCTTTGAGGTGACGTTCCTCATAATGACAATTTTATATGATATTTTGGAAAGGTGACTTTAAGATGAAATGTTCACTTAAGTCTTTTGGCTTTTCCAACTCATTTTACACACAAGGCACTCCAAATGAGTTTCTTTTAAATGGATAGATCGTACTGCTGTGAGTTTCTTGTCGGCTCTTCTCACCAGCAATAGTACGTTGTGAACCGACGCTAGTTTTAGATAATGTTTATAATTGATTCAATAAGTATTAATTAAAAAAATTGGAGGTTCTTCGTTTATCTCGATATGAGCTCTTTTACTGACAGCTAACGCGGTGGCATAATAATAATAAGAGAGGTGGTTAGGTGGGGTGCCTACACAAAATTATATAATTTGTTATGAATCTACATTAAAATATCTTTTGGCAAAATAAAGGCACGGGCGTACTCAGGCGATGAGCTTATGTCATGAGTAATACATTTATCATAATTCATAAAATGCATAGCATTTTACACTTACAACATATTACTACAATATTATATATATATATTTTACATCAACCTCTGAGAGTCTTCCTGTCATCTGTTCAGCACTCTTATATAATCTACCTTGTGAACATAGGGTTAACGGTATTACGACGAGGGTTCCTGCTACTAGATGATTACGATTTATGGCCAATATTACAAGATTTATTCTATGAATAAATTTTATTAATTTCTACTTTATAAATATTTTATTTCTCACTCTATGCTTCGGCTTGAGTATGTCATCCCATAGTCTTTAGACCCAAAAAGGGGGGTTCGTTACAGAGGGTCCGAACCAACTTCGAAATAGAAGACCTTATGGCCGAGCCCAACATAATTGGGGAAATAAAATGCTGCTGGAAGGACAGAGTGGAAGCTGACCTGACCGCACTACAAGCCCCCCACTGGCAAGACACTGCGTAGGATAGAGGAAAGTGGCGTGCTCTCGTTTCGGAGGCTAAGACTCACTTTGGGTCGCTGAGCCCACGGAACTTAGTTAAAAAACGTTACAAAAGGTGCTCCCTTTTTATACCACGTTGGGAGAATTTCCAAAAACACCGATGCACATGTATTTCTAATTAGAAGCAGGTGCATAAAATTTCAAGTTACATGCTTTGAAAATGACGAATTGTCCTAAAAACTTTCATCCGCTTTGGGGTAAAATATTCAAAAAACTTTTCTTGATGCGCCTGTACCTAGACCTATACTATAGAAAAACCTGCATGCAAATATTCAGCGTTACGTCGATATGTCATTCAGTGAGTTCAAGTAATTATACACACCAGGGGTCGCACGTGGTTCGAAATTCGACCATAATAATTAATGTCACAGATTTCGCCAAGGCTACACTGTTCATTTGACTTTAACAATAAACAAAAGAGTATATATGTGTGTGTGTGTGTCAAATACACGGTAGTGTGTGTAATGTTTTTTATTTTATATAATGTATTTTTATACATAATTTAAAAATTCTTCTTATATAAACTACTAGCGGCCCCGGCAGACGTTGTCCTGCACTGAAAAAATGAAAATCTAGAACCCAATCTCAGCGCCACCTAACGGTTCTAATTGCGAATCTAAACCATCCGAGGACCCACTCAAACACACAAAAACAAAATCACCAAAATCGGTCTAGGTGATTAGGTTCTAGAAGGCGACCTCAGTGCCACCTACCAGTTCCAATGGGATAAAAAGTATTCTTTGTCCGTCTCCAGGTCTAAGTTACCTCCCCACCAATATTCAGCCAAATCGGTACAGCCGTTCTTGAGTTATAAATAGTGTAACTAACACGACCACGACCACGACGACCAAGTGTGCGAAATTTCATACTCTTCCGTCCGCGCAATTTTCGTAAAAAGGGGTACAAAGTTTTAGCTTCACGTGTTAATATAAAGATTGAATACATCATTATTACATCTGTATTATTCAATCAGGGCTATGAACAAATTGCACTAAATATGGTACACACACCTACGTGAGTCGCTTGACTGGAGCGAACATCCGCGCATAATCTGGATATGCCAGGAGCAGAGCATGGCGCCGGTGAGGCGTCCTCTCCGTCGCCTAGCAACCGGCGACAACCGGGTCAAACCCACACCCGTTCTGATATTAACCAATGCTTGCAACCGGTTTTAGACAACTATTTCATTGGTAGTGTAAACCCTTAGGAGTGTTATAGCCGGTTTATTCTGTGAGATGAGAAAAGAGAGAAAATCTGTACTACATAGCTGCGCTTTGGCGGTGTGCGTCAAAAACCGTTCCAAATCGATTTGTTCAACAAAACTTATTAAAGAAAGAAAGAAAATAATGTTTCTTTAGAGTTATTTAAAATAAAAATTATACATAAGCAGTTGAAAGCCAAAGGCTATAATTAACTCTAGACCGGCCCTAACTGAGCAAATGCTGGTTGATAACAACCAACGCTGGTCTTCCGTTAGTGTCAAGCAGCAACGTCACCTTCACAGAGGAGAAAAAATAACAAATGAACATTTAATATTATTTATAATTAGAACAACATTAAAATAAGAATAAATAAAAGATGCATATTTTGAACAATTGATTATAGTATGTACATAATATATTATTTAAAGAACTTTTGTTACCAAGACACGGTTAAGTGAGCTCAAAGTGAAAACCAAACTGGAAAGAAAAGTACCAATGTAATGAAGTTGTAACCGGTTAGGCTTTTTTTACCAGTTTCCAAACCTGGGTGCTTACAAAGTTTAACTAAAATTTATATCTGAAGCATAGCTTTACACGGGTGTGAAACATGAACAATGACACAAAGAGAACGCGATAGATTAGAAGCATTTGAAATGTAGTGTTGGAGACGCATGGAGAGAATAAGTTGGAAAGAAAAGAAGACCAATGAAGAAGTTTTGGATATAGTGAAGAAGAAACGCAAAATTTTAAAAACTCTAGAGGAAAGGAGGGGGAAGATGTTTGGCCATTTGCTACGATACGACACCTTCTTATGCACGTTAATCGAAGGCAAAGTGAAAAAAAGAGAGGGAAGGGAAGACAAGGGCGAGCATTCGTGGATCAAATAAAAGAAAAAGTGGACGTCGTGTCTTACATAGAAGTAAAACAACTGGCCCATAATAGAGAAGATTGGAAAAGGCTCCACCGACAAGAGCATGGATGCTCATAAATGATAAATGAAAATGAAGATCTTACATGTCACCCTATGGAATATTCCATTATAAACATTGAATGATTCAAGTGATCCAAATTGAAAATCAGAAATGATCCATCTAATATTGGCTCAAGATATAGAAAGCTGGCATAAAATCATTTCTAGTTATATATATCTAGTGAGTTTCCAGTAACGATACTGGATGACGAATTCAGAAATTCTCTGTTAAGATTCTTAAAAATGACCTAAGTGTTAATGTCCCTACTGAAGACGCCAATGAGCTTTGAGTCAATAACCATATACATAATACATCAAAATCAAGTCAAGTCTTTTCGTCGACGATCCCGCAATGCCTGAAGACGAATGTTTGCGAGCAGTGCGTCCTCCCCGTCCTGACCTATGAGTGAAGACTGCGTCTCGATAAACGTGGTGTCGGACCCCCTCCAGCCTGATGGACTGACGACTTGCGCAAGGTCCCTGGTAGGCGCTGGATGGGGAAGGCAGAGGACCGTGATGAGTGGAGCCGACTTGGGGAGGCCTACGTCTAGCAGTGGACGGTTATTGGCTGACGAAATAATACATTGGCTTAATTGAACAGAACTTAAAAGTCAATTGTCATCGCTATTAATTCGTAAGACTACGTGTACTAATCGACGACGGCCAATACCAAATTATTCAGAGAGTGTTCATGAATTATCCGAAGGGACAAAATATTTTTGCAAAGCTTAATAAAAATACAAAGAAAGATATCCACGAAATTCCCCTTTCCTTTTGCAGGAGACATTGGCAAAACAAAAGGGTTGCGTGACGTGTGGACACAATGGTGCCTCCGATTGACACGTCCCATAGTCGATACAAAGCGGAGATAAGTAATTATATTATAGTTTCATATTACTTGAGATACGATTACATAGGTGAATGGATTCAATATTAAATACTTAATTAATACATAAGTTAAATTGACACTAAACATTATGGAAGAAGAAGAATCGAATTGCGAGAAGACTGGTATATGGTATATACGTAATCAAAAAGGTTTCGCAAATGTTAAAGATGATAATTACGAATATTTGTGAACTTACTACTGCCTGAAACGAATTACGCAAGAAACTTAGAAGAACTTGTGATGGCTCTATTTGGGATTTTGGTAAGAACACAGATTGACAACAGTTATTTGACTCACAATGTAGATAAGAGATAATAATTTAATTAGAATAAATGAATGTAGAGTAACAAGGGGCTTTTGACAAATCTTTCAGAGAATCCAGATTACAGACTAAATTTACGTAATAACAGAGGTTTACATATTGAAGAAAAAGTTTACTGCTTTAATTCTTACCGTAAACGTATGAAAATCCTGCAGAAAGTGTAAAATTATATGAGGGTGATGAATAAAGGAGAGAGAGCACTATTGATATTTTATTTGGAGAAGAAAATGGTTTCGCATGAACAGATTATCTTACCAGAACTATATTGAGATGTCTTTGTTCAAACTAAATATTAATAAAACTACTTTTGCTGAAGAATATGTTATAAAAGTCGTATATATTGAATCACGTTTAACTGTTATTGCAACAGATGTTTTAAATTTCAATACAATTAAATTTGAGCATGTTTTTTACGATGAATGGAGTCTTTGTTAATTCTTGTATATTTATTTTTTGAATTGTTCAGCCAGTAAGTATTAAACAAACTTATCCATTAAAATTCCCATTAACCATAGTGAAATAAATTAAAAAATAAGAATTGAATATATGAATCAAGGAACTAAAACATATAAGCGAATTATTACGTAAGCATTTAATAACCCAAAATCCATAATCTGACGGTTTGTTGGCAAACAACTGTATAACGCATGCGTGAACCCCCACCCTTTAGGAGAAAAGAGGCCGGGTGGGGGTAATCGATAGAACTCCGGCGCCGGCATGTCTAGCCCTTGAAATACGTCTTGTCACACTCATACTTAACTAAAAACACTAAGGTAAGAAAGGAAAACCGCCTGTGGAAGATTTTAGTTGTTAAGAGTTTTCTTTATATTTGCATTAAGTATCAAGATGATATTCTCTCAATCCTAAACTGAGTATTTTTCATTACTGAAATATAGCACATTCTTACGGCTAACTAACACCAAAGATACTAACCACACACAATGCTACCGGATACAAAATAAATATTTCATGTCACATTATTTTGTTTATAGATAAGAAAATTAGCATACGGTTCTCTTGGTGGTATGTGATTACCATTTCCATGGACATTTACAACACCAGGGGAATCCGACGCGTTGCATCTTTAGGATTTTAAGAATCTTATTATGCAATTTTGAAGAACACCATATTATAAACGGTTCGGGAAAACCTCCGGTGGGACAACTTGCACACATATGGCATAAAGAAGTAGACGCCACATACGATTGTCGACTGTGACGAGGAAGCGTGGTTGAACTCCAAATCAGCAAATGAAAAAGAAAGTATTCATTCCTAAATGGAATCTTACAGATTACTGATAGAGTCATGAGTCTACCATCACTTTCAAAGCAAGTAGACACCAGGTCAAAACATTAAAAACGATTACATCAATCGTGAACGAAAATATAGCATGTCAAAGTAAGAAATAGAAAATATTTATTATGTACCTATTAATAAAAGGAGATAAACTAAATCTAAATCGACATCTATCAAGGTCCGCCATATTAGACTTCCGGTGAGCGAGCCGGATGTCGTCACGGTGTTCCGATTTGCGGAAATACGATAGTCTGTTTTTCTATTAGCGAATTAGGGGACAGTGGACACGAGGGGCTCAAGTGATTTTAACATAATGCAGTGGATTAAGTGACGCACGCTCCCTTATTTGTTGCATTCCGAATTAGCGAATTACTGATTTCGCAGTGTTATTGATAAAGTAGGAGAAACACTTAGACATGAGATTGAGACCGATAATAAGTTTAATTTTAATTTCGTTTCTCTAGCCTTTGTAGTTCCTGAAATATCAGCTCCGAAATTGACGTATATCACTGCACCAGTATGTTAATTTACTTATTTCTTTACTGGTGGAGCTTAAGTCAGAACGTTATCTGGTGATTTTTTCCTTTTGTACTGTTAAGTTACCAGCTTTCACTTCTCCTGTCACATGCACTTACTATGTGCACGTTTAGCAACTCAAACATGTTCCATCTGCCGCACCAAGACGCGATTCTGATTCCGCCTCTGACGCCGATTATCGGCGCCTAAGTTATTAAGTTAACGCAAGGCATTTTGGTGAATCAGAAGTGTCTTTGTGACATACAGATACAGGAGTGAGGTTATAAAGATTCTTATTTACCTTTAGATATCAGGACTGTAGAAGCAGTAAAAGGCACATGCAAAATAAACACGATATATCCATGACATTAATTCTAATTCCAATCCAAATTCACTTACGGTCAGATTTAAGTGAATTATGGTTTAATAAGATCAATAAGCTCAATAAGGAGTCCCCCTCGTTAAAAAAGCTCAGTGGCAGAATGCAAACAAGCGAACCTAATTAACATTCATCCATCATGACCAATCAATCGGGTTAAAACGATGAGGCAGAGCAATCATCTCGGCAGGACGCCGGACCCCCTCCTGCGAGAAACAAATTGAGACTTAACGAACTGATGTTTTCTTGTTTGTTGTAAATTTGTATTGATAATAGTATTGAATATAGTAGATAATTATAGATATAATCGGCTGAATTACGATTTGGTTATTGACTACTTTAAACATGCACAGGAGAACTTGTTTCAGTGTCTATATCAAGTAGTAATAATAATATATCAGAATCATCATCTCTAAGCAGATGCCGTGTCGTAAGTATGGTCTTAACTAGGCGTGTTGTTGGGGAGCTTTTTTCCGCTTCTTCTCCTTATAACATATTGCAAATCGCATTAAGCGGTGAGGCCGCCCATTTCTCAACATTATTTATTTCTTTATTGTCTTGCCATGAATAATAGCAGCAAAGAATACTCTTCACGCAGTTCACTTAATTACGTATGACTTTTTAAATAATGTTTTTTAGATAATTTAGTTTGAACAGAAACTTGAATTCGGTTAATAATTTGTTTTCTAAAGCAAAAAAAAATCTGTCCGTCTGGTAAAAGATACCTACAACCATGGAAGAAGTGTTTTTTTTCCATGCTACTACTTGATTAGATATTTGAAGTGATTGTAATATTAAAAGGGATCTAAATAAAAGATTTACTACGGGATAGAAAGTAATATGCCAAATATTTTTGATCGTAGAAGAAAATGCAAATGTCAATGTCACAGAATAAATCCAAGACACAAAACTAAATCCAAGTAGTGTTATAAATCTACACATACCACGCTGATAAGATAATACTTCCATATTGCATAAAACGTACGTAACCTACTCTAATCTTCCTCAAAATATTTTTACAGATAAACACTTGTACTCTAAAGTACTTATTTTTAGTTGCAAATTCGATAACAAACAGCATTGCTGTACGTTCATTGCCCCTTGCAATCTTCGCTCTACAGAATCGTCTATTTTTGGT
This sequence comes from Dendrolimus pini, assembly GCA_949752895.1. Lineage (NCBI taxonomy): Eukaryota > Metazoa > Arthropoda > Insecta > Lepidoptera > Lasiocampidae > Dendrolimus > Dendrolimus pini. The sequence goes on from OX457152.1 coordinate 566,903, forward strand.
TCATTTGAACATGTCGCTAAGAAAATATTGAAATAAGGGGGGATAATAAGAATTTAGACTCTTGATAAATAATAATGAAATAAAATTAAATCAATATATATTTTTCTACTTGTCACCTTAATGATGTGAGATACACACCAACACAGTTACAAGGGATTTTAAAGCTGAAATGCAGCATAGTCAAAGTTTCCTCATGTTAGAACAAAACGCACAAGAATATTATCAATATTTTATTATAACTAAACATAATTTAGTTATTAAATTATTATAATATTTATTGTATAATAATATGTTATCATTATATTTGGTAAAATGTTACTTAACTAGTTTGTAGTGGGTTGATTTAGCATCGCGGCCGAAGGGAGGTATGCACTGAAAAGCGTTGTGTCGCGTAAAACTCCGGCACAGCAATAATCTGAGTGGAAACCTCCAGAACGATGGACTAATGGCCTGCGCATGGTCGCCGTCAGTGGTTGGATAAGAAAGACGAGAGACCGGGATATATTGCGCAAACTTGGGGAGGCCTACGTCCAGCAGTGGACAGAGACTGGCTGCAGAAGAAGAACCAATTTGCTGAAAATGCGGCGTACATGTTCTCCAAACTTGTTTCTTTCTTTTTACTATGATTTGTAATTTATGTAAATAGGTCTATATTTCATCAAATAAAGTCTTGCTGCTTTGCTTGCTTTCAAATCGACATAAAAGGACTCAGTTTAAGTAATGAGACAATCAATGAACCAAAAATTACTACCAGATAGACCAAACTGTTTAAAATACATCGCAAAAATCGTTGATTAGATCAATTAAAACTGAAACGAATGGAGTGACAGACTTTCAAAGGGTCATAACGAGAGTGAATGACTGTTAATTACAAAACATGGTATTTGCTTAGGAAATGTCTCTAACGAAGAGATAATTTCAGTGAATGATTAAAGTATTAAGTTTCATAGACAATTCGAATGTTTATTGACTAGAAAACAGTGAAACAAGTTTTGTAAAAGGTCCCTACAACATAAACAGATGTAACTTTTGCGTTTCAATTTCTTAAAAACACAATTTCAAAATAATTAAAAGATGTATAATATAACTGTAACTCATAAGACTGTTTATACGATCGGTATTTAATTAGAATCATATAATGGAGTTGAAAATCAAAATAAATAAATTGAAAATTAAATCAATTTAACACACAATGGCCCTCTAACAGGTCGTTACAACCTCACAAAAGGTAAAAGTTTTTAGGTGTTCCTATTAAACAGAAATTAAGAATAAATTCAATAACACGGAGAGGGTTATTGATATAAAACTAGGCAAAAGCAATTGTCGCAAACAAATAATACAGTTGTTGAGTTTTGGAAATCAACTGAAACAGTAAACTTTTTAAAACACGTGGCAAGTGGCACTTACCTCGACCGGGAGCGCGGCGCCATCATGCTGTCTCGTTCCCACTTTATATTAAAATACTTGCTTCGCGCTCTCTCACACCCTGGCTTCACAATTGTTGGTTAAAATTGGTAATGTTTCAATAGTACCGGGCTGAGTGGTTTGCCCTGTGGTGCACCTCTGTTGCTAAGTGCAGTTTTTGGGGGTGTTCCGCCTGGGGGTGAGAGAACGGGACCTCCGCCGCCGCGGACGGTCCACGAAGAAGTGTTCCGCGATCCCGGCAGCACTACAGGATCTCGTAGTTGGCGGCATCAACCGTCTCCTGAGCTTGTGAGGGGTCGACGCGCGCAGGCGCCTTGCGTGGTTCGCGTCCCTCTCGCACCCGCGGCAAAAAGACATTAGGGTACGAACTTTAGGGATGATTTCGGAGGGTGAAAAGACGGTGAAAGATGGAAATGCATCTCGTACTCCGCTCGGATTTCCGGCGCTTGTGATATTGTTTATTGATTCGTTTGGGAGAAGCACAAATTTTCGATGGGAGAACGCGTGGGATGCGTAAGTTACTAATCCTCAAAAAAGATCATCTAGATCTTGATGGAAATCTCATATTTGTAAAAATTATAGCAGATTGCTGGATTTTTTATTCATTAACATAGCTTAACATGCAACTTCCAATATGTAATTTTTTCTTAGTTAAATCCTATTATGAATAATATACGAAATATCACGATGATTCTCGTGAGGTTTGGTAAATATTTCATTTTCAAAGCAGTCAAAAAATAACAACTAAAAGATTTAATTTTTACACTTATATATCAGCATGGATAAAGAGTAAGAGAAATTTGAAACATTATTATCGCATAAAAACATTTATAACAAAGTAACATATCACAAAAATCTAAATTGTAAACATCATGCACACTTAGAGAAAATAAATGACGATGAACGTAATGAAGATATCATTGAAAAATCAATAACACACTGTAAAATGGAACAAGTATCAACGCCCCATGCGTTGATATAAACGCACAATCAAAACTCATTACAAAAATATAGGGTCCTAATGGTTCCATTAGAGACCACATTGATAAAAAATAGTAAGAGAACCATATAAATACAGTAGCAATCTGCAGAGGGTAAGTTGACAATACACCTGTGGCCACTCACAGCACAAAAGGCTAAAGTTACACGGACAGAAATTTCTTCTATCATTTAAAAATGTATCATATCTTCAGAAGCATAAGATCTCATGTGTGTAGTTCTTTCATTTGTTTCAAATTGAAATACTAAAGTGGGCAATAACAACGAGTATAAATACTTTAGAGAAGGGAATAATAGACCACAAATTCAGATTGCTTGAAAGTTGACATTTTACAGTAACTTAAAGTAGGGGTGGCCCAGAATACATGTAAATAGTGCTGATTTTTTTGGCATCACAGGTGTCTTAATGATTTTGTTAATCAGAACGATAAGTGATATTGGTTTATAGTCAAGTAGTTACAATGTTATTTAGATAGCAACTATTCATTGTAATTATTCTATTAATATTTATCTAAACTTACGTACGTTTACGTAAACTTTCCTGTTTTCCAGGATAAAAAGTAACATATGTCCATTCTCGGTACTGAGACTACATATATACCAAATTTCAGAAAAAACGGTCGCATAGTTTTCCATAAAACAAAACAGACAGACTTACTTTCTTCTAGTTCCTGACCTATGGATTATGTCATTCATCATCCTAAATATCTAGAATCGTTTAAATGTACGCGAATTAAGTACCCATTGTATGTCCCGCAAGCAAAACACAACCCTTCAAGTCTCCAACAATTACTTCTGTGTCATCACACAGCATACTCCGATGCGTAAATATTCATAATTGTCAACGACTTTTCGGGGTGGCGTGTGTCGGTGTGCAAACTATTGGAAAACATTCGGTGGGGTGTATTTTTGTTTTCGATGATAATAAAAAATAACTATTTCGTTTCTGAACCCTTTTTGATGTTTTTTTTTTGTTTTTGATTCAGTAAACCTTCGAAATGGTCCCATATGTATTAATTGTATTAATGTAATTGCTATCGGGCTTTGGGTTCCGAAGAAATAGCAAAAATCCTTGACATTTGGCAAAAATGTGATATTTTTGCGGTTTTTCAGCCGTAACTTTTTATTTCTGAACCGATTGTGATATTTCTTTTTGTCTTCGATTGAGTGTAGGTTTAGAATGATCCCATATAAATTACAGTGGTTTTACACTTTGAGTTCCAAAGAATACCAAATAAACATTTCTAACAAAAAGAAACCGACTTTAAGAGCACCAAAAAAATGAAACATATTGAAGTCGGTGTCACATAAATCATAAAAATTACTATATCTAGCAATATTTTGTACTTGTAACAGTGTTTAAAGTAAGATATTTTTTGTTATTTACTTGGCACCGACTTCAAGATTCAAATTTTAATTTTTGCTTTTCAGTTACTCTTTTTTTTTATAACATGAGTTCAGCAGACGGGCAGAAGGCCCACTGGATGGAAAGCGGTTACCATCGCCTATGAACATTTGCAACACCAAAGGCGCTGCTGCTCTGTTAAGGGAGACTGGAACCTGGTCACTTGTGTCCGAACACAAATCAAGGTTGTTATGGCAGCATATTTTAGACCAGGGGTGGTAGTCATCCAGTCGGGCAAATACCCTACCACCTGGCTGTGGGTTGTTTTTGTTGTTGTTTGTTGTTACTCTTGAGTCGGTTATATTTTTGTTCGATTTTTTTTATTTATTAGACGAATGTCATTCTTTAGTGTTCTACTATACTAGTAGTTAATAGCACTCGATATTGACAAAACCTAGAGGGCTAGTGATAGACGCTGCACAAGCAGTCCTTAGACCCCCACATCTGCATATAACTAGTCCAATATGTAGTATAAACACTTCATTACACCCCACAATGGATTCGATATGCAAAATAAACTTTAGTAGTGATCACAAGTAGCTAACTGACAAGTGCCTGCGTAAGTGCGTTCGTGTCGTTGATACCGTAAAATCAAATAAGCAGGGCTTTAAAAATATAGTTTATTATACTCATTTTCGAAGAAGAAACCGCCATACCTGTACGGTTTTGGACTGTTACTTGTGTAACATTTACAATTTTAACGTTAAATAATAATTTAACGTGAACAATCGAATACTTTGGCAAAATAATTACAGGCAGAATTAGAATTACAGATCCAGCAAGAATTAGCGTCTTATACAATACAATGTGTAAAAAGAAGTTATTTGATAAAATAATAAAGAAGGAAATTACGGCATTTGAAAGTGAAGGAGTTCAAGGAGAATACTTGTCTGCTATTCATGATTATTTGCTGACAATTAAGCCGATAAGTGTAGAAGCTGAGAGAGCCTACTCGGCCGCAAGCTATATGAATAGTTCTATTAGAAGTCGATTGGAAGATGAGACAATCAATTTGCTTCCTAAGATCGTTTTTTCAAACCAAATATTGATTGTTTATTTAAAAACTAAAGAGTATTTATTATAAATAATAATTATAGTGATTGTTGTGCTATTCATTCCGATAGATTCGGTAGTCTGTCATATTTAGAATAAAATGAGTAGCATTCTAAAATAAGAAGCTAATTATTGATATTACTGTGGTCGCCAGTTAAAATTAATTATTTTGTATGTTTAATTTTATAATATTGATTTCTACTTTATCTTTAAAATCTAAGAACACTGAACCACAATTTACATTACAAAGATGAAGATTCTTGTTTTTTTTGTGATTTTTTTATAATAATTTGTGAATTTATTTGTTTTGACACTACGAATTTAATTGATTTTTTTTTAATTAGTCAAAATAAAGTTGATTTCGTATATGTATCGTTTTATTTTTATACTCCATAAACGCCCATGTTGGAACAAAAAAGGAATGTTAAGTTATCCAGGTGAAATCAATCCGGCCGGATTATAATAATCCCTAGCACCACCTACATCGCCATTCCCCAGATTAGGTTAAATTATACCTAACTTATGGTACACATATGCCAGCACCCAAGCGCAGGTTTATAGCTAAAGAAAAGAAAATGATTAATGAAGTTTATATTCATTTCTCTTATTTGATCGACAAAGGCCAATCTATGCTTTACCTTCCCTCTCTTACGTAGACATGTTAATTTTTCTCGGGATAGGAAATCGTTTTATCAACAAAATGCGTTTTCAAAGCGTCTCAGCGGGACGTTGAGTGTACTCCAAAGTGTAGACGATGCTCGCAAATAAAAATACATTGACACGGCTTATGTGTCCTGCTGAGTTATTTTTCTCTTGAGGCTTTTTGACACTGTCGCCTTTTTATATTAAGCCGATATTAGACGGTACATTTCTGCCTTTCAACTTGTATGAATCAACCAAAGTAAATCATATAAACTTAAATTTGAATCATTTAATGTTGTTGAACACCGTTATGTCCTTTCAGTTGTGTTTGTATGCGTTTTTTACTTTTATAAGGCGAAACATATACCAAGCATTCAATTATAACATTTTTCATTTGCATGTTTCTGAGAAATAAATCATTTGATTTCATTTCTTGCCTTTCACCCAGATTCAATTTGAGTGACCGTTTAATATAATCATTACGAGATAGATTTACATATTATTTGGATGGCATTAGGGTTTGTAATCTATCAATCTATAATATACCCGACACGCGGGACTTATCGATATCATCCGCCGGGCTCTTGTCACCGCCGCAGGCAAGCAGACCGCCCACTTGATGGAAAACGGTTATCATCGCCTATGGACATTTGCAACACCAAAGGTGCTACAAATGCGCTGCTGCTCTCTTAAGGGAGAGACCTGGCCATTAATGACGAAACACAACTCAAAGTTGTTTTGGCGGCATACTCTAGACCAGAAGTGTAACCATCCAGACGGGCAAATGACCTACCACCTTGCTGTGGGTTGTTTTGTCGCCTCTTACGACAGACCGCCCCGCCACAGGAAATTGTATTATTTTTCCGTTCCTGCACGGATGAAATTCCTTCCATCCGTTTTGGAACCAAACGGCTTGTGCCGCGACGATGGCAAGAGAACGGATGGGATGACGCCGATTCCCTGAAAGACGGGCTGCCCCTTAGTATGGGATGCTACTTGCGTTGATACTCTGGCGGCGTCCATCTATCAAGTACGTGCATCACCGCCGGTTCTGCTGCAGCTGAACAGCAGGCCCTCAAGAGCCGCAAAATATAATATTTACAAAATAAAAATACCTAAAAGTTAACTCTTAGTTCAGCCCTAAAACAGTTTAACCAGCGAAATACCTATATTATAAAATTCTGAATATGCCATGTCTGTACATTGAAGCTATTTAAAAAAACTAGAATAGACCCCACCCTATTTATCTCACTGCTATTTTTATATATTTTAAATGTTGGGTATTGACTTTGTTTGTTTCTTCTTCACATCCTTGGGAATCAACAACCATAGGTGGTTACCATTTACGATCACGGGCACCTTCTACACTTTCCTTACCTAAAAACAGAAAACAAACACTTACCAAATGTTCGTAGATTCGTTTTGCGTTACGTCGTTCGTTTAGTTGTCTCTATTATTTTCAGTTTGAAAATAGGCACTTTTCGATTTTTCTTTGTTTGAAGGCACTCTGTGTGGCGTGTGTATTCTTTGGCACCTTCACATTTCTAGTTCATATACCTGGGAAAAAGAGAGAGAGTAAATTAGATTCAGTTTTCGTAGAACTTTGGAAACTAAAGAAAGCTTAAGCTAGATGTTCACGCCATGCCACAGATCGTGGCAACAAAGGTTCCCGATACGGCTGATTTCTCTTTTAAGAACAATAGAAGAGCTGGTAGGGATTGGCCGCCATCCCAAGACGGCGTGGGCACGCCACCCTATTATCATGATGTCCATGCCACAGATGGTGGCAACAAGGGGGGTTCCCGGTACGGCCGATTTCTATTTTAAAAACAATAGAAGAGCGGGTAGGGATCGGCCACCGTCCAAGACGGCGTGGGCACGCCACCTCATTAATTCAGCATTCCTTATTTCTCCGTTGAACAATCAACATCTACACACGCCACAAGTCAACTCGCGCTATTTAATATATTATATCAAAAACTATTTGTAATTATAGAAATTAAGTTTAATTAACTATTGTAAACATTTAAAACTGTTTTTATAACCAACCGTACACTTGATTTACATAGCCAATAGTTAAGTAATTAGTTAACTTTTGGAATTGGCAGAGTCTTAGCTCCGATGAGATGGTAAGACCGATTTTGATGGGACTTTCACTGGCAGATAGTTGATGTTATAAAGAGTAACTAGGCTACTTTCAAAATTAGGGTTCCGCGAAAGATATCCACGCGGACGAAGTCTTGATTGTCTTGCGGATTGTCACAATTTATTTCTGAAAGTGGACGCTAACCTTTATACAAAAAAATTGAAAATGCTCCGTATATGTCTTCACATCTTGTTTCTTTTTATTATAAATCAATTAATGCGTGAAGCAAATACTTTGTACCGCTTTTTACGAAAATTGCGCGGAAGGAGTATGAAATTTCGCACACTTATTATATAGAGAAGGAGTGATTTGAAAAAACATTACACCCACTACTATGTGTAAAATAACTTTTTGTCCCTTAGATTAAGCACCAAATAAAATATACTACTTCATATAAATTTAATCCACTCAATACCGAGATGCCTAAAAAACAACGTTTTACTTTCCAAAATAAATATACACTCATCAGAATAATTGTACGTTTTGTATTTAACTTCTTTTTGCTTACCAAAATGGATAAATGCCCACCAAATATTGTTTTACTAAAACACTAACATTGAAACCGAAAATTACAGTTCTAAATAGTTTAAGTGTAATCAAATTATCCAACCTGAATCCAGAATATATTATTGTTAAACTAAGATTACAGTCGTTTCCCTTTACTTATTTACCCTGCAACCAGCACAGCCGCCACCGGCATGTGAGGCACAGACCGCAGGACGCAATCCCGTCACGCAAGCGTCACACATTGTCACGCTGAAGTACGTGGAATCACCTCTTGAAGCTAGGAATATCCCTATTGGTGAGAAGAGAAAGAGAGTGCGCCCAGCTAAATCTAAAAAACCTCTGTTGATTTAATAATTATTTTCTTTTGTTAGTTTTTTAAAAAGTTTATGTGATTGACTGCTTTTAACTATTGTGTTCTTTAAAGTGCCATTGATAAATCTTAAGTACAAATAAATATAACGAAAGATAACTTCGTTTTACTTTTGGTTTTTTTTCTACTAGTGATTCATTTTTTACCTACTTCAATCATTTGTGTTGCAGTAATATTGAGAGTGAAGTATTTATTTGGCTATATTATCATGTTTTAATCAAATTCATAAAACAATAAACAAGCAACATATATTATCATGTTTGGAATACGAAATATTATATTTGGTATTAAAACTAATTGTACGTTGGAACGTTTGCTTTTTTGCCTCAACAAAAATTACTAAATTGGAAGTGGAGAAACAAAATATTGGTAATATCTGTTTAACAATTTAATTTAATTTCTACAATACTTCTGGAAACACAATTTGGTGAGCATTTATCCATTCTGGTAGGTATTTCTAATTTATTGGTAGTAAAATAGGTGCATTTCTGGTAGGCGTTTAAACACAAGCCCTATGTATTTGACACACACACGCATACATACTCTTTTGTTTATTATTAAAGTTAAAAGCCTTGGCGAAATCTGTGATTATATAAGTATAGTCTTTTATAATCACAGATTTCATTATTTTCAATTTAAATTAATTATTATGGTCGGATTTTGACCACTGGCGACCACTTGTAATTATTGTTAATCGCTATTTCTTCAAATAAAGATTTTTTCTTTCTTTCTTTCTTTCATACTTTAACATTTTGATGTGTGAATAAATATCACCAAAATGTAGCATGTAAATCAAATCGGTGAACCTAATAAAGGAGGTAAACGCGGTTGGCAACAAAGGAACATTGGGGCCATCTGCATAATGGCGAAAATACCCTATCCCGGGAGCGCGAGGCTGGGCTCCCGTTATGTAAGAGGCTCCATGGCGGCGGCAGACGCCCGCCAGACGGCGCCCGCCTAGCTGGCGCCGGAACCTGAGGAAGGGCGGCCGGGGTAGCTCGCACGACCCGACTACTTTGGCGCCCAACGTCGATGCGTGTTATCGAGGAGATTTTAACTAGTTCCGGGAATTACTAGATTAAACATACCATAATTAGGACTTTAAATGGAGAAATGATACATTTTATACGTTATACGTTTTGATATAGCCGCATTAGCAGATCAAAATCAGAATTGGAAAGTTTAATAAAATACATGAATTCAGCACTTTTTTTATTGTAGTAGTAGCGGAGGTGATTATTTCACCTCCGCTAAAAAAACACGAACCTGTCGTGTTTTTTTTTTATTTCACCTCCGCCTCTTTCATAATTTAGGAAAAAGGGTGTTCATTTCAACTTTAGTATTTCTTTCTTTAAATTTAACACGCTAATACATTTTTCTTTATATCTATACATTTAATCTTTTTATATATACCTTAATATATATAATCTTATTATCTATGTTTATTTCTACTTTCTTTTTGGTACAGGTTCGTGTTCGACCACGATCTCGCGCTATGTTGAGCAAAATATGTGGTCTAGGATGGAGCACGCTTACTTAGAAGGTACCTATTCAAACGGGACTCGAAGACATCCAGGTTATAAGTATCGGGAAAGGAAGACTCCGGCAATGAGTTCCACTCCTTTGCGGTGCGTATGATGAAGCTGTGATGAAGCCGGAGGTAAGAAAGGGGGAAGATGTTTGACCACCTGTTACGACACACCTTCTTATGCTCGATATCGAAGTCAAGGGGAAGCAAGAAGAATGTTACGGACTCTTATTGTAAGTGACGTATTAAGAGAAAAATATAGTTGTCAACTTAGATCCAAATAAATGTCTGTTTTATGAAGAGGTGCTTATTTTTATATTCAAAAGAATATACTCCCGAGGTGGACCTATTGTCAACAAATCAGGATCTGACGAGTGGATATCTAGAGAGTGGAGTGGGAAATCGAGAGAAACCCTCGAATATTACAGGCATGTAGAACGTGTTTCATATATTTTTCTAAGTTTCTAAAGCTATTCAAATACACTCATTTGCAAAAAAAACGGGCACCTAAGCAATGAACCATTTCAAATGTTAATATTTCTTTGTTTGATAATTATAGGTAGTTTTATCCACACAATTTGCTAAATTAATAAGAAAATAATCGTTTTCATCAGTATTTCATAAAATTTAGATACAATTTATGGGAAATAATGCTAAACCTCGCTAGTAGTGTATATTCGCTAGTAGTGCATATGCTCATGAAGTAAAAATAAAAAAGATTTTTGTTTGTTTTTCTTTAATAAAGTAAAAGCAGATAAATGTTTAGTATCGAGTGTGACCCCCTCTAGCTAAAATCACAGCTTGAATTCGTCTGGGCATGCTATCGAGTATATCCCGGATACTTGCTTGCGGAATACGTTCCCACTCCGCAGTAATCACATTCTTCAGCTCTCTGATGGTCTGCGGAGCCGGGTGTACTGATCTCACACGCCGTTTCAGAACGTCCCAGACATGCTCTATGGGATTGAGGTCGGGACTTCGAGCTGGCCAATCCAAACGACGAATGCCGACCTCTTGCACATACGCATTAACATCGCGGGATCGGTGGGCGCGAGCATTGTCGTCCATAAAAATCGAGTCTTCACCTAGAGCGGCCAATGCGGGTTGTGCATGAGAAATTAGAACTTCCGTTATGTATCGATGCCCAGTCAGTGAGCCGTTTTCAATGAAGACTAACTCTGTACGATCCATTGAATTTATTCCTGCCCAAAACATAACAGAGCCCCCACCATAAGGTGTGATTTCTTCGAAACATGCCTCTGCAAAGCGTTCTCCTTGTCTTCTTAGCACTCGCCGACGTCGATCTTCACCGAACAGAGATATCCTGGCTTCATCAGAGAACAAAACCCTATTCCAATCGTCTTGAGTCCATGATTCACAATTTCTAGCGAACCTAAGCCTGTGAACTCTGTGCTCACGGAGTAATTTGGGGCCGCGGGCCGGGCGGTGACTGCGTATATTGGCAGCGAGAAGCCTCCTCCTGACCGTCCATAGACTAATATGCACATTTCTTACTTCTTGGAGGTTGTTCTTAAGATCCACATACGAAGATTTGCGATTTCTCAATGCGCGACTCACAAGAAAACGATCATCCCGTGGTTGGGTACATGGTTTTCTTCCAGAACCAGGCCTTCTCTCGACGGAACCAGTCTCCTGATATCGCTGCCAGGTCCTTTGGACTGTCGAGCGACTAACATTTAGCCTCCTAGCCACGAAACATTGGCTGCAACCCTCTTCAAGCAGCGCGATAATTTTGGTAGCTTTTACCACTTTATCTACCATTTTTGATACAGCCAAACAGCATTAAATAAAGCTTTGACAGTCAAGGATATGAAATTAATCGATAAAAATTGAATAAAAGTTATGAAAGTCGATGTTAACTTCTGGAACTTCGCGCCAAAAATGTAGGATAAAAAGGGGTTTTCTGTAAAAATGAACATCAAATGAAAAATTGAATTTAGAACGTACTTTTTTAAATACCACAGCATTTTTAAAACCGGCCAGTAACGTGTACAAACGATTGAAACCTTTTTGGTATTGTATCTTTTTAAATATGAATGAAAATCAAAACCGCCCGTTTTTTTTGCAAATGAGTTTATTTGCGTAAATAAAAAGTAGAAAATAAAAACTGTTTTAACAAAAAGACACAACCGAAATCATAAGTAACTAAGGTCAAAAATAAATATTTTCTACAACATCTTACAGTCGGATCCAAGTAAAACAAAATAACAACAACATATTTGCAAGTAAAGTAATTTTTATGTTTCATCGCGTGTAACAACGAAAATTATTAATATAAAATGAATAATAAACATTTTCTAATTTTTCCAACGGGGTTCTATTCTAAAGCCTTTCAAGAATTGCTCCAAGAAAGGAAAAAAATCTTAAATTTATAGTTTAACAATTATCACACTTGCAATGTTCATGTTCAAGCAATTTTTTTTTTATTAATTAACTATTGAATAACTAAATGAAAAATTGTTATAAAAAAAAATTTCATTCGGATTATTGTTCATTCATCTATTCAGTTAGTGCCTGAATTTTTTCAATTTTTAATTTTCATATTTAGTATGTTTAAATAATATTTATTCATTAAAGGGCCGATGTGGGTGTGGCTTGCGTAAGCCAGAGTACCCGTTTTCGGCCGTATTTTCATCCCTCTCGGAAAATTATAAATATTGATCTTACAGTTTCGGGAGTCGTGACTTTTTTTTAGGAAATTTCCTCCTCTTTTAGAATCTTTTTTCAAATTTGAAAAATCTTTATTACTTTTTGAGATATTTGCAAAAAAACTAAACCCCCTTCTTTGTTTTAGTTAATTGTTAATAACTTTTATAATTTTTGCAAGCGGAACTTCATTTTTTTTCAAAAATCATCTAGATGCGATTCCGAATCGAATGACACCTCATTTATAATTTTCGGAGACTGCTGAAAAAAGTTGGTCCAAAAGGCACTTGTTTACTAGTCTACGCTTCGGAACCTGTTGTGGCTTGAAGAGAAGAAGCCTATCTCTTTCTTTTCATCCCTTTCTCTTCTCCAAATTTTACATACTAATTATAAAACAAAGTCGTTTTCGTCGTCTGTGTGTGTGAATATATATATACATACATACATACGCACTCACACTCACACACACACACACACACTAGCTCTTGGCTAAGGCTTCGCTAGCAATATACATGTATAGGATCTAATTAAGTTTTTATGTAAGTAAATTAGAGGTTGTACCTACTAGGGTACGGACCTGTAACATAGCCGCGGGAACAACTTTAATTTTATTATAATATTAAAGTAGGAATGTTCAATAAGGTCGCATGCAATTACGAAGTATACACACGTCCTCCTATCAACGAGGCTCATTGTCGACTGGACGCGTCAGTCATCGCCTAAGCGCCAAGGCGTGCGCGGGCGCATAATCAGTTTATATGGCACGAGCCACTGTTTATGGTGTCCATCAAAATAAACTATATGGCGCTGGACTGGATATTGTTGTGTTGTTTAACACGCGCTTTTGATGTTGTAATGTACGAATTTAAGTTTCAGTCTTAATTACGGGAAATCGGGGGCAAATGCTAACTTAGCGAAGGGCTAGTTCAATAGTTCCGCAAGTTAACTAATCTTATACTAATATATAAAATTGAAAAGTTTGTTTGTTTGTTTGATTGAACGCGCTAATATCAGGAACTATTGGTCTGATTTGAAAATTTCTTTCAGTATTAGATAGCCTATTTATCGAGGAAGGCTATAGGCTATAATATATCATCTCGCTAAGACCAATAGGAGTGGAGCACCAATCAAGAATGTTTCAAAATCGAGGGTTTTGAAAACTAATTCCAGGCGGACTAGGTCACGAGCACAGCTTGTACCAATATAAATCAGACGTAACTTAATGCTAGCTATTTATTAATTTGTCAGACTAATTTAAAAAAAATTATGGCGACGCTTGGAATTGGACAGACGGCCCATTATACATACATTCGAACAATAGATACATTCATGTAATGCAACATTTTAACCAAACTGTAATCAAGGTGATGATTCCAGCATGGCTCCACGTCAAAAATAGTAACAAATTTTATAATCACAAAAACCTTTACATCGTAAATACTAGGTAAAAGAGTATATAAAAAACAACAATGTATAGATAGACACGGATGGCGAAACGACCCGTAAACATTGCACAACAACGCCCGGCCCTACACTCTCGTTATATGCGCAGGAGTCGTGAACACGAGACGCAATGCGCGCGATTTGGGTCAATGGGTCAAACCGTATCTTTGATTTTAATTTAGGAAACGCAAGAAGAGGTTAATTTGTAATTCAGCAAATAAATGCAGGACATTTTATTTTTAAGTGAAACATCTTTAGAATCGTTGCGATTTGAGACACTAAAAAGAGATCTAAAATATATTATAACGACATCTATACATTAATAAAACTGTAGAGGTCGAATTTCTGTAAAATGAAAAAAAATGCTAAAAACCGAGTCCAGGGGGATGTAAGAAGTGAAATAGAACTAATTTAGATTTTATTCAATTTTTTTGTTTCTCTGTCTGTTTGTACCGGCTAATCTCCGAAACGACTGGAGTTCCCGTGGTATGGTTAAAAAACCGCACCACGTGGATTAAGTCGCTGGCATCAGCTAGTAATATATAAAGAATGACGTCACGAAATTTAGAATCCCTTCCACCCCTGGTCACACTTTGTTTTACACTTATTTTTTTATTGCACGAGTTCAGCAGACAGGCAAACGGTCCACCTGGTGGAAAACTGTTACCATCGCCCATGGACATTTGTAACACCAGAGGTGCTATCAATGTACTGGGACCTGGGCATTAATTGCTGGAACACATCTCAAGGTTTTTATGGCGACATACTCTAGACCAGGGGTGGTAACCATTCAGACGGGCAAATACCCTACCACCTGGCTGTGACAGGCATTTCTGCACGAATATACATTTGAATTCATACGTATCCTAGTGAGTTTTTAGGGTTTCTTGCCACTGACAACGTAAAGGCTGGATTACAGTGATCCAGCTACTGACTTGGGGAGCGGACTGACCCCAAAATGAAGTCAGCATTGATTTGGTAACGCTTTTTTTTGAGGTAGGGAGAAATAAATTTCGTACACTACCGCGTCCTTTACTGGTAGGTAGTAGACCTAAGCAATGGGAGTTATCCACTGAAGATGGCGCAGATAACAGAGTCAATTGTCGCTGATTTACTGTAGTTCGTGCGCGACATGAATTCGAAATGTAAACAATCAAAGCGCTAATTGACTAACTCCGTTGGCTCAGCGTATCTTGCCAGTTGTGGGCTTTTAGTGCGGTCAGGTCAGCTTCCACTCTATCCTGCCTGCGATACTTGGGACGACAAGTATGCTTTCATCACTCTCCGATCCTCCTCCATCCGTACTACATGACTGAGATTTTATCTCCCCAATTATGTTGGGCTCGGCCATGAGGTCTTCTATTTCGGAGCAATCAAAGCTCTAGTATTCTATTAGTGGCATATATTTAATTATTTTCAAGCCACATGTTTCTAGTAATGGACAGGTTGCGTCAGCATCCGGTGCGAGTGGGACGGGTGGCCCACGCGACGACGTCGCCTGAGGCGACGCTGGCCCTTCATTTCTTCAATGGACAAAGAAAGTCGACGAACAACATCGCAGCCCATTCACTTGGAAAATCAATTAACAAAAACCTTGGTCGTTTTAAATTAGACGCAGTTCTGACAAAATTTACAACATTAAATTTATTTCAGGAAAATTACGTATCATCATCATCGTGAGTGTGAGTTAGTGAAAACTCTTTATTGTTCACCATAACTTAAACCTAGATATTTAATGTAAACATATTTCAATCAGAACAATGGGCGGCCTTATCGCTTATAGCGACCTCTTCCAGGAAACCCGGTGTCCAAGGACATATTACAATAAAATAAAATTACACTGATGGACTCATAAACTGCATCAAAGTAATAGACGACTTTGAAATAAATATTTTAACCAAGTATGCAAACTTTCTATACAGATTTAAATTGAAACCTTTAGATTGGTTCGTGAACTTTAAAACAGCGTAGGGTTCATATCCCTAAGTTTAAGTTTGTGTACTGGAAAGGACCATAAGACTTTTATTGAAGAAAAAACAGAAATTTAAGGAAAATTGGTTTAATTAAAAAATTGGTTTTAACAATAGACACAAACTTTATGCAAGGGTTTATTTATGTTTTAATAAGGTGTATTACCTCCACGTGCCCTTATTACGGATTCTAATCGGTTCCGCATAGATTTAATTAGGGTTATTAAAAGATCTTGCGGAATATTGTCCCATTCTTCTGAAAGTGCTGTTCTTAGTGCTGCCACTGTCGTGGGCAAAGGGTTTCTCGCATATACAGCTCTTTTTAAATTGTCCCAAACATGCTCAATGGGATTAAGATCCGGGCTGCGTGCTGGCCAATTCATTGTACGTATCCCAACCTCTTCGCAATATTGTCGAACTTGTGCAGCAGCGTGCGGCCGGGCATTATCCTGCATTAAAGTAAAATTTTCGCCTATGAATCCCATGTAAGGCACCACGTGATCTTCTAAGGTCTCTGTTATGTAGCGATGTGCAGTCAAACCCCCTCTATTACCGTTTTGACGGACCATGTCTATGAACACAAGTTCTGTTCGCCCATTCATCGATATGCCACCCCAGACCATACACGAACCGCCTCCAAAAGGAACACGCTCTTCAATGCAACTTTGAGCATATCGCTCCCCACGTCGACGATAGACTCTTCTGCGACCATCTGCACCATATAAACATGTCCTACACTCGTCCGTGAACAATACGGAGGTCCATTGCTCTTCTGTCCAATTCAGGTGATCACGCGCAAATCTTAAGCGAGCTTGTCTGTGAGCTACAGACAACTTTGGACCATTTGCTGGTCTAAAAGGGGTGATATCCGCTTCCTTTAACCTTCTTCTTATTGTTCATGCACTCACGTTTACTTTACGCACTTCATTAAGCTCTGTTATGATGTTAACAGACGTGAGGAAACGATTTCGCAGGGAAGTTGTAACAATAAATCGGTCATCACGACCGGTGGTTGCTCGAGTCCTACCTGTACCACGTCTCCTTCTGTAAGAACCTGTCTCCACAAACCTTCTGTATATTCTAGAAACCGTAGACTGGTTTAAATTTAAATTTGTACCAATCGTTCGTTGATCCAAGCCCTCCCGTACCAATGCTACAATTAGAGCCGCTTGTTCGGACGAAGTATCCATTTATGGTTCAAAAACTTCTGCTGGTAACAATAATTCAATTGACAAAAGAATAAAAAATCAATGAGAATCAATTTAAAACTTTGCTATAAATAACACGCAAATCTGATACTACGAGTAAATTTTCTTTTCCCGGCTATATTCATTTGTTTTACTGCAGTTCTATTTTTAAATTTCCCTTTTTATTGAGATTAAGAGCCAGTATCTCCATATTTATATAATTTAATCTAAAAAGTTTGCATACTTATTTAAAAAAAACATTTCAAAGTAATCCTGAACTTTGATGCAGTTTATGAGTCCGTCAGTTTATATTTGGTGGTTAAACTAAATTGAAACTAATTCAATCGTAATTGAAGAAAAAACAAAATCATCACATAAAATCGTATATTTTGATAAGTTTTATCCTCATTATTGGGGGTTGGTATACGCTTCTTTAATAATATTCCGAATGAAATGTTACATTTGCCTTTTACTAAATTTAAAACCAAATTAAAAAGTATCTTATCTTGCTAAAAAAAGGGATACTAACTATTGAAGAATACTTAAATGACAAAACTTCATTCGTAGCAGCTTGCTCCGACCTCTTATTCTATATTTTGTGTAACATTTTTATCCTGCCAAGCTTGTAACGAATTTATGGAGATATGTTGCAGTATAAAAGTTTAGTAGGTACGTCATGACATTATTATAACCATATTTTCTATAATAATCATATTTTCTTTTCTTTTATTATGTCTTTGTCTTACTGAGTATGCACTGTTTGCTATAAATGAATTCTTTGAATCGATTACTAGGGCAATTAATTTTACTAAAATCTAATAATACTGCTTCAGTTTTCATCAAAATCAACCCCAACATTCTTTTGAGTATTTTTCACTACATCTTAGTTACGTAGCCGTGGTGGCCTATTTGAAAAATTCATTCTGTGTATACTATTGTTACGTGCGAGCGGGGGTACGCACTTATGGATTGGAAGAAAACACCAGTTTTTAATTTAAAAGCTTTTATTGACTTACTCAGCCGCACGTAGTACCTGTCTGCAGGGTTGCCCCTATACGCACGACCAACGATGCACAGTCCCGATGATAAGTTAACACACCCTCAATACCGTCGCCGATATTGCGTAGACCACCTCCGATACTATCGCGTGTAGCTCGCTTCTGATTCCTCTCTCGAACTACGCTACACACCTCCTTCACGTATCTATCCACCAAACTGGTCACTAAATTCACCACTTGATTCGTCTCTGTCCTCTATTAATCTTCTCAAACAACTCTTTAGTATCGCACTTGTTGCTTCACCGTCTTGGACTGAACTCAACTTTAAACTGCCCGGTAGGCGCGCTATACGCTGTTTATATACCTGGAAGATTTTTCTAGAACCCATCTATCTATCTCTGTCTTTTCTTTCCCGAACCTTCTGTTCGAGAACTTTCGTTTATACATCTATCCCTTTCTAACATCTATCTATCTCTTTCTTTCGGTCATCGTATATCCCTTTCTAACATCTATCTATCTCTTTCTTTCGTTTATCGTCTATCTCTTTTAAATATATCCGTCCTTTTTTTTCCTTCCAGAAATTTCTAGTTCTTTCTAAAAGTTCTAAATCTGATTTACGCTGCTGGGCAGTTCCACCCCCGGTCGCCACACTATAATAGAAGATAATTTAGCAGACTGACCAGTTATATATATATTGAAAATTGGATCGTTTGAATAAAACAGATCTTCGAACAAACAGTTTAGTCTTCTTTTATCTATACACCTTTAAAATAACTTAGTTTCAACACACTTCTAAGCTCACGGTTCATTAAAATCCAATCTAATCTCCATCATTCACCTTATTCAATCTAAACTTGCGTTCCGTTACATATCAAACCATTCTTAACATTTCTACATAGATAATACAGCTTTTTAAAGTAGTTTTCTACTGAGCAATTGTCATTCCTAGTTGTATTCTTTGGATGCTATAGTTTAAGTTCAAACTAACTAAGCGTACTACCCGTATGGTGCATGCGCGTGCGCATCTAAGACAATACCACGACCATAATAGTCCAAATGACGTCACGCCGATGACGCAACGCCACCCACTGTCATCCATTCACTGTAATTACGAGCATCATATTTAGGGAAAATTAGTTGTAATTATGTTTTGGTGTCACTAGCACTACATACATAACAAAATAGACCCAGTGTACACAAACATACAAATGACTCGTAAATGTAATACGTGACCAAAGCCTGCCGTTAATTTTGACCAAAGAATAAGGGCATAGCTCATCAGGCCACTCGGCATTCGACAAGCACCGCCGTTCACGGGTGGACGCCTCGTTGTCAACAGATGAACTTCGAGTTATCTACCAATTGCCGAGTAGTTAGCGTCGCCTATGAACATTAGCAATACCAGAGGTGCTGCCAATTTGCTGCCGGCCTTATAGGAGAAACTGGAACCTGGCCATTGATGCCAGAACACAACTCAAAGTTGTTATGGCGTCATACTCTAGACCAGGGGTAGTAGCCATCAGTCGGGCAAATGCCCTACCACCTGGCTGTCGGTTGTTTTGTCGCCTCTTACGACAGGCCGCCCCAACGCAGGAGATTGTATTCTTTCTCTGTTCCTGCACGGATAGATCTTGAGACTCATGTAATCTGTAAGATTTCATTTTGAAATAACTACAATCCTTTTCATTTCCGTGAGGTGGGTCTGCCTGTTGTAATAAAAAAAACTCCATGTGTTCCTACAATGCTACTCATTGCTTATGGATGTAGTTTTTTTATCAAACTTCTGTGGGTAGAGGAAGTCGTTACAAATCAGCTGTTATTAATTGATTTTCCGCAAACTGATACAATGAATAACATTATTATGAATCATCAAGTAAATTCATTAACTGTTTCCTATCTTACCGACCGCACATTTGTCTCACTATCGGTTAAAATTTGACATAAGCTCTATATCAGTAATGTCGTTTTTGTTGAAGAGCCCAAATGTTTAGTAAATGCGCCACGTCCAGCTGCTACAAGAACTCCTTCCCTCTTTTCGGGTTAGGCAACGAGCTGCTACTTGGCTAGGCTTTGGGTTGAATAATAAACTTGAATATTCATGAATACTTAACATTGGTCGTCCTACCCTATTTTAGTCATTACCCTTGATATTTGAATTTCTTGGAATCTACTCTATAACTCGTAATACAACTGCAGTGACTCATTTTGTGTACAAGGTTACAAATGAGTGTTTTACTAATAACAATATTAAAATATACTTGATTTTTTCTTGCGAAATAAGTTTTTGAATTAAGTTTTAGTTACCTTGCGCGTTTAGGTAATATTGTATTATGTATAATATGTAGGTAATTATTAGTGAAAAATAAATAAATACATATTCCATTGTGTAACATACACATTAAATTCCTACAAAACTAAGCACATTACTACATACTAAGGCTACCACCCCTGGTGTAAAGTATGTCGCCATAACAACCTTGGGTTGTGTTCCGGCATTATGTGGCCAGGTTCCAGTCTCCCTTAAGAGAGCAGCAGCGCATTTGTATAACCGCTTTCTATCAAGTGGCCCGTCGGTCTGCTGAACTTATGCAATAAAAATAAATAATAAAATACTTCACAAGACATTTGTTACATAGGCTGTATTTGCATTATATAGTGTGTAGCTATATACCTATTTAATGACCGCATACTGAAGTTATGTTAAAATCTATATTCAATTTTGCAGACGAGATAAAAACAACGTTATTCATATACAACGAAGAGTTGCTAAGAATCTAACTGCGGCACAAACACAGATATGACTAAAAATATATTTTTTTAATCAAAATTGCTTCAGAACCTTAAAGAAGACACTAAGAATAATTACAAAGATAAAAAATAAAAACTTCGTTTAAAAAAACCGACTTCAAAAACTAAAATGTATAAAATAACTTATTTCTAAAGCTATTATTATTAATACTAGCTGACCCGGCGAACTTCGTACCGCCATATTTTCTGAATTCCTAAAAGACTTTGTTTCATGACACAAAAACAAAATCACCCGAATCGCTCCCAATGATTAGGAGGATTCTAGAACCCGACCTCAGCGCCATCTACCGGTTCCAATTGTGGATTTAAACCATCCCGGGACCCACTCAAACACACACACAATATTTCATCAAAATCGGTAAAGTCGTTCTCAAGTTATGCGCTTACTAACACATTTCGCGATTCGTTTTTAACCGACTTCAAAAAAAGGAGGAGGTTCTCAATTCGTCGGGATCTTATTTTTATGTTTTTTTATGTATGTTCACCGATTACTCCGAGATTTATGATCCGATTTACGTGATTCTTTTTTGCTCGATGCGGAATAGCTTCCAATTGGTCCCCTAAAAATTTAACATAGTTTGGCCCAATAGTTTTGATTTAATGAACATTTTTATTGAAAAAAATCTATTCCGTTCCATATGTACACCGATTACTCTGAGATTTATGATCCGATTTACGTGATTCTTTTTTTGTTCGACGCGGAATAGTTGCCATATAGTCCCCTAAAAATTTGATATAGTTGGGCCTAGTAGTTTTCATTTTACGAACATTTTTATGTTCCCGTTTCTTGGGACCTATATTTTTTTTTAGAGCGCGGCACCTTGCGTAGTTCTACCCATACATAGCTAGGCACTAAAAAGTAACAAATAAAATAAAAAAACTTCGTTTAAAAAAACCGACTTCAAAAACTAAAAAACTAAAAAGTATAAAATAACTTATTTCTAAAGCTTTGTATTATTATTAATGTAAATTATCTAAAACATCTCGAAGTAAGTGCAAAGTAAAACATTAAAATGACTATATTTTGAAAATTACAAAGCACCGACTTTAAGATGTTTTAGATAATTTATATTAATAATAATACATAGCTTTAGAAATAAGTTATTTTATACTGTTTAGTTTTTGAAGTCGGTTTTTTTTAAACGAAGTTTTTTTTATTATATATAAGATAAGATGACCCGGCGAACTTCGTACCGCCATATTTTCTGAATTCCTAAAAGACTTTGTTTCATGACACAAAAACAAAATCACCATAATCGGTCCAGGTGATTAGGAGGATTCTAGAACCCGATCTCAGCGCCATCTACCTGTTCCAATTGTGGTTTTAAACCATCCCGGGACCCACTCAAACACACACACACAATATTTCATCAAAATCGGTAAAGTCACCACACCCATTATGTTACGTTGCAGAGAAATTACTTTTAGTCTGTTATAAGCTGTTTAAGTAATTAAAGCTTTCTAACTATCCCACGGGAACTCTTTAATTTTTCGGGATCAAAAGTATCCTATATGTTGACCAGGGATATAAGCTGCCAACATACAAAATTTCATTTCAATCGGTCTAGTCGTTTCGAAGATTAGCCGTTACAAACAGACAGACAAACAGAGAAACAAAAAATTCAAAAAAATCCAAATTAGTTCTATTTCACTTCTTACATCCCCCTGACTCTGTTTTTAGCATTTTTTTTAATTGTACAGAAATTTGACCTGTACAATTTTATTATATATATAGATATATTATCTAAAACACCTTAAAGTCGGTGCTTAGTAATTTTCAAAATATAGTAATTTTTATGTTTTATTTTGTACCGACTTCAAGATGTTTTAGATAATATATATTAATAATAATAGCTTTAGAAATAAGTTATTTTATACATTTTAGTTTTTGAAGTCGGTTTTTTTAAACGTTTTTATTTTTTATTTGTTACTTTTTAGTGTCTAGCTATGTATGGGTGGACCAACGAATGGTGCCGCGCTTCTTAAAAAATATAGGTACCAAGAAACGAGAACAAAAAAATGTTCGTAAAATGAAAACTACTGAGCCAAACTATGTCAAATTTTTAGGGGACCAATTGGAAGCTATTCCGCGTCGAACAAAAAAAGAATCACGTAAATCTAATCATAAATCTCAGAGTAATCGGTGTACATATGGAACGGAGTGAAAATTATTTCCATGAAAAATGTTCATAAAATGAAAACTACTGGGCCAAACTATGTAAAATTTTTAGGGGACCAATTGGAAGCTATTTCGCGTCGAACAAAAAAAGAATCACGTAAATCGGATCATAAATCACGGAGTTATCGGCGAACATACATTAAAAAAAGCAACAAAAAAAAGATCCCGACGAATTGAGAACCTCCTCCTTTTTTCGAAGTCAGTTAAAAAATTTCAAATCGATGATGTAACGTACACAAACTTAACCAAACATAATTTGAACGCATAATTGTTACCACCCAGTTACTGCCAATACCAACATTCCTCGGTTAATGAGGGTTAATATACTGGCCAAACATTGGACCAATGTTGGTATAAACAGTTCCCGATAGGGTTGGTAAATTTGTAATCATTAATTAACTATTATTAGAAATAATTTACCAAATGAAGTGAGTATAACATTTTTCTTACACACGCTGTCCAGCATTCAGATTTTGAGTTCATATAACTAATTTTAAAATAAAATTATAACCATAGAATATAATAGAAAACACTTTATTGTTTACCAAAATAAGCAATTACAAAATAAGTAATTACAATAATTAAAGGTAAAACAAAAGGCGTCCTTATCGCTTAAAGCGATCTCTTCCAGGCAATCTGACTGAGAGGATATTTATAACAACAAAGAAGTAAAACAAAAAACGAAGAACAGTAAAATGTGGACTGTAAAAATATTGAATGTTGAAAATAATTGGATACAAAGCATGTTTACAGATTTTAATAAAGATTAAATCAAAATTAAAAAAATGTGCATGTGTGTGGGCAGTCCACACGTAGAAGTGAAATAAAGTGTGACAAGAGGTGGGAGGGATTCTCAATTTCGTGACGTCACATTTCATGTATTATATTGTTATAATATATTTAAGCTTTTTATTTAATTTAAAATATAAAAGAAAAACTTCAAAAAATTTCCAACTCTATTTGTATGCGCAGTTTAGTGAATTATTAAATATAATAAATATCTCATTCTCTCGCAGACATACACCTATAGACTTATGTGTTTATCTCTTTTTAGGGTCCCTTTTTCGTTACATCGAGTTTCAAACCACAACGATTCTAAAGAAGTTTCACTTCAATAAACACTTTAAAAATGAAATCTCCTATACCACCTTTCTATCTGTATACTATCCCTCTTCTCGTATCGAGATAAAAGGGATAAGTGTCTATATATATTCTGGTAAGTGTAAGATATGCCATTTAGTCCCGCTTAATTTTGACATAATTTGTCCAATTTACAATACGAAACTGCGAAAGCGGCTGTTTTAGACCCCACAATCTCTATCTCATGTAACGTAACGTTACAAACAATAAAATAAACCAAATACAAAATAAATCAATACCGACACCCAAATTTATTGTCTATTTTTTATTTTATTGGAGGAGTTCAGGAGACAGGCAGTCGGCCCACTTGATGGAAAGCGGATATCATCGCCTATAGACATTTAAACACCAAAGGTGCTACATGCGCTGCAGGTGTCTTAAGGCAGGCTGGAACCTGTCTCCAATGCCGGAACACAACTCAAGGTTGTTATGGCGACATACTTTAAACCAGGGGTGTAAGCCAAGTCGGGCAAATCTGCCAGCGGACTGAAAATTTGAAAGTCAAAGAAGTCCAGCAGTAGAATGTATATGGACTGATATCATTATTTACTAAATCTGACAGCCCTACAACTCCCAATCGTAGGCTGGAAGCACGCCAGAGCGATGAACTCATTCCAATAAGCAATATCGTATAGGCATATAGTACACTGCGATATGATGTACCGACAACTGTCTTCGATTTGATTTAAATTGTCGTAAATAACTGTGGTTGGGTTTAATAATCAAGAAGTCACGTCTTTTCATTGTGCAGAATATGGGCATATCAGCAGTGCCTTTCTTATGACTTTTTTTTATTTATTTTTTATTGTAGTTCAGCAGACAGGCAGACGACCCACTTGATGGAAAGCGGTTACCATCGCCTATGGACATTTGCAACACCGAAGGTGCTATAAATGCGCTGCTGCACTCTTAAGGGAGACTGGAACCTGGTCACTAATGCCGAAACACAACTCAAGGTTGTTATAACGACATACTTTAGACCACGGGTGGTAGCCATCCAGTCGGGCAAATGCCCTACCACCTGGCTGTGGGTTGTTTTGTCGCCTCTTACGACAGGCCGCCCGGCCGCAGGAAATTGTATTCTTTCTCCGTTCCTGCACAGATAAAACTAAGGAGTAATATCGCGCAAAATTGAGAGTTATGAAGATTTAGAGAGAGAGAGAGAGAGAAAGATAACACTTATATTGCACAGCAAAATATACAATTGCAAATATTTTCTAGGCAATACAATAGGCGGCCTTATCGCTCAAAGCGATCTTTTCCAGGCAACCTAAATGAAAGAAATTTGAATCGGCGATTATAGGTGGTGCAGGAAAAAGGCAATAGATACTCAAACTAATTTAAGAAACAAATATATAAATACATACATACATATATACATAATATACATATACAATAATATATTTCAAAAATATATAAAATACATACATAAGATTAAGTTTTACTCCCTAAGAATCGGTTTTCAAGGAAATTTTATGAGGAGTGCAGTTAATATACGCGTGAACTCAAAATAGTTACTTTTTGAAGTGATAATTTCTTATGGGAGGGTAAACCGCTTGGTTACGTAACGCATTACGGCGCCAGTCTGTCTGGCTTCCCTTACTTTCTATAAGCATACGGCAGCGGTAGGAAGGCTAAGTTATCACGTCTGTCGGGCGTTTTTTTATTATTATACAACTGGGATATGGCCGCGACTTCGTCCACGCTTGACTGGAGATTCCCGGGGCACAAAGTACCTTAGCGTTTAAAAAAGAATGTAAGCTATCGTTTTAGTGAGGACTGTCAGTGTGAATGGAGCTTTAGGTAAACTTCTAGGCGCTAAGCAGCTCAGCCAGAAGGCCCAGCTTGCCATACACAACGCGGTGCTGGTACCTACGCTCACGTATGGAAGCGAGAGTTGGCTATGGAACAGAGAGCATGAAAGTAAACGCGGTCGAGGTGCGAGCACTGCGCAAAATCTGCGGAGTGACGCTCGCGGACCGCGTTCGTCATACCGAAGTAAGAAAGAGAGTTGGTCTGAAAGAGAGTGTCGGGGTGAAGAAAAGGAAAGAAATGCTCCGGTGGTTCAGGCATGTGGAAAGAATGAATGATAAAAGAATGACTAAATAGATATAAGAATAAGCCTGAATGGCGCTCTGTTGTTCGTGCCAACCCCGCAAGGGACCTGGCGTGAAGTTATGTATGTATGTATGTATGTGTCGGTACAAGCTAATTTGTATGCACCTGAACAAACTAACTACGAACAGTTCGCGGGATAGAAATAGCACACATTTTATTACATACAATTTGCTATCGGTCAATGGCAAAATCACATTGTTTTTTTAATTTGATGGCCTCTTTGGTTGAGGGGCTAAGCCTTCGCCGGCCGACCTCGACCTCTGCAGCGCAGAGGCTCAGGATTCGATTCCTGGCGTGGTGAATTTCGTAAAGAAACTTTACTATGGTCTAGGTGTCTGGTATCGGCCCCAGGATGGTATGTTGTATTTTACCCATAACACAAGCATATCTTTAGCTTGGGGATGTACAATGTGTGTGTTTTTCTGCCGACTTATTAATTATTATTATCTGGTTATTTTAAATAATTTTCAAATAAATCCCGGGTTAAAAAGTATCGCTGATTATAAGTCTAAGAATTAGCTGTTGATCAGCGAAAACCGTATCAAAATCGGTCCAGTCATTTTCTCGTGAGGCCCGGATAAAAGACATAAAATCTAAAAAAAAATTGTATAGTATTCTCCGTGGTTTATACATTCCTTTTTGTTTTTGTAAATAGCTTAAATGTACAAATACGTTTAGAATTTTATAGATTTTGAACTTTAATTTAATGGTATATAATCTAAAATAATAACGATCAGAGTAAAATACGATGTTCTGAAATTAGAAGGTCTTGCAACCCGCTCTTATTCGGTCGCTGTCGCCTCGCACGTGCACATGTTTTTATGTGCAAACTCCAGTCATGCGTCAGAGCTGACACATACTTTTTTTTATCACAAATACAATGATTTTTTTAAACCTTAACTAAATCCAATTAATTAATATTTGTTAATTCCATAGTCATTATCATCATCATTATATCTCTCTCGTTTCTTTCACCTGCGTATTATTTGGGGTCGACACATGTGTCTTTTCCTTCCATACTCTATTCTGACATATGTCCTCTGTCACACCACAAATTATAGTTTGTAGAAATTCTTTACCCCACGGAGCTGGTGTTTCAAACGGCACAGACATGTATGCTCTTTCTAAGGATCTATATTTGCGCTGTTTACGGGCTTCAGCTGATGAAGCAGCGTTGCCAGATTCTCAATCAGTCATTGGAAGATGTGATGGGGCAAAGAATCGACACATGTCGCGTCCCACACAAAGGGCCGTCTCATCTTCCAAGAAATGAGCGACATTCCATTCGGTTTCTCAAGTTTTACTGTCAGCTAAGTTTTGAACATTTCGGACTAACTCTCTCCGAGCCGAAAGTTATTTGATTGCTACACGAATTCAGGTCAAGCCTGATGAACTGCATCGATGACACTGACACGTTAATTTCGGCGCTGATGTAATCTGTGTGATACAAACGTAAACATTTTAGCGGGTTTACGAGGATTTATATTGTTACGAATTTTAATTTTAGGGGTTTTGTAGGATGTGAATCCGAAAATGCCGTTGGTATAATTACAAAGTTTATTAGAAGTACACACACGTAATTCACAGTTCTCACAAGTATAGTCAAGTACAACGAAACTAAACCGTAAAGCAGGACATCATTATCACATAAATGGCGCAAAGTTCGTATAAGATACTCATATATACTTAGTAGTTATAAGATACTCGCTCCGAAAGTGCAGTAGGTAACGCCTCGTTCGCAGTCAGAACACGACTGGCGCATTGACATGGCCTCCTAACAAAATGCCGCCCACTGCTTCTTGAAATCGTTACAATGGTCAGCTTAATGGTTTCCAAGAATTCGCATGCAATATCAACAGAGGAAAGAAGGTTTTATGACGTCTTACGGCGGCGTGAACAAAGCGATTAGCGCGAACAATAGATTATTCAAATTCAAAGGGGTGATAAAACACCTGCAAGGGCCGGATTGCATCGAAGCCTGGAGCCAGAACAACGAGTTTTCAAAAAGACATTGCTTAAGATATGATAGGGTATAAATATAATAGTCATAACGGGCAAAATGAGTATGAAGATTGAATTACCAGTCTGGACTCTTGACGCACTTAAGCTGCGTGAGGCTTCCAAACGTCAGACATCTGACAGATACCACTTTAGCGCATTTTCATGTGTCGGTCGCTTATAGCGTCACACCGTACGCAGCCGACGGCGTTTGTATCTTACAGACCACCGTCTACTTACTTGAACGAAGTTTATGTCAAATTTTAGAATTCAATAGCATGGCCATTGAATTGATAGGAAGATTCAGCCTGTCTTTCGCAATACCCACAACATGGGCGTCTTCAAGTCCCAAGTGGAATAGGTACCTTCTAGGTAAGCGTGCTCCACCTTACGATTGTAAAGCTATTCAAGATTTGCGTAATTAAACATAGTTGAATAGCTTTAGAAATAATATATTAAGCGCGTGTAGAAATTGTATTACTGGCACGAGTATACGCGTATTGCCTTTCGGAGATAGAAGACGCTCGGCAGCAAGAATTGGTCTAGATTTCCCTGGGATTTATTCATCAGACCCTGATTTGGTGATACTGGGAACACCTCGGAAGTATGCTCTTTCGAATTAAAAAACAAGTGAAAATTTATCCACAATTGACGCAGAAAGCCCGCAACTAATTTGCGAAAAAAAAAGTGTGTGTGTACTTATGTACACGCGTTAGAAGTTATACTTCTTTGGCCTAACAAGATAAAAAACGACACTAACAATCGAAAAACTAAAATGTTGACTATAGCTAACTTCATGGTGTAGGTTTTTCGTGTGACGATGTGCATAGAGCCGAATTAAGAACCTCCTCCTTTTGAAAGTCGATTAAAAACAGAACTCCAGAATTAATCTATAAACGGTGCGAAACCTTAACTAAAAATAAGATTGGTATGACGCTAATAAATCGCTCACGCTTTCATTTCGCGCCACACTTGAACCGTGCTGTTATCGAAGGTCTTCTTACAACTCGCTTGTATGTCTGTACTATTTCAATGTTGATAATATTAAACTTTACCTTGCTTAAGAATAACTTTTGGGTCTAGGTTAGTGTTTACTTAGACAAGTTATCTACAGAACTTTGGATATTTGTTTTTTAAGGTTCCGCAGTCATGTTTCTTAGAAACCAGTGGGTTTTATGTACAAGAAATATGACAGGAAGCTGTATAGTGTACCCACGCTAACAAGCAGAGTTACCAACTCTCAACATTGTGGACACTAGTATTTGTAGGAAGTAATATATCTTGAGCTACTGATCCGATTTTGAATATTCTATTACTAGTAGAAAGCTATTATTAAGCTGTATTTTATTGTAATGAATAATATTTTTTTATGTAAAATATCAAGCCCGATAAAAACTGACTAAGCAATAAATAAGTCCCCAGGGTCAAATATTCTCTCTGGTGGAAATTGATTTGAGAAAGGAGTATTTTTCCCATAGGTAAAATTATATATACATTAGGGCTATATTCCACAAGAGACTCACAACGACCTCGTTCACGTCCGTGATTTTCCCCGTTCCACTTGTTTGCGGTCGTTACAATCATAAACTGTAGTGGAATGGATTATGGAGCGTTGATGTCATTAACGACGAAATACACAAATGTCATTGGCTGCTTTGAAAATCGCGCCTTATTCAATGTCAATCAATAGAGAGAATTAATGTTTTGTGTTCAACGCCCACTTCGACCCAGCTCTTGACATGGGTCGTTGTGAGTGTCGTGTGATCGAAAATAATGACGTGATGATTAGTGACATTTTCGCCACGACCGTGGTCGCCATATGGAATGACAGACGGAGCATATTGGGCGTTGTGAGATGCTAGAGGAACGCGTCCTATTATTACTATTATTATCGCCCAGCGAAATGGGCACGGGTCAATTACTGAAGTAATAAAAAGAAACTATAGGTACATAATTGATTAAAATAAGACTATAATGTAAACAATACAATAAAACAAAACTTAGATATATTGGATTTTACCTATAATCCTTCAGGACTATGAGTAGAATTCTGAGACTAGGTCACCATTTTTTATGGGCAAGGTGCCCAGAAGACTTGCTATATTATCTCGCTGGATTGTCATATTGATCCCTTCTCAGAGGTACGAACCAGCCCCTGATCACCTGAAGAGTCAATGAGCCGTTTTGATAGAAAAATAAAATAGCTTATAAATATAAAAGGAATTCTGTACGAAAATTTTGTATGAGACGAGTGATTATGACGATTTTAAGGGTTCATGAATTCAGCTTTAAGGGTTAATATATTTAGGAGTTGGTAACCCCGAGGCATCAAGTTATTATGAACACAATGCAATGCGATAGTAAAATCGCGAATAATGTATGGATTAGGGGTGGCCATATATATATATATATAACCGAGGGTCGAATTTTTTTTGGGTCTTTTCGAAATTTATAACATTGTTCTTTAATTACAAACTCAGAATAAGTGGGCAAGATATTAGAAGTCGTAAAAATTGCATAATTTTCAGGTTGTTTACAATATATGAATCTGTCTACCAGATATCATCAAGACTAAATAGTTTTTTAAAATAACTGACTGTGACACATGTAGACAAACAAGGTTATGAACTTTAAAGTAGACTCAAGTGACAAATGAGCATGTACCCAAGAGCTAAAATCACTCCAGCATAGCTCTCCATGTCAAATCCACCAAAAACATATAATAATATTATTCATTACATATTTAGGTTACATGTTACATATTATTATGTATTCTCTGTTCATATTATGTAAATTATAAGTGGCATTGTATGATTATTATAATACATCCTGATTTATTTATTTATTATTTTAAGTATCTATATGTATAGTGATATGATAAGTATTATTTATAAAATATTCTGTCCCAAGGATTGTGATAAGTATGTTAATAAAGGTTTATTTATAATGTACTAGCCTCTGTTGGCAGCATTGAGTTATAATTATGTATTGTTACATTTATTTACTTGCATTGTTGTTCTTGTCCTGTTTCTTTTAAAGGTTACTAATTGATTTTGTTATGTACTATCTTATTTCTAAATGATAATCAGCCATTTCCTTAATTGAATAATAATGTTGTTATATTTTTATTTATTCTGTGATTAGCACCTGTTTTGTATAGTTCTCTATAATTTTATGTAAAAATGTTTAACTCTAATATGATCTGCTAATTGTGTAGGTTATAATTCAGAATCTCTCAATTGTATATATGTATGTATTCACTACATTTTATTTTCATATTGGCAGACAAAAGCTTTTTACTGTTTGATTTATTTTATTACATGTAAAACTTTAAATTTAATATTTGTGTGTTGGAGGCCATGAGCTCTACCAAAATTTATCAAAACAACTCACTGACAGTTGAGGTGATCAGGTTGGTGCCTACCTCAGGCAACGGATCAGTATGGTGATCCAGCAAGGAAACATAGTCCGCCTTCTGGGCACCTTACCCATAGAAAACGGTGATCTCGGCTCAGTATTCTACTGATAGTCTTGAGGGACTATGGGAAGAATACAATATGAATAAGTTCTATTTTATGGTATTAGGTTATACATTGTTTAAAAATATATTGTATAATAAATGACTCTATTAAGGTATTTCAATATCTAATATTGAGAGCATTCAAATAGTACTTTTAAGTAAATATTTAATAGGTTTACTCATTAAA
This sequence comes from Dendrolimus pini, assembly GCA_949752895.1. Taxonomy (NCBI): domain Eukaryota; kingdom Metazoa; phylum Arthropoda; class Insecta; order Lepidoptera; family Lasiocampidae; genus Dendrolimus; species Dendrolimus pini. The sequence continues at coordinate 599,193 of OX457152.1, forward strand.
ACAGTTTTCGATAAGGATTTTGTGTACTACATAATATTACATTGTAATGGACTCTGTGATAGGGTGGCTTTTGCCAGCATAGCTCCCTGGAAGACTTTCCTCATCCCAGACAGCGAAAATAGGGTCAGAGGCGCCGCTGCACTCACCACCTATTGATGTAGTGGAACCTCTGGTGGATCAGGCAGAACCACATCTAGAGATGTATGGTTTTCTGGATTCTGGAGTCTTGGCAAGGTGACTAGATAAGACTCCTTTTTTTTTAAATCGCCAATTTCCTCCGTCATTTTAAAAGACATAGCTTTTCTTTTCTCTCTTTTAAAACTAACTTTTAAGTACTATTTTAGGAAAATAAGGAAGACAAGATCCATTGCACCTCACAAAAAGACGCAGAGGGATATTGGTAGGTTTAGTGGATAGTTTAGGGGCCAGCATCTCACAACTCCTTTCTCAGTCAAGGTGTGTGCAGAACTGGCTCCCAGAAGCCCCATATAACCCTCACAGACTGCCCCAGGATCCGAAAGATGCATATATGCATTTCCCCAATAACTGCTAACTAGAACACTGAGATTCTAAGTTTGACCACTAACAGCGCAAATGTTATAAACTTTCCCTTATTTACTATGGTCTGGATGTCTGGGATCAAACCCAAAATGGTCCATTTTATGTTACCCACAATACAAGCAAAACTTGTTTAGCTTGGAAATAAAATGTAACAGGACTTGTTACACTCCATAGTTTATATTTTCAGCTTAAGTTTCTTAATGCTTATATTTGTCTTACAAGCATGACTCTTGTATGAGTCATTTAATTAACTCTTCATATTTATGTATGGATTCAGTTTTAGAAGTAGCTCAAATTGTTTAAATATTTATTAAGAATGTTTATAATTTCAGTTACAAATATTACAGAAATTATTTTGGTTTATTATATGAATAGTCAAATAGTAAACAAACATGGCTGAAAGGTGCATTGACCTTTTAAGACAAAAGTCTAGTTTATTAGATGTCTCTGGTATTTACGGGTTTCATTAATTTTATATTACACAAAAACAATAAATTATTAAACCTATGAAGCTAAACTTTGAGTGGATCTAACTAAAAAAAATCAAATATAAGAGAATTATAGACGAATATAACTATGTAAATATTATTTAAAACACTAAATCCTGAGAATATATAAGAGTACGACCAAGACATCTAAAAACAACTATTGTCTGTGTTTAAAAATTCTATTTCAAAATTCTGATGTCATAATGTAGGCGCAACAAGGACACCGATACAATCACGAAATTCATTAATACAAATTAAAGACGATAGTTTATATATTTCAGATAATTATGGTATGTTATAAAGATTTCACCCTTCATTTGTTTGCTACTGAATAATTTTCAGGCTGAAATATCAAAAAGCCTATATCAACAAAACTTAAATAGCATGCATTAAACATGAAACAGTAAACCAGGAAGATAATTTAAACAATTTACAAGCGTATCCATTCGTATAATACTGAAATTACGATAAAACTAGGTTACAGAAAGCTTACGATCAATATATTTTTAAGAAATCCTGAAAGCTTCCTCACAAGATGGCGGGAATATAATACGACCAAATCAAGAAGAGTGGGATAAAGCAGGAAGTGCAATGCAAAATACGCGAACTAAATTCGGTCGGGTTATACATCTGATCGAACAGATGTAAGATTTCGCACTTCTACCAGTTTCCTGAGCCATTCACCGGGTTGCCGGGATATATATAGATATAACAAGTTATTACGGCACTTAACTCACCGTTTTTAGTTTGCATTTGTTTTTAAAACATCACAAAACACATATTTTTTTACACAAGCACTCACACGCCCATACGGTATGTAACAACATCACGAGTACAACTGCGCCATCTGGTGCGATCTAATTAGACTGCAATGTTCACCTGAGTCAAACTTCACACCGGTGGTAAATTTAATTTTTAGCGCTAATTACTGCTTTAAACTTGTAAACATTGTTTTAATTATCAATAGAACAATTTTATATGAACAATAGTATTAGGATTAATTACTTTCACGCCACTGGAAGGTGTAGAGACACATTAAACAACAAATGAATTTGTATAAGTGTTGTATTGATTTTCCAACGCAGCTGATTCACAGCGACTACATTGGAGATTTCACGCAATCGAGAGAAGACTGAGTCATCGATATTTTTGTAATTTTGTGAACTAAGAATGATTTCTTTGTTGAATAATTAAACTTATGTCATGTTTACTGGAATATGACCTTATAAAGGTATGGTCACGCAGTAGGCATTGCTATAACGCTGTCAATGATATAATGCGTGGGTATCTACATGATTATATGGCAATCAATGGGTAGGTATATTCTTATCTGAGACTTCCGTTCTGTCGATCTAAACATAGAATCGGTAACGAAGGGTGGAATATAATTATGTTTAGCTGCTTATTAGTAATATGGAAGTCAGTTAAAGGCTGATTTACACTAACCCAGCTACTGACTTGGGGTGCGGACTAATTTCATAATATTCAAACGGATATTGAAGTTAGTCTTGGTAATGCTGTACTGTCTTCAAATCAATTTACACGATGCCAGTATAAAGTCAGCGCTGGCTTCCCTCGACTATGAAGTTAGCAGCTAGCAGAGGCGCGGTGTGGAAATTCGGTAAGCATAAGCCGGTTGTTACAGAACATACCGTATTTTGCAACTGCGTCTCTATTGCTGTTGTAGGAATTAAGGCCCGACAGTCAGACTTATCAATGGAGCATCAGCAGGTTTCGGGGATGAACTTTAGGGCTATGGGAACGTGAAGCTTGTCAACTTTATCGAGACCTTTCAAAGCGATTGAAAGAAGTTTCGCGTGACCAAAGGGCTGGCCTATATTTAGGGCAACGGATTAGCGTTGCCTTAAAACGTGGGAATGCGGCCAGTATTTTGGGAACACTCCCCACCGACAGCGTTCGGGACTAGATCTTTTACTTGAAAATATGTTTATAATAGTATTTAATTTCTAAGTTTTTTTGTAGTGTAGTTTAGTTTTTAAGATCTATACTAATACTATAAAGAGGAAAGATTGGAGCTTGTCTCATATAATGTTAACAAATAAATTTATTTATATTATTTTTTTGTATATCTTAATATATATAAATTACGTGTCACGTTGTTTGTCCGCGACGGACTCCTAAACTACTTTACCGATTTTAATCAAATTTGATCCAACTTGGAAGATAGGATACTTTTTATACCGTTGGAACTGGTAGGTGGCGCTGAGATCGGGTTCTAGAATCCTTCTAACCACTGGGATCGATTTTGGTGATTTTGTTTTTGTGTCATGAAACAAAGTCTTTTAGGAATTCAGAAAATATGGCGATACGAAGTTCGCCGGGTCAGCTAGTACGTATATATATTACTACTATATTGATGGTATGTATTCAATTTATAAGTTAGTGTAAGTATGTATATTTAAATTGTACAGTCTTATCTTTTTTCTGCTTCATCTACATCCCCAGATTAGTTAAGAATTTCTTTTAAGTTAGGTTGCCTGGAGAGGTCGCTTTTAGCGATAAGGCAGCCTGTTGTTTTGCCAAGAAGTACTGGAATTATGCACTTTGTTTCTGTATTTGTTTATTTTGGTGAGCAATAAAGTGTTATATATCTAAAAATTTGTAAAAAAAAGTCTATCAATAGAGCAATCTTTAACATTATACTGTCAATTAAAAACGATAAAATTACAAAATATTTGTAATGTAATAATTTGTCTGTTTTACTCCGTACCGACTTCAAGATGTAAAAAAATGTTGGTTTTTACTTTAAAAAAATAGTGCAAAGTGGTGGACTATTAAACCATGATTCTGTGTACAGCCGCTAAATAGCTGTCCTTTACAATAGCTACACATCTCTAGTCGCGAATGTCGTGCTACGGTTTAACTATAATAATGTAAAGCTATGTTACAGTTTCCCCTTAATCCGTAAATATTGGTTTGTATCATTGGTATTAAGAGATTGGCAGCACTTCAGCTTATTGAAAACGTGTGAACGTGGGTCCTTTTGTTAAGGATGATTCATGGCTTTCGAATATGTTATGTATCTAAGAATGTTCAAACAGAGGCCGCAGTGGCTTATTACTGTAGTGGTGTTCACATCCCTACTATAAGGCGCTCTCCTAAGGCACTCTACAAGGCGCTCCACGACAAGACGTTTGACTACAAGGCGCTCTACAACAAAGCGCTCTACGACAAGGCTCTCTACGACAAGGCACTCTGGTCTACGCCATAGTTTCAGTGGAAACACCACCATTCCGAACGAAATGTTTGGTCTGCATGTTCCTTTTGTGTACGGCGGTATCGAGTTATTAAAAAATATTTGTTATACTGGCGTTTCAAATCACGTGGCTTCGAATCATGGTCAGGGTCTTTTAAATTTGCTATTATAAATGTGTTGAATTGCTCAGTCTCTGGCGTCATAGCGGCACCACAAGGTTGCTTTTGTATACAAAGACCTTATTGAATGACCATTCCGATACGTTTGTAATAGCAGAAGCGGTCCAAGAAGCTTGCACAATTTGGCATTTCATTTTCATTTTTGGTCTAAGCCCTAGTAAAGGACTCGGTAGTGTGCGAAACGCATTTCCCCCGCCTTGAAAAAAATGGCAGTGAAAGTTGGGTATGGCAGAAAAAGCATGTAAGTAGGATAAACGCAGTTGAAGTGAGAGCTTTGAGAAGTTTATGTGCGGTTAGCTTGAATGATATGATAAGGACCAGCGTGATGAGGGAACGTTGTGGATTGAAAGAAGATGTAATAAGAAGAGTTGAAATAGGAGTGTTACGGTGGTTTAGACATGTAGAATAAGAGAATGGATAAAAGTAGAATCACAAAAGAGGTGTATGACAGCATTGTGAATAGTAGAGTTGCTGCCGGTAGGCCGAGGAACACGCGATGATCAAATATCAGAAGTGTTAAAGATAGGTCAGGTAAAAAGCACCTCAAATGAACGTGTATATATGAAGAGGTTAATGGAAGTAGATGAAGCGAAAGTTGTTTGTCAGGATCGTCGCAAGTGGAGATCTATAGCCTCTCTCTACCCCCATGGGAAACAGGCGTGATATTATTGTTGCGAGTGCGCAGGACTCGAATTAAAATGCCGTTGGAATTACTATAGAATTTATTAGAACTATACAAACACGTATAACATAGGTACGAATATAACTAGACACTACTAGTACAAACTGCACGATTCAATAACACGCGTAAAGTCCCTCACTATATAACTTATCGAATGTACATACGTCTTGTTCGTATCGTAATCGTCGCTTGACTGCCTCACACCTCCGTGCGGGCATTGTTTTATACTAAACTATTCAATACAACAATCGACCGCGTGGACTGAATTTTCCAAGAAAAAATGATCTGCACACCTGTGGCCATAAACGAGTACAGTACAGTATCAATAGGATGTTTTTCTTAATTACTAATTTTAAACACAAAGTAAACAAAAGAAGTCCGAATGCGGGAAAGGTAATAAACTGCAGGTGTGCATCCACGTTGTCGGCGTGTAACATTATGTATATAGATTATAAAGAAGGAAAAAAATGAATGTCATTGATTTTGAAATAAATAAAAAAAACCGCAGGAGGGCGAGTAATAAATCAGCAATAGCTATCAATGTTTGCAAATCTCAACTCTGTTCAAGGATAGTATCCCCTCTTCACATTATCTACCACTTCGATATTGCTCAATAGATGTATTGTAATGTAGATATATTGGAGCGAAGGGATGTGAGTCATCAAGTTTGTGATATGTGGGAAATAGAAAAAAAAACTTGTGCATCTCGGGACGCCCGACAGAAGTGATAACATCAACTAATCTAAGTTAAACTGTTTAATATTGAAATTGTTCAAATGGAGAAAAGCTTCGGTTGTTAATTAATAAAATCTTTTATTGATTATAACATATATTTTATTCTTAGTTACAATTCTTGAATATGTACGATCAGAATTTTGTGTATTTTGTGTACTGCATTATTAGTAACATTATTAAATCTAATTACCGAAATACGGCTAGAGCTGTGGGTTAGAGTGAGAGAGGAGGCGCCTGCCTACTGCCGGCGTAAGTGTGAGAGAACGAGAAGCCAGACAGACTGGCAACGCAACGCGTTACGTAACTAAATCGCTATCGATAGTGTTCCGAGGAGCTGTTCAGAATGGTGGTGCCTTCGTCTTCTTTTTACCACCGCACCGCACGCCATCGGCTGGGCGTTGATCCCCACTTCCTTGAGCCGCTTTGCTCTTGTACGCAACGTTTCTCTAGAACGCTTCCCGTGCGTACTGTGTTGATTTGGAATGAGCTCCCAGCCGTGGTTTTCACACAGCGCTACAATATGGGTTTTTTTTAAAATGGATGTCATAAAATATCTTCGACACCTCTGGTGTTGCAAACGTCCATAGGCGACGGTACGCTTTCCATCAGGTGGGCCGTCTGCCTGTCTGCTGTACTCCAGCGATAAAAAGTATTGACTGCCTGTGGAAAATGTAATAGCTTCACGCGTATAAAAGATTTTTCTAAGAAACACCCAAAATCAAAATCAAAAAACATCCAAATTTCAATAGAGAAGATGGTTGGCAGGTACCACCTGTTTGGGATCCAATGATCAAAACTATTAAGACCCAAACCCAGCAAAAACCAACTGCCAGACCTCAAGACACTGTGAGCTCTTTCTGCGTGCAACGAAACAAACCAACTTGACTGATAATTTCTTTTATTTTTTCCTTCCACTCATTTTAATATTATATAAAAAAAATTTTAGAACTAGGCATGTTTGCTGAAGAGTTTCTTGCGCCGCTTCTTCTCTTCAAGCCACAACATGTTGTGAAGCGATGGTAAATTAGATTAGGCTCCCATAGAGTAAATAATACCCATAAACAAAATTTAAAACTAAATAATTAAAATGAACAAGTTGGCGGTAGGCTGAATGAAAACTTTGACAATACACGTTTGACAAATGTCATCTTTGTCTTCCGTGACCACGGCCACTGAAAAGCGGCCGAAATGTCGGATAAACCTAAATCAAATAAATTACCGCGCTTAAAACCGTTAAAACGTAGTTTTATTATGTGTATAAGTCGCGAAAACTTAAGAAAATATTATTTTTCCAAGAATTTAGACAAAAGCGTTGTTTAATAAGTAATGGTTACTCTCGATTTCCCTGGAATCCACTCACCAGTATCTGTCTTGGTGACCACGGCACCACATCGGGAGTATAAAAAAATCTAAAAAAAACGGTTCGTGTTGTCCATCATTTATATAATCTACTAGCTGTCCCGGCAGGCTTCGTCCTGCCCGAAAAAGCTTCAGTCGATATGCCGACAGCAGCGCCACCTACCGGGCCCAATTGTGAACCAACTCAGATACCTTCTCTGGCTAATGCACAACAACTTTGCTGAAGATCATCACATGACCAAATGTATAGTTTACGATTCTATAAAGGACACACAGACAAACATTCATTTTTATATGTTAGGAGAAGATTCTAGTTGTTCTTTTCTAAATAGATTCAATGTATAGATTTTGTAGCTACTTCTTAAGCCGGTTTTTTTTAGCTATATTTTTTTGCTATTATTTATCTACAAAAAAAAACTATTCAACAGACAGATGGATATGATGGTTATTTATAGGGGTTATTCGTTTTTGTTAAAATGGGTAAGTTTAGGCTAAGATAATTTGCTAAACACTAAAATCTTTGGTGGAATCGCGAGTTTGAGCTAGTCTATGTATAAACAAAAACAACTATAAGTTACAAAGTTAAATGTGCAAGATGTACGCGATGTCCAAATTAAGTGCAACTTGTTTCCACCCCTGTACTATAAAAATATTCATAATTCATAATTCTGTCTCTGTCACTCGTACCGGAAATATCACTGGAGTGAAAGAGAGCTTTCATTCTGACAATTTATCAAAATATATGGGTTGGGGATGACTTAAGAGCGTGTTTTAGTGGATCTTAAATCATGATGGCTCAGTGGATGAAGGGCTCGGAATTTATTTTAGTAATGTTCTTTTCGCACGGATTGAGTTGACGGAGAGAGCACGAAGTTTTGGTGTCAATGAAAAAGGGTTTTTAAATTTATTTAGCGTTTACATATATAAGTATATCTACTATAGAGATAAATAAAATTGAAGTGTCTGTTTGTAATGTCAAAATAACAGCCTTTTACTAAATGCATATTATGCTACATATAACAATTTTTATTTTATTTTATCTGTCTGGATGTTCCGGCTAATCTCTGAAATGGCTGGACTGATTTTGACGGGACTTTCACTAGCAGATAGCAGATGTTCTAAGGAGAGTCACTTAGGCCACTTATTTTATTTTTTTGGGGTTCCGCGAATTCTAGAGTATGTCGCCATAACAACTTTGAGTTGTGTTCCGGCATTAGTGACCAGGTTCCAATCTCCCTTAAGAGAGCAGCAGCGCATTTGCAGCGCCTTTGGTGTTGCAAATGTCTATAGGCGATGGTAACCGCATCAAGTGGGCCATCTGCCTGTCTGTTGAACTCCTGCAATAAAAAAAAAAAAAAAACTTACGTGTACCAATTTGCAGGCACAGCTAGTATATGTATAATGTATAAGAATAGCAGATATAGCCAGTTCGAAATATAAATTGCGTCTTTCAAACCGTTTTGGGTTTTGTAAATAAGGATGTTTAAAATTTGAAAAACTTCGTTTAAAAATACCGACTTCAAAAACTAAAATGTATAAAATGACTTATTTCTAAAGCTATTATTATTAATATATATTATCTAAAACATCTTAAAGTCGGTGCTTAGTAATTTTCAAAATATAGTAATTTTTATGTTTTACTTTGCACCGACTTCAAGATGTTTTTAACCGACTTCGAAAAAAGGAGGAGGTTCTCAATTCGTCGGGATCTTTTTTTTTTGTTGTTGCTTTGTGCTTTGTATGTTCGCCGATAACTCCGTGATTTATGATCCGATTTACGTGATTCTTTTGTTCGACGCAGAATAGCTTCCAATTGGTCCCCTAAAAATTTTACATAGTTTGGCCCAGTAGTTTTCATTTTATGAACACTTTTCATGGAAATAATTTTCACTCCGTTCCATATGTACACCGATTACTCTGAGATTTATGATTCGATTTACGTGATTCTTTTTTTGTTCGACGCGGAATAGCTGCCATGTGGTCCCCTAAAAATTTGACATAGTTTGGCAACGTAGTTTTCATTTTACGAACATTTTTTTGTTCCCGGTTCTTGGGACCTATATTTTTTAAGAAGCGCGGCACCATTCGTAGGTCCACCCATACATAGCTAGACACTAAAAAGTAACAAATAAAATTTAAAAAATTCGTTTAAAAAAACCGACTTCAAAAACGAAAAAACTAAAATGCATAAAATAATTTATTTCCAAAGCTATAATTATTAATATACATTATCTTAAACATCTTGAAGTCGGTGCAAAGTAAAACATAAAAATTACTATATTTTGAAAATTACTAAGCACCGACTTTAAGATGTTTTAGATAATATATATTAATAATAATAGCTTTAGAAATAAGTTATTTTATACATTTTAGTTTTTTAGTTTTTGAAGTCGGTTTTTTTAAACGAAGTTTTTATTTTTTTTATAATTGTAGTGGACTCATTTATTTTGAACGAATGAATAAAAAATAATTAATGTGATTATAAGTGTTTTCATATTGTTACGTGGGAGGGGTGGTACGCACTTAGAATTAATATATAATAATAATATTAATCAGCAGACAAACACACATATTGTATATCCCCAAATTAAGCAAGTTACGCTTGTGTTATGGGTAATATACGACGGACTACTCTGGGGCCGATCCCAGACACCCAGACCATAACGTAAATAACGGAGAAAATACTTATCCGAAATTTACTATACCAGGAATCGAACCTGGAGCCTCTGCGTTGCAGTGACGTAGGCTGGCAAAGGCTTAGCCCGCTCAACCACAGAGGCCATCAAAGGATTGGAAGTAAACACCAGTTTTTGAAGTGAAACTTCTTTAGGCGCATGAGGGTAACATTTTTACTGATGAAACGCAATAATAATTATATTAGCGTCACAAAGATGTGCAGCGTTTTTGTCTTACATTTTTAATGATATCTTTCGAATGGAATGTCTGAGTTAAATAATTAAAAAAGTTATATAAAGGTATTGAAGCAATCTTGAATATGAAGTAATTTATTTTGATAACGATGAATACCAAGATACAAATAAAGAGCCTTTTCTAGGGGCGGCATTTTAATTAAATTTTTAAAATAAAAGAACACTTATTGTGGCATAACTATAATAGTCGCGACACTTTTTGTAAATAACGATGTGTTCTGCAAAGTAGTACATTATTTTATTATAGCATCAATAGTTTTCGCAGCGCACGCGATTTTAGGTATTTTTGAAGTGAAACTTCTTTAGGCGCATGAGGGTAACATTTTTCCGGTAAAGTTTTAGATTTGTATAAATATAAACAAGACTTAAAAATTTGTTTGCCAAAGAAGTTTTTTCAACTAAATGCTTTTATTATTCTTCTCTGCAGGGTTGCCCCTTCACGCACAACTAATGACGCTCTGCTCCGACGATCAGTTTATGTATTTATGTATATTAAGTACTGTTTGGATATATACATTTAAAATATACATATCAGCAATTTCTCACGCTTTAACACTTTGCTGTTAAGATAAGGAGTGGAAAACGATTGCTGATGTAATACTGAAAACGTAAGCATTCCTAAATCTTCAGAGTTGACCGATAAGTGCGGGTTCACATATCTTAACACATTCAATGCAAAACGGGGTCTAAGTGGCCCCGAACGTGTCTCACTGGCGATGCGGCTAACAAAAACATAGGCTTCTCTGTGGTGTGAAGGGCGCAACATCAATTTCAGTGTAAATATACATCTAGTACTAGCTTCTGCCCGTGACTTCGTCCGGGTGGAATAGTTAAAGAAAAAGTAAGTTTAAAAAAAAACAACCGATATTTAAACATTGTTCATGCTCCGCTTCTATGGGTCTAAGCGTGATATAGCCTATAGCCTTCCTCGATAAATGGGCTATCTAACATTGAAAGACTTTTTCAAATCAGACTAGTAGTTGCTGAGATAAGCGCGTTCAAGCAAACAAACAAACTCTTCAGCTTTCTATATTGGTATAGATAAACATGCAAATATTTTCGCTAATCTCTAGAATGTGTGAAATTCTCAACAGCAGCAGTGATGTTGCTGACATTTACTTTGACTCCAAAAATTCATTTTATAAAAAGATTCGTTTATCCCAGGAGTCGGCAACCTGCGGCTCGCGAGCCACATGTGGCTCTTTGGGTGTAGAGCTGTGGCTCTTTAGTTATACATCGCGGGCTTCATACCAAATGGGCGTACAGACAAAATTGTGAATAAAACAAAACTAGTTGATCGTATAAGGCTGAAATCCGGAATACCCTTCTTCTTAGGTACACTTGCATGTAAGACCTCCTAAATTTGTAACATGCATATTCTTTGTAAAAAACAAAAAATGGCATTTTTGCGTATAGGTACCCCTATATGTTATGAAGCTCTCGATATGTAAAAAAAGACATGGCGTTCATTGAGTTTCTTTGCCCAATTGTTTGTTATTGAAGCACAAGTTAGTCTTGTAAGTTAATAAGTTAATTGTTTTCATTTTTGTATTTAATAATAAGTAATTAATAACTATCTAATAATGTCACATAAGCATTATCTTTTTGTTGTGAAAAACACTACTTATATATGAATAAATAGATTTGTTTGTTTCTATCAAACACTTAATTTATGCAACTTATATTTATTGTTGGCAAGAAAAAAATTGTGGCTCTTTGAAAACTTTGAAATTTAGTAAATTGTATTTTTGACTCTTCCGACTCAAAAGGTTGCCGATCCCTGGTTTAGCCCAAAAATACACTAATAAGACATAGACTAACGGACAGACTAATTTCATTACCTTACACATTTTTATAATTTATTTTTATTGCAGGAGTTCAGCAGACAGGCAGACGGCCCACTTGATTATTATTACTTATTATTAGAGTTTAATGAAATAACAGTGTAGAAATTAAACTGCAAGCTGTGTTCACCTATAATTAGTTTTTACATCGCATTCGCATCAAATGTAAAAAACTGTTGGTGATCCTCAATAAAATAAAAATAAAATAATAGATATAGATTTGAATTGATTAATTGAATACTCTGCGGTTAATAACAAAATAAATAAAGACACCCACTATTTATGTATCCTTTAAAAAGAAAGAAAAGATTATATTTAAAAAGTTTAATATACCCTCTGGTAGGGCTAGTTATAAACATAAGTCTCACACTGCACATGCACTTTCTCACAACACCAGCTTGTAACAGATACACTCTACATTAGTATAAGTTTAGTATTAAAAATAGAAAAAAATAATTATATAAGTTATTCTTAAGGTACACAACACATTATAAAAATCACAAAATTTATGTCACACACAATAACAAAAATAAACAATAAGTGTGTATGAACTCAAATAACTCTAACAGTAATTAAGTTGTAAAAAAAGGGTACATAACTAGAGTCCGTAGATTTGTTAATAATAATAAAAAAAACCCTCTGCCTTGTATTACGAGAGACTGGGACTTCTGGTGTTGCAAAAATCTATAGACGGCGGTAACCACGTTCCGTCAGGTGGGCCGTCTGCCTGACTGCCAGCTTCCCAATACAGAAAAATAGATAGGTAGAAAACTCTTTATTGTTCTCCACATGCACACAAAGTAAATAATTTAGAATCATTCCGTGTAAAGGCAGGAACTAAGGTAGGCCTTACTGCTTTAGAGCGATCTCTTCCAGACAACCCGGGTTGTGGATTGTGTGAAAGGAATCAAAAGTGTATGACTGTGGTGTGCAAATGAAAAACATTTAAATAGGATACATGGATATTACACAATACATATAAGTAAAATAAATCCTCTCAAAGAAACTACAAATGACTTTCACATTTTTAATCACCCGTATAAGGCAGTATGTGTAGATTTCAATATCCAATTCGTATAATACGACACGTTTGTAAATATAGCCAGTTTTGTATCACAGTCTCTTGGCTTTACCGCTAATATACCCACAACTTTATCCTTTGCAAAAACGGGACCAAATTCCTGGAAGAAACAATCTTCATAATCTGATAGATCTATACAAATCAGACTATCATCTAAATCTATTCCATAACTCTCATAGCACCTTTGTTTATGAACGATTTTGACATAAAACTTATCGAAATCATTCGTCAAATATGCTCTTCTATCCATAGTCGATAGTGTTTTCCAAATACTAGCTTCTACGTCATCGGCTTCTTGATCATCAAATACAGCAGATTTAATCATGAAGGGGTAGTAATCTATATTCAATTTAGCTACAGCTATATCAAATTTTGGGGTTGGATTACTCGAGTTGAATTTCTCGTGTATCCTCCAGAAAAGAATCGGATATGTGTGGGAGTAATTCCTCGCGAAATCGTAGTAGAGTAACACTCTATGGGTTGCACCGTGATGTCTACAATGGGCGGAGGTGACAATCCATTTAACCAAGATGACGCTGGCGAAGCAGGCGAAGGAATACGTCTTCGTGTGGTTCTTTGTCACAGCGGCGACGAAAGGAAATCTCTGGGCATAGTTATAACTGTAATTTTCACTCAGGTGTACAACACCCATTGATTTGCTTAGCTGGTATACCCCACTGGCAGATAGGGAATCTCGCTTCCTCTCCTCTACTGTTATGTCGGTTGCAAATTTTACCATTACGCACACCGCCAACATTGCTATGAAAATCAAGACTGATAGGATGATGCAAGCTGCCTTCATAGTCTGGAAAGTATTTAATTTTTGGTTCAATTTTATTAAACATGATTCTTGAAGTTGTTGACATTGAAATCGCCATTCAACGTGACTTTAGTGACGGTTTATTATGGAGAAGAAGTATTTTGAAGAAGGTATTGTTATAATGTCCTTACTTCAAATGGGACAATGACAGCGTCAGTGATCGTTTCATGCAGATGAAGCGATGGGTTTAATGCGTTATTATTTGTCACATCATATTGTCATTATTAGTGACGCTTAACAGATAAGATATAACGTATGTTATACACTATTGTAGCTAATAATTCCTGTCTAATATTGTAGCTAATAATATTCCTGCTGATAATTCTGAATAAAAGTGTGTTACTGCTCGAGGGAGCAGATATTTATTTTATAGCATGAGTTCAGCAGACAGGCAGACAACTCACCTGATGGAAAGTGGTTACCATCGTCTATCGACCAATGTGCTACCGCTCTCTAATGGAGGGGCTGGAACCAGGTCACTAATGCCGGAACACAACTCAAGGTTGTTATGGCGGCATATTCTCGACTAAGGGTGGTAGCCACCCAGACGGGCTCATACCCAACCACCTGGCTTGTTTTGTCACTTCTTACGACAGGTCGCCCCAACGCAGGAAATTGTCCGTTCCTGAACGGATGATACTGAGTATTGACTGAATATGCTACGGTGGATATTTGAAGTCACGCCGAAGCTTTTACATCCGTGACATTGCAAACTGCAAGAGAATCGCCTACGCCATGTTTTACAGAAACAGATTATTAATGTGGGAGAATAAATGTCCATGTTGTTTTTACTATAATCCGATAGAAAAAAGAAACCTAATAAGTACTTGCTTGAAGTCTTGAAAAAGGATGCCAGCATACCTGCTGTACTCCGGCCATAAAAACAGAGTGTGATTTGTGTTTAGAACTACACTTATGCTTAATATATAATCACTAGAACTGTTTTTAAGTTTTGTAAACAAGATTTGAATTAGTTTATTGATTTTTAAATACGAAAATAGTGATACTCGCTGACCGCTGTCATGGTACTTGGCTCGCTTGGCCTATGGACTTTGGTTTTAGTCGAAAGTCGCGACCAGTGACTTAGGTCAGGTTAGATTAGATTTGAAATCAAAGTGCACGAGCCGAGCGAGTGAAGAGAGCGAACCGCGGCAGCGGCCAGCGAGTGCCAGAACAGACTCACTCTCACCATTGTCACAATATAAGAACTACATATCTACTAGACATGGGGGTTGCAGAAGGGAGAAGTACTCCTCCCCTCCCCTCTCTTAGTGAGGGGACACTACTAACTCGCTAATGTAAGGAATCCAGTCCAGTTATACTTTTTTTTAAGGTTAATTACTGACTTCAAACGCAACGTACGTAATCACAAAAATAGCTAGTGTTATATACAATATATACCATGGATTGTATTTATGTCTACTTCATATTCTTGAATGCTTTTCCTGTTTCCTATCGTTTGCATATTTAACAATAACACAAACCGCCAAAATCCCAATGAACACGAGTACTCCTAAAATGATGAATGCTGGTTTCATTATTGTCTTCAAGTGACTTGTTATGATGAGGTATAAAACTGAAGAAAGTATATTAAGACAAGTGGCATAATATTTCACCTATTACAATTTTCAAAATATCTACATATATATACAATGAACTTTGTGTAGCTACATAATATGTATTATAAATAGTTTGACATTCATTTGATTATTTTTATTTAGGTTTATGGCTTCGCAGCTAGGCCTTTAAGCCAAATCTTAGTTTACAATATAGTTTCTTCATTTTCTTAAGCCTATGTGTAGCACAGCTGAACTTAGGTAATCAGCTAGCGCCAGTCAACAGAGTTCTTGTGACAACTCAAAAAGCAACGTTTGACTATACAGTTCACATTTCTCACCAAAACACGTCTACTACCTATTTAAAAACTATCAATATCCTACAACTATTGTTCGGTTTTAGAGTAATTTTACACATTTTTAGAAAATAAAACTGCACAGTATAACATCTCCTTTCAGTTCCCGCCAAAAACTCGACATTCATTTGACTATAATAAATGCCAATAATTTCTTTTTTTTGCAACTTCACAGTATTGGAGTATTTAGCCGATGTTATTTTTTAACCATTTTTTTAAATAATATTTTAGTATTTATTCGGCTACAAATTTTCGAAGAAAAATATATGAAAACTTGATAAATTATTGGGATAAACTATTTAAACAAAGCGTGCTCTTTTCATGGTTTCTTTATTACAGCAATGTCAAGGCAGTGTCAACATTAGAAGTAAATATAAATAATACAAAAGAGGTTCTAATGCCTAACACCCCCCTTCAATATTAAATTCCTTTTAAGATTGCACTTATAAACATAACATAATAGCTTTCCCTTGTAACAAGAAATATTTAAAACATAACACTCTATACTTTCTTTTAACATATTTAAAGTAATTATTTATTCTATAATTAATTATTAAAGTATATATTAATATTTACACGAGTCCCAAACTTTTAACAAAACTGTGTTCTACCCATATCAAAATCCATACATCTTTATTGACATATAAACAGTAATCGGCCTCTGTGGTTGAGCGGGCTAAGCCTTTGACGGCCTACCTCACTGCAACCCAGAGGTTCCGGGTTCGATTCCCGGTATAGTAAATTTCGGAAACGTATTTTCTCCGTTATTTAACATGGTCTGGGTGTCTGGGATCGGCCCCAGAGTGGTCCGTTGTATGTTACCCATAACACAAGCGTAACTTGCTTAATTTGGGGATATACAATGTGTGTGTTTGTCTGCCGATTATTATTATATTATATTATTAATCGTAATACGACTGTTCAAATCCTTGCTTGACAATAAAATCATTAAATCTTTCGTTCCAACACTTTGGAGCTTCACGCAGACCATATAAAGATCTCCTTAGTTTCAATACATGGCCTTCTTTAACTCTTATACCCTCAGGAGGTTCTATATATACTGCTTCGCTTAAATAACCATTTAAAAATGCCGTTGGTACATCTAGTTGCCTAATAGGTAGATCTTCTTGTACAGCTTGACTTAGCATCATTCTGATAGTTGACACTCTAGCAACAGGTGAGTAAACATTATATTTAGAATCTGTCTGAAAACCTTTGGCTACCAACCTAGCCTTCTTCTTACCGTTTTGCTTTGTTCTGAATATCCATTTAGTATCAATCGCCTTCTTCTCATCTGGTAATTTTGCTTCTTCCCACGTGTTCATCTCTTCTAATGAGCTTATTTCGCTATCAATCGCTGTTTTCCACTCTTCACCTTTGCTAATTGCTTCTTCAAATGTTTCGGGATCTTCACTATTGTTAAATAGACAAAATGCTATGTTAGCATCATAAGAATTATCTTGACCTTCATTCTCCATTTGATAATCTTTTAAATAATTAGGTAACCTTCTCTCTCTTACTGGTCTTTCATACAAATGTGTTTCTCTCTGTTCTCTCGTTACTTCTTCCCTTTCTTCAAACTGTTGTTCTGTCTCTCTATTTTGATATTCTTCTTTTTCTTCCTCTTCAAAGTATCTCCGTTGAGTTTTTTCTTTATTATGTTCTATATATTTTACATCAGTTTCATCAAACTTTAAATCTCTTGAAATTACTATTTTATTATTACTCGGATCCCACAAGCGGTACCCGTTTGGAGCATATCCTGTCATTCTCATTTCTTTATAGCTCTTTCGTCTAGCTTATCCCCTTTTGGCATTGTTAATACCCACACTTTACTTCCGAAAGCTCTCAGTTTTGATAAATCTCTATCTCCAAACATAATCTCTGCTGGTGTTTTGAATTGGATTGCTGAAGATGGGCATCTATTCAGCTGGTAAGTTGCACACGTAATCGCTTCAGTCCATAAGTTCTTTGGTAGTCCAGTTTCTATCAACAAAGTTCTCGCTCGATTGTATAAGGTTCTATTCATTCTCTCTGACACACCATTTTGCTGAGGAGAATACGGTCGTGTATATTGAATTTCAATTCCTTTCTCATAACAAAATTTTTGGAAAAATCGGTTTTTAAATTCTCCACCATTGTCGCATCTAACTTTATTTACTCTGGTCTGTTTGTTATTCTCTAATCTTTTAATATAATTAATCAAATTTGTAGCAGCTTCACTTTTATGTTTTAAAAGATATGTGTTACAAAAATGTGAAAAATCATCAATTATTACCTGGTAATAAATTTCTCCATTTATTCCAGCAGTTCTCATCGGACCTGCTATGTCAGAATAAATAATCTCGCCGATGTTTCGAGATCTTGGCCTGGGAACAGAATTAAAAGGAAGTCTGGTTGCCTTACCCATCATACATGGACCACATGGTTTCTCACTTGCAGGCAAATTCATCAAGCGGAGGCTTCTTCTGTTAAGATGTCCCAATCGTCTATGCCACAGATCATCAGAGCTTGCTGCATTACACACGTTTGCATTGACGTTAGTATTTAAAATATATAACTTTCCTACACAAGTGCCTTTTATTGATCTATTTGTACGACAGCAGAATATTCTAACATAATCTTTATTAAAATTGACCTCAAAATTGTTTTGAACAATTTTCTTTACCGACAAAAGATTAAAATTGATATTATCTATTAATAGCGCCTCTAATTTTATATTCCTCCCTTGACAAATTACATCTATGGTACCCTTCTTTTTAGCTATAAGAGAATCCCCATTAGCAATATAAATTTTTATTGGTTCAGATAAAATATTTACGTTAGTCATATATTGTTCAAAATTTGAATTATTTAAATGTTCCGTACATCCTGAGTCTATGACCCATTCAATTTTCTCGCTTGTTTTATAGTTTACATTATTACAATAGCCTGTACTAGAAAATAAAAAGCTACTAGGATCTTCTGCATAATTTACAGTATTGTTATACTGATTTTGGTATTCATATCTACCATTGAAATACTGTCGTCCTGCTCCTCTACCTCTTCTTGGGTAAGTCCTACCTCGTCCTCGAAATGCTCGACCTCGTCCTGATGAGCCACTTCCTCGGTTACAATTTCTCGCAATATGTCCCTTCTTGTGACATTTAAAGCACGTAATAAATGCTGTTTCAGGTTCATGATATTCATCATTGTTCTTTATTTTTAATTCCGTATCTAATAGTCTCGCCTTCACGAAGTTCATTGAAATATTTAAATCATTCATAGTTTCTATTGCCGTCATCACATTCTCGTATTGTTTGGGTAATGTGGTTAAAAGATTACAAACTTTGTCCATTTCCGTAAATTTACATCCTACTGCCTCTAATTCATTTATAATCTGTTCAAATCTCATAAAAAAATCTTGTAATTTTTCGTTCGGCTGACATTTTATGGTTAGTAATTTCTTCTTTAGATGCATTTTATTTTGTATGCTACTTCTTTGAAAAGTTTCTTGTAATACGTTTATCATTTCTTCCGATGTCTGACATTTTGATATGATATCGAGATATTTATCTTTGTATATCTTAAACATTGAACAATAATAGCACGAGCTTTTGTATCTAATATGCGTTTTTGTTTATCATCCTTAATCTCCTCTTTTAAATTAATACCTTTTTCCTCTAATAATAGGTCTATTCGATATTTCCAATGGGCAAAATTACAGTTTTCTTTTAGTAGGGGAAATTTTCCTTCCGACATTTTCTTTTTTTTTCGTATTTCAGAATTTTTATATATATTACTATAGTTTTCTAATAATATTGCTCTCTACATTTTACTTATTCATTTCCCTACAACCTATAGGGCGTCTGGGCCCATAACCTATGAAAACTTGATAAATTATTGGGATAAACTATTTAAACAAAGCGTGCTCTTTTCATGGTTTCTTTATTACAGCAATGTCAAGGCAGTGTCAACATTAGAAGTAAATATAAATAATACAAAAGAGGTTCTAATGCCTAACAAAATAGACAACACTACAATAAATATATACTTAAAAATAAACTACAAACTACATAACTAAAACTAAATAAAAAAGGGAAAAATGCCTAAAGATAAAGTTATTGGTCCCAAACCACTGTCACTTACCGGGAACGTTCCTAAAAGGCTGGCGGCGTTGCCACGTTCTATAGCGACGCTTAATTTTTGGGCAAAATAATTATTATCATAAGATATTATAATTATTATTTGATTACAATGGGTCTTATTCATATTAATTTAGAGCAAGATTGTAGGCTTCTTTAAGAACTTAATTAATTTACTCTAACTCAATATGAATAAGACCGAATTTCTTTACATAGTATAAAACAGAGTCGCCTTCCTTCGTCTGTCTGTTACAGCCAGACAGACAGATATACAGAAAGTCTGTATAAAGCCTAAACCACGGAACGGATTTATATTGAATTTGTGAGAGCACGCTTCATTAATTAAATATTTCATAAAACTGTTTGAACCGAAAAAGAATACAATTTCTTGCTTTGGGACGGCCCGTCGTAAGAGGCGACAAAACAACCCAGAGCCAGGTGGTAGGGTGTTTGCCCATCTAGATGGCTACCACCTCTGCTCTAGAGTATGCCGCCATAACATCCTTGTGTTGTGTTCCGGCATTAGTAACTAGATTCCAGTCTCCCTTAGGAGAGCAAGGTTTGTAGCACCTTTAGTGTTGCAAATCTCCATTGGCGATGGTAACCTCTTTCCATCAAGTAGGCCGTGTGCCTGTCTGCTGATATCCTGCAATAAAAAAAAATACTGATCACATATTAATACAACTGGACACATCCATTAGTAATTACACTTAACAACGACAAGACGAAGGAAGGAACGTGAAGCCCCCTATGCATAGACAAATTGGACTGATATTCTAACATTTTTAAGCGGTTTTCAAGAGTTTGACCCGCGGCTACGCCACGGGTAGTAAACTAGCTTATTTATATTCCAAAAGTTAACAGTTTTTATAGAGACATACTCAATAAACATTATTTCATAAAATTATACAAATATCTCTTTCTTTTTTTTATTATTTTTTATTATTCTTTTATAAAAAAAATTCGAAATATTACTTAAAAGAAATTTAAATTATTACTATAATTCGAATCGAAAATGTAAACGGTTTCATCAAGTGCTCTTTGAAGTTACGTTTAAGTTTCGACGTCGTTTACTCGTTAATCTCGTACAAGACTTAAGTTTTTTTTCTGTCATGTTGGTGTACAATAAAAAGTACAACATTTATTGTACACCAACATTACATAAAGAAAATACACAAAAACTTGTAAAGTATTATATTATTTCGGCTTAGGCCTCGGATTCGGGCATCTTCGTTCCGTCTTCAACCAGCGCGTTCCATTAGTAGCTCACAACGATCACGTTCACGACCGCGATTTTTCCCGTTCCACTTGCTTGCCGGCGTTACAATCTTAAACCCAAGTGGAACGGCGATTCGACCCACCTCTTGACATGGGTCGTTGTGAACGTTGTGTGATCGAAAATGATGACGTCATTGGTGACATTTTCGCCACGACCGCAACGACCGCGGTCGCCTTGTGGAACGGCTAACGGAGCATTTTGAGCGTTGTGAGATACTAATGCAGGAACGCGTACGTTGTGATAAAATCTACATGTTTCGCCTTTGACAGGCATAAAAATTATTTTGTAGTTTTGGTTACAAGCCATTTGTAGTCCTTGTGACTACATATACATATTGGTTTCGCTAGGAATATAATAGGAGGGATTTAATCATTGATCGTGGTGTTCTGATGCTCTGAAGATGACGGTGAGAGCTGATATGTAACACTTCACTTGAGTATTGTAACGTAACCGGCGTGTGCGCACTGAGCCGCGATTTTTAGAACACTGACGGGGGCGCGCGGGGGCTGATAGTGATGTGACATGTCCAGTAGTGTTGTGCGTATTTATGTCGCGCTTGGCGCGAACACATATTATTATGATTATATAATTGATTATGATTCTGTTATAATTACAATAAATATTTAATATTCTATTTATTTGGTCCCAACCCTGGTCTAAAGTATGTCACCATAGCAACCTTGAGTTGTGTTCCGGCATTAATGACCAGGTTCCAGTCTCCCTTTAAGAGAGTAGTAGAGCATATGTAGCACCTTTGGTGTTGCAAATATCCATAGGCGATGATAGCCGCTTTCTATGAAATGGACCGTCTGCCTGTCTGCTGAACTCCTGCAATAAAATAATAAAATAAAAATTTTAATCATCATTTCGAGCGTTGTGAGCTCCTAATGGAACGCACTGAAGTGAAGTATACTCCGCATAACATAATTTCTATAGTCAATAAATCAGCGTCTGGTCCGCCCTGCCTCCCCGATCAGCCGACAGCTTACTGCTTACGGCTCATTGACCTCACCCTTGCCAGAGATACCAATGCGCATTTACATTTTTACATAATACTAGCAGGACGCGGTATACGTAGTATTGCCAATCTTTATTTATCTCTATACACTGCTAGTCCTTAGTAAACCAAATTGTTAGTATAACTCAGGTCATAGTTTGACGGAAAAAATGAGAACAAGTGTTTGTTAATTTAGCAGTTTTTTTATATTTTTTATTGCTGGAGTTCAGCAGACAGGTAGACGGCCCATTTAATGGAAAGCGGTTACCATCGCCTATGGAAAGACATTTGCAACACCAAAGGTGCTACAAATGCGCTGCTGGTCTCTTAAGGGAGACTAGAACCTGGTCACTAATGCCGGAACACAACTCAAGGTTGTTATGGCGACATACTTTAGACCAGGGGTGGTAGCCATCCAGTCGGGGAAATGCCCTACCACCTGGCTGTGGGTTGGTTTGTCGTCTCTTACGACAGTCCGCCCGGCCGCAGGAATTTGTATTCTTTCTCCGTTCAAAACACAGAGATCAATACAAGTATTTGGTATCACTCTTTAAAGACTACAATAATCAAATATTTAATTTAATACTTTGGCTAACTTTGACCCGCTATTATGAATAATATCCGGATAAAGTGATTAATTTATCACATTGTCTAGTCAATTTTGCTATTATATATAATGACATTCATTATATAAAATAGCTATGTAATCACTATGACTGTAACATATACATACATATATAAACAAAAATTTTCATAAAAATTAAAAAAACTATGTTAATTTTTTTGGCGACCTAATGGCAATTCCGCATCAAACAAATAAAGAATCACGTAAATCGGATCATAAATGTGTACATACATAAAAAAAATACCAACCGAGTTGAGAACCTCTTCCTTTTTGAAGTCAGTAAAAAATTATGAGTGTCCAATGATTTTGAATATATGTTACGAACTACGAATGTATAATATAAGTGTAAGTGAAACGTTCGTTCTTAAAAGCTTTTAATTGATTCACGCACCGAAGTATTATTAAGGCATCAGGCCAAATGTTGCCAAAGTTTAACTCATATAAATAACAGTTTAACGAAATAAAACGGCACATAAATACTCGTTAGAAACAAATCTAATTGTAGCCCTCTTCATTCCAAGTGTATACCTACCATTAAACGATGTTTAGACCCTATTGCAGCCCTAAAAGGGAGCAATAAGCAGGGACGCGTTTGTAAGACGATTGTTAGTTTACTTTGGACTATGTCGGCTGCATTTAAAAATATTACAGTGAAACTTGGTTTATTGGGACCTGGATAAGTGAGAAACCTCCATAACTGGAACTCATGCTGTGGTCCCGACACTCTGGCACAGTATTACCCCTGTTAGTGGGACGAAGCAAACCTCTATATCTGGGATTGGTTCTTTCCATTTATCACCATAGTTACCTCTAAACTGAGACAGCTAGTGAATTTCATATGCATAGACCTCTTTTACTGAGATAACATCGTTTTGTTTGTTTACTTACTTATTCTTATTCTACCCGCACCGCTCTTAACTACGTAAGTAATTTTGAGCCCCAATGACCTCCAGTTTTAGTTTCGCTTAGTAAAGCGAAACTAAAACTGGAGGATAGGATAGTAATCCTATGGATGTTTATTTGAAAAATGTCAAAACGAAAGCTACTAATCCATATCCGTAAGTGAAAAACTAAAGTTGAAATCCGTTTTATTTAAACTCATTTACAATGTTTACATAACATATTATTTGAAAATCACGTTTCTATAACTGTAATAACCTTTATTCTGACCTCTGTTAATGGAACCCTCTGTAAAGTAGACAGATATTTATTTATACCTGGATATTTGAGACACAGGGCAAGTGGAATACCTCTATAAGTGAAACTACATTGCAGGTCCCTTGATGTCTCACTGAACCAGGTTTCACTGCATAAGCTCACACTAACATACAAAAAAAATGTTATAGCTGAACTACCTACAGCACATTTGCAGTCAGTGATGCTACCATAGTGCTGCCACTCTCTGGGAGACTGGAACCTGGCCACTAATGTCGGAACACATCTCAAGATTGTTTTGGCGGCATACTCTAGACTAGAAGTGGGGTCATCCAGATAGGCAAATGCCCCTACCATTTACATGAATTCAAATCCCGTTCATCTTGTGTGCTTTTCAAATTAGCGACAGCCTCCGATTTTATCTGCGTTTGCTCTGAAACTTTGAAAAAATGAGATGCATATATATTTTGGATGTCTGCCGTCACGTGTCAGTTGGAGTTCGCGCCACTAAAGAAGTCCCACGGAAAAAAAGGAACTAAAAGTGGCAACTCCGCTATTTGATGGAATTTTGTTCGGAAAGTTGCCAGGAAATGAATTTAGCACTATTTATAATTATATATAAAATAATATAATTTTGCACAGGAAATAAGTTTAATTATGGAATATTTTATATTCATTGTTCAGTTTTTTTAATTTTTTGTCCATTATGCCTATATAACCTTATGGACTTATTCGTGCCTCAGAGAGTTGTGTAGAATACATTAGGTTATGATACATAGTGACATTTAAAAAAATGTATTTACTCAATATTGATGTATCAAACCTAGAAGCAGAGTCGAGGAATACCATCATTCGAGTGTTTTATGCTGATTTGATAATAAACGCGGGGTTATCATCGTTCTAGGATATGCTTCTGTTTTAGTCCCAAGTTTGCATATGTAAGCGCAATGGAATCAATATAGAATCTTTTCAGATTATATTTGATCTATTTATGGTTATTTTGTACATTGATTGCAGGTCATCTGGGAGATCATTATAATGATTGGTATAATTAGTTAATATAATCCGTAAATAGATAAATAAACTAATTACCTTCATCTATCTACGGATTAGCAAATAATTACTCTGGGAGTATTAAGTACAGCGATCGCAGCGCCACATCTGTGGGACTTCTTTCGTGGCGCGCACTCTTGGTTCTTTACTGGATGATTTGGCTTAAAGGCCTAGTTGCCAAGCCATAAATATTTAAAAATATATATTGGATAATTAACCTTTCAAGTATCTTATTAACTAGCTAACTATTACTAACTACTTACTAACTATTTACTAACTGTTACTGATGAGTTTTCCATTCATACGATTCTAATTATTAGTTGCACGACAGCTTTAACTATTGTAATACTTGCAACAACTCGAGAAGGGTTTATGGTAATAAAAGAACAGCAACTGCTCACTATACTTATAATCCGAAAAGCTTAAATACTTTGCATGCACTGACTCTACGCAAACATTTTTAGAACACTCGCCATCCCTCCAACAATTTTACAGTATAAGGAACTTAGCAAATTGGCACAACCGATAGCAGATTGATGTCATTGATAAACTATTTTAATTAAAAGGGCTATGAATGACAAGAATTAAATACATTATTGTTTGGAAATTTTAGATAATATTTTATATAAAATATTATATTTAAAGTTTTACATGTAATAAAATAAATCGAACACAAAAAGTAAAAGTCTATCACGTCTGCCAAAATGAAAATAAAATGTAGTAAATACCGTTTATATACTGAGAGATTTTGAATTATAATCTACACAATTACATCATATTAGAGATAAATATTGTTACATAAAATTATGGTAAATTATAGACTAGTGGTCTATACATAAATAAAAATATAACATTATTATTTAATTAAGGAAATGGTCGATTGTATCGTTTAGAAATAAGAGGGTACATAACAAAATTAATTAGTAACCTAAAAAGAAAACATGACAACAAAAACTATGCAAGGAAATAAATGTAACATGTTTCGAACTCTTTCGTATATTTATTATTAAATTTATTTTAATTATAAGAGAATGACGATTTTGTTTATTACTTACGAAATATTTGTATTTCCAGTATCGTTGTCCAGCGTATTTTTTCACTATTATATCTAAATTCGTACAGTCCCTAAGATATATCATTAAATATATTTACAAATCACAACATCAATAATACAAAAAGAGATAAAAAAATCTACGCATCATTTGTTCACAACCGTAGCGAACTTATTCCTACCAAAAACAAACTTTTACATTCTCTTTAAATTCAATACGCCTCCCATTGTGATCCTTATCGCGCAAGAAATAAGAATTATACAAATATTTTGAATAGCTTAACATAAATTTGGTGATATCTAAGTTACAGAAACTTCACAACATTAACTTCGGGGCTGTAGAATATTTGGATATAAGGGGGTTAAAGAGAGATATTAGAAAAAGTTTATGTGTTTCTAAAATCTTTTTCTTTATCTAATAATGTATACATCAATAATATTAGAACATTATAAACATACCGTATCAATACATTAAAGTCATTTAAATAAAAAAACTGGAATAGGCTTTATATGAATATGAATTTACCCGAAAAATGTCTAATATATCGTTAATCTTTGTAACAATATTATGATTATACTGTCTCATTAAATGATTGCATATGATGTGAAAAACTAGATTGATTTTAGTAGACAATCTATGAAAGGGTAGAAATTTATTAATTCTAGGAAGTCTAGAAGGCGTAACGTAAACTAAATAATTCCAATAAGGGTGTGCAGTCAATATTACTATGTATTTATAACTTTAAAAAGAAATCTCTTACATTATTAATGATAAACATAAGTGAAAATTAAACTTATAAAAAAATGCAATTAAACACTAAAACTAAATTTAGTTATAAGTTCATATAAACCATTTAACTGAAGGGTGGTTCCCAGCCTCTACGAAAACCTTCCAAATGTTTGGACCACGCACTTGGCCAATAACATTATACAACATTTGTGTAAGCAATATTTTAATTTACTAAAGTACATTTCTTAAAACTTACAGCTCGTTTGGTTATACGCGAGGGTGGTTTACAACAAACGAAATTAAAATAGTGTCATTTAATGGGATTGTTTTAATAGAGTTTGATGATAAAAATTGTCGGGGCGTCTTATAATGGAAGATAGAAGAATGCTTATGGACTACCGTTAATGATAAACGCTTTAGACGCTTCCATTTGATATCTGGTGAGTACGGGCAGTAGAGATGTACCGACTATCCGTCTACCACCGGCGACTATTAGGCAAAGACCGTCGACTATCCGGCTTCTTACTTTGTAGTTAATAAATAATCTATACATTACTAATATTGTATTCGAATTGTAATCCTTATGAGACTTTCTTTTTGACATGATTAAATCTTGTTTCAGCTCTTTCACTTTAGTGACCAATAACAGTATTATCTTTAAACAAAAAAATATTTTTTAATTATACACAAAAACACCACCCTGACCCGTAAAAATCAAGAAACAATGCGAAGTAAGCAAAACAAGTTGCGACACGCGCGCTAATCAGCTATAAACGAAGAGTCACGGAAATGCCCAAAATCGTGATCGGCTTAGCCGACTAGTCGGCCGATTAATCGGCCTCTTTACAACCAACTAATCGGCTGGTCGGCCAAAGTAATAATCGGCAAATCTCTAACGGGTAGTACACGAACTATGAACGTTTCTAAAGAGATAAACGTCTACTATTTCGATTTTACTATTTATTATATTTTAACCTAATTCAGACATGGGTCTAAAAAGGTTAAAACTGAGTTGTCCAACTTGTTGCCGAAATCTGTCAATACAGAAAACAGACAAAACCTTCGGAGATGTATCTACGAATATTTTCAAAATATATATAGGTTACAAGTATTAGCACGTAGCATTTAAGATTTATACCATATAATCTTAGGTTTAACGTTAAATTAAAAAAGCAACAGTTACATCACATACATGTATGTCATGTAGCTTAGCGCGTCGTCATAGCAAAGTCTCAAAGGGCGTGGGTTCGAACCTGGCCGGAACGCATGCACTACTAAGGCAGTTTTCTGATCTAATGTGCATATTGTTACAAATACCACGTGCTAAAAACGATGAAGGAAGAAATCGTGATGCAACCTGCGCATCGAGATAACCGATATGGCAAACCGGCGAAACCGCCTTGGACAAGCATGGTGAATTTACTATCCATACCCCCCTATAATGGGAGGACCGAGCCCAGCAGTGGGAAAGTTATGGGCTGATATTATAATTATTATTATATAATTCAGACACCAACCTTTTATGCAAATATGTTACTAATTTTAAGTTTCGCAGCATTTAGTAGAAAAAATACAAGTTTTAATCAAATACTCAACTGATCTCGCTAAAACTAACTTTCATTTTAACTTAAGTTCTTCAAGTTTTTTTTTTATAATATGGATAGCCTTCAGAAATTTGTCACTTAATTGTTTAAAAATTAGAGAAAGAGACATACAATTTTTACGATACGAGCTAATGTTTAAGATACTTTTTATTCCGGTAATAGACTATAAATATAGCACTTTTTTTACTGCCGTCGTAGCAAATCATTAGCAAACACGTTACCATGACCACGCAAACGAAGTTTCGCTGGCACAGCTAGTAATGCCTAGTTATTGTATTACGTTATGGTATACATAATTGTATTGTACAATTTAAATATGAACGCCGTGCCGCGTTGGTGCGGGCGGTAGTTAGTTGTAAGCAATTTTTATATTTATAGGGAATTAATTATTTAAGACTGAGTAATAGTGCAAAAAATAAATAGGCACTATTCAAAGATGTGATTACTACCTCTGCTTTTGCAGACTATCATCCATCTGTTCTATGTCATGGTTACAATTTAACTAACGGTTTTAGAGGCCCAGTCTTGAATACTTAAATTGCCTATAAATATAAAAACAGTATGGAAATTGTTTACAATAACTAGCGCTCGCACCGACGCGGTGCGGCGCCCATGTCTTGTATGATTAGTTACATTTATACATATATACAAAGAGCTTATATATACAAAATATAGAAATACAATGCACCTATTTTAATATAATAAACATTATATAATAACAATATGGGGCTCTTCAAAAAGGGCGTGAACAGATACCTAAAGTCTTAACGAAGTTGACAACGCATCGGCTCCCTTAGTGTTGCAGATGTTCATGGGCGACGATAGCCACCTATCACCAGGTGGTCCGTTTGCCAGTTTGCCTACTAGCAAACATAAAAAAGACGGTGTGCGTCTCGGGACGCCAGACAGAAGTGATGACTTAAACTAATTTAACGTGAGAGAAAGGGAAGCCAAACAGACTGGCGCCATAACGCGTTACGTAACGAAGCGGTATACCCTCCCATAAGAAGTTATCACTTTAAAAATTGCGTCTCGGGACGCCCGACAGAATTGATAACTTAGCCTGCCGCTGCCGTATGCGTGAGAGAAAGGGAAGCCAGACAGACTGGCGCCGTAACGCGTTACTTAACGAAGCTGTTTACCCTCCCTTAAGAAGTTATCACTTCAAAAATCTTGAGTACATGCAATACAGTAAATAGCATCAAATGTAATAAACCTTACTCAGAGTATGGTATTAATGGGCCTGGCTCTCCCCATCCCCGACAATCAACTGTCCCTCCGGGACAAATAACATTTGTTACTTTAACCATTAACAGCGTTTTAATTGTCAACGCGTTTAACGCGTCGCTCGTTGCGGTTATTGTTCACGTTTTATTTCTTTACAGTCTCAAATATGACTTGCGTAATGAGAAGACGGGGACTCATTTTCGATTTGTGTACTTAATAAAAAATAATTAAAGTTGTTATGAATAGGTATTTCATCGTTTTAAGTACAAGGAGGATCTTTCGTTCTGTGTTACGTCACGTACATGGAATAATTTATTTCTAAATAATTAGCAAGGTTAAAACTGAGTAGTCCACGTACGTGCCAAAATCTGTCAATGCAGAAAACAGACAAAACCTTCGGGGATACATAGGCTACAAATATTATCAAGTAGTACTTAACATTTTTATATATATTATATATATAGTATAACGTATTTATCTTGCAATTCTCGTAAGGATATATGGAGATATATGTTGAAGCAAAAATAAAAATTAGTGCGTCATGTCATTATATTTACAACTATAATAATATTTTTCTATCCTTTTATTGTGTGTCTCTTATTGAATATGCACTGTTCGCTACAACTCCATTAATTCTTCAAAAGTCATTCTGTAGCATATCCTCAACAGCAATAACACGTTGCGAAACGGTGTACATAGACTAGGAAGTAAAATTAATTTTTAACTTATATGTATGACCTTCAAAAAGTGTTCTCCAGTGGAATTTGAATCTTTTGAATTTGAATTTGAATAACCACTTTCCATCAAGTGCGTCATCTGCCTGTCTGCTCAACTCCTGCAAACAAGAAAAATGTACTAGAAAGTCAAAGAACATTCACTTTTGTATTTCCAAACATTATCTACTGATATAAAACAAAATTCTTATACATTCCTGAACAAAAACAATTCATTAATCAATCCGAAACGACAACGGCGTGCAATGACTTGCAACGGACGTACAGACAGCTCTTTGTATATTAATATTATATAGTATAATACAGACCATAAAAGTTTACGAGTAGCGAACACAATGGGAAAGTTTCTCTAACAAATTGATGCTGCAGAGTGGTAGAGTGTAGGGTGAGCATCTATAATACATATAAAAATAAAAAGCCATTTGTTTGGTCCATAATAACATATTACAATATACAATAATAACATATTACAATATACAATAATAACATATTACAATATACAATAATAACATATTACAATATACAATAATAACATATTACAATATACAATAATAACATATTACAATATACAATAATAACACATTACAATATACAATAATAACATATTACAATATACAATAATTTTAAAATGTTATTTTTTTATTCGTCAATTTATTATTATTATTTTATTTTTGGACCCCCCGTCCGGGTAAAGGCCTCCTCCAGTTGCGCCCAGTGGTGTCCGGCCGCGGCCACTGCGAGCCACCTTTGGCCCGCGAC
Organism: Dendrolimus pini; assembly: GCA_949752895.1. NCBI lineage: Eukaryota > Metazoa > Arthropoda > Insecta > Lepidoptera > Lasiocampidae > Dendrolimus > Dendrolimus pini. The sequence goes on from OX457152.1 coordinate 630,339, forward strand.
GGCACTTACCATACTTACCTATACTACATATATAATCAACTATTTCTCCTGATGCTGATATTTGTTTATATTGCATGTAGCTATCAAACAGACAGACAGCCCACCTGATAGAAAGCGGTCACAGTCGTCTATGGATGTTGGCAAAGGAAAAGCCGCGTCAAGAAGTAGCCAAATTGTTGTATACGGAATAAACGATCTAGAACACCGATGTGTAGTTGAGCTCAAGAAAGTAGGAGTCATCATCCCGTCGCTGGATAGCTGACGTCAGCATAATCAAGGATAGGAATTAGTAGGGACTCTGCCAGCTTAATTTAAGTGGCAACGGGCAAGAAGTTCCTCAACCTTCGAAGGGACTTGGGCGAGAGAAACAGTCGTCGACTTCATTTGGTAATATGTGGCCGCCAAGACAGCTCACTGTCAAATATAACCAAGGTTTTTACCTGATTACTTTTACGATTAAAAGTTGTGCTAGGTATGGTACTCCAGTCGACCTTATTCAGCACCCGTGACCTACGGATGATGATGACTTGTGTTTTGACAGGGTTCACATGAAACCCAAATGACTTGCCCTACAGCAGAATGCGTTCAAAATCTGAGTTAATGGTTAAAACTACTTTATTCAACGTGGCGACAGGTGACTGTATATATATTTATTTGTAAGTCGTCTGCACAGAGCTGATAGGTTAAGTGAATTGATTAGATATTGATTAGATGGGGTTAGTTAAACTGCGAAAATAAGGGAGAGAGGACGACCTTGAGGAACACCAGCAGTTCGTCATATGTTTCTTGCCTGTTCGGCTTACAATTTTTAATAACTTACATTATATAGTTACATACAAATTGTTATCATTATATATATACAATATTCTTCTGTTCGTATCCAGGATAACAAACTCCTCCTAAGTAGATCCTGGGATGATTTAGATTAATTACATTCACAATTGGACTCGGCAGGTGGCGTTGCAATTGGGTTCTACATTTATTTATTTTAGGTCAAGAACGTGTGTCAGGCCCACTAACTAGTACTACATTATAATTTATATTATTACTGCTTATTTACTACATATTTGAATGTTATAAATATGTTTATACTTGTTGTTTTACTTGAGTATTATTAACATCATGTATAATTAATAACAGCCCATAAATGACCCACTATTAGACTCGGGCCTCCCATTATAATGGTATACTGTCTGAGTATACCCGCCACGCTTGTCCAAGGCGGCTAGGCAGGTTTGACACATCCGGATATTTTCCTTCACCGTTATTAGCACGTGGTAATTGTACCAATGTGCACATTAGATCAAAATACAGTCTAAGGGTGCCTTTCCACCAGAGATGTGCTATGCAGCTATGCTGCGAAGATGTGAAATCTAAAATAAAATATGTGACTATACAATATTAAGCTGTGCGAGGAAGATGCGCTATTCAGCGACAAACGCGAGCATACTGTAGGTGCTCTGCTCTGCACATAGCATAGGCATTCATAGCAGGCATCCTTCCACATAAAAAACATATCTTAGTTGAATCCGTTTCCACCAGTGCTAAGCTATGTGCACCAATGAATATGATTGGTGGATATCAAACGCATCCATAGCAATGTAGCATAGCACATATCTGGTGGAAAGCACCCAAGTGGTGCATGCGTTCCGGCCAGCATCGATTCCGCTCCCTTCAAATTTGGGACGCGTGCGCTGGCCATTACGCTACCAAGACTTACTTATTATTAATCATACTATACATTTACATTCATAGAACGGTTTCCCGTGGCAGCCACACTAGAAAAGGAAATGCTGTATAGTGAATTGAATGTGTCAATTCTCAATTCCTATCCGGTTACTATGCTACCCATGGTCGCCCTACGTCTTCTTTTCCCCAGGTTTCGCCGCCCCGGCAGTGACGTCACGGCGGATGTGCGCTACCGGAAGCGAGGCGCACTGCCGACGTCAACTGACGCACTAAACAATATATAAATGTACTTTTTTCAGCAACAGTATAATTTTTGCAGTAGGTACTAGAATATATTTTTAATTTATATTTATCCGTGCAGGAACGGAGAAAGAATATAATGTCCTACGTTGGGGTGGCCTGTCGTAAAAAGCGACAAAACAACCGACAGTCAGGTGGTAGGGCATTTGCCCGACTGGATGGCTGCCACCCCTGGTCTAGAGTATGTCGCCATAACAACTTTGATTTGTGTTCCGGCATTAGTGACCAGGTTCCAGCCTCCCTTAAGAGACCAGCAGCGCATTTGTAGCACCTTTGGTGTTGCAAATGTCCATAGGTGATGGTAACCGCGTGATTCCAACGCGCTGCCACTCACTAAAGTGATACTGAAACCTGGTCTCTACCACTTGATGGCAAGTGGTAGTGAGGAAAACCAAGTCTAGGAAAACCAAGGGAGGGCGCTCATTCCACAGCTTGCTCACGTATGGCATAAAGGAGCGAACTCCACGTACAGTGGATAACTCCCAGGTGTCCAGGAAGTGTGAATGAACTCCCATTCGCCGGCGAGCAGTGCGGTGGTAAAATGGCAACATAGGTACCAAACCAAATAGCTCCTCACTCCAACTTACCTCACGAGCCGTCACAAAGCTTTCACTAGTTAATAAATATGTCAAAAAATTAAATGGTAGACGTACCTACAAAGTCAATAATGTTGTAACTGTATACATTTTCAATACATCGATCACTGACAAATATTTGCGATGCACTTGCTTTGTACAAACAACTCTACACTTTGACAAACAAACTGACAGATCAGTCGTGTATCTTATTATTTAGTAAATGATTGAATGTTTTAGACCCAAATTCTGACACGTGTGTGCTGTATTTCACGCACACAAGTTCCTAATGGTAAAATTTTCCTATTTTCGTCGTATAACTCAGAGGAAATAGAAGTGTAGATAGAGTCTATGTAAACTGAAGCATAAAAAAAATTGTTTTAAACTTGTGTGCATATACTTATATAATACTTATTATAGGTGACCCTGTGTCCACTTCGCTAGGCGTCATTGAAAAATATAAACGCAAGCACGCATGAAAATCAAGGTTTTTAAAATTGATAAATAGCCTCATAATTGATATTATACATTCAATATAAATAATAATAATGCAAATATTAAAATTCACCTACAATACCATAAATAATTTAATACAATAAAAGAAAACCTAACTAATTTATATTGTACTCTACCCATAGTCCCTCAAGACTATAAGTAGAATACTGAGTCCAGATCACCGTCTTCTATGGGTAAGGTGCCCAGAAGGCTGGCTACGTTTCCTCGCTGGATCGCCATATTGATCCGTTGGCCGAGGTAGACACCAGCCTTCTGATCGCCTAATGAGCCAATGAGTAGTTTAGATAATTTTTGGTACAGGCCTCTGAATCCTATGCTCCAAGCGTCTATAAAGCAAACGACACAAACCTATTACTCTCTTATTTAGTTAAACTTTGTTACCTTACATTACTTTATAAACGCGTGTCAGAAGACAATTGACGCTAATTAATTTGGTTTATTATACGAGCGTATTCTTCCTTGAAATCTTATTGCTGTTACTTATATGATAAGTGTCTTCTATGTCTGATTATCTTTCCGTCTAGCTAAAAATGGGGTTAATTAGTATGGATTCTGTTTTTTTTTCAATGAACATATTTTAATACAAGCTTTAGAAAATAAAACTAAATTATAAATTAAAGTAAATACTTAAAAATAAACGAAATCCTATAAGTTTTTAAGAATGTATGTTCGATACTCTTTCACGCAAAAACTACTAATTGGATTTTGATGAAACTTTACAATAGTATAGCTTACACTTCAGAATAACATATAGGTAAGTTATATTTTAAAGATATAGTATGAATTATCCAAAATATAACGGTTTTCCATCACCACGCTGGGTGAGACCGCAGGGCGCAGCTAGTTATAAGTAAATATAAAGTATGTAAGAAATCGCTGCCAGAGGGAAGCGTGCCCAGAAGGCTGGCTGCATTGCCACGCCGTATGGCAATGCTGATCCGTTGCGCCAAATAACAACCAACCTTCTGACCACGAGTGGCTAAAACGGCTAAAAATGGTTTCAAAGGCGAATCGATTTATCATAAAAAAGTCCGATACGCATTTGACCGAATTTCTATTTTGTTTCTAAGCAGACCCTATCTTCTACCTTATGCCGAGGGCATTGTAATTATCAGATTACAAGACCCTCGGCATAAGAATGTAATGCAGTGACCCCCGATCAGATATCTGTTTTATTGCTCACTTAATTGACTGCAGAGGTCCAGTTGCTGCTATATTAGTGTCCAGGGGCCCACATGGCCTGTAATTAGTTAACAAAGTCGACTATCTAATTGAGAGTCAACATACTCAAGGATTTTATATGGAAAATGGTTTGCGCTCTTTTGGTGTGTTGTGGTAATATAATATATAACCCATGACAAAAGTTGCAAATTTTTTTGAAGGGAATATGGTATTTTATAAGCTTTTATTTAACTTGCAAAGGATGTACGTATATGTATGTATGTATGTAAGTTCGGGTGGAATCTTGTAAGTTAAATTTGACCAACTTCCCGGTTTCCGATTGAGCTCAAATTTTGCATGCATATGTATATCGCGTGACAATGCAATAATATGGTACCATGGAGCTGATCTGATAATGGATCGGAAGGTGGCCATAAGAACTCCTGCACGAAACAAGATAGGCCCGTAGTGTTTGGGCTCGTTTTACTTGTCTTGGCTAGCACTCTGCTGCTACATGATATCTAGTATCTCAAAAGCTGTTCAATTGTATTTAAAAACCTTTTTAAAAACAAGTTATTTGTGTTTATGCTGTAAAAATATAGTCCTCATCGAAGTCGTCGTCAGCCAGTTATAGTCCACTGCTTGGGAAATTTAGGTAAAAAAAATAGTACACCTGTTTTTCATTGTTGTTTTGTTTTATTGATTAAATATTATATAATTACAATTATTTCTGTTACGAGCTACACATGACTCGAATTAGAATGCCGTTGGAATTATTATAGAGCTTATTAGAACTGTACAAACACGAATAAAACAGGTACATATAAGACTGGATACAGCCAGTACAAACTGCACGATTCAATAACACGCGCAAAGTCCGTCACTATATCGCTCATCCGATGTACTTCTTACTCGTATTGTAGTCGTCGCTTGACCCCTCCGTTCGGGCATTGTTTTATAGTAAACTGTACAATACACAATCCATTGCATGGGCTCAGTTCTTCCAAGAAAATGTAGTTTGTACACATGCGAACGGCCAACAAAGTCGAAAACAATAACAATAAGGATTAGTTCGACACTAATGTCGGCCATAAAGCAAGTAGAAAAATAATAGCATGTTTCTCTTAATTACAAATTCTAAAAATAAAGAATTCCTAAATCCGGGAAGACAATAAACTGCGCTTTACGAAAGGCAGCTGTGAGTTTATATTTGACGGCATGTGACATTATTATTTGCGTTATGGTCTTACGCCAATTGGAAGGTTTGCACTGAAAATCAGAGTTGTATCGGATATAATTCCGGCACGGCAATATGCTGAGTGCAAACTGTTTGCTGAAAATATGACGTGTAAATTCTCAAAATATGCTCTGTGTATAATAATGTATGAGGAATGTAATTACGTCGCGATTTCTTCAAATAAAGTTTTTCTTTCTTTCTTTTTGTATATTCGACGGCACTTAGCCAGGCTTACCCTCGTAATTGAAGCGGAGAAATCTAAATTCATAGTTGTTATCTGAAACGCAATTCATCCCTCCCTTCAGACGGAGATAAATCAATTCGATTTTATGGCCGCAATAACATATCAACCCCTAGATCTGCGAAATACAACTTGTAAATAAAATAAGTAATTTCGCTGAGATACATTTTAAGATTATCATCTGTTGAGTTGGGGATTTTTGCTGGAACGAAGCGTTGCCAAAATTACAGTTCAACCTAAAACATTTATTGTGTTTTTCTTACTTTTTTTTTATAAAGCGCTTTTTATGGGAAGTCCAAAGTCCTACACCTAGAGGTCCCTTGACAAATTTAATGTAAATATGGCGTGACACTGACCGGCGATTATCCTTGTTGACACCATATAGTAATGCACCCAAGGACGAGCCCCGGTCAGTGTAGGACTATTGTGGGAAACCAAAACAAAAAGTACCGAGCTATTGAGGTGGACTGCTAGTAGTACTGAGGGTCTGGGAATATGGGGACTATGGCGTCTGCCTCTCGTAATCGGCAGACGATGACTCGCCACTACCTGCATGGGCCCCAAAAAATGCCATTGAAGATAGGGGTAAGATGGGTTGTGAGTGGCTAAGGGCCCACGAGCATCGGCTTCATCGTCACGTGGATATCGAGGCGATCCAGCTCCTCGACAACACAGACATAATATGAAGGCTTAAAAGTAAAAAACCACTTAACTAGTGTTATAAAGAAAACAAAAGCGTTTTGTAACGTGCAGTGTCTTCGCCTTAATAGAGACAATAAGAAGTGTTAATGGCTACTTTCTTACTAAGAATACTTTTAGCATGGGCCAAAGAGACCAGATACAAAAGGTCATTCACCTAAAAACTACTGTGGAGTTGACAATCTATTATCTATCTCTTTCCATCTCGTGTATTTGTCGTAATTTGTCTGTCTTTGTCGTAAGATCAAGACGGGTTCGCCAACATTCGGGCGCCATTTTATAGTAAGAGTTACTGTTTTTAGTTCATTCCGTTTCGGAACGCGCTCGTGGTGATTCTTGTTATTTGTAGAAGTTTTATTGTAGATGACGTGATGGATAAATTTATTATACATGTTACAGATTCTGATTCTACAGACTCAGAACAATCGGCGTCAGACTGAATAAACAATGATTTCTTTAAAAAAATGTTTCACTTTTATCCTCATTTCCATAAACATTATTATTATTCTCATTTCAACTCAATTTCTTTATATTAATTGTTACATTTTTAGAATAACATATTAATAAATAAATTGTCTACTCAAATATATAATACAACTTTCAAAAAGTTACGCACCCCTGTATTTTCTAATGACCTTGCATTGGTTTTGTTTACATTTGGTATCGCTTCTCGTTGGCCCTACTATAGGTTATATTGAAATTAACCTTCTCTTCCAACTCTTTAGTATCGCACTTGTCGCTTCGCCGTCTTGAACTCAACTCATCTCTAAACTGCCCGGTAGGCGCGCCTGACGCTGTTTATATACCCGGAAGAATTTTCTGGAACCCATAATTTCGGTATTCTTTTATTTACTATCTGTTTCTTTCTAAACATCTATCTATCTCCGTCTTTTCCTTCCCGAACCTTCTATTCGGGAACTTTCGTTTATCGTCCTATCCCTTTCTAACATCTATCTATCTCTTTCTTTTCCTTCCCGAATTCTCTATTCTAGAACATTCGTTCATCGTCTATCCCTTTCTGAAATATATCCGTCCTTGTCTTTTCCTTCCAGAATCTTCTACATTTTTCCAAAAGCCTTGCGACTGCTTTGCGCTGCCGGGAAGTTTTACCCTCGGTCGCCACACTATTAAATAGGTAAAGTTTGTGACGTTGTAGGGGGTAATGTCTGGATCTACTAAATCGGTTTGGAAAATTCTTTCACCAGTGGAAAAGCTACATTATTCCTGAGTGACATAGGGTATATTTGATTGTGATAGCGAAATAGGCACGGGTCAGCTAGTTACTTCTATTCCGAGAATACCGACAGAAACATAGATGAAGTCACGGGCAAATCTTAGTACATAAATATTAGTACATACTATAATCCATTTGTTTTAAACGGGATGATTCCCCTTCGTTTGGGTTTAAGTATGACAAATAAAGCCCGCGCAGAGCGTATAACTCATAAATGGGGTCTGAACACTTTGCTTGATTAATCTCTTCAGCTCGCAAACATTATCATTATGGTCATAGGGTTTTAACCCCCATTCGGCTAGTAATATTCAGAAGCTTTCTGTGGTCAAGTGGTCTAATTCCGCATGTCTATATCTTAACCCCATACTATATATAGTATTTCTTTATAACGCTCGCCTGCCAATATATTGTTACAACTCAGGTCCCGACAAAAACAAAATCCACCTGCATATCTGAAACAAAACACATTTTATTACCTGCCGGCGTTTACACTAATTGTAACTCTTTTAATATCGTGTTCTTTGGTTTACTTTGTGCACAAAAATTGTGATTAGAAAACAGCCCATTGTTTATTGAATTGTATTGTATGCTCTTTTATGGCAGTTGGCGGCCGAGTCACTGGCCAGGTGTGGCGGATTCATTTGACTTAGATACGGGGACATTGTATTTGTGCAGTATAAAACGATGACCTGATGGAGGGGAGGAGTCGAGCGAGGACCACGAGCGAAGCGAGACGTGTGTACTTCAATCGGGAATCTAATAAGTGACCGATTTCGCGTGTTTTACGGAATTACGACCTTCTGCATTACTTTTGGATTTGTTGGTGTTCGGTTATATTTGTACCTGTGTTATACGTGTTTGTATAGTTCTAATAAACTCTATAGTAATTGTAACGGCATTTTAATTCGAGTCCCGCGAATCGTAACAATATTTTTAATAATATAATTTATACTCACGCAATAATTTGAGTGCCTACAAGCAGTATAAGGATGTTCACAATTTCAACAACAGGCTTTGTAATAGAGTGATATTGCCATCTTTTTGATTGCAAAAAGTATTGTTCTCTTTCTTCGGGATTAGTATGCGCATCTTCAATAAGATTCCGAGTGAAATGTTAGATTTGCCTTTCACTAAATTAAAAACCAAATTAAAAAGTATCTTGCTAAAAAAGGGACACTACACTATTGAAGAATACTTAAATGACAAAACTTCATTTAGATAGCAGCTTGCTCCAGCCTCTTATATAGGTACTAGGTATATTTTGTATAACTTTTTTATCTTGCCAAGCTTGTAAGGAATTTATGGAGATATGTTGCAGCATACAATTTTAGTACATCATGTCATTATTATTATAATACTTATATATTTTTCTTCCCTTTTACGACAACTTGATAGACGTGCAAACAATTCAATGTACTCTTTGCGTGCAAACATCAAAAGTAAAACAAACGCTTGGAAACAGTATTGACGGTTCATTTGTCTTTAAATATGGATGACTCAACCAAAATGATCCAGTTTAAGGGCCTGTCCGCACAGCGATATTTCACCGCGACGTTTTAATTCTCGCGTATTAAATGCCGCGATCGGAATTACACCTAGTGCGCATTGCGAATAAAATTTCGTACTATTTTTGTCAGTTTAATTCGGTTTTCGGCTGAGACGCACGGGTAAAATGGACAACCGAACAAAAATTTTAATTTATAAAATGCTAAGGCGGCGTAACAGACGTATCAAAAGATGTCATGGACATTGGATTCACCCACTTACGACATTGAGAAAGTAAAGTATCAAGAGTTGCGAAAATACAGCAAAAAGTTTTTTGGCTATTACAGAATGACAAAAAATCATTCGATAATTTACTACAACTTTCAATAGCGACGTTGCACGACTGAGCGAAACGCGCGAATTTTATTCCACAGTGTGAACATAGCCATACTTACTTTATACGGTACAAAATATTCGCGCGAAAATAAATCGCACCGCTTCGCATTCAATTTGCATCAAGATTTTTTTCCGCGGGATTGTTTTACCGCCAGTGCGGCTACTCCTATCCTTCCTCGCGGTGAAATATCGCTGTGCGAACAGATCTTTACAGAATTACGAGAAAAAAAACGTGCTGTGAAATATCGCAGTGCGGACAAGGCCCAAATCACTTTATTGGTTACATTGTTTGTTACACGTCAATTTCTTCTTTAATAATGTATGTTATAAACTCATCATGCATGTAATAGGTACGCTGTACCTGTTGAGCCGTGGTTTGATCAAATTGACAGGTGGTAAGTCTGTTATGTTTATCCGGAGTTTATTATATACTAGCGTTCTGCCGCTTGAAAAACCCTGCGTAGTACCTCTGTTACTCACATAAAAACTAAATTAACTTTTTTTATGTATATTAGACTTAAAACTTTATTTTCTTGCTCAATTCACTACAATAACAAAGAAACGAAGTGCATATAGTCTAAACAGCTGCCTAGCAAAACACAGAGGTGAGTCGAAACCAACCTGATTTGAAGTACTAGAATAAATGACTTGTTTCCTATGACAACGTAGGTATTTGTTAGTGAATTGAAAAAACGCTATTGCAACGCCATCAAATTCAAATTCTAAAGTTTTTATTCGAAATAAATTCCACTGGAGGACACTTTTTGAAGGTCAATAGTAAGATATAAGTTAAAATTTAATTTTACTTCCTAGTCTATGTACACCGCTTCGCAACGTGTTATTGCTGTTACGGAGAAAAAGCGGTACTAAACTGTCCAGCAACACGTCTAGCTAAAGAATGATTAACTCAGTTTTTTCTCTTCTTTATAAACTTTATACAGAAGTATGTTACAAAATTACTTTTTGAAGAATTAATCGTATTGCAGCAAATAGTGCATACTTAATAAGACAAAGACACAATACAAGGAAAGAAAAATATTGTTATCGTTATAATAAAAAATTTATACTGCAAGATATCTCCATAAATTCCTTACCTACATGCTTGGCAAGATAAAAACTGTAGAGGTCGAATTTCTGTACGATGAAAAAAAATGCTAAAAACCGAGTCAGGGGGGTGTAAGAAGTGAAATAGAACTAATTTAGATTTTTTTCAAATTTTTTGTTTCTCTGTTTGTACGGGCTAATCTACGAAACGACTGGACTGAAATTTTGTATGGTGGTTATATCCCTGGTCAACATATAGGATACTTTTAATCCCGAAAAATTAAAGAGTTCCCGTGGGATAGTTAAAAAACTTTAACTTTAAAATTTCGTCATTTAAGTATTTTTCAATAATGTAGTATCCCTTGTTAGCAAAATACTTTAAATTAATTAAATGCTTTTGTGAATTTAGGTATACACTTTTTTAACGAGCATATATACTAAATTTAACTATTATGAATAAGAGGGTCAGTGGTTTTATTTAAATACGACATGATAAGTAAATGCTTTTCCAAAATGCGAAACATAGAAAATGGGCACCCCTGATTATCTTTTAAGTTTCTCGACGCCATGATTTTCACGTTTGTAAAATACAATTTCATACTTACCTATAAGTTAGGGGTGTGCCGTTGTAAAATTCAACCAATGAGGTTTCACTCAAACAGGTGGGCGAAGCCGCCATTTTGTTTTTAAGGACGCAGGTTTCCTTTTCACCGCAATGCGGAATACGCCCTTTATAGATCTGTGGAAAGCTACTAGATTGTTCTTCGGTAGATGGTGAAACTTCGTACGTGTTGCCGTTACAACGACTTCATTGTTAGGGTTAAAAACGCGAGCATAGTCATCTTTTTGGCAGTATTCGTCTGTTCCACGCTAAGGACGTTATTTGTCGGGATAAAAAGTGTCCTAAGACCCAGGGCCTGTAATAACCTAGCACTGTGTCGAATTTTCATTGAAATTTTCATTCGTGCTTTAACAGAGAAAGAATACAATTTCCTGCGTTAGGGCGGCTTGTCATAGGAGGTGGCATTAGTGGCCAGGTTCCAGTCTCCCATTAGAGAGCAGTACATTGCTAGCACCTTTGGTGTTACAAATGTCCATAGGTGATGGTAACCGCTGTCTGCTGAACTCATGCAATAAAATAATATCATCAGTAGTTTCACGTAATACTCAATAGACAGTCAAAAATTGCCCATTTTTATATTCATGGTACAAAATTACACAATCGACGCTTCCTCGATTTTGTATGGGTGGATGTATTTTTTTGTAATTATTTGGGTACAGCAGACAGGCAGACTGTCCATCTGATGGAAAGTGGTTACCGTTTCCTATCAGTGTTTGCACGCCAGAGATAACACCAATGCGCTGCAGACCTCCAAAAATTTTATGACACCCTTTTTAAAACCGTCCATATCGTAGCGCTATGAACCACATCTGAGAGCTCATTCCAAATGGCCACGGTGCGCAAGAGAAACATTTTAGAAAACTGTTTTATGCATAGTTTCCTTGGCAAGTAGCTCTATACTACTTACATAAAAACGTAATTAGGTTTTTATATATCGCAAGCGAAGCCGCGGAAAAAAGCTATAATAGTATTACATATATATAAACCTACTTTGCAAAATTATCTAACTGATGGTAAAAACCGCTTGGTTTTGGAGGAGTTAGTGAAAATACAGACAGAATAGTCGACGAGTTTGGCAACTCAGCGCTATGTTGATTATCAGTGCCAACCATAGATTACGTTTAAACGATAATTAACCATAACTAGTGATCGCCTGTGGTCGAAATTCTGGCATAATAATTAATTGAAATGATTAGTTTGAACATTGTCACGGTATTGTTGTCAAAGACTATACTTCCATAATCACAGATTTCGCCAAGGCAACAAAAATTTGTGCTGGGACACATATTAGAAGTGAAACTTCAACGGACAAGTGGAAAAACGAATCGCAACGGACAAGTTGAAAAACAAATGGCAACGGATGCGTGGAAAACGAATCGCAACGGACAAGTGGAAAAACGAATGGCAACTGACATGTGGCAAAAGGAATTGCAACAAAATTTTAACTTGAGTGTTACGGGCATATTGTTAATGTAGGTACTTGTCCAATTTGAAAACCTGCCCGTAAAACTTCAAGTTAATATTTTGTTGCGATTCAAAAATATTAGCTTTCGTCGCTTCTTCTCTATATAAACTATTAGTAGGTATGCGAAATTTCGTACTCCTCCGTCCGCGCAATTTTCATAAAAAGGTGTATTTTTGCTTCACGTATTAAAGATATACGAGTATATAGATAAACCATAGAAACCAAATAAACCATAGATTGTCTTTTAAAAATTTAATAATTTCAAAACAACACATTTCGTAACGAAATACAATACAAAAATTACAATATTCCCTTTACACGTTTCATACTACAAGAATAATAATATACATAACGACATTATAAAAATGTTTACAATATATTGTCTGTCGTCTATAGACTTGTTACACCAACTCCCGGTGCACACGCAGGCATGGAAACGGGCGTAGAGGGATATACCCCGGGAGAGGGGAAGGAGGGTCGCCATGGGGCTGATTAGGCAGCCATTCTCCACGTCCTGGATAAAGGGAAACAACTTAATCTTACTACTAAACTAAATTGGTTGAGTACGGCAGACAAGCTGGCGGCCCACCTGATGCCATTGTCTTTTTCAAAACGATACCCACGATTACTTACGTTCTATTGGACCGATTTACTTGAAATTTCTTGAGTCTTCTATATGGCTGGAACTACGATCATCTTCAAATATCAATTTTTAATATTTTTAAATAAAATCGACAAGTCATAAAAAGTAGTAAAAAAAATGGTTTTTTTTAGGCAGTCGCCATTTTGTGAATATTTTTCAACTTTTCCGAAATTCCAGCGACATTACTCTATATAATAATCTTTTTTATTTTTTTTGTTTCAGTATGCTAGGGGGGTTGTAATCGTGGGTATGTTCACGTGCCAAGTTTTTGAGACCCCCCACTTCATCAGCTGCTAATTTTTGGAATTTTCAACTTTTTTTATTTTTTTCTTATAATGTTAATAAATACCTTATTAAAAATGTATTGTAAAAATATTGATTGCTTTTGTTTATTAATATATTGATTGATTGTTGTTTTTACGGCACTTTAAAAATTACCTGAAATTCAGGTTTCTAGACCAGAATACCGCCTTGAACTACTAGATTACTATATTATTAAAACATGTAAGACATACACACACAAACATACATACCTACAATCGTAATAAAAAATAATTATTTTAAAATTGCCAAAGATCTCACTTTAAGAGCCAACTCCAGCTTCGCCATCCTTTTGCTGCCAAAATGCCTGCCAGTGGTAGGGTGCCGGCGCTGCCGGCACGTGCGCTGCGTGTATGCATTGGTCAGGTCTGTCCACCTCACCGCGCATCCACCAGTCCACCTCCCGAATATCGAGTGCGGAATCGTCTCGTTGTAGAAGTAATTTGGACTAGACATTATATGTCAGGTATCTAAATTTACATTTTTATAGCAACAGTTCTGCAGATGACGACCCACCTGATGGAATGTGGTTCCCAATGCGTAAAGACGTTTGCAAACCAGGATCGATATCAACGCGTTGCCAGCTTTTAAGAGGGGACGGGACAGAGGGGATGAGATGGGAGGGATGGGATAGCCATAGACAAGATGGGGTTGTAGCAGCGAGAGTTAGAGGTTAAATGATACTTCAGATGGCAGAAAGTAGTATGCACTATCGAGTGCTGATGTGAACTAAGTGAACTTATTTATTTTGGAAACGGTAACCTTAAGTACAAATATTAATAAGTCGTATAGCTATAGTAGAATTATTTTCTCCGTGCAGTTTGGGTCATAAATCAAACTCGGCCTCAGCCCGGCTAGGGCGGTGAGCATGTTGCGCGGGCGGAACGCCGTTAACGATAAAAACTCATTCTTATCAAAGAAAGATTATCATTCTTATAAAATTCATTATTATCTTTTTTGCTGTCAATTTTAACTTAGATATAAGTATTTATATTTATTTTTAATATAATTTGTTACATTCTAAACTTTTGTACTTATAGTTTTTTAATACATAGATACCTAATTAATAATTTATTTTAAATCATTATTATTCTTATTTTAATAAATACGTTGTTTTATCTATTTTTTCTTTCATTTATATCACTAACCCACAAAATGACAAAACTAAATACACTATCGATAAAGCTTATCGACAACAATAATGCGTATCACTATGCCTGCCCATAAGGCCCGTGAGTGGAAGAGAGAGCAAATACTCGCTTCACTGCTCCGATTATTTATGACCCAAACTGCACGGAGAAAATAATTCTACTATAGTACAATATATAGCACAGTGCGAGAGCGGGACGGATGATGTGCGAGCGAGATAGAGTAACTATTAATAAGTGCGCTCCCGCGTTGCGCTAGCTAGTATTTCGTTGTCCGCTGCAATGACTAGACGTATGCAGCTCCCATAGGGTAGAGGGGATAGATTTTTATCATGGTATAGGTTTGCGTTTGACAGCTTACTCACCTAAGAGGCCATCCACAAATTACCTCACATGAACTTCATTGTTGCTTTCTACTTAATGTAATGAAGAGAACTTCTACTCACTAGACAAAACGTAATTAGCTGGAGGCTCGAGTTATCATCGTGTTGGACATTCGCAATGTCAAAGGTGTTGCTGCCGTCTTCGAAGGCGAGATATACAAACTTCAGTTCAGGGCAGTGATCAGATAATCAAATGTCCTACCACCTGACTGTAGGTTGTCTTATCACCTAGCCTGCTCGCAGTACCCCAGCTATAAAACATATTTTGAATATGTTTCCTAATAAAAATGTATAAAAACTTACACATCCAAATATCTACAGTACTTCCTGTATCTGGTAACTTGGCCCCTTGCTTTTGGATCGATTGGTACCAGCGGCATGAAGTCAGTCGCGAATGCATCGCCGCAATTGCCGTTGGTGGGCACACCCGGCTCGCTCAGACCGCAGACAAAACACTAAAAGAATAGAACGGCATGTCGGCACTATACGTCTTCTCCTTTCACACTCCTCTATTCTGATACGTCCTCTGTCACACCATAAATCATCATGTCATCCTTTACACAATCCATCCATCTCTTTTTTGGTCTTCCTTTACATTATATGCCCATAGCACCTTAATCTTCTTCCTCTCAATTTTTTAGTGCAACTTTCAAAGATCCCCTGATGTACTCATTCCTCACCTTATCCATTCTTGTAACTCCATACATCATCTCTCTAATACTTACCTTAATATATAGTCTTATCATAATAATAAAGGATTGAATATTGGGACAATCTCTGAAACCAGGTCAAGAGTCTCACCTTAGCGATGATAGAGGAATTAGCGAAATACTCCGTTGTGGTTTGCTCTGTAGTGGTCGTCACTACGAGAGATGGACAAGTGGGGATTTTGTATTTTTGCAGCGTCTCATTGAACTCTTGAGTTAAATTCATTTCGTACTCGTAAGTCAAGTTCGCAATTAAATTAACAAGAGCTGAAAAATAACAAAATAAAACATTATATTCCATGGAACATCATTCAAGAGCCATCGGAACTCGTACTCTATTAGTTCAAGGCTAATCGTTTCCTGCTGATATTCTGTGAGAGCGTGGTATCACACCGTTCGAGTCCAACCCAAGAGCTGAAATCAAGATAATGATTCCAGAATGCCTCTACCACGTTGTATTATACATATTATCTAGCCTGTTTCCCATTGGGGTAAGCAGAGACGATGGGATCTCCACCTGCTACGATTCTGACAAACACTTTTCGCTTCATTAAGTTTCATTAATCTTTTCATACATACATTATTTAAACTGCTTTTTATCTAACCTTTCTTCAAAATATCTTCAATTTGATCATGGTGAGTACGTCTCGGTCTACCGGAACCGACTCTACCCTATTCTTCTTATTCTATTTACAATACTGTCATACACTTGTTTTGTGATACTATTTTCATCCATCCTCTCTACATGCCCAAACCACCTTAACAATCCTTTTTCAACTCTTGTTACTACATCTTCTTTCAATCCACAACGCTCCCTTATCACACTATTTCTTATTATATCACTTAGATTAACCTTACATATCAAAGCTCTCATTTCAACTGCATTTATCCTACTTTCATGCTTCTTCTGACATATCCAACTTTCACTGCCATACATTACCGTTGGTACTAATACCCCTTGATGGCCAGCTGTTAAGTTTGGATTATAAGTAGGTAGCAACATAGTGAACATAATCACTGTAACAAGGGCCCTATTGCAGCCAAAATACTTACATAACCCTAAAAACAACTTCATTTAAAAAGAAGTTTACCATTAATATCCATCTTGGGTTCTGCCGTTTGGGTCCTTTTAGTCGTGGTAGCCACGTTGCCTTCATCACCAGCCTTTTTAGTAGTCGAATTGCCCAGGTCACTAGCCGGAGTAGCGGTAGTAGTAGTGGTGTTGGTGGTAGTAGTAGTGGTGTTGGTGGTAGTAGTAGTGGTGTTGGCGGTAGTAGTAGTGGTGGTGGTGGTGGTAGTAGTAGTAGTAGAAGTATTAGTGGTAGTCGTCGTAGTAGTAGTACTGCTAGAGGGCAAACCATTCGGTTTAGGCTCGTCATCACGGAGGAATAATTTATTTCTAGTGTTATCCTAAAGAAAAAGAAAACAAAAATGTTTTCAAATCCAATAAGTATGCCAGCAAGATTTTTGAGCGGTCATTTTGTCATATAAACAATGAAATTTTAATCCGTTTCAGAAGTATAAGGGATTGTCCCTTTTCTTAGTTTAGTTTGCAAACTGGCCAACTCAGAATATGGTTGCTCAGAGTATGGCTTTCTTGACGCGAACATAGCATGCATTATAAATAGACATTCCTGTACATAATAATTTAATAAGAAATATATAAGTAATGAAGTCACAATAGTTAATTAACAGAGTGTGAAACTTCTTGATATGCTTAACCGATGCATTGAAAATATCGAGCTCGTGGCGGATATTATTGTAGGCAGTACAAAGACTCGGCTGACGCAGGTCCTCTCGGGGCATGGCTGCTTCGGGAGGTACCTGTGTCGCATAGGCCGTGAGCTGACGTCAGGGTGCCATCATTGCGACACCGGCGACGAGGATACGGCGCTGCACACACTCTACGAGTGTCCAGCCTGGACAGAGCAGCGCCGAGACCTCGTCGCCGTCACCGGACCTGACCTCTCGCTCCCGGCCGTGGTACGCACCATGGTCGGGAGCTCAACCGGATGGGACGCCGTCTCCTCCTTCTGCGAGCGCGTTATGCTTGCGAAGGAGGAGGCGGAGCGGGAGCGTGAGCGGACGTCCTTGCTCCGCTCCCGCCAAAGGAGGACGCGCCGACGCCGGAGGGCGGATTTCGATCTTCGGCCACCATAAGCGGGCGGCGCGGGTGGGGCCCCTTGGGGTATAGGGGTTCTCACTCACCCGCATATGCCGTCGAGATGAGAGCGCGAGTGTTCCGCGCGTGCTCATCTCTCCTCCGTGGGGCGCGTTACAGACCGCCCCACGCCAAAGAGAGCATGACGATGCCGGGGGATGAGTCCCCCGGCAATGGAAGAGGCCTCGTGAGGGGGGCCTACGCCTGCCAGGGCTGCGGAGAGGCTAGGTCATATACCCGTAGCCCTGGCATAAGGCGAAGGACGGAACACCCAGGGGTTTTAGTGGGTATCCCTAACCGGGGAGTGGCAATAGCATGGCACCAGTTCTGACTGGGCATGCTAGTGCCACCCCCGATCTGGCGAATCCCACACTAGGTCGCGAATTATCCCCCTAAGGTTCTGCCCTTGTCGCGGCTTAGTCCTCAATCGGATTTCCCCTGGTAAAAAAAAAAAAAAAAAAAAAAGGCAGTACAAAGACGGTAGAGTGGTGAGTGTCGACAGTACACAGTGCGACATGCTGGTGGAGCGAGTGTTTTACGGTTATGCAAACGGCATCCAACTCGTGGTACAGCGAATTTTAGTTTAACGAGAAGTTCTGGGCTGTGAATTTGGCTGTTTAAAACTTTATATCAACAAGTGCTAATTATTTAATGCTGATCTAACTAAACTAAACTGTCATCTGCAAAATGAATAACACCTTCAAAAGCTTGGAGACAATCAAATAACTTTTTGTGAAAAATCTCTGAAACTGTAAAAATACTATAAGGCATACGCAAAAACTTATATCTTCTAAATGTCGTATTAAAAGTACACCAATCTGTTTCAGATAAAAAATAAATACGCCATAACTGATTTATTTCGATCTGCCTACGTTAACATTATAATGCATACACCTAGAAGTGGTTTTTGAGTCATGGTAACACTATCTCTTGTCGATACTTCAGTGCGTAGTTTTGATTCATTTAGAAAGTTTAAATCAGCCTCGAGAATCCTTTAAGTATTTTTTACTATTTAGCCCAGTTTATGATCTCGTCCTGAAGGCTTCTTGAAAAATTCACTCTGTACTCGTATATGACATTGATACGTCCGAGTGGGGGGGATACGCACTTAGGATTGGAAGGAAACACCAGTTCTTTTAACTAGAAAGAAAGAAAGAAAAATTATATAAATTATATATAAACGCTTTTATTGACTTACACAGCCGTACATGATTCTTCTGCGCAGGGTTGCCCTAACTAACGACGCACTGTCCAGACAATAAGATGTCTTACTCACAATACTGTCGCCGATATTGCGCAGACCACCTCCTGCTACTACGAAGCTCACCCTGAATATACCGCGCGTAGCTCGCTTCTGGTTCTCCTCTTAAACTACGCTACACTCCTCCTTCACTCAACTGCTCACTAAACTTCTCACTAAATCACAATAAACTCGTCCATGTCTTCTATTAAACTTCTTCGTATCGCACTTGTCGCTTCGCTGTCTTAAACTGAACTCCCGGTAAGCGGGTCTTACGCTGCTTATATACCCGCAAGAATCTTCTGGAGCCCATAATTTCGATCTTCTTTTCGTTATTCTTTGATTTACTATCTATCTCTTTCTAAACATCTATCTATCTCTGTTTTTTCCTTCCGGAATCTTCTGTCTTTTTCTAAAACTTCTTAAACCAACTAGATTGTTCCAACATCACTCGCCACAATATTTAAAACTGTTCCCCAGTGGAACTTATTTTGAATTTGAATTTGAAAAAGAGATGCTGTGCCAACCACATTTATGGGTAAGCTGAAAGAGAAATTATTATAAATCACCTCATCTATGGTCCTAGTAAATGCTGGCTGGTGCGGTATACCATAGATATGGTATTTGAAGTTGCCATTGGGCTGTTCCAGGGGTGGAAGGTTTAATAACTTCGGTGACGACCGCGTTGGATGATATACACCATTCGATGATTTAGTCCTCGTTAAAGCTAGCGTATTTCTGAAAAGGCCATTATTTTTCAACATTTTTTATAGGGCTTGTTGTTTAACGTGTAGGGAAGGAATTAGGTAGGTACGTTACTCTTTTTTGTACACCAAAATATAGACTAACAGAAGCAGAAAAATACAAGAGTTGGTACATAATGAGTACGGGGTTTCTCTCAGCCAGCTGCGGGTGAAGTGAGTTTCACTCGCGACAGTCTCTCGAGCTACATATTTGCACATTATGGGATTTTGGTTACAGTTACGGCTCTCAGGTGAGACCCGGCTTAACATACACCATAGACAATACTCACGTAACAAAATCGGTGTTTTCACTGTAATCAAAGATAACTGTTGTAAGTCCACCATTACTCATGTCGGTTTCGTTGGTTGTATCAATGGTTGTGAATGGATTATGAAGTCTTCGATTTACAAATAGACTCCTTAGTGCTTCTGTAAAGGGTCAAGAAGAATGACAAATATACTACCAGGTCGTAGGGAATTTTAGTCTCCTTCTGCGAGGAGATCTTGTTGCAGAAGAAGGCGGCCTAAAGACTCTGTCTTTGATGGTGGAGGATGAGCGGGCGGACTCCCGTCGCAGACTGCCAAGAGGAGGTTTGAGACACCGCTACGCTCACCTCCTTTCATTGACGGAGTGGAACCCATGGTGGTTATAGGAATACACCTAGAGACGTGGGGTGCTCTGGTCCTAGAGCCGTTTGCCCATCACCTTCCGATACCGTGGTGCCACACCCAGTGCCGTGACGTGTCCTGTTCCCAGGAACTCTCCTCCTTGTCGGCTTGCATCGAGGGGTCATGGCTCAAGCGTCGGCCGTTGGGAGTCACACATACCTGTCGGTGACCGCCCTCAGGGCGTAAGGGGATCTGAAAATTTTCTCCGTGCAAGAACGGAAAGAAATACTAATTCCTGCGGCCGGGCAGCCTGTCGTAAGAGGCAACAAAACAACCGACAGACAGGTGGTAGAGTATTTGCCCGACTAGATGGTTACCACCCCTGGTCTAGAGTATGCCGCCATAATAACTTTGAGTTCTGTTCCGGCATCAGTTGCCAGGTTACAACTTCTCCTTCAAGGCCGGCAGCACATTGACAGGACCTCTAGTATTGCTAATGTCTATAGGCGACGGTAACCACTTTCCATCACAGTTGGGCCGTCAGCCTGTCTGCTGTGCTGTGCACTCCCCTAACACCATAACAAAAATTCGTGTGACGTAATATGTGGTGGCCCTTAATCATTTAAGAATCTCCTTACCATCATCAAGAAACGACCCTAAATGGACAAGGATGATTTAATGTGGTTAAAACATGTAACATCAACTTAAGCTAACACGGCTCGTTAATTCGTATAGTATATCAAAACTTAACCTTTCACTTCATCAATTTCATGGCTACCCAGGCTTTTCTTGACTGGCATCTCAAATCTTCTGACGCGAGGAAATTGTTCCCATTTGATGTAATCCGGATTCACTGTTGCCGTCCTTATGATATCTGGGCATAATAAATTTTATTTAAAAATCGGTCAAGTGCTTGTCGGGCCACTCGCTATAAACGCTCAGGTAGACGAGACGAATTTTCAGTTTTTGTCGGCTAAAGACTGGTTTGCTATTAGTTAAGTAGTCAGTTCACTTGCGAAACTGGCGAGTTAAGTGCTTATCATTGTTTGGAGAGGCATTTTTCAGTTAAGCAGTAAGTTGAAGTTTTTGGCTGGTAGCAACGCCAAAGTCGTTGAGGATTTTTGGGCGTTAGCGGAGATTTCATAGACGCTGTTATTTTTCAGATACATTATTATTTTATTGTGAAAAAACAATACAGTATTAAAAAAAACAATTATTTATCTCTCTTATATAAAATCCTGTTTTAATAAACATTGAAGAAGTAAAATAGTTTTTTGTCAATAATTTGGAAGAGATGTCGTAAGAGGCGACAAAACTACCCACAGCCAGGTGGTAGGGCATTTGCCTTACTGGATGGCTACCCCCTGGTCTAGAGTATATTGCTATAACAACTTGGAGTTATGTTCCGGCATTACTGCCCAGGTTCCAGTTTCTCCTTCAAGGCCGACAGCGCATTGGCGGCACCTTTAGTGCTAATGTCTATACTGTAGATGAATTTCTTAAAAAAAGGTGCTTGTCCTTATTGTCTATATGGAAAATTTTAGTGATTTATTTGTTATTTTTTCTCTTAGCATTAATTGCTTATATACAGTGAAACTTGGTTAAGTGGAACCTGGATAAGTGAGAAACCTCCATAAATGGAACTCATGCTGAGGTCCCAACACTTTTGGCACTGAATTACCCTTGTTAGTGGGACGAAGCAAACCTCTATATCTGGGATTCGTTCTTTCGATTTATCATCATAGTTACCTCTAAACTGAGACAGCTAGTGAATTTCATATGCATAGACCTCTGTAACTGAGATTGTTGAGATCTTTTGTTTACTTACTTATTCTTTTTCTATTCGCAAATTCATAACTATTGTAGCAGCAATGGTTGGATAGAAGAGTTTAAAAAATGAAACGGTATAGTTTTCAAAGCGATTTGTGGAGAATTTATTTTATTTAATAATCGCACCTCTATAACTGAAATAACCTTTATTCTAACCTCTATTAATGGAACCGTCTGTAAATGAGCCAGATACCTGGATATCTGAGACACTGGGTAAGTGGGATACCTCTATAAGTGAAACCGTATTACAGGTCCCTTGATGTCTCACTTAACTAGGTTTCACTGTATTATCAAAAACTGTCTTTTTTTAATTAGAATATTTATGTAAATATAATTTTAATTTAAAATTCATTTGGTACACCACTATGTGGTAGACTGTACTGTGTATCTACAACTGTATAACACATGTATAAACTTCATTCATGCAAATAAAGATATTGATTGATTGTCCATAGGCGACGGGAACCACTTTCCGTCACGTTTGGGCCGTGAGCCTATCTGCTGTGCTTCACCAATTACAAAAAAAGTGTGCGTCTCGGGACGCCCGACAGAAGTGATAACTTAAACTTATCTAAGTTGAAGTATTTTATATTGAAATTGCTTACTTGATAAAAGCTTAGGTTATTACTTAAATTTTATTTATATTAATATGATAATGTAAGGAAAGGTTATTTATTAATAAAATCATTTATTGATTATAAAATATATTTCGTTCTTAGTTAGAATTCTTGAAAATATACATTAGAATTTTCTATACTTACGTACATTATTAGTACGTACTACGTACTATAGTCACGTACATTGTTAGTATCATTATTTAATCTTATTACCGAAATACGGCTACCGCTATGGGTGAGAGTGAGAGAGGAAGAGCCTGCCTACCGCTGCCGTATGCGTGAGAGAAAGGGAAGCCAGACAGACTGGCGCCGTAACGCGTTATGTAACGAAGCGGTTTACCCTCCCATAAGAATTTATCACTTCAAAAATTGTTAAAGTTTCTGTCATTTTTTGTGATATTTTATAAAATTTCTTTGAACGCGCTTGCTAGGTTTTAAAATGACAAAGCTGAATAAGTAGTGTCATAATGATGAATACCGAAAATCAGGCAGTGGTCACAAAAAGTACGTTTACGGACCCCGAGCTCCAAAACGGACACTTAAAATGCAACTGAGATTTAACGGTATGGGCGATGATGAATTGATTATAAAATACGTACGTTTTTCATCATCATCGTCATATAAATCGTCGTAAGCATAATCATATTTGCTAAAACTATTGCGTTCGTTCTTCTCAGCCACCACTCCATATAATATAAACAATATGAGATATAACATTTGCACTACAATTTTGATTAATGAAAGTTGGAATTTGATGTTAAATATAAGTAGAAAATAATCTTAGTTTACATAATAATTCTGCTTAATATGTCAATTTGACTCCAAAATATGTATGATTTTAGTCTATGGTTGGAATATTGTCTAAATTCTTAGGGCTCGTGTAAAAATTCTAATATAGAATCTTGTAAAATTAAAATGTCACATGATGCCTAGTGCATTCTATAACACTTTTTAATTTGTTCGAATTATTATTATCCTAAGCGTCTAATGCAATAACATAGAAAACGATTCCATATTATATATATTTGCTAGTTTGTGTTTAAAAAATAATAATCATAACTTAAACATCCGTCCATTTTATCCGTGCAGGAACGGAGAAAGAATACAATTTCCTGCGGCCGGGCGGCCTGTCGTAAGAGGCGACAAAACAACCCACAGCCAGGTGGTAGGATATTATATGTATGCTCGACTGGATGGCGACCACCCCTGGTCTAGAGTATGCCGCAACAACCTTGTGTTGTGTTCCGGTATTAGTGACCAGAATCCAGTGCCTCTTAAGAGAGCAGTAGCGCATTTGTAGCATCTTTGGTGTCGCAAATGTCCATAGGCGATGGTAACCGCTTTCCATCAAGTGGGCCGTCTGCCTTTGTGCTGATCTCCTGTAATAAAAAATAAAAAAAAAACAAGTGGATAACAAATAAAGGGAAAAAAAGCTAGCTATTTTTTACACTGTTATTAAGTAATTATTATATTTTATAATAATTGTATTTATATTTTATTATTTTGAATTTAGTGCAACGATAATACGAAAACAAATGGCCATGTGTGAGTCGGACTCGTATTAGGAGAGGTTTTTATAACCATGCGGAAATTACTGCACTACTTGAAGCGCCTGCTCCACTTGTGTTGGTTTCAGTCAATGATATTATATAAAAATATTGGTTTCAGTAAAAAGTGGCATTTAGTCACAATTACATATCTACACTTATACTATTGTAGATGGAACAGAATCATAGGAAAAGAACAAGGATACGTAGATGATGTGTTTTCGCCAATTTGTTTCCCATTTATGTAGCTCACCAAATAATACATCCCTAATCTGTATTTTTATCAGCAAAAAGTTTAGCATAACCGCTCAAAGTTGCGGATAAAAGAAATACGACGACGGGCCGCAAACTCATTCCGAAAGTTGGCGTGCAATAACAGTAAATTAGCTAGCAATGGAAAGAAAAAGCGGAAGAAGAATAGTCAAAGAGCCCTTTGCCGCGTGGAACACGAACACGCGACAAAATGGCGACGGCCTGTCTGGCGCCAAAGCTTCACAGTTACACAACTTACAAATGCAACAACTTCCTCATTCAGCACAAATGAAAATAGATTTTCTATTATAAAGATAAGAATGATTTTTTCTTGGCAAGAATACATACCTTGAGTATTGACTTTTCAATATAAGTTGCTGTAGTTTTGTTGTACTCATAACCCACTTTAATAGAATTTGAACTTTATCTCGTTGGAAATAAAGGTTAGGTTCTATTGATGTGGATATGAAATATGGTTGCGCGTGAAGCAATTTTTCGGGCGAAGCGATGTCTGGGTGGCGCCAAAATTCGCTTAACAATCGTTTTATATATTTTCGGCTTTATTTATCGATAATAAAGTAACATTTTCATTGTTTCGAATAAAACGGGGAAATTGTTACAAATAAAAATGCTTTTTCGCGTTGTTTTTGATACAGGGCATAGTGGTTCGAATTAAAATGGGCGCTTAGATAATGTACACTCACATTATCTAAGAATGGGCGTTTGTTTTTTATTCTTATTTTTTTTATTTAGGTTTATGGCTTGGCAGCTAGGCCTTTAAGCCAGATCTTAGTTTACAATAGTTTCTTCATTTTCTTAAGCCTATGTGTAGCACAGCTGAACTGTAGGTAATCAGCTAGTTCCATTCAACGGAGTTCTTGCGACAACTCAAAAGGCCACATTTGACTATACAGTTCATTTCTCACAAAACACATAACCACTACTCAAAAACGATCAATATCCTACAACTACTTATTGTTCATTTTAGAGTAATTTTACACATTTTTAGAAAATAAAACTGCACAGCACAACATCTCCCTTCAGTTCCCGCCAAAAACTCCTTTTTATTCTTATCGTCATCGAATAGATGGTTGCTGCAGAGGCTTGAAAACCGATAAAAAATTTGAACCGGTTTCAGTCTAAGTAGATATAAACTTTTAGGTTTTGTCCTCACTTTAAGCTCATTGAGAGAGAGAGAGAGAGAGAGAGAGAGAGAGAGATAACACTTTATTGCACACCAAAATATACAATTACAAAAACAGACCATATTTATAAATATTTTCTAGGCTATACAATAGGCGGCCTTATCGCTCAGAGCGATCTCTTCCAGGCAACCTAAATGAAAGAAATTTAAATCAGGCGATGTAGGTGGTGCAGGAAAAAGGCAATAGATATATAAATACTTAAACTAATTTAAGAAATAAATATACAAATACATACATATATACTTAGTCATATATATACACATCTACAATAATATATTTCAAAATACATAAGTTATTATAATAGATGTATTAGCATTATTGTATTGTGTTAATCAGTCAGACAGCTATTTGTGGATGATTTTTGGTAACAACAGTTTTCAAATATTTAGGTTTTGTTGAATAAACCTGTTGCGACCGATTTCGAACGGTTTTTGCTTTTATCTGAGCGACAGCGAGTTGTCAGTTACATCCAAACACGTGTTGAGAAAGATAGAATAAGCAATGAATACTCGTGGAATAAACCGATGAATTCAGGTCTATGTAACACTTTCTTATAGGGTAGTATTTTTGAAGTGAAACTTCTATATAGACGGGGGGTCTTACGATTTTTCGCTCACGAAACAGTGTCACAGTCACGTGGTCTAATACTTAATTTATTAAATATTTTTAAACTCGTGATATCTTTCGATTGGAATGTCCGAATTGAATAATTCAAAAAGTTATATAAAGGTATTGAAGCAGTCTTGAATATGAAGTAATTTATTTTGATAAGGATTAATACCAAGATACAAATAAAGAGCCTTTTCTAGCGGCGGCATTTTAATTATTTTTTTTAAATAAAAGAACTAGCTAGACATATGCTGTCGCGACACTTTTTGTTAATAATGATGTTTTCTGCAAAGTGGTGGTATATTATTTCGTTCTATCGTCAATAGTTTTCGCAGTGAACGCGATTTTATGTATTTTTTACACCTTGCGTTACATTATTGGAGTTTTAATAAGGATCCGTAATTTTTTTCGTAAATATAATATAGCCTTAAGAATTTTTCAAATCGGTTCAGTAGTTTCAGAGCTTCTTCAATGCAAACAAACAATCTAATCTTTCCTCTTAATAATATTAGTCCAGATATTCATATATTAACTTTAAAATTAATTCGATATGTGCATATTACAAAAAGCGTAAGATTTTGCGCCAGAAGTTGTTTAATAGAATCGGGAGCTGGGTTTCCCTAAAAAGCGCTTTATCTATCTTCGAAAGCGCTATTGAAGCCCCAGTGAGCCGAGCGCCGGGGAAATCCCGTAAACGTGAAAGCGAGCGAGGATATACCTTGTCCCTCTAATACCTAAAATCGCGTTCAGCGCATCGGAATGTGCGATGTTCCGAGCCGACATTAATGGAGACAAACTTAAGTTTGCATCGAACTATGCTCTGCTAATTTTTTTTTAACTTTTTGCGCCTTGTACTCGTTTGCATAATAAAACTACGTTTACTACCGCGCTTAAAACCGTTAAAACGTAGTTTTATTATCTATACCTCTGCTCTCCACGTGACTGGGTATCACTGCCACTATTTGTGGTCTATGTAAAAAAATAAAAATAGAAAAAACTGAATCGATGGTAGTATTACATTTTGTTGTTGATTCTAGTGGATTATTGTTTATTCTTAAATCAAATTCTTCCTCTAGAAACTATTGCAATGGTTTTGATTTTTCGTTACTGAAGTTGATGTTAAAATCACCGGCCAAAATCCTCTAGTCCGTGCTTCTTGTTTAAAGAGGTTACTACACAGGTTACATTGTATTAAATTTTTATGTTACTGCTATTCGCCCCGGAAGATTCATTTAATGTTATATCGCAAACTATCCCATCTCCCGGATAAAAAGTATCTATCGCTATTTTTGGTATTAAAACTATATATTATGTAGTACACCAAAATGACCAAATCGACCACATCGACCACATCGACCACACGGACCACACAGACTACACCAACCACATCGACCAAATCGCCCACTTCGACCACACCAACCACACCGACAACATCTTTCGACCATATCAACTACACCGACCACTTCCACCACACGGACCACACCGACCACTTCGAACACATCGACCACACCGACCACATCGTTCGACCATATCAACCACACCGACCACATCACTCAATTCGACCACACCGACCACACTGACCATACTAACCACATCAACCACACCGACTACATCGCCCACTTCGACTTCATCGACCACACTGACCATACTAACCACATCAACCACACCGACCACATCACTACACCAACTACACCGACCACTTCGACCACACCGACCACATCGCCCACTTCGACCGCATCGACCACACTGACCATACCAACCACATCAACCACACCGACCACATCACTACACCAACTACACCGACCACTTCGACCACACCGACCACATCGCCCACTTCGACCGCATGGACCACACTGACCATACTAACCACATCAACCACACCAGCCACATCAAGCACAAGGACCACATCGACCACACCGACCACACCGACCACTTAACCACATCGACCACATCAACCATATATATAAATGCACCAAAATGACAAAAATGGCAAATCACAAAAAAGTGTCGTTACAACATTGGGTGTGTCGTTACAACATTTGGTGATTGGTGTGTCGTTACAACTTTTTGGTCTTAAAATTTTCCGTCTAGCCCCCTTCCGCACCGCGCGATAAGGAACTTCGTTCCAATAAATAGAGAGTTTTTTAAGGAAACAGTCGGTGCGTGTGTAGCGTATTACACAATTAAAAAGTAACCTAACCTAACCAAATCATAATTTGCAGTAAACCTGCGAAAAATCGAAATGTGTGCTGGGACACATATTAGAAGTGAAACTTTAACGGACATTGGAAAAACGAATCGCAACGGACAAGTGGAAAAACGAATCGCAACGGACAAGTGGAAAAACGAATGGCAACGGATAAGTGGGAAAACGAATCGCAACGGACAAGTGGAAAAATGAAACGCAACGGACAAGTGGAAAATCTTCAACAGATAAGGGACAAAATGAATCGCAACAAAATTTTAACTTGAAGTTTTTCGGGCAGGTTTTCAAATTTGATAAGTACATTAACAATCTGCCCGTAACACGTCAAGTTGAAATTTTGTTGCGATTCATTTTGTCCCTTATCAGTTGAAGATTTTCCACTTGTCCGTTGCGTTTCATTTTTCCACTTGTCCATTGCGATTCGTTTTTCCTTTCATACGTTGCCATTCGTTTTTCACCTTGTCCGTTGCGATTCGTTTTTCCACTTGTCCGTTGAAGTTTCACTTCTAATATGTGTCCCAGCACACATTTCGATTTTTTATTTATTTAGGTTTGGCAGCTAAGCTTTTAAGCTAGACCTCACATTACAATATATAGTTTCTTCACTTTCGTAAGCCCATGTATAGCTCAGCTGACCTGTAGGTTATCAACTTAAGCCATTCAACGCAGTTCTTGTGAAAACTCGAAAGGCCGCATTTGAATAAACATTTCACATTTCTCACAAAAACACATAATTACTACTCAAAAACTCTCAATATCCTACAACTACTTACTGTTCATTTTAGAGAGTAAACTTGACAACTTTGTCTTCCGTGATCCCGGCTACTGAAAAGAGGTAGAAACCTCGAAATAATAAAAATCAAATATATTACTGCGCTTAAAACCGTTAAAACGAAGTTTTATTAAATATTTTCTATTTTCGAGTTTTTAAGAGTGCTTTTTAGTTTTCTTAAAGTATTTTGATTTTATGATACAACTTGATGATACAATAAGCTTTTTTTTTAAAGGTTTTAAAATACAAGCTTTTGAAATCCTGGATATCATGTAGCAACAGAGTGCTAGCCAAGACAAGTAAACGAGCCCAAACACGATGGGTCTATCTTGTTTAGTACAGGAGTTCCTATGGCTACCTTCCGACTCTATCATCAGATCAGCTCCATGGTACCATATTATTGCATTGTCACGCGATATACAAATGTGTGCAATATTTCAACTCAATCGGAAACCGAGAAGTTGGTCAAATTAAACTTGCAAGATTCCACCCGAACTTACATACATAGGTACATCCATTGCAAGTTAAATAAAATTTGGAATAAAACGAAAGGTAATTAAAACATTTTTATTCTATTACGAGCTCTCGAAGGGGTAGTATGGGGAGTCTTTCCAGACCTTCACTGCAATAGTCCTATAGTGGCGGTCAAAGCCCCGCAGCAGGTCTTTCTCTGCCTGAGTGAGGCTGAAATCGAAGACCTGGAGATTCTGCTCAACCCTGGACTTAGTGACGGATTTTGGGATGGGTATCACACCTAGTTCCACCTGAAAAGAAATACAAATATAATTATGCACTAGCTGTTGCCCGCGAATTCAGCTGCGTGTTTTATTTATTTTTTGCAGATCATTAAAAAATTGAGTAGCCGAAAAAAGTTAAAAGGTGGCAGCCTTTTTACCACCTTAGGGGTAGATTTTCAAAAATGCCGATATACGTGTTTTTTTTTCTAACTAGACGAAGAAACATACATGAAATTATGTGCTTCTTACTTCGAAAATGGCTGCTTTTCATACAAAATTCCATCCCTTTTTTCACCCCCTTATGAGTTAAATTTTCTAAAGTGCTCTTTAGTGCGCTTCTAGAGTATAGAAAAAACCCGCATGCAAGTTTTCTAACCAAAGTAGTTTGGGCTATGTATTGATATGCCAGTCAGTGAGATCAATAAATTAATTACTAGAGGTCAAGGAAGACGTTGTCCTGCCTTGAAAAA
This sequence comes from Dendrolimus pini, assembly GCA_949752895.1. NCBI lineage: Eukaryota > Metazoa > Arthropoda > Insecta > Lepidoptera > Lasiocampidae > Dendrolimus > Dendrolimus pini. The sequence continues at coordinate 661,203 of OX457152.1, forward strand.
AAATAACACTCGATTGCAGCGCCACCTACTGGGTCCATCTGTAAATTTAAATTATCCGGGGACCCATTTGAACATACAAAGTAATCAAGATCGGTCCAGGGGCTTAGGAGTTCAGTGACTTACACACTAACATTAGAATTTTATAATCGAGATAAAAACTAACCCACCCGTATATATTTATCCCGGACATAATTATATCTGACACGAGATTTATATATATATACTAGGATCTGCCCGCGATTATTCTTCCATGATATAGCGAAAGGAACTTCGCTCCAACCAAGGGTACTAAAGACTCCTCATTATATGCTGCCGTTGAAATTTACTAACAAAACGCTTCTTTATGGCAACGCCAACGAAGTTTAACTAGTACTACAGCAATATTTATCTATATAATTTATAGTATTGTTATAACTCAGGTCCTGACAAAAACAAAATCCACCTGCATATCTAAAACAAAGCACATTTATTACCCGTCAGCATTTGAACTAATAACTAATACCATTGAAACTATTGTAATTCTTTTATGATCGTCTTTTTTCTTTACTTATTTATTGGCATACGGCCTATTCTTGTATTGTAATCATTAGCCAGGTGTTACGGATTTTAAAGTACAAGCTGATTCTAGGAAATTCGGTCCACGTTGCCGGTATTGCATTTATGCAGTATAAAACGATGACCTGATGGAGGAAGGTGACAGTCGAGCGAGAACCACGATTAAAGCGAGACTTGTGCAATCGGTTTTTATTGATTTACGAACTTGTGCATTGCGTTTGGACTTGTTGTGTTCGGATATACTCGTATTTGTACCTGTGTTACGTGTGCGTATAGTTCTAATAAACTCTTTAATAATTCCAACTGCATTTTAATTCGAGTCCCGCAACTCGTAACAGTATACTCACAAGGTATCTAAGCGCGATCTGAGGCACGGTCTTGTTGTATTTGTCAGCTATCTTCAAAAGACTCTGGTCATCAGTTCTTGGCGGAGGGGCGTCCGGTTCTGCTTTATTGTGGAATAGTGAGCCAAAGGGCGTGTAGCCGGTCACCTTTATGTCCTGGCTCCGGCAGTAATCCAAAAGTGCCGGTTGTTGCAGATTTAAATTTATCTGCAATCAAACAAAAAATTTACAGGAGTAGGAATGCAGGTCAAGAAGTGAAAACGTGCTTAAAAGAGGCCAACCAAGAGAGTCCTAAAATCGCAAAGTTTAGAAGTAAGAAAATCCCGGTAAGCACAAAACAGTTATTTTTATTGCGTGAGTTCAGCAGACAGGCAGACGGCCCTCCTTATGGTAAGCTATTAACATCGCTATATCCGTGCAGGAATGGAGACAGAACACAATTTCCTGCCGCCGAGCGACCTGTCGTAAGAGGAGACAAAACAACCCACGGCCAGGTGGCAGGGCATTTGCTCGACTGGATGGCTACCACCCCTGGTCTAGTGTATGTCGCCGTAACAACCTTGAGTTGTGTTCCGGCATTAGTGACCAGGTTTCAGTCCCTTAAGAGAGCAGCAGCGTGACCGCTTTCCATCAAGTGGGCCATCTGCCTGTCTGCTGAACTCCTGCAATAAAAATATAAAAAATACAAACCACTACTGGAAGATTTCCACAGGTAGCCCGGCATATAAAGTACGAAACTGTTGACAAGAAACTTACGCCATAGTTCTAGTGAAATTGTGTCAGAAACAGCAAAATCTTTTCAGTGAATTATGTGCCCTAACATATTACATCGCTCCCTGGAAAAGTCCTGCAGGATTTCCAGAATTAAAATTATCACCGATTTTATTTCTGAATGTTCGTTATCGATTAGCTTAAATCTAACACGTTATCTGAACGTGATGGTCACGTGAGTGCAATACTTTTTCCCTATTGGGAAAGTGTCTCACGTACCTCAAGAAGTTTTTACTTCCAAAAATGCTTTTACTGAAATTGCGCGGAAGGAGGAACAACATCCTCAGGCAAGTAGCGGACAAAATTGATTGCCCACTAATTGTGTCGTTTATTAAGATAACTAAACTGATACTACGTAACATACATATTAGAATTTAGAATATAACAAAGTTACCTCGACTTGTAAGACAGCTGGTTTAACTGAGCTCAGGGAGACCAGCCTGTCCAACTGCTGTTGGTTGAAATTCGACACGCCGATTGACTTCGCTAGGCCCTGGGCCTTGGCTTCTATCATCCCCTGCCACGTGTCCAGGTAGTCCACGTTCGAGATGGAACCATTGGCCTAGGAAGAATATAGGTACATTTTCCAAGAATTGGCTAGATGACAATTTTACAATAATTGTTAACAAAACTAAAGTAACATAATGTTACATACCGACAAAGACCGCACAGCTGCATGTTGTAAAACTTTGAAAACATCTATTATTATCGTACTTATTTTATGGCTGTAATTAGTGTCGAACGAATTAATTCCTTGCTTTTATTGCATTGCGTCGACGTTTGCCAGATGTGTGTGAACGGGGACCCCTTTGTCGGTATTATACAGTTTAGTATAAAACAATGCCCGAACGGAGGTGTGAGGCAGTCAAACGACGACTACGATGCGATTAAGACGTGTAGTACTTTCGATTAGCAACATAGTGACGGGCTTTGCGCGTGTTGAATTGCATTGAATCGTGCAGTGTGAACTGGTTGCATCCAGTTTTATTTTGTACTTGTTTTATACGTGTTTGTACAGTTCTAATAAACTCTATAGTAATTCCAACGGCATTTATTTTAATTCGAGTCCTGTAGCTGGTAACAATAATCTTATTCTAAAAGAGGCATCAGTCTCAGCATAATGCTGGTCTGTTAATAAATTCATTCATACTCTCATTTTCATTGATTAAAGTTTGACAACAAGGATGGTAAGATATAAGAATCCACTCTTAAAGAATACTTACATATAAAGGAATCGGCCAATGTATGAGGTACAGATCAACATAATCCAAATTCAGGATTCTGAGAGAGTCCCTTAAGGCTGGTACCACGTCCTCTTTGGCGTGCTTGTCGTTCCATAGCTGTTGAAGAAGTTCACAGTTAACGTATGGAGAAAATGTACTATGTTATTAGGGTAGAAGTATATTACAAAAAGTATTGTCCTCTTTATTGGGGGTTGATATACGCTTCTTCAATAAGATTCCGAGTGAAATGTTAGATCTTTCACTAAATTAAAAACCAAATTCAAAAATATCTTGCTTAAAAGGGATACTACACTATTGAAGAATACTTAAATGACAAAACTTCATTTACATAGCAGCTGGCTCCAGCCTCTTATACTATATTTGTATAACGTTTTTATCTTGCCAAGCTGCTAAGGAATTTATGGAGATATGTTGAAGCAAAACAAATAAAAAATGTCGTACGCCATGTCTCTATAGTAATATTTTTCTTTACTTTTATTGTGTCTCTTTCTTATTGAATATGTACTGTTTGCTACAACTCCATTAATTCTTCAAAAGTCATTCTGTAACATACTTCTGTATAAAACTTACAAAAAAAATAACTTGTGATATAAATAGAATAAGAGAAATATAAAGAAAAACAATTTTTAGCTAGATGTGTTGCTAGGGAGTTTCTTGCCGCTTCTTCTCCTTAACAACAATAACACGTTGCGAAGCGGTGTACATAGACTAGGAAGTAAGACTAAGTGTGTTCTCCAGTGGAACTTATTTTGAATAAAAACTTTTGAATTTTGAATTTTATGTCTAACTTCTTTGGCTCAGCGAACCAAAGTGAGTTTTGGACTCCGAAACGAGAGCTCGCCACTTTCCTTTGTTCTGCACAGTCTCTTGCTAATAAATCTTGCCTTGAAGCTCGGTCAAGTCAGCTTCCAGTCTGTTTCCAACGAGACTTGGGACAGACAGGTCGCCCTAAATATGCATTTTTCCGATCCTCCTTCATTCGTTGTAGGTGACCGATCCAGCGGAGACGATGAGCAGTTATGTTGAGGTCGGCCACAAGGTTTTCAATTTCAGAGGTGGTACGATCCCTCCAGCTACCACCTCCTCTTTTTTAAAAATTACATGAGTTTAGCAGACAGTCAGGCGGCCCACCTGATGTAAAGCGGTGACCATCGCCTATAGATGTTTGTAACCTCCAAAGGAGGTCCAAAGTGTCCAAAGAGAGAGCGATAGCACATTGATAGCTCTGTCTCTCTCTCTCCATTATCTATGTTGTCAACCTCAATCCTTATTATTTCCAAGTGCAGGAGCCATTTGGAAATTTCTAGTTACTTCTTCACAACATTAGAATATAAGCGTTCCTATTCTAATATTGTGCTGATGAATGATGATGGAAATGGAGCTAGTTAGACTTCTAATCTGTTGCTTAAACTAATATTTAACGTGATAATATGTACGTATAAATTTCTTAACCTTTGTTGTGACAAAAATATCTTCTCTCTTCACTACACCTTCTGCCAGTTTCTCCTTCAGCGCTCTACCAACCTGAAAATAATGTAAATAAATAATACAATTAGTAGAAAATCTTTTAACAATTTGATCTGAATGTAACGAACTTAATCACAAAGTCTCCCATTTTTTTAGGGAAGTGGGTGGGGTAGGGCGGAGGTTAATTTATGGACTGCTCACCGAGACCCCGTTCCTGACGGAGTGTGGAGATTCCTTACAGTTGAGGTGAGAATCACATTTTCACCATGTCCATCCCAGTCGCGAAATGTCGCTAAAAACCCCTTATTCACTTGTTGTTTATTGCCCGTTGAAGACTTAACGAATAACCACCATGACTGAGCTGTCTCCCATTCCATTAACTATTATTATTATTCGTTAGAATCTCGATTTTTTTTGTCATAAAGAATACAAACCTGTGCTTCGGTGTCATAAATGTATGCCGTGTCTATGTGCCGGTATCCCGCATCGATGGCCCACTTCACAGCCATCTCCACTTCATCGCCTTTTGGTTTGACACGACCCCCCTGTAACAAATTAAATGTTTGTGATATGAGTAACTGTTAATTGCTACTTCGCTCGCATAGATTCTCCCCCCTTCAGGGGTTGAATTTTAAAAAAGGTCGTGTATTTCTATCCAGAAGCAGATGCATAAAATCACGGATTTTTCTCTTTGAAAATGACGGATTTTCAGATTTTCATTCTCTTTTTCACTCCCTTAGATGGTGACTTTTCACAAATTATTTTATAGTGTACATCTATAGTGCAGAAAAAACCCGCAAACAAATTGTCACAGTCAGTCAGTGACATCAAGTAATTATATATGTATTTAGATGACAAGTGAAGTCATGTTTCGTCACTTTGGGATGAGAATGACAAGACTTAAGAATACTCACAGCTTTTGCAAACCCCAACCAAGTGCCCAGACCCAGTGCTGGGATCGATCTGCCATCATTCAACTTCAGCAACGGAGCCACTCCACTGCTGTGGACATCCTATGATGAAAAAAATATTTGATCAAAAACAAAGGTTTATAACTTCAATAGCATTCTTGTAAATGAAGATAATTTGAATTTGCCGCGCATTGTTTGATTTAAAACGTATGCATTCAGCACGTTCCTCTAATAAGCTCACAACGCCCAAAATGCTCCGTCTGCCGTTCCACATAGCGACCACGGCCGTTATGGTCGTGGCAAAAACGTCACTAATGGCGTCAATATTTTCGATCGTATCACGACTGCGATTTTTCGAAGAATTTAGAAAATTTCAGCTGCCGATATAAAAATGCGTTTTTTTTTACCGTCGTTGCCGCCATAGCAATTCGAACGAAGTTTCGCTGTCATTAGTAAATAAAAACAATTGGCAGAGCATTTTGGTATACAGTTGAAGATGACTGTATTTTTCCACCGGATAATAATAATAATAATCGGCTAACAAACACACATTGTATATCCCCAAATTAAGCAAGTTACGCTTGTGTTACGTGTAATATATAACGCTCTTCTCTGGGGCTTATTCCGAACACCATTTCCACGGGTAGAGCTTATGTGTTCAATATATGGCCATCCCTTATTCACCAATTAAGAACTGGCGGTGTCTGGAGAATATAGAACCTTGCATTTACTTCGCAGTCAACCACCAGACCACGACAGCGCTGGTTAAATCAGTTTGCCGCTACTTATCACGTGGCAATACACAAAGGTGGCAGGGTCTTTCTATACGAGCCCCGGGGTGCAAGGGACGCAGATACACTGACCACTTAAGTTTATAATATATATACGCGAATATCCTAGTAAGTAACTGGACGCGGAATTCTTCGATAGCTTGATTATGTGTGGTTATAAAGGTAGTGTAATACTTGCAACAACTCAGAAGGGTTTATGGTAATAAAAGAACAGCAACTGGTCACATACTTGTAATCAGAGAACTAACTTTACGGTTCTAACACATTTATTAGTGATTTTAACAGTCATCGAGCGTTTTTAGAACACCCCGCTAGCCCTCCAACAATTTAAAAAACGTAGCATATTGGCACAACCGATAGCGGATTGTAGTCATCAATAAACTATTTTAATTAAAGTGTTATGAATGAAAAGAATTAAATACATTACTGTTTGGAAATTACAGATAATATATTTTTTACAAGATATTATATAAAACATTATTCTTAAAGTTTCACATGTAATAAAACAAACTGAACACAGTACAAATCTATCGCGTCTGCCAACATGAAAACAAAATGCAGTGAATACCGTCTATATACAATTGAGAGATTTTGAATTATAATCTGTACACAATCACTACATTATATCAAAATTACTGTAAATTAGAGACAACAACTCTGCATTCAATTAAGGAAGTGGCGGATTGTATCGTTTAGAAATAAGAGGATACATAACAAAATTAATTATTATATTTTAAACGGAAACATGACAAGAACAACTAGGTGCGATACTATTTAGGGTGCGTCGCGGTAACGTGGCGTTTGGCACCGTACTGACTCACGCGCAGAGCGTGCGGCGGCAACATGCGGGGGTTGCAAGACGCTATAAACCCAAGGCACAATTGCTAATCTGGAACTAGGTGGCGCTAACACCCAAACTTTTATTTATTTATTTTTTATTGTAGGAGTTTAGCAGACAGGCAGACGGCCCACTTGATGGAAGGTGGTTATCATCGCCTATGGACATTTGCAACACCAAATGTGCTACAAATGCGCTGCTGCTCTCTTAAGGGAGACTGGAACTTCGTCACTAATGCCGAAACACAACTCAAGGTTGTTATGGCGACATACTCTAGACCAAGGGTGGTAGCAATCCATGCCCTACCTAGCTGTGGGTTGTTTTGTCACCTCTTACGACAGGCCATCCGGCCGCAGGAATTTGTATTCTTTCTCCGTTCCTGCACGGATAAAAACTTAGTAAATAACGGATAAAATTTATTTTTGAAATTTACCATAGCAGGAATCGCTCAGGGCAATCGCTCAATCAATTGCAGGGCTCAGCCCGCTCAACCACAGAGGCTGTCAATGCAAGGTAACTCACATTTTTATGATTCTAACTTAGACATAGACAACACTTTATTGTTCACCAAAACAAAAATTACAAAAAAATGCACAACAAGACAATAGTTACTTGGTAAAACAAAAGGCGGTCTTATCGCTAAAAGTGATCTCTTCCTAACTTTTCTAACTTCAGTAAGAATTATAAAAATGTGAGTAACCTTGCATGTTTAAACAAGGCTATAAGAACGCTCTCTTCTAAAATTAGCCTAAAATAACTTTAAAAACGTATACAACACAAATCAAGTTAATAATAAATCAGAAAATCTACTTTCCGGTTGCTAAAGTGATCTAAAGACTGGTATCAGTACTGTAACTTTTATCCTTTATATTGTACTAGAGTTTTGTCAAACCCACAGTAGGCGTCTATTTTCTAATCAAATACAATGGTACAACTTTGGTACATACGATATTGATTCATGGGGCAGAAGTGATAAACTCATCGGTATTGCCGATAGTGCAGATGTCTGAAGACGATCAAGAGTCTACTAAATTATATATATATGTCGGAGGGAAGCTATAATGGGATGGATTGTTGTTTGGATGTATAACGCATAATATCATTTGTTTACATTTTAATTGCTTCTAAAATTCTAAATTTAATTTAATTTGTTAAATGTTTCTATAACTTAAAGATCGTTCTAACCTAATAAAAGTTATGAATATTGTAATTTAATAAACGACCAATCAGAGCCGAGCATATGGCTCGGAGCGGGGTCCGACGCCCTCTATACTTTAGTAGTATCTACTTCGGTAGACGGAGGAGTTTTTGTGGCACGTTTGAGTGATGGTAACGGGTCGAGTTGATCCGTAGAGAATTTTAAAGAAAGTATTGAAGTTGGAAGTATGAGCGGTGCCCTGAACCCGTTGCTCGGTCTAAACTATGTCAAAATGCTGTTCAAATCTTAATTAAAAGTGTATAAACCGTGGCCATTGTGTTTTATGCTCGCATTTTATCCTGATGACGCCCACTAAACCTGCAATCTTTAAGAACATATCAGGAGAACGAGGCCTTCTCCGACATATATATATATTAGTTTCGTGAAAAAAGAAAAAAGTTTCGTGAAAATTTTGCAAGAAGTGTTCCAGAGTCAAAACAATGGAAGACATTATTTTACATTATTTTTTTTATATTATATTACTCACGAACCGGCCTATACTATGTCGCCTGGAACAATGAAGTATGTCTATTGTGATATGTGAAATTTACCGCCGATAATATGCGAATTTCTGGGCGTGTAAACGTCAAAAGTAATGTTTGAATAACTTACAGTAATTGCAAATAAAGTAAGAAAAAAGTTTCGTGAAAATTTTGCAAGAAGTGTTCCAGAGTCAAAACAATGGAAGACATTATTTTACCCTTATTATTTATACCCGATCAATTTATTTCAAGTTTGGGCGAACGGCCACTAAGAAAATTAAAGTCGTTGCTCCCAGAAGCAAAGATAATGATAGTCGCGCCACGTATACCAGCAAGTACAGGAAGCTCCAGCGATTTAGAAGTTGAACCAACTGATTGTGAATCAAATTATTCTTCGGGTGACGATGTATGAACTTCCTAGCTCGTATTACAAACTCACAGAAATTCGATTGTCCTGAAATACTTAACAAAATAGATATATTTTTCCGTGATAGTCTCTTTTTTGCTTTAAAATCGGTAGACACGAACTATCGCCAAAATAGTTTTCTGCATCGATCGTGTACCTATAATAAATTAATTCGCAGCTATGATCTGGACGTAACAGGTAGGTACTTCGGTGTTTGGTTTTAGGAATCTCAATGATCTATATTTTGAATTTAGTGTGTAATAAGCAAGTAGGTATCTTAATTTATTTTTATTTGTAGTGACTTGTTAATAGCTCACTATCACTAACGTGTGTCAAGACCACGGGCCATAAAAATGGCAAAGACTTTTGGAGAGCTTGCATGGGGCCATAGAAAGGCCAACACCTAGAGGCCCCTTGACAAAAGTATAAATGTGGCGTCACACTGACGGGCAATTATCCCTGTACACCATATAGTAATGCACCCAAGGACAAGCCCCGGCCAGTGTAGGACTATTGTGGGAAATGAGGACAAAAAGTACCGGGCTATTGGGGTGAACTGCTAGTGGTACTAGGGGTCTGCGAGTATGGGGACTATGGCGTCTGCCTGTTTCAATGTTCGGGGAACATGGAAAAATGGGCAGACGGTGACTCGTCACTCCCTGCATAGGCCCCAAAAAATGCCATAGAAGGCAAGGGCAACATGGGTGTGAGTGGCTAAGGGGCGTAGAGAGGTGGGCTGCAGGTTCACCGAAGCTACTTCTGACGTGATGCCATTTATCATTTCCACCCCTGGAGCTTGAGTCATAGCCCTAGCGATCTCCACTCCGTGCCGGCTGGTTCACTATTGTGTTATTATTATAATGTGTATAGCTGATAGTCATTCAAAAATTGTAAAATAAAATAAAAATAAATACTTGATTAGGTTTTTAAATATCGCGTGCGAAGCTGTAGGTAAAAACTTGTATATACTTATATACAGCGGACTTTCAATGGGTCTTGCAAGATGTAAAAACCATTAAAACTGTTCGGCTACCTCTATAACATTTATGGGTCCCCGTAACATACATAAAAGTTAGCTTTTGTGCAATAGCGAAAGTACCTATAATTTATTAAAGTTTAGAGGCGTGTGTGCAGGGGGTAACAACTGTCATCAGTGTCCGGCAACGGATGACGAGATTTCTAAAGTTACCCGAAGAAAATAAAATAAAAATAACCTTTATACTTTGACGGATTTAAGGTGCTATTTTATACACCTTCACTACCTGCCCAAGTAACCACAACACAAACTCTTATAGTAGCTGGTCGTTCTTGTCTGTACAGGGGACATGCACAGAAAAACTTTCAGGTTTTATAAAACGACGAAGGTCTGGCAGTCCTGGGCTCTTACTATATTATATTACTCACGAACCGGCCTATACTATGTCGCCTGGAACAATGAAGTATGTCTATTGTGATATGTGAAATTTAACGCCGATAATATGCGAATTTATGGGCGTGTAAACGTCAAAAGTAATGTTTGAATAACTTACAGTAATTGCAAATAAAGTAAGAACAGCTACAATCCACATCATATATGGTTTGTTTGAAGCAAAATCGGGGACCAAGCACTCCAAGATCCGACCGAGACTGACTCCTATCGTTGGAACTTATTAACGTTGCGCAAGCGATCACGTGAAGGTGACCAAAGATTATTTAAATCAGAAGGGATAAAGTCAATGAATGAAAACTCTTTATTGTTCATCAAAAATTACAACTACGATTTCAAAGATTAGGTACCGTCTATCTCAAATATGACGATATGGCTGAAACAACCCATAGAACGTAACTTGTCCATTATACTTCTTCTTCTTATATATACAAATGAATGTTAATCTGTATGTCTTTTATAGAATCGTAAACTATACATTTGATCACATCATGATCTTTAGCAAAGTTGTTGTGCATGAGCCAGAGAAGGTTTCTGAGGTGGTTCGCAATTGGACCCGGTAGGTGGCGCTGCTGTCGGCATATCGATTGAAGCTTTTCCGGGCAGGACGACGTCTGTCGAGACAGCTAGTATGTATATAGAAATAAATTAATAGGTAGTTCTTATTGTTTTCTCTTTAGGCATTGAGAGTAGTAAAAAGTATGCCCTTAATACGTAACTTTAAAACATCAGGTGAATAATAAAATGTTACATAAAAATGACGTAAATAAAGAGAAAAATATCGTGAGTTTAATCATTATGGCACTGTTAAACAACAGGAAGTTTATTTTTCTGGAATTTGCCAGGTGGTAGGGCATTTGCCCGACTGGATGGCTATCACCCCTGGTCTAAATTGTGTCGCCATAACAACCTTGACTTGTGTTCCGGGATTAGTGACCCGGTTCCAGTCTCCCTCAAGAGAGCAGCAGCGTATTTGTAGCACCTTTGGTGTTGCAAATGTCCATAGGCGATGGTAACCGCTTTTCATCAAGTGAGGCTGTCTGCTGAACAGGATTGCAGGAGCAATAAAATTAAAATTTGCATCTAATTGATAGGTCAAGTATTAGAAGATTGCTACAAGTTACGTTCTATGAGATATGTTAGACATACCGTCGTTTTTGAGGCAGACAGCAAATAATATATTTTAAAATTCACAATATTTAAAAGTTTTTATTCAAAATATGTCCCATTGGAGTACACTTGAAGGTCATACTCGTAAGTCAAAATTTAAATTTACTATTTTATGTACTTACACCGCTTCGCAATGTATTATTGCTCTTCAAAGGAGAAGAAGCGGCATGAAACTCCCTAGCAACACGCATAGCTAAAAAAGATTATTTCTTGTTCTTTCACCATATCCCAATTAATTGGGGTCGGCACAATATGTCTTTTCCTTCCACACTCCTCTATTCTGACATACATGTTCTGTCACACCACAAATCACCATATCATCCTTCACACAACTCCATCCATCTCTTTTTTTGGTCTACCTTTACATTTGTACCCATCCATCTTCTAGTTTAACATTCTATTTGCCACGTGAATTTCATCCCTTCTCATTATATGCCCACCCATACCACCTTAATCTTCTTCATCTCAATTTTTCAATCACGGGTGCAAATTTCAAAGATCCCCTTATGTACTAATTTCTCATCTTATCCATTTTTGTAATACCGCACATCTAACTCAACATTCTCATCTCAGCTGACTGGCGACGTTTGTGGTATATCATTTTAGTGGCCCATCATAATTATTTATATATTATCTCTCATATTTTGTGAATTAACTTTGAATGTCGTTTCTTTGTTAGTTCACGTAGGCTTAAAATGCATAAGTTCCATATTCAGTGTAAATTTAGATGTATAATAGTGTGAATAAGCTGACCCGGCCACTTACTCAGCTTTACTTCAACTTTAAATCAACATGTCTTTCTGTACAACAGTCTATGACTAGTCAGTTATTAAAACTATTAAATAATTCCAAACAGGTTTATCGCAAAGCATATCCAGTATAGCTTGACCTAGTTTTGCGTTCATTGTCTTTCTCACAAAAGGCCAGCTTCATGTGGATATTTAACATAAAAAACCTGTATCGAGACATTTATTATTATTAAGATTGTTAAATTCTGTGCTGTTTTTCTGCGTATGTTTAATTATAAATATATGTGAAATAAAACTAAGCACTCACATTCCAAAGTGTGAACTGTTCGACAAAGAAATAAAGATATTTTCAAACGGCACAAACATAAAACTCTCACTGAGGGTTGCATATTTGCGTCCTTGGGATTCAGCCGTTTCCGCCGCTGAACCGGCTTATCTAGATATGTTTGGTAAATGGGATACGGCCAACGTGCCTACGCAGGTCGTACCCCACACCAAAGATTGCCCCGCTGCCAGGGAATTAGTCTTTCCGTCAGGACGCCTACCATCGTCAGGTGCAATGCCGTTCGGCATCGGCCCCAAGCCGGCACCTTAGCGGTAGCAACGCCATCCGTAAGGGCGCGTTCCCATTATGTCGTAACGATTAATTCATCGTTGGACGCCTGTCGTCTCTAGCTGTTCCCATTATAACGACTGTTTGTCGTCAAAAATGTTTAACGATCTTTTATCGTTTTACGACTGTCGTGCTAGCCGTTCCCACTGTCATTACAATCTGTCGTCACTGCAAAAAATATCGTAGACGACAGTAAGTAAGTTATATATGTGAACACCTCCATTTAAACATAAGCCACGACACTTAAAACTACACGACTATCTGTCGTCACGACATAGTGGGAACGCGCCCTAAGACATAATTCAAGGCGGCGTGGCGTGACCATCTGCCGGCACTGTGGCGGCAAGGAAGACCGTCGTATCCTGGGTTGGTTACCTCTGTGCTACAGACGCATGTGTCTGCTGCACATATGCGAGAACCCAAGCGCAGATTTATAGCTACATTGTCACAACACATTACAATTGCAATTAAGTTGTTTGAGCCAATTTTTATTTTTATTATATAAATTACTAGCGGCCCCGGCAGACGTTGTCCTGCTCTGCAAAAATAAAAAATTAGGACCCGATCCCAGCGCCACCTACCGGTTCCAACGGGACATAAAGTATCCTATGTCCGTCTTCTGGCTCTAAGATACCTCCCGACCAATTTTCAGCCAAATCGGTAAAGCCGTCCTTGAGTTATAAATAGTGTAACTAACACGACTTTTTTATATATATATAGACTAGTATTTACTAAATTCAACCATAATAATTAATTTAAAAAGTTATTAAGGTTCTGTTGTCAAAGACTATATATATATATTTCTATAATCACATATCACCAAGGTGACACTGTTAATTTGACTTTAACAACAAACAAGAGTATACTCGTATATGCGTGTGTGTGTCAAATGCATGGTAGTGTTTGTAGTGTTTTTTTTTAAATATTAGCATACGTCGTTTCTTCTCTATATAAACTACTACGATTTTAAAACATTTTTCATTGCTGCTCCGCTCCTATTGGTCCTAGCATGATGATATATAGCTTTCCTCGATAAATGGGCTATCCAACGCTGAAAGAATTTTTCAAATCAGACCAGGAGTTGCTGAGATTAGCGCGTTTAAACAATAAAACAAACTGTTCAGCTTTATATATTAAGTATAAGATTTTTTAGTGAAAACTTGATTGATATATGTATTAATTTTATTGCAAGCCAGTGTACGTTGACTTATCAGCAGCCATTAAAGTAATCAGCAGTGACACACAGACAAAAAGTCGCTAGAGTGATAAACTTTAGGTTAAGTATAAAGAAGGTGAAGAAATATTTATAATTAAATGAACCGATTGTCATGAAGATATAACTTAAAGATATACATATTTTATTTTATTTGTAGCAGCAAGTGGGAGGGGTTAAATTATACTTCAGATGGCAGAGAGTAGTAGTATTCTTTGTCGAGTGCTGATGTGAACTAAAGTGAACTGATTTATTTTGGAGACAGTAACCTTAAGTACAAATATTAACAAGTCGTACAGCTAGTACAATATTTAGTACAGTGTGTAAGCGGGATGGATGATGTGAGAGCGAGATCGGGCAACTATTAATATGTGCACTCCCGCGTTGCGATAGTCAGTAGTTCGTTGGCCGCTACGATGACTAGATGTATGCAGCTCCCATGGTACCCCCAGTTTCAAATGAAAAGTTTGACTACTACACCACTGAGTAAAGACGGCCTTGCTCTGACTGCTAGACGGGTAAGACTGTGTGATAAAGTCGAAACAATTTCTCGAAGTTAAGCTCTACAGGAGTATTGTAGTTGCGGTCAAAACGCCGCAGCAAGTCTTTCTCTGCTTCAGTGAGGGTGAAATCGAAGACCTGGAGATTCTGCTCTATCCTAGACTTGGTGAGCGATTTTGGGATTGGTATCACACCCAGCTCCAACTGGAAAGATATATTCGATATATTAATAATAGAAAGGAAGTAAAGAAAGACAATTTTTATTTATAAATATGCGGTACTTGACAATAATTTATAATAAACGCAGGGGGGCTTTGTGGCAAAGCCTTAGGTGAGCAACGATACCTCGTACCCGACTCCGGGGGCCAAGTCAAGGCCCCCACCTCCGCCGACACGGAGTGGAGATCGCATGACCTAAGACTCAAGCTCCAGGGGTAGAAGTGATAAATGGCATCACGTCAGAAGTAGCTTCGGTGAACCTGCAGCCCACTTCTCTAGACCCCTTAGCCACTCACACCAATGTTGCTCCTGTTTTCTATGGCACTTTTTGTAGCCCATGCAGGGAGTGGCTAGTCTGCCCATTTTTCCATATTCCCCGAACATTGCGAAGGGCAGACGCCATAGTCCTCATATTGCTAAACCCCTAGTACCACTAACAGTTCACCCCAATAGCCCGGTACTTTTAGTCCTCATTTCCCGCAATAGTCCTACACTGGCCGGGGCTTGTCCTTGGGTGCATTATTATATGGTATAGACAGGGATAATCGCCGGTCAATGTCACGCCACATTTAGATTAAATTTGTCAAGGGGCCTCTATGTGTTGGCCTTTCTATGACCCACCGCAGGCATTTTTATGGCCCGTAGTCTTGAAAGACATACAAACTAAATAACAATGAAATTTTGCGCATTTTGCGAAATGAGTTTGGCACTCAGTTTATGCTGTGCCGAAACATAGTCCGACACAGCACTGATTTTCAGTGCCTACTTCCTAAATCACAAAAGTCATGCGGCCCACGGTAAAAACAAGTTAAATTAAATTAAATTATAGTCAACGTATACGTCAATGGAATAATAACAAAAAAAATTAATAATAACAGAGCAAACAGTGATATTATAATTAAAAAAAAAACAAAAACTCTTATTATATACACATGTTACAAATGAAACACGTGGTCAAGATGTATGGATTTTGTGCCTTTTCCTGTCATTGTGGCGACACTGAAAACAATACACGTGGTGCCAGCAACACATGTTTTATCTATAGTACCAGTTGTAGGGATGCAACATTTAATATATTGTGGCGACCGAGGATAGAACTTTCCGGCAGCGTAAACCAGTCTCAAGACTTTTGGGAAAAGGTAGAAAATTCTGGAAGGAAAGACAAAAACAGATATATTTAAGAATGGGATTGACAGACGACGACGACGAAAGACAGACATGGATAGATGTTAGAAAGGTATAGACAATGAACGAAAGACAGAGATAGGTAAATTTTAGAAAGGAATAAATGTATAAACGAAAGTTCCCGAACAGAAGGTTCGGGAAGGAAGAGACAGAGATAGATAGATGGGTTCGAGATTTCCCTACAGGATATTAAATATGTGACGAAGAGCTGTCACCAAGCGTGGTATTGTGGAGACCTCCCTTACCTCCTGAACGGGTCACGTAGTATGGCTACCTTTCCAAACAATCAAAATGTACTTTAATTAAGTGATTGTAAAACTTCAGATAATACTCACGAGGTATCTAAGTGCGACCTGCGGCACAGTCTTGTTGTATTTGTTAGCTATCTTCAGAAGACGTTGGTCATCAGCTCTTGGTGGAGGTGCGTCCGGTCTCGCTTTACTAGGGAACAGCGAGCCAAAGGGAGTGTAGGCCATCACCTTTATGTCCTGGCGCTGGCAATAAGCCAAAAGGGCCGGTTGTTGATAAGTTAAGTTTATCTGTGGATTAAAAAAAATATTTACAAATGGAGTTTTTAGCGGGAACTGAAAGAAGATGTTGTGCTGTGCAGTTTTATTTTCTAAAAAATGTGTAAAATTACTTTAAAATGAACTATAGTTGCAGGATATTGATAGTTTTTGAGTTGTAATAATGTTTTGTGAGAAATGTGAACTATACTCTTTCCTTGCGCCGAATGTACGGCATTTAAACCGAATTACGGCCGAATTCCGAAGTTCGGCTCAAGCTGTCGAAATTCGGTCAAACCGAATGTAAAACGAATTTCGGCCCATCCCTGATATACATACATTCTTATCGCCTCCTACGACAGGTCTCCTCAACGTAGCGAATGGTATCAATTTACGTTCCTGCATGGCAAAAAGACAAAAGAAAATCACCTCGACTTGTAAGACAGCTGGCTTGACTGGGCTGAGTGATATCAGCCTTTCCAACTGCTGCTGGTTGAAGTTGGACACTCCGATCGACCTGGCCAAGCCCTGGGCCTTGGCTTCTATCATCCCCTGCCACGTGTCCATGTAGTCCACATTCGAGATGGTACCATTGGGCTGGGAAGAATAGAATTATTAAGATATTGCATACGATTGAAGCCTTAATAGCCGGTTACTATATTTTACCAACCGCCTTATAATCAGTTTTGACATAAGCATAAGAATGAATAGTATGATATAGGAATCAACCAATAGGCAGTTCTTGACCTAATGTGCATATTAACATATTATTGCTCCATCTGGGATGATGTTATAGTTAATGACCGTTTTGCGCAGATGTATGGCCCGTTCCTAGAACTTACCAACCTTTTAATATTTTCTTAAGATTTCGCGACTTGTACACATAATAAAACTACGTTTTAGAATAGAATAAAATAGAATAGAATATACTTGATTGTACAAAGATGCTACATAAATTCAAGAACATTAAATAAAAGTACAATCGGCGGTCTTATCGCCCATGGCGATTTCTTCCAGACAAACTTTGGATGGAGTATAGGAAGGACAACAAAAGTCGGTAGTTGCTAAACTAGCACTCGTACAATAATTTAATTTATTAATTAAAATAATAATAATAATAAATAGTAATATATATGATAATATATATACTAAAATAAATACACATATTATATTATATACATACAAAAGTAAACAATAACACTATAGCTTGAGGTAGTAATCTTTAACTAATCTGTTAAAAGAAGGTAATGATCGTGTCTGCTTGATGTTTAAAGGTAATGCATTCCATAGTTGAATGGCCTGGATGGTAAAAGACTTGTTGTAAAAACTTGTTCTGTTTACAGGCGTTTTCAGTTTCAAATTCTCTGACAATCTTAAGAATCTTGAATCACTGTAATTAAGGAACTGAAAGCGTTCCTTGAGATAAGCTGGGGACTTAGGATTAAACAAAATGTTGTGAAGAAGAGATAGGATATGTGCATTCCGGCGAAGGCGGATGGGAAGCCACTTGAGTTTAATGCGAAATTCAGATATATGATCATATTTGCGTAGCCCAAATATGAAACGTATGCAAAAGTTTTGAAGCCGCTCAAGTTTATCAAGTTGATATTCTGCGAGATCAAGATAGCTGACATCAGCGTAGTCGAGGATGGGAAGGAGAAGAGACTGAGCAAGTGTGATCTTGGTGGTAAACGGTAAAAAGTTCCGTAAGCGCCGCAAACTAGCAGCCGATGCAAACACTTTCCAACTGACCTCTTGCACCTGTGGTCCCCACGATAAGAATTTATCTAAATAAATACCCAAGTTTTTTACAGTGTCGCTAAAAGGAATGGAGACCCCATCAAACACAACAGAGGGTAATGTGGGCCATTGGATTTTCGACATCATTCGGGAGCTTCCTACAATAATAGCTTGCGTCTTCTTTGGATTGACGGTTAATCCATAAGATCTACTCCAATCAGCTATAGATGACAAATTTGTATTTCTTGTGTCTATGGCACTAACAAGTCCCTCGATGGTGGTATGAGTGTAGATTTGTAGATCATCAGCATAAAGGTGGTAGGAGCTTTGAAGTTGTTTGGAAATAGTATTAATAAAAATAGCGAAAAGTAGAGGAGAAAGAACGCCACCCTGAGGTACACCAGCTAATGTATATGACCAAGACTAAAACAAGTCGTCGATACGGATTCTTTGCCGGCGACCATACAGGTAACTACGAAACCACTTAATTACCGTTGGAGATATGTTGAGAGAGCAAAGCACACCAAGCAGAATGTCATAATCTACAGTATTAAATGCATTACTGAAATCCAGCAGGGTGAGTATAGTCACTTTGCCATCGTCCATTGCTTGTCTTATATCCTCTGTGATTTTAACTAGTGCAGTGACAGTGCTATGGCCAGGGCGAAAACCGGACTGATGGGGATTAAGGAGACAATTTTTATTGAGGAATATACTTAGTTGTTTGTGGACAAGACGCTCTAGAACTTTGGATAAAAAAGGAAGTATGGAAATGGGACGATATGCAGAGAAGGAAGAGGGATTTGCTTTCTTTGGTATGGGAGTGATTAGAGCTTCTTTCCAGGAACGTTTTAACGGTTTTAAGCGCGGTAATTTATTTGATTTAGGTTTATCCGACGTTTCGGCCGCTTTTCAGTGGCCGTGGTCACGGAAGACAAAGATGACATTTGTCAAACGTGTATTGTCAAAGTTTTTATTCAGCCTACCGCCAACTTGTTCATTTTAATTATTTAGTTTTAAATTTTGTTTATGGATATTATTTACTCTATGGGAGCCTAATCTAATTTACCACCACTTCACAACATGTTGTGGCTTGAAGAGAAGAAGCGGCGCAAGAAACTCTTCAGCAAACATGCCTAGTTCAAATTTTTTTTTATATAATATTAAAATGAGTGGAAGGAAAAAATAAAAGAAATTATCAGTCAAGTTGGTTTGTTTCGTTGCACGCAGAAAGAGCTCACAGTGTCTTGAGGTCTGGCAGTTGGTTTTTGCTGGGTTTGGGTCTTAATAGTTTTGATGATTGGATCCCAAACAGGTGGTACCTGCCAACCATCTTCTCTATTGAAATTTGGGTGTTTTTTGATTTCAATAGCCTCACGCATCATTCTTGGTACGAAACGATTCTCTTTCGCGAGGATTTGTGGGTTATCGAATCTGATGTAATGGTTGGGTTCATCCAGCGTGTGTTCACTGATCGCAGACTTCGTAGACCTTGTGTGTTTCATGTCAGCAATGTGTTCTTTTACCCGTGTTTTTATGCTCCTCTTTGTTTGCCCAATGTATGATAATCCACATTCACAATCGAGCTTGTAAACACCTGCATCCTGGAGTGGGATATTGCATTTCACAGGTCTCAAAAATTGGGTTATCTTTTTATGCGGCTTGAAATATGTTTTGATTGAAGCTCGCCTGAGGATGTGACCAATTCTGTCTGTGACCCCCTTGATGTAGGGTAGGGTAACAGAAAAATAAAAACTGCTGAATAAAAACTTTTACAATACACGTTTGACAAATGTCATCTTTGTCTTCCGTGACCACGGCCACTGAAAAGCGGCCGAAACGTCGGATAAACCTAAATCAAATAAATTACCGCGCTTAAAACCGTTAAAACGTAGTTTTATTACCAACCTTTTATTTGCATTACTATCATTACTATAAATAAAGTATTTAGTCCATTGCTACACCTGCGTGGGACGGTCAATAACTATAACATTATCTTAGATGAAGTAGTAGCATAAGAGGCATTTGCCGTGCTTGACACCTCAAAATGGTACTTCATTAGTAGAAAGTAGGTAGAATCTCATAAAAGTATGTAAATATAATAAATAATTCTATTCTATTTTCTTTATTAGAATACTTACATACAAAGAAACAGGGAAATGTATGAGATACAAATCAACATAGTCCACATTCAGGAGACCGAGGGACTCCCTTAGGGCTGGTACCACGTCGTTTTTGGCGTGCTTGTCGTTCCAAAGCTGCCGAAGAAGTTCATTGTTAATATTTCGTCTGGTATTTGATAGAAGTCACACATGACCTGGCTTGCCTGTATTTAGGGCAACGTTGCCATTCAACGAAGAAATTATATCAGCAATTAGGTAACGTTCCCGACTGACGGCGATTTGGCACTCGTTGTTAGATCTGCCTTTCACTAAATTACATACATACATACATAACTTCACGCCAGGTCCCTTGCGGGGTAGGCACGAACAACAGAGCGCCGTTCATGCTTATTCTTACACACCTCACTTGCTTCTTTGACATTCATAGCTCTTGTCATGCACGCTTGTCTGCTCTTAAGGCTCCTGACATCACCTTCTGCTAATACATGATCAATTTGATCATGGAAGGTGTGTCGTGGCCTTCCGCGACTTCTGCATCCATCCACTTTGCATTGTATATCTATTTAGTCATTCTTTCATCATATATTCTTTCCACATGCCCGAACCACCGGAGCATTCCTTTCCTTACCTTCACCCCGACACTCTCTTTCAGACCAACTTTCTTTCTTACTTCAAATACCTAAATAAATATTTCACTCAAGTCACATTGTACAGTCGTGGTATGAAAAAATATTTAAAGGTTTGCCTTTTTGACACTATAGCAATGGATTGTAACAGTGTCGAAGTTTTGCTGCGTGCACTGCAATTTAAAATTTACCTTAATTGCTATTTACCTTGGTTGTTAGAAAAACATCTTCTCTCTTTACCACACCCTCTGCTATTTTCTTCTTTAGAGCTCTACCAATCTGAAAATACGATAAATAATATTATAGATTTAGTACAGGCCCAATAAATAGTTCACGAGTAAATTTTTGTTTTTGCATGAGTCCAGTAGACAGACAGACGGTCCACCTGATGGAAAGCGGTTACCATCGCCTATGGACATTTGCAACACCAGAGGTGCTACAAATGCGCTGCTGCTCTCTTAAGGGAGACTGGAACCTGCTCACTAATGCCAGAACACAACACAGGGTTGTTATGGCGGCATACTTTAGACCAGGGTTGGTAGCCACCTAGTCGGGTAAATACCCTGCCACCTGGATGTGGGTTGTTTGGTCGCCTCTTACAACAGGTCGCCCCAACACAGGATTCTTTCTTTCTCTCTTTCCATTCCTGCGAAGATAATAAAATGAAATAAAACAAAGAGACCTGATTTAAAATATATTGTAACGGTTTTAAGCGCGGTATTTGATTTGATTTTTATTTTAAGGTAAAGGCCACTTTCGATAGTCGTAATCATGGACAACAAAGATGTCAAATTTCAATAAGTAATCTTAAATTCAAATTCAACAGTTTATATTCAAAATAAGTTCCACTTGAGAACACTTTTTGAAGGTCATACACATAAGTTAAAATTTAATTCTACTTATTTACACCGCTTCGCAACGTGTTATTGCTGTGAAGGAGAAGAAGCGATAAGAAACTCCCAAGCAACACATTTAGCTTAAAATTGATTAACTCAAACTTTTTTCTTGATAAATTTTAAACAGAAATATGTTACACAATTACTTTTCGAACAATTAATGGAGTTGTAGCAAGCAGTGCATACTCAGTAAGACAAAGACACAATAAAAGGAAAGAAAAATATTGTTATTCTTAATCATATAAAACTCCATTCGAAAAAGCGCTTCAATTCCAAGGAACTCCCCTTACCACCTCCAAGAATATTGGGATCAGTGGTATCGACATCGCAAATGATGTGCAGTTCAGGGGCCATCTTGCAGGCACGGCAAAACTTGCGTCTAAGAAGCTCGGAGGACTAAACCGGTCCAAGCAGTGTTTTACTCCGTGGCAACGCCTTGTGCTTTATAAAGCTCCGGTGAGGCCGCATATGGAGTACTGCTCATATTTGTGGGCTGGGGCACCCGCCTACCAGCTAAATCCCGTGGACAGTATTCAACGCCGAGCCGTTCTCATTGTCGACGATCCCATACTGACAGACGGTTTGGATACGCTTGAGAGACTTCGCGTCTCTCTGCGTATTCTACCGACTGTACAATGGGGAGTGTTCCGAGGAATTGTTTAGAATGGTGCCTTCGTCTTCCTTTTACCACCGCACCGCACGCCATCGGTTGGAAGTTCATCCTGACTTGCTTGAGCCGCTTCGCTCCTGTACGCAACGGTTCTCTAGAACGTTTCTCTTGCGCACCGTGGGGATTTGGAATGAGCTCCCGGTCGTATTTTTCCCACAGCGCAACAATATGGGGTTTATCTAAAAAAGCGTGTCATAAAATTTCATCGAGGCCGGCAGCGCGTTGGTGACTCCTCTGGTGTTGCAAGCGTCCATAGGCGACGGTAACCGCTTTCCATCAGATGGGCCGTCTGCCTGTTTGCTGTACTCCAGCTATAAAAAATATTTAATATTTAATCTTTGTTTATGATTATTGTGTTTTCTATTTGAGCCTAATCTAGACACACTTAAAGCCGTTAAATTCTAGTTGAGAAAAATTAATTAGATACCTGATCTTCTATATAGTAAATATATGCCGTATCGATGTGCCGATATCCTGCATCCAAGGCCCATTCTGTAGCTTTCTGCACTTCATCGCCTTTTGGTACTACAGGAGCTCCCTATAAAAGAAAAACAATAACTTACTACTTCAGAAATAAAATTATACCGGAGGCGTCGAATGAAGAGATGAATTTTTAATAAGATGTGTGCATAAACTTACATAATATACTATATTGGGTCTGTGTGGCTAATAATAATGTTACGTGCACTCGGGCGTACGCTCGTAGGATTGCAAGAAAACACCAGTTTTTAACTAAACGCTTTTATAAACTTACACAGCCGCACGCGATTCCTCTCCGCAGGGCTGCCCCTATACGCACAACTGACGACGCACTGTCCCGACAATAAGATGTCTCACTCACAATACCGTCGCCGATATTGCGTAGACCACCCCCTGCTACTGCAGTGTTCACCTCCGAATTAACCGCGTGTAGTTCGCTTCTGGATCTTCTCTCAACGCTAACGTTGCTTTTCCTCCTTCACTGAACTATCCACTAAATTCACCACTAAACTCGTCACTGTCTTCTATTAAACTTCTTTTTCAACTCTTTCGTCACATCACACTTGTCGATTCGCTGTCTTGAACTGAACTCAACTCTAAACTATACGGTAAGCGCGCCTTACGCTGCTTATATACCCGGAAGAATCTTCTGGAACCCATAATTTCGACCTTCTATTCGTTATCTTTGATTTACTATCTGTCACTTTCTAAACAACTATCTATCTCTGTCTTTTCCTTCCCGAACTTTCGTTCATCTATCCTTTTCTAAAATGTATCCGTCCTTGTCTTTTCCTTCCAGAATCTTTTACCTTTTTCTAAAAGTCTTGAGACCGGCTTACGCTGCCATAAAGTTCTACCCTCGGTTGCCACAAAAATATTTACACTGGAAACTATTCTATTCTTATCTGTATTAATTTAATTTAATACAGTTCTTGTAACTACGTAACTCATAATAAAATGAAATGATTTATTTAGTCAGAAATATGGAGATGAAAGATATTATAACTAACATTATTATAACTCAAGGTACAATATTTATTTAAAAAAAAATTAAAAAAATATTTAATAATTTAATTAAATTAAATTTAAAAATAATTTAATGTCTGAAACATTCATATATAACTGTGTCACTTTTAGAGTTAAAATCTATTTATAATTTAAACAAAATGTTTTTTAAAAATGTTTTTAAAACAAGCTTTTGAGACCCTGGATATCATGTAGCAGCAGAGTGCTAGCCAAGATAAGTAAACGAGCCCAAAACACGATGGGTCTATCTTATTTAGTACAGGAGTTCCTATGGCTATTAAAACTGCATCATCAGATCAGCTCCATGGTATCATATTATTGCATTGTCACGCGATATACATATGCGTGCAAAATTTCAGCTCAATCGGAAACCGGGAAGTTGGTCAAATTTAATTTGCAAGATTCCACCCGAACTTACATACATAGCTACATACATTGTAAGTTAAATAAAAGCTTGAAAAATCATTTATGTCATAAAAATAATTTCCTATTAACCAGCTACACAATTTAGTTTTTAATGAGCGCAAAGGCAATTCTTTCTAAATTCTTGGGTTATTATTAAAGACTCTTAAAGCCATTATACTACAGTTGTTTTGTCCAAGGCGCCTTGGCAGGTTTGACACATCGGTTATTGTAATGTGCAGGTTTTATCACGACGTTTTCCTTCGCCGTTGTTAGCTCGTGGCAATCGTAACAATATGCATATGGACCAGAAAACTGCCTAAATGGTGCATGCGTTCCGGCCAGGATTCGCACCCGCGCCCTTTGAGTCTAGGACGCGTGCGCTAGCCATTACATTACCACGACTTCATAATCACAAAATAGATGTTAATTTAGAAGAAAAGCCTTAAGCATAGGGATACTTACATTTTTGGTTAACCCCAAATAAGTGCCAAGGCCTAATGCAGGGATTGAATAACCATCATTCAACTTCACCAATGGCGCTACTCCATCGCTATTGGCATCCTATGATGGAATAAAAACATTTTATTAAAAACAAATCTTGTAAGGGTGGTATGGGTGTGGCGTAGGGATCTATTCTCAGTCCCTTGTTATTTAGTATACATCAATGACTAGCCATATTTTGTTAATGATGTGTATGATTTAAAAAATGCTTAGATAGATAAAAAATAAATAAAAGAATTATAGCTTAATCTATTATTACTGGGGAAACTGCCACAATAATAGAAATATCATTTTTTTTACAAAAAAACAGCGTGTGCCTAATTATGAAAAATAAAGTAAGAATAGATACATAAGAAAATACCCATTTATTAAAATAAACAAACTTGTTAATGGAAATTTTGTTGTTGTTTTCCTTAAATCAGCTACTCAAAAAAACACTTTGCTGGCTTAATTATTAATTTATATGTATGACCTTCATAATCTTCAACAGTGGCACTTAAAAATTATAATTTTAATTTAAAAATATATTTATAATTATATATATTTTAGTCACGTTACAGGTGTTAATTTATTCCTGTATAGTTTAGCAAGGTCGCTCCACGAACGTAATAAAATATAATGATATCAAATATAAAAAAAACCATTGAGTTTCCTCTATCAATCTCATTCCTGTAATTTGCGCTTAAATGAAAATCTTCTGCTAACGATACCTAAACACACTTCGTCCTTCGGAGGAAACTCTTTTGCCGTACAGGCTGTTCGCCTGTGGAACTCGCTTCGATTGAAAACCAGACAAGCTACATCCATTTATTGTACATTAAAAAACACTTGATCACTGACCATTATTTGTCCATGCAATAAAATTTGTTGCAGTATATGGTATTCTATTATCGTTTCGCATGTAAGTATATATAATTTATATTATTATAATTTATTTAATTATGTATATTTATAAATAATAGTTTACTATTGTGTTATTTTTTATTACGATTGAATTAGTTTTAATTGAGTTAAACTACCGAATATTATTTAATTTTTTTTTGTAATGTGTCCTTGGACTCCGGGTTGCCTGGAAGAGATCGCTATAAGCGATACGGCCGCCCATTGTTCTAATGGAAATGTGTTTATATTAAATGTCTAGGTTTAAGTTATGATGAACAATAAAGTGTTTTCATTCATTCAATCATTCATATAATTAAAAAGTATCTTCCTAAAAAAGATACTACACTATTGAAGAACTTCATTTACTTAGCAGCTCGCTCCAACCTCTCTTATACTATATTTAGTACAATAGTTTTATCTTGCCAAGCATGTAAGGAACTTATGGAGATGATGGGCAGCCTTGGGATGAAGAGAGAAATAGGGCACAAAAGCTAGGGCCAGCCGCCTTTGCTGCACAATATTTAAAAAAATGTTACATATTGTATATTAATATATATTATACTAGCGGCTCCGGCAGATATTGTTCTGCTCTGAAAAAATAAAAATCTAGAACCCCAGCGCCACCTACCGGTTTCAATTGTGGATTTAAACCATCCGGGGACTCACACAAACACAAAAACAAAATCACCAAAATCGGTCTAGGCGATTAGGAGGATTCTAGAACCCTTTCTCAGCGCCACCTACCGGTTCTAATTGCGAATGTAATCCATCCGGGTACCCACTCAAACACACAAAAACAAAATCGGTCCAGGTGATTAGGAGGATTCTAGAACCCGATCTCAGCGCCACCTACCGGTTCCAACGGGATAAAAAGTATCCTATGACCGTCTCCTGGTTCTAAGCTACCTCCCCACCAATTTTCAGCCGAATCGGTAAAACCGTTCTTGAGTAATAAATAGTGTAACTAACACGACTTTCTTTTATATAAATCTACGAATAAATAGACTTATTATTTATTCGTAGATATAAATAGATTATACTTTGAGGTAGTAGTAATTCTTAGCAAGTGGAAGCTACTGATTGGGTTTGCCTCACTTCCGGTGGAAGCATGTTCCTTAATTGGACAGCTTGACTACTGGATGAGTGATTGTAAAACTTTGTTGTATTGAGCGGTGTTTCTAGTCACTAGTGGTCGAAATTCGACCACAATTAATTTAAATTATAAGTTTGAACATGATTAAGGTTCTGTTGTCGAAGACTATACTTCTTTAATCACAGATTTGGCCAAGGCTACACTGTTAATTTGACTTTAACAATAAACAAAAGAGAATATATGCGTGTGTGTCAAATACATGGTAGCGTATGTAATCCTTTTTATAATTGATTTTATGTATTTTTTATGCATAATTTTAATAAAATAGCATTCGTCACTCCTTCTTTAGATAAACTATAAGTGTGCCAAATTTCATGTTCCTCCGTCGTAGATTACACACGTCCACAAAGAAAAAGGTAGGTATGTGTGCTGGGTAAAGAAAGAAAGAAAGAAAGAGGGTGGGGTGGGTGTTAGAGTATTGTTACAAGTAGGGCCACCTGCATACCTATAGACAAAGCACATTTATTACCTGCCGCGGCGTTTGAGCTAATAACATTGAAACTGTTATATGACTATATTGTTTACTTTGTGTTTAAAATTTGTAATAAGACAACAGCCTATTGTGTATTGTACTCGTTTATGGCCGTTCGCAGGCATATTTACGCAGGTGTGCGGATTACGTTTTCGGGGAAATTGTGTCGACGCTTGCCAGGTAGACATATGGTATAACCTTATAGCCTTCCTCGATAAATCGGCTATCTAACACTGAAAAAATTGTTCAAATCAGACCAGTAGTTCCTGAGACTAGCACGTTTAAGCAAACAAGCAAACAACTCTTCAGCTTTATATATTAGTATAAGATTTTGTAAAATGGATAATGTTTATTGCAAATTTGAAATTTTCATAATGGTAATTGTGACTACGTATTTAGACACAAGTATTTTTGTTAATGAATTAATATAAATAAATAAATTAAATTAAAATCAATCATGACTTACAGTGATTGCAATTAAAGTAAAAACTGCTATTGTCCTTATCATATTTTCAATGATTGGAACTACTAACCAGTACTAAACACTTGCTAAGACTGAGTTTAATCGGGTTTATTAACATTTCAAAAAGTTACACGAAGACGATCAAAGATTATTTCTCCAGATGGGTACATTCTTTTATTAGTGCAGGACACAGGGCTTGACAACCGGTAAAATAAGACAAATGCCTGCCCGTCGAACCGCTTTAATAGGGACAAGTGTATTGTATTGTTACACCTGCCTGCCATAAAACACACACTTAATTACCTTTCCGCATTTGGACTTCTTTTGTTTACTTTGTGTTTAAATTTGCAATAAGACAATACCTATTGTTATTGTACTTGTTTATGGCCGCAGGTGTGCATTACGGTTTTTCGGTTACTTCAGTTCACGCGGTCGATTGTTGTATGGTACAGTTTAGTATAAAACGATGCCTGAATAGGGGGGGGGGGGGGGGTCAGTCAGTTAAGCGAGGATGACGATACGAGCAAGACGTGTACATTCGATAAGCTATATAGTGACCGACTTTGCGCGTGTTATTGAATCGTGCAGTTTGTACTGGTTATGTCCAGTTATACTTGTACCTGTATTATACGTGTTTGTATGATTCTAATAAATGCTATTGTAATTCCAACGGCATTTTAATTCAAATCCCGCACTCGTAACAATAGGATGAAGTGTGTGCAGCTGTCATAAGTTTTCGATACGTATCAGAGCGCAAATTGTGGGCAGTGGAAAGGCGAAGGAACTTAAAACGTTCCTTAAGGTACTGTGAACTATTAGGAGTAAAGAATATATTATAAAGGAGAGTGAGAATGTGAGTATTCCGGCGAAAATTAATAGGAGCCTACACATTGAGAATAATCAGGTATTATTATAAAGTACAGGAGGCAGGTGCCCAATTCTACTATTACAATCTCGCCAATATCGCCGGTCACTATTGTCTAAATTGTAGGCTTGCCTAATTTCAAGAAAATGTTTAAATAAATTGAAGCTTTTCAATAGTCATGGAGGCCAACGTCACTTCTGATTATTAATAATTAAAAATAATTCTACAATTTTATACCGGTTAATTTAAAACTGAACTTATGTCACGACTATGTATATATTTATGCTCTTCTATTTATTTATTTTTGAGGCGGGGGAAATGCATTTCGCACGACGAGAGGTGACATCCACGAATGGAGCACCAGAGTCAAATCGCCGGCTTGTGTGGAGACTCGACTACTCAATACTCCACTAAAACCACCCGCCTCCCATGTGCCCCGCGCTTATGGCAGGGAGAGCGTGAGACTTAGAACGTAGTTACGCCCGCGCTGATCCCAGCGCACTAGTGCTTGAGAATGCCCCGGGAAAGGCAAACTCACTTCGTCAACAGGGATGAAGACTCCTCTGCTCCCTAGATGCTAGAGGGCCCCTGCATCATATTTATGCTCTTCTATACTTTAATCTATGACAACTAAAATTAAAAATATCAAACAATTCCAAATAGGCTACACTTAAAACACCGTCCAACATAACTTGGTTTATCATATATTACCGTTCTCATACAAGTTCAACTTTATATGGATCGTTAGCATAAAAGGCTATTAATTAATTAATTATACTTTTTTCTGTAGTTTTTAATTATTATCTTATACTAATAAATAAAGTTAAAAAGTTTGTTTGTTTGAATGCGCTAATCTCAGGAACTACTACTGATTTGATTTGAAAAATTCTTTCAGTATTACATACCCCATTTATCGAGGAAAGCTATATAGGCTATATGTGGGCGTGATGCGATGGCTGAGAGAAGGCAAAGGGTTGTGGAAAAAGAAGCAAGGGAAGAGTGACGTACCTCGCCGCCACACTGCACTCGTCCCCCGGGGTTCACACACTCAGCAGGGTATGGTTTATGAGCATTAAATGCGGTGACAGCACTGACACTCGCTGAACGTGTCTTGTTTTGTGCACTCTTCATTTTACAATGTTTTTTTTTATTATTATATTTATGGCTTGGCAACTAGGCCTTTAAGCCAGATCTTAGTTTATAATATACATTTAGTTTCTTCATTTTCTTAAGCCTATGTGTAGCACAGCTGAACTGTAGGTAATCAGCTAGTGCCATTCAACGGAGTTCTTGTGACAACTCAAAGGGCCACATTTGACTATACAGTTCACTTTTCTCACAAAACACATAATCGCTACTCAAAAACTATCAATATCCTACAACTATTGTTCATTTTAGAGTAATTTTACACATTTTTAGAATATAAAACTGCACAGCACAACATCACCTTTCAGTTCCCGCCAAAAACTCCACAATGTATTCTATTCTTGATGGCGAGGATAGGGATGTAGAATTTATAAGGTGTTTGTAGGTATTCGAGCGATGAGCTGGCGAGCCCAATCGTGGGGTAAACGATACAAACTACCCTCTAATATTATTGAATCGGTAACCATACTCGATATAGTAGTACAATATTCTTTATGTATATATTTATGTAAAAAAACAGCCTGAGATATTATAAAAAATTATGCATAAAAATACATTAAAAGAATAAAAAAAAGTGTGTGTACTTATGTACACGCGTTACAAGTTTTACTTCTTCAAATTGGTTAAATAAATAAAGCTTTTATTATTTATTTAACCAACCGTATTGAAAAATACAATCAAAAACTGAGGTTGACTCTAAATAACTCTAAATCACACCCAAGTATTAGAAAAAGCGATATAATTACTTACTTTTTTTATAAATTCGAATTAAAATAAATCCTTTGCTGATCACTTTAATATATATATATATGTGTGTGTGTGTGTGTGTGTGTGTATGTAGGATACTAAATAAATGATTTATAAATCATCAAAGTCCTATATATTAATTAAAACACAATAAAGTAAATAAATATTACAATGCTCGTCTCACAAATTCACAATCCATCTATCAACAACTCGTTGCTACGCAACCACCATACTACACTAGGCCATCCTGAAAAAATGTTGACTATAGCTAACTTCATGGTGTAGGTTTTTTTCGTGACGGTGTGCGCGCGCATCGTAAAAATTTACTCTCATCATTTTTCCCTAACGCGCCTAAAGAAGTATAACTTCAAAAACATTACACACACGCATATATACTCTTTTGTTTATTGTTCAAGTTAACATTGTAGCCTTGGCGAAATCTGTGATTATAGAAGTATAGTCTTTGACATTAATTATTATGGTCGAATTTCGACCACGGGCGACCAGTGGTACTTATTAATAAATACCCTTATCAGTACTAATTCATTGAATCGTGAATATCAAGCATTTAGGTCAGTCGTCTTTATACTACTCAAACGCATACACAATGCGATTTGTGTTATTCTACACGGTTCTAGGCGTGTTTCTTTGTAAATGTGTAAGTTTGTTATTTTGAGAGCAGTTCAAATAAAACCTTTTTAATTTAATGTCTCGATCTTTACTCTAATAACTGTTATTTACATTTATTTGTTTATTGTTCGCGGTAATAGTTTAATTTATGCATTGCATTGAAAATCAACGTTATGTGAAATAAAAATCCGGCACAGATATAAGCTGAGCAAACCTCATTTGCTGAAAATGCGGCGAACATGTTTTCAAAACTTGTTTCTTTTAATAGGCTTTTATTAGCTTCATACGTATGTTAGTATGTATGTATGTATGTTAGTATGTAACGGAATCTTTCAAGTTAAATTTGATCGACTTCCCGGTTTCGGATTGAGCTGAAATTTTGCACGTATGTGTATATCGCGTGACAATGCAATAACATGGTACCATGGAGCTGATCAGATGATGGAGTCGGAAGGTGGCCATAGGAACTTCTGTACTAAACAAGATAGACCCGTCGTGTTTGGGCTCGTTTCACTTGTCTTGGCTAGCACTCTGCTGCTACATGATATGCAGGATCTCAAAAGCTTGTATGTAAGCTTATTTTTACATAACGTTCCATTTTTTATGTTGAATTTTTTTCCAGTACTTATTGCTGTGACTAAATTAGGTAATTTTTTCTACGGGTCTCTAGGTAATATGTGTAGACTCGGGGGTGGGCACTGAAAATCAGTGCTTTGCCGGCATATGTTCCGACAAAGCAATATACTGAGTCGCAACCTCATTTGCCGAATTGCGGCATATACCTGTAAAAATTATTTTGTTTCGTCTCTTTTCTACTTTGTCTGTGTCGCATTTGGCAAATAAACGTTTTGTATCTCTCTTTCTATAAAATACTATGAGCAATTAAATGAATGAATGTTCTATATTGCATATATAAGTTACACATACATATTCAACGGGATGTCTTGTCGCCGGTGATATCTTCCAGACCACATTTTTAGCTAGCCTTTTTTAATTCGTGCAGTAACGGAGAAAGAATACAATTTCCTGCGACCTGGAGGCCTGTCGTAAGGTATTTGCCCAACTGGTCGGCTACCATCCTAGGTCTACAGTATGCTGCCATAACAACCTTGTGTTGTGTTCCGGCATTGGTGACCAGGTTCCAGCAGCGGCGTATTTGTAGCAGCTTTGGTGTTGCAAATTTCCATATTCAAATTCAAAAGTTTTTATTCAAAATAAGTTCCACTGGAGAACACTTTTTGAAGGTCATACATATAGGTTAAATTGTACTGC
Source organism: Dendrolimus pini (assembly GCA_949752895.1). Taxonomy (NCBI): domain Eukaryota; kingdom Metazoa; phylum Arthropoda; class Insecta; order Lepidoptera; family Lasiocampidae; genus Dendrolimus; species Dendrolimus pini. The sequence continues at coordinate 693,889 of OX457152.1, forward strand.
CTAGTCTATGTACACCGCTTCGCAACGTGTTATTGCTGTTGAGGAGAAGAAGCGGCGAGAAACTCCCCAGCAACACGTCTAGCTAAAAATTGTTTTTCTTTATATTTGTTGTTCTATTTATATTTAAGTTCTTTTTATTAAGTTTTATACAGAATTATGTTACAGAATGACTTTTGAAGAATTAATGGAGTTGTAGCAAACAGTGCATATTCAATAAGACAGAGCGCAATAAAAGGATAGAAAATATTATTATAGTTATATAATATATAAAGACATAACGTACATTTTTTTTATTTTTTTTGCAACATATCTCCATATATTCCTTACAAGTACGGCAAGATAAAAACGTTATCTATACTCGTATAAAACACAGTATAAGAGGTTGGAGCGAGCTGCTATGTAAATGAAGTTTTGTCATTTAAATATTCTTCATAGGCGATGGTAACCGCTTTCCAGGAACTAGGCGACTGGTTCCGTAGGTGGCGGATTGAGGTGAATTCCGAGAAGACTGCAGCCATCATGTTCTCCCGCAGATGCCTCTCACCCAATACCCGCCCCTCCAACCAACTTATGCCCATCAAGCTATTCGACCAAGTTATCCCTTGGGCTAACGAAGTCAAATATCTAGAGGTAACCCTAGACAGAGGCTTGTACTTCTACAAGCATACCAGAGCGGTCGGGAACAGAGCATACTTGATCCTCGCCCGACTCTACCCGATGATAGGCAAGATGAGTAAGATGAGCCTTAGAAATAAGGTGACTCTTTACAAAACTTGCATCCGCCCCATCTTGACCTATGCGAGTGTGGTCTTCGGCCACGCCAGCGACGTTAACATCTGGAGACTGCAAAGAATCCAGAATCACTTTCTACGTGCTGCAGTCTACGGCCCGCGCTATATGCGGCTCGCCGACTTGCATCGCGACCTGGAGCTTCCCTCCATCAAAGACTATATAATCTCACTATCGCGCAGATTCTTTGACCTCGCCCCCCATCACCCGAACCCTCTGGTGACGGAAACGGTCAACTACAAACCCACTCCAAACGCTCCCACGAGTAAACGCAGGCCTCGCAATGTACTCATTGACGAGCCTGACAAAATCGCACGTCTAATCGCGATCATGAACCCCCCGAGGCTCAGAACATCAGCCTGGCATAACAGACGTAGACACAACAGACCCCGGAGAGCCCCCGGCTCGAATCCTCTTACACAATCGTAAGACCCACCAATCCATACTCATTACAGACACAAGTAGCCATACAAGATTAGCCTAGGCGTGTTGCTGGAGAGTTTCTTCCGCCGCTTCTTCTCCTCCAGCTATAACACGTTTCGAAGCGGTAGTAATGATAGACTAGGATCGGCTCCGCCGGCGGAGTCGATGAAGAGTCCCCAAATAATCATTTGAGCCTGTTGGCTTAGCTCATTCAGCCTTTACGGCTTGTTCCCAATATAGAGTCAATCCCCCGCAGCGGTCGAGCCGAGGTCCTCACAACCTCACAGGAGGTGCCTCCTCGAGCGTGCTGCTTCCGGGCTGAACGCCTCCGCTCCCACGGAGGCGGGAAGCCCCCAAAGCCCGGTATCACTGAAACAGCCATCTGCGGCTATTCAGCTGAGTCAGCTCCTAAAAAAAAAAGGTAACCGCTCATCAAGTGGACCGTCTGCTTGTCTGCTGAACTCCTGCAATTAAAAAGAATTACAATGATTATAACCAATTCAAACGAAATATACTATGTAATCTAATTTTTAACCGACTTCGAAAAAAGGAGGTTCTCAATTCGTCGGAATCTTTTTTATTTGTTGCTTTTTTTTATGTATGTTCGCCGATAACTCCGTGATTTATGATCCGATTTACGTGATTCTTTTTTTGTTCGCGCGGAATAGCTTCCAATTGGTCCCCTAAAAATTTTACATAGTTTGGCCCAGTAGTTTTCATTATATGAACATTTTTCATGGAAATAATTTTCACTCCGTTCCATATGTACACCGATTACTCTGAGATTTATAATTCGATTTACGTGATTCTTTTTTTTTTCGACGCGGAATAGCTGCCATGTGGTCCCCTAAAAATTTGACATAGTTTGGCCCAGTAGTTTTCATTTTACGAACATTTTTTTGTTCCCGGTTCTTGGGACCTATATTTTTTAAGAAGCGCGGCACCATTCGTAGGTCCACCCATACATAGCTAGACACTAAAAAGTAACAAATAAAATTTAAAAACTTCGTTTAAAAAAACCGACTTCAAAAACGAAAAAACTAAAATGTATAAAATAACTTATTTCTTAAGCTATTATTATTAATATATATTATCTAAAACATTTTGAAGTCGGTGCAAAATAAAACATAAAAATTACTATATTTTGAATTTTTGAATTACTAAGCACCGACTTTAAGATGTTTTAGATAATATATATTATTAATAATAATAGCTTAAGAAATAAGTTATTTTATACATTTTAGTTTTTTCGTTTTTGAAGTCGGTTTCTTTAATTAAAATATCATGATGAAATAATTTTAAGCTCTGTTTAAACAATTGTTAATACCTACGATATTAGTTGTTTAAGTTATGACGTCACTACTTGCAAGTTTCGTACAAAATCTGTTTTGGCGTTTGTAAAAAGGTAAAAAGTGTGTTAATACGATAATTACTTTAATTAATTACTGAGGTTAATACGATAATTTATAAAACACCGTGAAAATATATGTGCTCACTTAAAATTTGGTATTAATTTTGAAATTACACAAGTGACACAAGAAGAACGTTACATCCTTATAAAAACTGTAATTTCTGAATACCAACTTCAAACGGCTTGTAATCCTACGTTATATAAATTAGTTCTTCTCACGTAATTAACGCCTACGATTTCCCAATGCGAAATATAGAAGCCCAAACAATTACAGACCGACACTTAAAAATTATTTGTTGTTTATAAATACATCTATCACTGCTCTGACCTCTGGCTTAATTAACATAATTTTAGGTTCTCTTACATAATTTTTCGTAATGAAGGTTAAATTGATAAACTCTATGTTCATCTTAAATTCTAGAGAAATCTTTACAAAAATTTCTATATCAAAATTTATTATCATTTGGACACAATCTTTCCAGATTAGTAATCATTCGATCAGTGCAGAAACGGAGAAATGATACAATGTCCTGCGTTGGGGCAGCTTGTCGTAAGAGGCGACAAAACAACCCACAGCCAGGTGGTAGGGTACTTGCCGGTCTGGATGCCTACCACCCCTGGTATAGAGTATACCGCCAGAACATCTGGAGTTGTGTTCCAACATTAGTAGCCAGGTTCCAATCTGCCATTTGAGAGTGGCAGCATATTAATAGCACCTTTGATGTTGCAAATGTCCATAGGCGATGGTAACCATGTCATGTCCCTACTCTATCTGGGACAATATTAGTGTTCGTGACTGTGCCCAAATGTATCTCATTTATAACGTTAAAAATAACGTTTATAGCGTTAATGATTAGCTACATTACTGTGTATACCTACATGAGTTATTTTTTAATGTTTAACGTCATTAACAATTAATAACAAAATTTCATCACAAATAACGCATTAAATATAATAAAGTTACTGTCATTTTTTTTTAAAAGTCGCCTTCTATGTTATTAGACCAAACGGGAAATAACCTAATCTAACAATTTCAGCACGCAATTCCAGTAGTACCAACATTGAAGCTTTACGATGGAAGAGATATACCAGAGATTGCATTAGGAACGTGGCTTGGAAATAGTACACAGGTAGGAAAATACAATAATGTCCAATTCAAACTCTATTTAATGACGAATTAAACGACATAAATTGAGATTTGAACGTCTATTTTCTCTGATTCTAGTAATTAATTTTACTGCCATCTAGTATCAATGAGTAATTAATTTTACTGCCATCTAGTATCAGTGAGAAATGTGTAAAACTACTATTCGATACTAGATGTCAGTATTTATTTGAAGCCACTTTCCCGACAACCACGCTGGTCGGTGTGTAAACTCTACGTTTCCCTGAAATAAGATTTGATATAAGCTTGTTTATTGATTATGATTTCGGGTTCTTACGCATTTCTATTTTATATAGAACTGAATTGTAAATAAGATCTGTCACCTATTATTGAAGTTTTGTAATACAATTAAAATAGATTTTCTGCTTAACAATAGAGGGCACTTTATGTGTATGATTATGAGATTTTTTTGTAAAATTATTAATTATGTAATTGTTTACCGTGGTTTTATTACTCAGTCAATAAGTTATTTGTTAATGTTTATATAAGACTATAGTTTTTCATTTTTATGAATTTTTGATAATTTATTAAATATTATTTTGATTTGATTTGATTTGAATATATTTATTTAATTTTTCTATCAGATGATAGATGGCAGTGTCAGTGATTTCACATAATGTTTTACCAAGTTTTAGTTGTAGTTTAATTTTAAGTCCTCTTTGAATACATCAAGGAATTGCATGATTGTATAAGCACTCCGCGTGAAAATGTTTTCTTTGGAATAAACTTATTTGAAATACGTATTATGTAGGTTATTAACAGAATTATTTTACAAGATTACTTATTATATTATTATATAGTGATGTAACCACTACATACTACATGAGGGCTGTAACTGCCGCAATGTCAGTAAATACCCCAAGTGTAAGTATGCAACTATGCGACTTTGTGTTCAAGTCGTTCGCTTATTACCTTTATATTTCTCCACAGGGTCGTATCCAGCCTGGTTTAAACGAAGTAGAGCAAGCAGTATCCTGGGCTCTGGATGCCGGTTACCGTCACATCGATACTGCCGCTGCTTACAAAATAGAAGACCAAGTTGGCCGTGCTGTTAATAAGAAAATAGCAGAAGGATTAAAAAGAGAAGACATTTTTATTACCTCAAAGGTAATTTTTTTAATTGCTGTCGACAGCAAACAGGCTAATGGCTCATATGATGGAAAGTGGTTTAATTTATACCTTTTCCAAGCATTTATTTTACTTTTGACAGCTCGATGACAGATCAATTAGTAATGCCTAATGCGTTACCGAATCGATTTGTTTTAAAAATCGAGTTCATTTATAAATAAGTTTTTTTTATTGCATATTTTATTGCATGAGCTTAGCAGACATGCAGACGGCCCAGCTTATATAATGTGGGTCTCATCGCCTATATACATTTGTAGCACGAAAGGTGTTACAAATGCGCTGCTGCTCTCAGAAGGAAGACTGAAACCTGGCCACCAATGCCTGAACACAATTGAAGGCTGTTATGGCGGCATACTCTAGACCAGTGGTGGTAGCTGTCCAGATGGGAAAATACCCTACTTGGCTGTGGGTTAGTTTATATGATACCTAGTAGAACATTGTTTATTATCAAATCGATTACTTTGATTAATTTACATATATTGTCCGTGTTGTAATAGTCTGTACGTTACATGACTCACAGAACATCACTATTACGTCACACACAGCAATAAAGTACGACAATTATGTCATTTGTTTCATGTGGGCTTTACTATCGAAAAATATACAACTTGATAGATGTGCAAACGTCAAAAGTAAAATAAGCGCTTGGAAACAGTATAGTGAGTGAATTTTATTGCGAAGCTGGCCTATAGGCAGACAGCTATACTCATAGAGTGGCTACCGTCAGCTATAAAGGTTTGCAACATCAGGGGGAATGACAATTTAACAAGTTGCCAGAGTTTGGGACGGGATAAATATTTTTTTTACTTACTACTACTTTTTATTTTATTTACTATGGTCTGGGTGTCTGGGGTCGGGTCCAGAGTGGTCCGTTGTATATTACCCATATCACAAGCGTAACTTGCTTAGCTAGGTATATTACAGTGTGTGATTGTCTGTCTATTATTATTATTATTATATATTTTTACAATTTGGACTACCTGCATATCTGTAAACAAAGCATATTACCCGTCGGTGTTTAAGCTAATAACATTGAAACTCTTTTATGACCTTCTTTTGTTTACTTTGTGTTTAAAATTTGTGATTGGAAAAACAGCCCATTGGGTATTGAAATCTTGTAGTCATTAGCCAGGTGTGATTCTTAGAAATTCAGCACACGCGGTCGAGCAGACATATTGTACTTGTACAGTATAAAGCAATGCCCCAATGGAGGGGTGAGGCAGTCAAACGGTAACCACAAGCGAGGCAAGACGTGTGTACATTCGGTAATCTATATAGTGACGGACTTTGCGCGTGTTATTGAATCGTGCATTACGTTTGTACTGGTTGTGTTCAGTTATATTTGTACCTGTGTTGTACGTGTTTGTATAGTTCTAATCAACTCTATAGTAATTCCGACGGCATTTTAATTCGAGTCCTGCGACTCGTAACAATATTATACATTGTACATGTACATACAAAATTTACGTTTCTAGTTGCATAGTTTCTATTTACATTTCCAGTTGTGGAACGATGCCCACGCTCGTAACGCCGTAGTTCCAGCAATAAGACGGACACTGGCACAACTGAACTTGGATTATGTCGACCTGTACTTGATACACTGGCCTTTGGGCCAATTAGTAAGTATTTTTTATTTTTTTTATTGCTGGAGTTCAGCAGACAGGCAGGCGGCCTTCTTGATGGAAAGCGGTTACCATCGCCTATGGACATTTGCAACACCAAAGGTGCTACAAATGCGCTGCTGCTCTCTTAAGGGAGACTGGAACCTGGTCACCAATGCCGGAACACAACTCAAGATTGTTATGGCGACATACTTTAGACCAGGGGTGGTAGCCATCCAGTTGGGCAAATGTCCTTCCACCTGGCGAAGATTCGTAAAATATTTTTTTACTGACGGACTTATTGTCACTGCCCTTGTCTTTTCCTTCCAGAATCTTCTACCTTTTTCTAAGCCTTGAGACCAGATTACGCTGCCAGAAAGTTCTACCCTCGGTTGCCACAATATATATACTATATAAATAACCTATAAATGATCAAAATTATTTTCAGCTGAATTTAACTTATGACTACACGGATTATTTGGAGACCTGGCAGGGTATGATCGAGGCCAAGACCCTCGGCCTGGCCAAGTCCATCGGCGTCTCCAACTTCAACGAGGAGCAGATTACCAGGATCCTTGATCACGGCCTGGAAAAGCCTGCTGTTTTACAAGTAGAGGTAAGATTGTAATCATTGTAGCAATTTTACTACCCAGCCTTGACTATGCTATCTTAATGTCATCCTAGAGCAACTTATCAAACTTGAGCATCTTCAAAATGTTTGTATTCGATTCAAATTTAGATTTATAAAATGTGACCACATTTCTGTATATCACAAAAAACTCAAGTGGTTGCCAATCTCACTTCACCGGGATGCATATCTTCTACATTTATTATATCGCACTTTATTTATACTCTACACAGGAGTGTAGAGTATAAATAAGGTCCTTTAATATCCTATAATCTCCTGGTCCTATAATCCTTAAGGTAAGGAGGACCTTACCTTAAGGAACGTTTCAACTTCCTTCATACATTGCACAGCTTCGATTTGCGCTCCTCTAATAACCTCCTGTTAAAGGCACCTGCACATTGTTCAACATTTTACTCCAAATCCTTTGCTGTGAAGGCTGTTTGCCTTTGGAACTCTTTACGTCAAACAAGCTAATTCACTTGCCATATTAAAAAATCTGTCCAAAACCATTAATTACCGTAGTTTATAATAAAATATATATGTTTCTATTCTTCTCCACTATGCTGTTTACTATCATTGTAAAATAAGGAAGGAAGAACATTGTATTGTTCTTCCTTTATTATTTTACTTTTTTTAAATTTAATTATACCTAGACATTAATGTCGCCTTACGAGTTGTCACTCCGTTGATTGGCGTCAGTCGAAGATCAATGCTTTGGCTGAGCTATACCGTAGGCTTATTACATCAGTCTCTATGGATTAAGTTTTTTGGCTGACACTGTGGCGAATATTACTATACTTTATTAGATAGGTAGATAATAAGCGTATTAAATTATCATATTTCATTACAATAGAAATTTTTCAAAAATATTTTTTGATTTTTTTCACAGGTAAACCTAAACTTGCAACAACCAGCCTTACTAGAGTTCTGCAGGGCCCGTAACATTGTTGCCATGGGCTATACGCCTTTTGGCTCACTGCTCCCCTCCAAGGCCCGGCCGGAAGCACCACCGCCGAGGATAGACGACCCTACTCTCATCACCATTGCTAACAAGTACAACAAAACAGTACCACAGATAGCTTTACGATATTTGGTAAGTAAAAGTTATTCAAATTTTCAAATTCGAATTTAATGTTAGTTTCACTGGAGAACACCTTGTGAAAGTTATACATATAAGTTAAAATTTCGCATCATGTTATTGCTGTTAAAGAGAAGAAGCAGCAAAAAACTCCCCACGAACACTGCTTGCTAAAAAAGATTTTTTCATCATAATTATTTATATATTATCTCAGCCACTCAAACACACGCAAGAAAATTCATTAAAATCAGTCCACGGGCATAGGAGGATCCTAGAACTGGATCCCAGCGTCACCTATTAGTTACAATCGTGAATTTAAATAATCTGGGAACCCAGTCAAACACATTTTTTTATCATAATCAGTAAAGTCGATCTCAAGTTACGCGCGTACATAAATTTCTACGATTCCAGTATATACGTATATAATCATATATATTTTGACTTCACTGATAAAGTGACTGCCATATCAACACACAGTCCAAACTAATGGGGCTAGGCTAATTGCGAAGTAAGACAAGAATTCAACCGCTAATAGTGTGAAAAACGGAGTGTTTATATTAAAATCCGTCATTTTCAAAGTAAGAACTACGTGTATCGACGTTTTTTGAAAATTCTACTCTTAAGGAAGTTCCAAAAGATTTGCTCAAACTCCTGACTGTACTCAATCTAGGCGGCGATTTTCTTATAAAATTACAATAAATATAAAATAGTGGTGAGGGTTGTGAGTGACGGTTGTTGGTTGTCTTATGTCTGTTGAGCGGTGAACAGGGAATGAAAGATAATTTCTATCGCACAAATTTAATAACATTCTCTACATGTTATTTATAAAGTCAATCAGAAGGATTTTTGCTTAGATGAGGGCAAGCAGCACGCGTGTTAACTGTCTATTTACACGACCACGAATTTCGTATGCCCACGTTGAAGGCATATCTCTTTTTATATATTCAATGTAGTCTTTACATATCTTGAACTGTCTTGAACTATCGTTCGGTTTTTGAAAGATAGTGTTTTCGCGCCAAGAGAATACAGCGGGAATAGCGCGCGCGCTGTCACCATATGACAGCGCGCTATTTTCAATGCTACACAGATTAATATTAGTTTCGCGTTTGCTTATGATGTTGGCACTAACGTCGCCACAGTTAGTTTTATAAATACATCTTAATTTTTCAGGTGGAGCTAGGCGTGATACCAATACCAAAGTCCCTCCACAAAGCTAGAATAGAGCAGAACATCGATATATTCGACTTCAGTTTAAGTCAAGAAGATAGGGAATCACTAAAAAACTTCGACAAGCATTACAGGACTATACCTCAGTATAAGTGGCTGGACCATCCCTATTATCCTTTTGAGAAAAATGTAACTCATGTATAAAAATTTATTGAAACTTCAAGCAATATATGATTGAGAAAAATCTAACTCATGTTGTTTATTATTTAAGCGGGAATTTTAAGCATGGTTGCCAGCCCTACACTTTCATACATTACATAGTATACTCTTCTCTCTCTACTATAGTAATGTGTATATATGTCTATCTCCCTCTCCCCAACACCGAGTACGCGCGAAATGCAGCGGCGACGGCGCGGCTGCAACACTTCTCTTCGAACCCTGGGACACTAAACTTCGCAACATACTTATAATACAAAAACAATATCAAAGGCAGGCCCAGTGAACTTTCAACTTGTTTTTTCTGTGATTGTGAAAAGTGCTAGCGGACGTAGGTAAACTTCGAGCTATGTAAGTTATATGCATTCATATTTATTACAATACACAACAACGGACGCGCAAAGTTGAGTTAATTGCTAACCAGCGGTTTGCCCGTGATGCCCGGATACATTCATAAAGTATTATTTTGAAATCCGGGCACATACACATATTATAAAATTAGTTCAAGCGTCTTCAAAATGTTTGCATAAGGTTCATATTTGGTTTAAAAAATATGACCACGTTTCTGATTACGCAAAAAGCTGGAGTGGTTGCTTATCTCACTTCGCCGGAATGCTCATTTTCTCCATTTACTATATCGTATACTGTTTATTGCTCTGGGTGTTAGAGCAATTCGCGCTCCACTAATAATCTCCTGTTAATGGCACCTGCACACTCTTCAACATTTTATTCCAACTCCTTCGCAATGCAGGCTGTCTTACTTAAAACTCTTTGCCTACTGACGTCAGAAAAGCTAAATCTTATGCCATGTTTAAAAATTCACTCAGGAATCATTATGCTCATATATGTGCTACTTTACAATACTTTAGACTGTAATCTGCTGTCCCCATATATGTAATTTGTTCCCCGTTTTCCTTGTTGCATAATAATTACAGATAATTTAAGAATTTCCTTTGAGTCAGGTTGCCTGGAAGAGATCGCTTTTAGCCGCTTTTTGTTTTACCAAGTAACTATGGTCTTGTGCATTTTTGTTTTGGAACAATAGTGTTGTCTATGTCTGTATGAAAATTCTCTTTACGATAAAGAGTTTTGTATTAGTTATTAGAGTTTGGGAAAGGGAGAAATAGGAGCTACCGTTTTAATCACATGGGGGCCAATTCTGCTAATTCAATATCTTCAAGATATTCAAAGTAGTCCATTGCCATAGTTTCAAAAATTCGTATTCTGCTAAATCGACAATATCTTGATATCGTCGTTGGAGAATAATAGTAGAAACCAATTGGTATTACCATTTGTAGACATAGAGTTAACTGAAACGTATATTGAGAAGCTGTCAAATTTGAATAATTTATTTCGCCGGTTTTTGCTTTCATAATATTATTACAATTTGGGCCACCTGCAAACAAAGCACATTTATTACTTGCCGGCGTCATTTGAGCTAACAACATTGAAGCAATTTTATGACCGTCTTCTTTTGTTTACTTTGTGTTTAAAATTTGTGATTCGAAAAATAGCCCATTGTGTATTGTAATCTCTATGGTAGTAATTAGCCAGGTGTGATTTTTAGAAATTCAGTCTACAGACATATTGTATTTGTGTAGTATAAAGCAAAGCCCCAACAGAAGGGTGAGGCAGTCAAGCGATAATCGCAAGCGAGGCAAGACGTGTGTACATTCGATAAGATATATAGTGACGGATTTTGCGCGTGTTATTGAATCGTGCAATACGTTTGTACTGTTTGTGCCCAGTTATACTTGTGCCCGTGTTATACGTGTTTGTATAGTTCTAATAAATTCTATAGTAATTCCAACGGCATTTTGAGATAAGAGTGACGTCTCACGGTCACACCACTGGCATTAATAGATTACCGAAATCAGGCAAACCTACCAATGAGACTATAGTGTCTGACGATCTTGACAAAATAGTATACACCGCAGAATTAGGCCCCCGTTCTGAGATTTTGACTACATTGTTACAATGATCTAACTTGTCATTTGTGACCCCAAAAGTCTGAAAAGCTAAAAGGACAGGTCTATAAATCTATCATAATGCCTGTCCTTCTGAAGCAAACAGAACAAGAGTTGCGTATCACGGCATTGAATTTACTGCGCAGGGTGTGTATGGAATTATGCGGAAAATCCTACGTGGTAGGCCCACGCTGGCATCATTATCTTGATTACTTAGAGCCCAAATCCGTGCAGGAACGAAGAAAGAATACAATTTCCTGCGTTGGGGCGGCCTGTCGTAAGAGACGACAAAAGAACCCACAGCCAGATGGTAGGATAGAAAATTTGCCCGACTGGATGGCTACCTGCCCTGGTCTAGAGTAAACGTTTTGTTTCTTTCTTTCTATAAAATACTATGAACAATTGAATGAATGAATATTCTGTATTGCATATATAAGTTACACATACATATTCAACGGGAGGTCTTAATGCCGCCGGCGATATCTTCCAGACCACCTTTTTAGCCAGATAATTTTTTTATTCGTGCAGTAACGGAAAAATAATACAATTTCCTGCGGCTTGTCGTAAGAGACGACAAAACAACCCACGGCCAGGTGGTAGGGTATTTGCCCGACTGGTTGGCTACCATCCCTGGTCTACAGTATGCTGCCATAACAACCTTGAGTTGTATTCCGGCATTAGTAAACAGGTTCCAGTCTCCCTTAAGAGAGCAGCAGCGCATTTGTAGCACCTTTGGTGTTGCAAATGTCCATAGGCGATGGTAACCGCTTTCCATCAAGTGGGCCGTTTACCTATCTGCTGAACTCTTGCAATTAAAAAAAATAGCAATTACTTAGCATTCGATTTAATAAATGCAATATTTATTTAGATAGATGCATGTATATATATTGATGATGTTTGCCCTAAAAGCTAGCAACGCGTCACCATCACCCTATGTTGCAAACATCTGGCGACGGTAACTATTTTCCATTAGTGGCCGGTTCCTATATTTTACCGACCCTTCATTCTTATTAATATCGGTTATAATTTGACATAAGTTCCACACAAGTAATCTCAAAATTCAACCGATGGTAGGGCAAGTGTATGAATAGTTAGATATAGGTATCGACCATAACTGGGCAGTAAAAAAAACTAATGAAATTGTTGGAATCTCCAACAAACAGTTTTTATTTATTTGGTGCGGCATAGTACTGGCCACCAAATATACTAAATGTTTGAATTTAGAACATAGATGTTCCTTTGTTTTTTTTAAATGTTTTTCCCTCCGTTACTGCTTACTATTTAAATTGACAGTTTTAGCAGTGCAGTTTTATTTTCTAAAAATGTGTAAAATTACTCTAAAATAAACAACAGTTGTAGGATATTGATAGTTTTTGAGTAGTAATTATGTGTTTTGTGAGATATGTGAACTGTATAGTCAAATGTGGCCTTTTGAGTTGTCACAGGAACTCCGTTGAATGGCACTAGCTGATTACCTACAGTTCAGCTGTGCTACATAGGCTTAAGAAAATGAAGAAACTATATTGTAAACTAAGACCTGGCTTAAAGGCCTAGTTGCCGAGCCATAAACCTAAATAAATAACTATTTAAATCGTCTTTGTATTTCGCACGTGCAGTTTTCTTTAATAATTAAAATATTGACACTCCACAACAAATTAAGAATTAAAGAAGTGTTTAACGGAAATAATACAAACTCTTCCAACCGCACCTCATTTATTAATAAAATATGATGACAACATCTCAGAACAATGATAAAAGGCATAAAGCTTCAATATATTTAACAATACAATCCATCTTTGTATAATGACAAACAACATGACTTTATAATTAAAGCTGCGTTTGAAACAGAATCAAGCAATTGCTGGTTAAGCCTGATTTACGTTTGCAGTAAAAAACAAAATTGATATGTTATTTATAACGATAAAATACAGTAAACGATTTTAAATAGTTTAATTTATGACACAACATTTAATTAATTAAGATATGTAAAAATTATCAATTGAAAATATACTTTATACTAGCTGACCCGGCAAACTACGTACCGCCTCAGACACAATAAATAAAAAACATCGATATCTAAACGACGGGATGAACACCAAATGTTTGACATTCAAAACCATTTTTTTTAAACTTTACTTTTAAATTTAATTTGATTTCTGAACGACTTTTAAATTTAGTTGATTCCTAAACGACAGCACGAACATCAAACGTTTGACAGGTAGGAACAGTTTCTAAGGGATTGCAGCCATTAGTTTAAAAAAAGCGAAATTGTTGTTTTTACTATATAGTAAAATACTAATACTATATATCAAATATGAAAAAAAAATACTTGCAATATTCCAAGTATTTTTTTCATATTTGACCTTTTAAACCTTCCCTGGACTTCCACAAATAATTCAAAGCCAAAATTAGCCAAATCAGTCCTGCCATTCTGGAGTTTTAGCGAGACTAACGAATAGCAATCGATTTATATATATATAGTTTTTTTTGTACCTCTCTCCAAGCTAACGAAGATTGCTCGGGTTTATTATATATATATAGATTTACTTTGTGGTACCTATATTTTTGTTCTATTTGCTTACAGAAATTACGGTAACAATTGTACGATGAATGTCGGTTAACAGCACAGAGAGCAAGTAAGCTGTTTTATCGACATTATATCAAACATCAATATTTGTGGTTCTAAACCATTTATTTGTATGATTAAATAATAAAATTAGTAAATAAAATATGTTCTAAAGAAACTTAATAACAATTAAATCACAAGCAATCTGTTTTATCGACACTACATCAAACAACAAATACCTATGGTTCTAAACCATTTTCATGAATAAATAATTAAATTATTAAATTAGTAAAGACGTTATAACACAATTTAATAGCAATTAAATCACTATTTCACCTTCGGATTGAATAAAAACTTCACTTGCAATATAATAAACAAAGGCAACCACAATATTTGAAAGTGTTGCCTTGACGATTAATTTATATCTGCTAGATGACGTTAGTATTTACATTGTAATATTAAAAATGCAATGTCTGTGAACACTTATTTAGTTCTGATACTAAGGAGATGATGAAAGAAAAGACTGTGATAAAACAGTGAAACTGAAACTAAATTCGAAATAATAAAACATCAAAAAGTGAGATAAGATTGCCTATATACGATTTACAAGTTTTTCAAAAAAGAACATTTTCATTCCTACACATTTTTCAATGGTACTTTAATTTTTTAAAAATAAAACAATATGTAAAACGTATAAAAGCTGTCATTAAAATAGCGTGCCATAATATAAAGTAAACAATAATGGCCCTACTTATAATCGTTTGTTAAATTTTAAGAAACTGCTCAGCAACTGATTAGTGAAAATCTTACCCATAAACTCCTCATAAGGATAAGAGGTGGTAAAGTAACGGCAAAAGGCATTAAATTGGTGGTGCTACCGTAGCTAAAGTGCTATTGTTTAAAAGAAATGCTAAAAGTTTTATAAAATCTAACAATATAAAATCACTAGGCTATTATTAAAGTACTTACTTAAGAGATGGCTAATCCTTTCTCAACGAGATTATTATAAGTAAGGCCCTAATAGTTTCAATTCTGTTTAAACGATCTCTAATAGCTGAAACGTTAGAATACCGACGTTATAACTTACAAAATAAAACACTGTGACATACTGTAAGATGATAAAAACTGCCTCAATTGAGTTGACTATCAACTGACTTATTACATAAACAATACTGTTTTACCGACTTTCAAGTTAGCGTCGGTAAAACAGTACGTTTTCTTGCCTACCTTTCTTAGTATCTTAATTACCTCCTTGTAGCTAGAAATATGGGCGTGGACTGAATTATTTTATTCTTTCAAACTTTTACAATGAATTATATCTAATCAATAAAGCTCTTTTTGTTCGTACATTATTTGTTATCTTATATGATGCGTATTTAATACGAAATATTGTTTATAATGCTGTCTGCTGTGCTATTCACGAGTGTAAGACATACCATACTACCATACTACTCTCTCTCTACCATACTATGGAAGAAAAATACTATATTTAACCAATCACGTAGTAACAAACGTTACTGAAAACGCCTTTGAATCCTATATCCATCTATAGAGAACTCCACAAGACGTCTTGCTATTTGAGATAGAAAAAGACCACTGGACTATAAATCGAAACTTCATTAATACGTACAACGTAAACTCTATGTAACGACACCGAAGGGACGTGCATTTTATGGCGTTATAGAGTTGTCGGTACATGGAGAGAAGTCTGCTATTTTTGTCTGACGTCTTTTGCTGCACCAGTAATTTTGTTGTATTTTTTTACTACAGTCAGTCAAACCCTTTTGGGTTTTAAGATGGTAGATATGTAAAAATTACCTATGTTTTTGTTTGAATAAATAATTTAAAAAAAACTTACTTTAATCATATCTTGCGATATTGAGGTATTTCTGAATTTCTTAGAAATTTCGGTATGCATGATGCCGACAGTCGAGTTTATTAAAATACGGGCTAGGATGATAAAGCGATAAGACAACGTACACAGCTGCGCAGCTTTTACTAAATTTGGCAACTTAAAAGTATATTTAATTGTTGTCCTTATTGAGAATGGGTGTAATGCTATATAGAATGTATCATTGTATGGAAGTCAAGCTAAACTAACAAAATGCAAGTGATTTCGACGCTTAAGGGAGTTTTTCGTTAAATCGAGTGACGTTACATGGAGTTTACAGTGTATTTTATAGACCAAAATCAGTCCTAAATTAAATTGGTTATTTGAAGAATGATATTGAAGAAACGTAATAAGTTTAGGTTTTTCATAGTAACATTTTTTACTGGGCGATTCTCATTCTTTGTATTCTTCTTCCAAACATATACTAAAATTCACTCGGTAGTATTCAACGAGTGCTTAAAAGAACAATTTAATCCCTTAAATATATACCTAAATAGGGGAAACTATACCAGTGTTGGTACAAAAGTAATTAGCAACCCATCAATTTATTCACGATATTAAGAGATCTCAATGTTCTTTTTCAACACATTTGCTCAAAAACTGCATTTACGAAGTCTTCGAAAGTTAAAATAGGTATTTAGGTGAAAAAGTAAAAGAATTCTACCAAGGAGTTTCACATTACGTAATATACATATTACATAAGCTGAATAATCGAAACTCCTTGGAAGCGCTTTTAATCAATACATTTTTCTTACTTTAATTACGTTAACGCTTTTTCCTTACGTGACGATCTCTTCCGGTTCACACTTGTAAACCGCGAAAAAACTTCATTTCAAAACTATAATTTCGTAACATTTCGAAAACATTAAAAGGGTGCAAATCATTTATGGATGTGCCAACAACGGTATAGTTTACCCTATATGTAGTAAAAGCGAATACTTCATAAGATTCACTGGTTATTTTTACACTTACAACGAAGATAAATATAATATCACAATCACCCTAATACTAATGCTATAATACTTCCAACACAATAATATCAATTACTTCAACCGAGATTCGATAGTTACTTTATTATGTCATGATTTAATATCATCGTTACATAGCACACGTTTACTTAAGCCTCCCCAGAAATTGGTGTAATTACCTCAATAAATAAATTTGTGAGAACGTAAATAAACAATTTTTTTTTAAACACTTTTTTCCTTACTAGCTTGTACACCGACACGTGTGTTTACATGAAACGAGTGAGTAAAATTCAATTCTGCGCACTCAATGTTTTAGTTGTAGAATGTAGCAAATTGATTTTTGTAAATATCTCGTTTTTATCCCGTGGGATAATGGACCGGATTTTAAGTACATAATTATTTTCCTAAGTTTTAGAAAAGTTGTACAACTGTTTACTTAAAACGAGTGAGTAAAGATCAATTATTATTCTGCTCACTCGGTAGGTTTTTTTTAATTTAATTCTGAACGCTACATTTCGTTATTTCTAAAGCCAGGACGTTTTATTATTCACTAAAACTATACTTCACAGACTACATAATAATTAATTAATTTTTATTATTAAAAAAAGGTTTTTGAAACACTTGATTTTGAGATTAGAAATCGTTTCTGATTTTTTTTACATTTTGTTTGAAGTGATTTGTTTTTTGTGTTTTTGAATGACTCACTCGCACTGCAGTGATAATTTACCTTAGAATTAAGATCTAATGAAAAACTCACTCGTTGCTATTCCACTCTGAGTGCGATATGTTAGTAATTTACACTCATCTTGAATATCAATATTTTATATTACACGTGAGCCAGCTTTTTTCTCAGTTTCATCTTAGCTGATACTTTTGGTCTTAACCGCTCCCTTCTTACTTGCGTTAATCGCATCCTTTCACATCTGTAAAAAATACATTTGATAAAGGAATATATACTTGTTCCGTCTTTGCCTAGTATAAAGTAAGCAAGAAGAGAAAAAAACAACTTGATTTGAAGAATAATAATAATTTACAATATTTTTTACCCAATTTACGATTTTATTATTATCGCAATCATATTGTTACATACCGACAAAAACCGCACACCTGCATGTTGTAAAAACGAATTGTTTTTATTAACTTCGTGTTTAAACTTTAAAAACATTATCGTACTTATTTTATGGCCGCCATTAGTGTCGGATAATCTTTGATTTTATTGCATTGCGTCGAAGCTTGCCAGATGTGCGGGTTAACGCGGCCCCTTTGTCGGTATTATACAGTTTAGTATAAAACAATGCCCGAACGCAATGGTGCGGCAGTCAAGCGATGACTACAATACGATTAAGACGTGTGTACTTTAGATTAGCGACATAGTGACGGATATTGCGCGTGTTGAATTGCATTGAATCGTGCAGTGTGAACTGGTTGCATCCAGTTTTATTTTGTACCTGTTTTATACGTGTTTGCACAGTTCTAATAGACTCTATAGCAGTGCTTTTCAATTAATACGCAACTCTTTTACATGTCGAAAAATTTTGGCGACCCCTTGGGTCATAAGACAGACAAAAAGTTAATAATTTTAAAGACTATGTTTTTTCTCAATTGTGTTACTCATATTTATTATTAGGGCCTTATACTCTGCAAAAAGCTGCTGAGCGTAGAATGTACCTGAGTAGGAGGTATAAATTTAAACTGCCTTTTCCCTTTTGCCGGCGACCCCCCGTGCAAGGCTCTACGACCCCCTTAGGGGTCGCGACCCACACGTTGAAAAACACTGCACTATAGTATTTCCAACGGCATTTATGTTATTTCGAATCCATTAGCTCGTAACAGTAATCACTCACTTGTCAACGATCTTCTCGTCTTCGAGCTGGCCGGTGATACGCCTCATGGTGTGCGGCTCGACGCGGTGCGCGGTGATGTGCGCGTGCGCAGCGCAAGCGAGCTGGCCGCGGTGCGCGCGCGCCGCCACGTACGAGAAGCCGCCGTCGTCGCGCGGGGTGAGGCGGGGCGAGGCGCGCACCGCGCACATGCCTACCGTGGAATATTAACATTTACAAGCCAATGAATGGCCCTGTCGCTCCCGCGTGGTGATTGAAAACCGTCATAATTACAAATAAAACAATTTTTCGAAAATAAAGTAGCCAAGTTACTCCTTATTACATCAGCTACCTGCCAATAAAAGCCCCGTCGAAATCGGTCAAGCCATTTCAGAGATTAGACGGAACAAACAGACAGACAGACAGACAAAAAATTTAAAAAAATATTATTTTGGTGTATGTACCGTATATATATTCATATGCATGTAGTAAAAAGAGGTTATTTCAATATTACAAACAGACACTCCAATTTTATTTATATGTATTAGGGTGGTCGTTAAAAATTAAATTCTTTCAGACGCCCAAAAAAATCCTTCCTTTTCACGAAAAACTACGGGAAAAATTTTGCTTTTTGATTTTTAACAAAAATAACACGTGCCGGCGGCCAATTTAAGTTCATTTTTCGATAAAATTATAGTTTTTTGGAATACTTGTTACATTATTTAAATTTTGATAAAAAATCATGAAAATATGCTTATAGGAAATCAAATTCTCTACAAAAGGGTTTCTTTTGATTTTAGATGAAGTTCATATCCATCAAGATAATCTCATTGGTAAACTTATTAACTTTATTAAATCATTTATTTTAGCACTAAAAACTTTATTTTTCTTGAAATATGAACAATTTAGTAAATTTTATATACAATTATTCATTTATAGAGATTAAGTTAATGACTACCAAGTTATATTCGATATTAACAAATATTCCAAAAAACTATAATTTTATCGAAAAATGAACTTAAATTGGCCGCCGGCACGTGTTATTTTTGTTAAAAATCAAAAAGCAAAATTTTTCCCGTAGTTTTTCGTCAAAAGGAAGGATTTTTTTGGGCGTCTGATAGAATTTAATTTTTAACGACCACCCTAATATGTATAGATATGTTTATGGGTGTTGTGTCCCAACACTAGATATAGTGTATGCACATGTACACATCACTAGCGCGTCCTCATTCAATTCATTCATTCTGTTAATTTTCAAATTGTAACAACTGCTATGCATATTAGAAGAATAATTAAAATAAAAGTTAAATACAAACATGTGTAATTATTATATTTAAATACAATTAATACAGAAAATAACAGTATAGATGCCAGATATTTCCATCACGTACTGGGATACACTATACTCAGGATGCATTATTTTTTAGATTTCTTGTCAGTTTGTCTGTTTGTTCATTCATTCATTGGGACACATAATGATCGACAGCCCATTCTTACACTCAAAATCTGCACAATTTTTTATTAACCGACTTCCAAAAAAGGAGGAGGTTCTCAATTCGTCGGGATCTTTTTTTTTCTTTTTTTTTTTGCTTTTTTTATGTATGTTCGCCGATTACTCCGTGATTTATGATCCGATTTACGTGATTCTTTTTTTGTTCGACGCGGAATAGCTTCCAATTGGTCCCCTAAAAATTTTACATAGTTTGGCCCAGTACTTTTCATTTTACGATCATTTTTTTGTTCCCGGTTCTTGGGACCTATATTTTTTAAGAAGCGCGGCACCATTCGTAGGTCCACCCATACATAGCTAGACACTAAAAAGTAACAAATAAAATTTAAAAACTTCGTTTAAAAAAAACCGACTTCAAAAACTAAAAAACTAAAATGTACAAAATAACTTTTTTTGTTCGACGCGGAATAGCTTCCAATTGGTCCCCTAAAAATTTTACGTAGTTTGGCCCAGTAGTTTTCATTTTATGAACATTTTTCATGGAAATAACTTTCACTCCGTTCCATATGTACACCGATTACTCTGAGATTTATGATTCGATTTACGTGATTCTTTTTTTGTTCGACGCGGAATAGCTGCCATGTGGTCCCCTAAAAATTTGACATAGTTTAGCCCAGTACTTTTCATTTTACGATCATTTTTTTGTTCCCGGTTCTTGGGACCTATATTTTTTAAGAAGCGCGGCACCATTCGTAGGTCCACCCATACATAGCTAGACACTAAAAAGTAACAAATAAAATTTAAAAACTTCGTTTAAAAAAAACCGACTTCAAAAACTAAAAAACTAAAATGTACAAAATAACTTTTTTTGTTCGACGCGGAATAGCTTCCAATTGGTCCCCTAAAAATTTTACGTAGTTTGGCCCAGTAGTTTTCATTTTATGAACATTTTTCATGGAAATAATTTTCACTCCGTTCCATATGTACACCGATTACTCTGAGATTTATGATTCGATTTACGCGATTCTTTTTTTGTTCGACGCGGAATAGCTGCCATGTGGTCCCCTAAAAATTTGACATAGTTTGGCCCAGTACTTTTCATTTTACGAACATTTTTTTGTTCCCGGTTCTTGGGACCTATATTTTTTAAGAAGCGCGGCACCATTCGTCGAATTTTTCCGGAACGATTTGAAATGGTCAGATACAAAAAAAAACTAATTTCAATGTGATTTTTTTCACTGAACAAATTTTATGTACTCTTATACTAATATGTAAAGCTGAAGGGTTTGTTTGTTTGCTTGAACGCGCTAATCTCAATAACTACTGGTCTGATTTGAAACATTATTTCAGTGTTAGATAGCCCATTTATCGAGGAAGGCTATAGGCTATATATCATCACGCTAAGACCAATAGGTGCGGAGCACCAATGAAGAATGTTTCAAAATCGGGGTTTTTTTAACTAACTTTTTTTTATACTATTCCACGCGGAACAAGTCGCGAGCAGACGCTATTAAAATATATGCGGGAGGAGGATGCTATGAATCTCCGGGCTACGGGAGGCTGCTAACGTAACCAACTGAGACTGGCTCGATTAGGCTGGATAATCACCTCGCGGGACTGGAACTAGTAAAGTCGTATCAAGTGGCATATTCTAGAGTTATCTGAAGTCCGAAGAGAAGGGGATGATACGATAGAAGAAAGGTGGTAAGGCCTCCCAGGGTGGTGTCAGTTTTCTTGTCAACACGTCCCTTCGGCAACCCTAAGTAGTGAGGATGGGAAATTGAGATAGGGGGAGGGGCAAGTGGGTCATAGGAATCACCAAACACTATCAGCTCAAGGTTTCAAGCCACGTAAACATACCCGTGATATAGATGTCCTCCAAGTGGAAATAGTTGGTCCTCAAAGCGGCTTGATAAAGCGCTTCAGCGGCTGGAGATGACAGCGCGTAGCCCGTCCCGGACAAATATTTCGGGTATACGCGACCACCGTACATGTACCGAGGACTATACCTGAAAACAGTAGTATATTGTTAAATGAGACCTATTTAGGCATATAGGTCGAGTAATATTTTCTTAAGTTTTCGCAACTAGTATACATAATAAAACTACGTTTTACCGGTTTTATGAGCGGTAATTTATTTGATTTTCATTATTCCGACATTTCGTCCACTTTAGTCAAAGTCAAAGTAATTTATTTGTTTGAAACATGGACAATTTTGCAGATGTTATGCTATGTCATGAGTTACATGTTTCGCCTTAACAGGCATACAAACTTTTTGTAGTTTCGGTTACAAGCCGTTTGTTGTCCTTACGACTACACAGATTATATGATTTATATTATTGATTATGATGATCTTGTTACTATTTAAACAAATGTTTAGTATACAATTATGTCTCATTTATTTAATATAAGTATCATAAAAACAATTAATTTAAAATAATGTCAATAACAATTTTATATAATTTAGTCAATTGATTATGTTCTTATTACTCGTTTGCTTAAAATTAAAATATTCATCGGTGGTATAAAATGGCATGCGTATCAGCCACTCTGCTACTTTTATTTGAAAATATTTTAAGGGGAGTGACTTAAAATTTTCGGGTAAATGGTTATAAATATTGACACACATGGAGTAAGAGCTTCTTTGGCATATTACGTTCTACTATTGGGCAGCATAAGTCGGTTAGGATTTCTTGACACAACGGAAATTCTTACGGCAGACAAAGATGTCAAGTGTCAATGAGTATTGTTAAAGTTTTATTTAGCCTACCAAAGCGTTGGAGCCATCGCCGAACAAAATAGAATAGAATAGAATTTATCCTACCGCCAACCTTTTTCATTTTAATTTTTGTTTATTTACTCTATGGGAGCGTAATTTAATTTACAACCGCTTCGCAACATGTTGTGGCTTGAAGAGAAGAAGCGGCGCAAGAAAATCTTCAGCAAACATGTCTAGTTCTAACAATTTTATATAATATTAAAATGGGTGAGAGTAAATATAAAAAGAAATTATCAGAGCTCACAGTGTCTTGGAGTCTGGCAGTTTTTTTTGTTGGGTCTTAATAGTTTCGATGATCAAATCCCATACAGGTGGAATTTGCACATTTCAAATGAAGAAATTTTGGGGGTAGTCTATACAATAACTAAGTATAGACACTTGACATCTTCGTCTTCCGTGATAACGGCTACTGAAGTGGCCAAAACGTCGAAATAAAAATCAAATTAAACACCGCGCTTAAAACCGTTAAATGTAGTTTTATTATTAACACCTAGAAATAAGGTTATTGGAATACTCACCACTTGTTGTTAGAGTCGTGTACCGGTCTAGCCCCATATATCAGATCACCAATCAACATATACTCTCTGGCGTTGGAATTTTTCGTCAATCTACTGTCAAACTCTTTCGATCTGTTCCTCAAATTCTCCATCAGACTTGGCACGTTAATATACATATCATCATCAGTTTTTAGGATGTAGCGTACTGGAATTAAATAAATTTGGTCAGCGCCTAAAATGGGGGAAATGCTTTGTTTGAGTGCGCTAAGGGCGCGTTCCCACCATGTCGTAACGATTAATTTATCGTTGGACGCTGTTAAACCTATATACAAACTTTATCTCGGCATTGCTGGCGAGATAAAGAAATAGTAAAAAATATATTTGAAAATGTGACGTATATGTTTGGAACGTTATAAAAAATGTACTAGAATATTAATTTGTGATTGTAAAAATATATATTCATATAAGTTTACCTAAAATACATTATAATATGTTTCAACTGAAAAATCCGGAGATACCTTAAAATACCGCGCCACCGGTGTGGTTCGGGCATGTGGAAAGAATGTATGATAAAGAATGACTAAAATGATTTACAATGCAAAAGTGGTTGGATGCAGAAGTCGCGGAAAACCACGACACACCTTCCATGATCAAATTGATCGTGTATTAGCAGAAGGTGATGCCAGGAGCCTTAAGAACAGACGAGCGTGCATGACAAGAGCTATGAATGTCAAAGAAGCAAGTGAGGTGTGTAATAATAAGCGTGAATGGCACTCTGTTGTTCGTGCCTACCCCGCAAGGGACCTGGCGTAAAGTTATGTATGTATGTATGTACCACGGAACCCTCGGTATCAACCAGCAATTTCTCCAACGACTGCCGTCTCTAGCTGTTCCCATTATAACGATTGTTTGTCGACAAATTTTTTTGTCGTTTAGCGACTATCGTATCTTGCTGTTCCCATTGAATCGCGACGACATTCTATCGTTTCACGGCAGTCGCTTTTTCGTTTACACATAATTAGCGAGGGGGAAGGAAAAACACGAGTAAACGACGAGACGATATTTTTATCGTGACTACGATAGACTTGCCGTCACGATTTAGTCATAACGATTTTTTATCGTTTTGCGACTGTCATGCCGTTCCCACTGTCATGACAATCTGTCGTCACTGAAAAAATGTCGTAGACGACAGTAAATCGTGTCGTTCTATATGTGAACACCACCATTTAAACATATAAGCTACGACACTTAAAACTACACGATTATCTGTCGTCACGACAAAGTGGGAACACGCCCTAAGTCTTCGCCAGCCGATCCCACTGGAACGCAGAGGTTCCCAGTGTGGCGACATTAGTGCCAACATCATAAGCAAGCATGTGAGCGCGAAACCAATATTTATCTGTGGCAAGTAAAACATCGCGCAGTTTATCACAAGCGCGCGCCCAATGTTTCGCGGCATTCACTTGGCGCGAAACAGTCGAGAAACGAAGTTCATTTCGGGACATCTCGGCACAGTCCGACTCACGCCTTCAACGTGACCGCACGACATCAGTGCTCGTGTAAAACGTTAGTTTTCGCGCTTGCTTGCTGATTGCCTTCATACAAAATCCTTCTGAACTGTAATGTAAAACATTGAGAGTGAGTGTGTGATTAAACGTGTACGACGCAACTTCTCTTTCATTAACCCGTACACCGCTCAACGGCCGCAACCATCATCTCATCACCATCATCATCACCACCCGTCAAATGGTGACCACCTCCTACACGCAACAAGGCACAAGCACAAGGCGCACAAAACGAGAACTAAGGACTCTTCTACCACACCCACGTCCAAGGTAACTTCAACAAGTGCAGAGCAGACATACGCTGGTTCCTGTCGACGGCGTCACGCCTATTGCTACCTGCATACACCACTCTGTTCCCGGGTGCCACTCATCCCCTGCACCCTTGGGTATAGACGGCCAACACACCACGGACGGGTGATATTTCTATCGCTACAACAAAGCGTTGACAGCCAACGCCAAACAGCGACATATTTTACAAACAACCATCGCGGATACGAGTAATTTTCGCCGCCACAAAACTCCGAGTTACAATTTTTGCCGCCAACTCTGACTTACGCGCCCAAAATCGGTGCATAACAACAACAGTTGCGGCCGGCGACGAGGCAACCATCGGCTGGTTGCTTAGCAACAACGAACGATTGGCGCCCGGTAACAACGAACCGTCAGCTGTTGCGCGCGAACATCACATCGAGTTCGCGCCAACATCACATCGAGGTATTAGTGTGCTTCAGTTATTGGTGAGCGAAATATTTCTTTTTTCTAATAACAGACTAAAGTGCAAAACTAAATAAATCAAAATAGTGAAGTGATTATAACCCGGTACATATATTCGGAATACGTTTTTCAGTTATAAATATTGTTTACGTACCGAATTAACAAACAAATATTGATTTACTGTCTGTATGTACATTTAATTACCTAACTTTGGAGGACTTAGTAGGTGCATTATTTTTTTCAAAATAAATAAACGTTTAGTGAACGAACATTTAATGATAAGTTATTGTTTTAATAAAATAGTTATTGTACATATTCATTACCATATAAATACTTAAATTCTTCATGCCTTTTGTGTACATAGTTGTTTTATATTAATTGTGTTTTCGTGTTAACATTTAGTATTGTTTTGTGTATTTTATTTTGTTATAGACTTATTTTTTTTTCTTTTCTTTGTGTATTAGGTGTATATATGTGTGTATTTTGTAAATTGTTTCTTTTGTGTATAAAATATTATTCGGATTATTTACACTTATACATAGAATTAGCTAGTATTGTCACGCGGTGTCACTTGGGTCTTTTTCAAACACCAACTCCTGATACTTCCTTCCACTAGCCTGTCATTCCAGTTTCCTTTCTTTCCTAGGAACTATTTTTTTTTTGGACTCCCTTCTTCCACCACAATGACGTCACTTGTAGAGCAATTAGAGCTGCTTCAAGCTCGACTCCAACAGCTACAGGACAGCCAAGACAGTCGGACAATGGCGGTAACTGTCAAATTCCCAGCTTTTTGGGCTGACAAGCCTTCCGTCTGGTTTGGCCAGGTGGAAGCTCAATTTGAACTTGTTGGGATTACAAAAGACAGGACAAAGTACAACCACGTCATTTCTATTCTGGATTCTAGAATCGCCGACGAGGTTGCGGACATCATAGAGCAGCCCCCGGACACCAACCGCTACCAGTACCTAAAAACAGAACTCATCAAGCGCCTCTCTGCCTCCAAGAAGGACAAGATCAGGCGACTCCTCGGAGAGGAGGACATTGGTGACCGCAAGCCATCACAATTCTTGCGACGCCTCCAGTCCTTGGCAGGATCAGATTTCAGGAGCGACGAGCTAATCCGACAACTGTGGATGCGTCGCCTTCCTGCAAACGTACAGGCAATCTTAGCGGCACATGAGGACCTGCCTTTGGAAAAGGCAGCCGATATCGCAGACAAGATTTTGGAAGTGGCAACACCTGCGGTTCACGCCGTTACAGCTAAGTCTCCCGAGCTCATTGAGCTCACCAACCGCTTCGAACAACTGATGAAGAAGGTGGAAGCACTAACGGCAGAATCTCAGGCGCGACCACGCCAAGGACATGAACCAGTCAGATCCAGAGCTAGCTCCAGATCTTCAACCCGCTCCTCCCCCTCCACCTCCTTATGCTGGTATCACAGGACATACCACAAGAAGGCCAGGAAGTGCGTTAGCCCTTGCTCCTGGGTAAAACAAAATCAGGGAAACCCAAAATGCAGTCAGTAGACGCGGCGACTGACTGCAACACGTTCTGCCGCCGGTTATTCGTCACAGATAAGACGACAGGGCTCAGGTTCCTAATTGACACAGGTAGTGACCTCTGCTGCTATCCTCAACGGTTAGCCAAGGGTCTTGCCAAGTCAGCAACGGATTACCAATTAGCCGCAGCCAACGGCAGCACCATAAACACTTACGGTAGCATATCCCTTTGCCTCAATCTGGGCTTGCATCGGAACTTCCAATGGAATTTCACTATCGCCGATGTAGAAATCCCAATAATAGGCTCGGATTTTCTCAGTTTTTACAATTTGTTGCCAGACCTCCGCCACAAACGCCTAATTGACGGAAACACAAGCTTGACAACTGCTGCTACAATTGCACAAGTCAACCAAGTAAGCGTGAAAGCCGTGTCAGTCATGGAATCCTCAGCTTACTCCAAGCTGCTCCTCGAGTTCCCGGATTTGACCAGACCTCCCGGCCTCCCACGGCAAGTGAAGCATTCCACGGTTCATCACATCGTGACTACCGATGGCCCGCCTGTTTCTTGCCGTCCACGTCGCCTCGCACCTCAGAAGCTGGTAGCAGCCAAAAAGGAATTTGAGGACATGGTCAACTGTGGTACAGCTAGACCTTCGGACAGTCCCTGGGCTTCTCCGCTACACATGGCGAAGAAAGGGGACCAAGAGTGGCGACCGTGTGGCGACTACCGGGCTCTCAATGCAAGAACTGTGCCAGACCGGTATCCCGTCAGACATATCGCCGACTTCGCACACAACATCGCAGGTTCCACCATCTTCAGCAAAATTGACTTAGTAAAAGCTTACCAACAATTGCCAGTTCATGAACCTGACATTTGCAAGACCGCAATAACCACGCCATTTGGTCTATACGAATTTCCCTTCATGACTTTCGGTCTTCGAAACGCAGGACAAACGTTCCAGCGTTTCATTGACGAAGTCATGAGGGGACTCAGTTTCTGCTACGCCTATGTTGATGACCTACTGGTCTTTTCAAAAACACCAGAAGACCACCTGGATCACCTGCGTACAGTGTTCCAGCGCTTGGTCAACTATGGCTGCGTAGTAAATGCATCAAAAAGCATTTTCGGCGTCGACGAGGTTACTTTCCTCGGCTACCGTATCAACAAAGACGGTACACGCCCGCCTACAGAGAGAATCGAAGCTCTGCAAAATTATCCCTTGCCGAAAACCGTGCAAGGCCTTCGCAGATTCTTAGGCATGATAAACTTTTATCGCCGATTCCTCCCAAAGGCAGCAGAATTGCAAGCTCCGCTCATAGATGCCTTAGCTGCATCTAAACTCAAAGGACCAAAGCCAGTTCCATGGACGCCCGAACTTGAACTCGCGTTTCAGAAGTGCAAGGATAGCCTCGTGAGTGCTACTCTCCTTGCTCACCCAGTCAGCGACGCTAAACTGGGACTCTTCACTGACGCCTCTTCAGTTCACGTGGGATCTTGCCTCCAACAGAAGATAGGCAACCAATGGCAGCCTTTGGCCTTTTTCAGTAAGAAACTTACTGACAAACAAGCGCAATGGCCCGCGTACTATCGCGAACTCCTCGGGGTATACGAAAGCGTACAACATTTTCGCTACCTACTCGAGGTTCAACACGTGACAATCTACACGGACCACAAACCGCTCATCTATTCTTCCACGCAACGCCGAGAAAAGCTTCCTCCTGTTCAGCTCAACCAGCTGTCCTTCATTTCCCAGTTCACAACAGACATTGTACATATAAAGGGAGAGGACAATGTGGTTGCTGACACAATGTCTAGAATAGAAGCCATCTCCATAGAACAGAGTTTCACTGAGTTAGCGAAAGAACAATCCACAGATGCCGAACTACAGGATACCATTAACAATTCCTCCCTTAAATTGGAAAAGATCTGCATTCCTGGCTCCGATATTTCCATTTACTGCGACACATCAACAGGAAAGCCACGACCATATGTGACAACTTCCTTCCGCCGGAGCTACTTCAACCAACTGCACAACCTCAGTCACCCTGGTGCGAAGACTTCTGCGCGCTTGGTGGCTGACCGCTTCGTTTGGCCGGCAATGAACAAGGATTGTCACAGATGGGCACGTGAATGCCTGCCGTGTCAACGCAGCAAAGTGTCGAGGCACACCGTAACACCCTTAGGTGGTTTTACTGCCCCGACCAACCGCTTTCGCCACGTCCACATAGACATTATTGGACCGTTGCCTTCCAGTAAAGGTTACCAATATTGTCTAACAGCTGTGGACAGATTCACCCGTTGGCCAGAAGTTTGGCCCATGGTCGGCATCACCGCAGAAGAGGTGGCCGAAACATTCACAACGGGATGGATTGCTCGTTTCGGGGTTCCTTCCATCGTAACCACAGACCAAGGCCGACAATTCGAGTCTGCATTATTCCAGGCTCTTCTAAAGCAATGCTCAGTGCATCGCTCACGCACTACCAGCTACCATCCATGCGCAAATGGTAGGGTGGAGAGACTGCACCGCCAGCTCAAAGCGGCGCTCATGTGCCATGGAGGTACATGGTGTGCTGCCCTACCACTGGTGCTCCTGGGCCTGCGAGCCGCTCTAAAAGAGGACTTGCGAACATCGGCCGCTGAACTCGTATACGGGGAACCACTGAGGCTACCTGGCGAATTTTTGAGTCCCTCAACTGGGAACAGCACATTAGAAGATGTGTACAATTTCACATCGCAACTACGAAATCACATGGCTGAACTCAAACCAGTCACTGGATCACATCATTCCCAACGTCGGCCATTCATATTTAAGGAATTATACGACTGTACACATGTATTTCTGCGGGACGACTCTGGGAAACTTACAATGAAACCACCCTATACGGGACCCCATCCAGTAATTAGTAGGGATGACAAAACCATCTGCATTACTGTGGGGAATAGGGACATACGAGTCAGTTTGGACCGTGTGAAGCCAGCGTTCATCGAGGGGGCCCAAATTTCTTCACCTCCTCCACTTGACGCTCCATCCACACCGCCAGCTCCAACCCCACCAACAACTCCGGCTCAGGCCAACCCACCACTACCCCCCAGCACATCTTCTCCACGTCCCAAGTATGTCACTCGCTCGGGACGTCACGTTCGTTTCAAGGCGCCCATTGATGTGTAGTATATGTAAATATTTTAGACAAGTTTTTTTTTGTAAATATTGTAAGCCATATTTTTATGTTTGTTGGGGGTACTTTTCTCCGTGGGTGGGTGGTGTGGCGACATTAGTGCCAACATCATAAGCAAGCATGTGAGCGCGAAACCAATATTTATCTGTGGCAAGTAAAACATCGCGCAGTTTATCACAAGCGCGCGCCCAATGTTTCGCGGCATTCACTTGGCGCGAAACAGTCGAGAAACGAAGTTCATTTCGGGACATCTCGGCACAGTCCGACTCACGCCTTCAACGTGACCGCACGACATCAGTGCTCGTGTAAAACGTTAGTTTTCGCGCTTGCTTGCTGTTTGCCTTCATACAAAATCCTTCTGAACTGTAATGTAAAACATTGAGAGTGAGTGTGTGATTAAACGTGTACGACGCAACTTCTCTTTCATTAACCCGTACACCGCTCAACGGCCGCAACCATCATCTCATCACCATCACACATCACCATCCCCTCACCAGGTTCTATTTCGGTCATGATGAATTTCATAAACGAACTTCCATTGTTTACTATGGTCTGGGGGTCTCGGATCAGCCCCAGCGTAGTCCGTTGTATACTATCTATAGCACAAGCGTAACTTGTTTAGCTTGGGGATAAACAATGTGTGTGTTTGTCTGCCAATTGATTTAATATTGTTACAATCTAGGCACCGACAAACACACCTGCATATCTGTAAAGATACATTTTATTACCTTTCGGCATTTGAACTAATAACATTTAGATTCTTTCGTCTTCTTTTGTTTACTTTATGTTTAAAATTTGTGATTAGAAAACAGCCCATTGTTGTATTGTAATCTTTTATTGCAGTCATTAGCCAGGTATGTCGGGTTAAGATACGGGGACATTGCAGTTGCGCAGAATAAAACGATGACCTGATGGTGGGGGGGAGTCAGTCGAGCGATAACTACGAGCGAAGCAAGACGTGTGTACTACAATCGGGAATCTACTAAGTGACGGAGTTTGCGCGTGTTATTGAATTACGACCTTCTGCATTACGTTTGGACTTGATGTGTTCGGTTATATTTGTACCTGTGTTATACGTGTTTGTATAGTTCTAATAAACTCTATAGTAATTCTTACGGCATTTCGATTCGCAGTCTCGCGACTCGTAACAATGTGTATAATTAATCAGAAAAGATAACTTACCGTTTTTACTGCAGTTATTAGTGATCCATTTCAACATCATTATAGATTTCAGTGTTAAATTATTATAAGAGTCGATAAAGCCTTCTTGCAATACATCGCCATATTTATCCGCCTCTTCCTTTATTTTACCCTGAATATCGGTAAAATTCTCCCCACCCGGTAACCCTAATAAAAACACCAACTTAAAATCCACATCGCTACCAACACCTTGTTCATTTTCCTTAATTTCTTCATACTCGTTATGACTAGTCAATTGTGTTTTAATTTCATTGCCACCATTTTGTTTTGATTCCCCAAATTTTTGAAACAATCTATCACTTTTTAATTTAAATAATACTTTATCTAAATCAGGATTGTCTTCATAACCTCTAGGCGGTATACGCATGACATTTGACGGGTAATCAAATTCATAATCTGGTAACTCGGTGTTGCCACTTATTTCATTATTCATATCAAATTCTGGCAACATTTCATCATCAAACCTTTTCTCTTCTTTCTCACTGGTGGTGTTAATTAAATTATTTTTTAATGCTTTCGCTAATTCAGGCAAAAGTTGACTAATACTAGATATGTCCCGTTTATTCCTTATTACACTAAAATTATAATAATTGTACAAGTCATAAGTATAGTTATATTTTTTATATTTGTCTTTTATTTTATTGTACAGTTTTGAGGTTAGGATATAATTTTTATAGCTGCCCCATGTTTCTCGGATGGCTGAAATTAGAAAGAAAACACTTTCAATTAACAAAATGCACCGCCGTCCACGGGTGGGCCATGCGATGTCAACCACTGAAACGCGCGTGATTAACGAGAGCACATCACATTTGTTATTACTAAACCTATTATTTATTACTAAACCCTATTTGACATGTTACTGAATTTTAGAATATTTATGTAAATTTAATTTTAGCATTTAAGTTATTTTGTATACTACTATGTGGTAGAATGTACTGAACTGAACTACATTCTTGCAAATAAAGATATTAATTGATCGTGTAAGGCAAATGAACGGTTAGTAACCGGTCATCTTATAGAGTCTGAATGTTAGGCCACTAAGTGTAGTGTAAGGTGATAGACGACTGCAGCTGAGAATCATGTGTTACAAGAATGGAAAAGGTAAGAAATGATTACACAAGAAGATCTGTGAAAGTTGCACCCGTGACTGAATAAATTGAGAGAAAGAAGATTAAGGTTGGGCATGTAATAAGGAAGGATGAAAGTCATATCACAAATAGAATGTTAAACTGCAAGATGATGGGTACAAGTGTAAAGGTAGACTAAAAAGCAGATAGACGTGTGAAGGATGACACGATGATTTGTGGCGTGACTGACAGAAGACGTATAATTTTCTCTTAAGTTTTCGCGACGTATACACAATAAAGCTACGTTTTAACGGTTTTAAGCGCGGTAAATTATTTGATTTTTATTATACCGACGTTTCGGCCACTTGTCAGTGGCCGTGATCACGGAACACAAAGATATCAAGTGTCAACGAGTATTGTTTAAGTTTCATTTAGCCTACCGCCAACTTGTTCATTTTAATTATTTAGTTTAAATTTTGTTTATGTTTATTGTTTACTCTATGGGAGCCTAAACTAATTTACCACCGCTTCACGATATGTTGTGTCTTGAAGAGAAGAAGCGGCGCAAGAAACTTTTCAGTGAACATGCCTAGCTCTAATCATTTTATATAATCCTAGAGTTTACCCCGCGGCTCTGCCGCGGGTCCAACTCTAGTGCGTACCTCTTGTTTAAACAGCCGGCGTTAAAACAGGTTAAATTGTTTTATATTTTTATATTGGTGCTAATTGGCCTCATAAGATTTACTTTTTTATTTATTTATATCGCAAACTATCCCATCTCCCGGGATGAAAAGTATCTATGTCCATTTTCGATATTCAGACAGATAGATCGAGTTACTATCGCCCTTTTTTTTATAGATTATGAATTTTTATATCTATAAACTTGGGAAACGATTAGTCTCTCAAACTTTCATCTATTTTAGATTTATTTTTGCGATAAAAAGTATGACCAAAATGGTCAAAATGACCGAATTGGTCAAAATGACCAAAAAGGCCAAAATTACTGAAATAGCAAAAATGACCATAAAGGCCAAAATGATCAAAATAATCGAAATGACCAAAAAGGCCGGAATGACCGACATGGCCAAAATGACCAAAAAGGCCACAGTGACCGACATGGCTAAAATTACGGAATAGACAAGAACGACCATAAAGGCCAAAATAATCAAAATGACAAAAAAGGCCAAAATGACCGACATGGCCAAAATGACCAAAAAGACCTCAGTAACCGACATGGCCAAAATGACGGAATAGGCAAAAACGACCAAAAAGGCCGACACGGCCAAAATGACCAAAAAGGCCAAAATTACCGAAATAGCAAAAATTACCAAAAAGGCCAACATGGTCAAAATTACCAAAAAGACCGAAATGACAGACATGGCCAAAATGACCAAATAGGCCACAGTGACCGACATGGCCAAAATGACGGAATAGGCAAAAACGACCAAAAAGGCCAAAAAGGCCAAAATGATCAAAATGACCAAAAAGGCCACAGTGACCGACGTGGCCAAAATGACAGAATAGGCAAAAACTACCAAAAAGGCCAAAATAATCAAAATGGTCAAAATAACCAAAATTACTAAAATAGCAAAAATGACCAAAAAGGCCACAGTGACCGACATGGCCAAAATGACCAAAAAGGCCAAAATAACGAAAAAAGCAACAATGACCGAAATGACCAAAAAGGCCAAAATAGTCAAAATGACCAAAACGGCCAAAATGACCAACATGGCCAAAATTACCGAAAAGGCCAAAGAGACCTACATGGCCAAAATGAGTAAAAAGGCTAAAATAGCCAAAATGACCAAAAAGGCCAAAATGAAAAGTATCCCTTGTCCACCCTCAGTATTTAATTTACATACGTACCGAATTTCAGCCAAATCGGCCCATTAGTTCTTCCGTAAAAGCATAACAAACAGAAAGACAAATATATTTTTATCCCGGAAACTATCCCATTTTTCGGGATAAAAAGTATCCTATGTTCATTCTCGGCATCGAAAACATATATAACTGAGTTTCAGCCAAATCGGTCCAGTAGTTTTTACGTGAAAACGGAACAGACAGACAGACAGACAGAGTTACTTTCGCATTTATAATATTAATAGGGATTAAAATGGGTGGAAGGAAAATAAAAGAATTTATCAGTCAAGTTGGTTTGTGTTCCAGGTGCACGCAGAAAGAGCTCAGTGTCTGGAGGTCTGGCAGTTGGTTTTTGCTGGGTTTGGGTCTTAATAGTTATGATGATCGGATCCCAAACAGGTGGTACTTGCCAACCATCTGTATTGAAATTTGGGTGTTTTTTGATTTCAATAGCCTTACGCATCATTCTAGGTATGAAATATTTCTCTTTCGCGAGGATTTATGAAGACGTCTGTTAGAATAGAGAAGTATGGAAAAGACCCTAAATAAACTGGAGGAGATAAAAAGAGAGAGAGAGAGAAACTTCCAGTTAAACATGCCCGTCCATACCACCTTCGTCTTCTTCCTGTAAATAGTGGCAATGACCTTATTCTTATACCTCTCCTCTCTTCTTGTTCTCGACTCACCTCTACGTTCTTCGAAGTTCTCAGTCGAAGAGCACACAACTATCAAGAGAAACAACTTATTGTCTTTTAAGCACACGTCCTTCGGGTCGATGACGGTGGTCACGTTGTTAGGCCGCACATATATTTTAGTATCACGATTTGTATGCACCGACCAGCCTGTTACGAGCCCTGAAACATTAATATATAATAAGGATAAAAAAACTGTAAGAGTTCACCTTCTCGAAGGACCAAAAAACTGTAAGAGACTCGAAGGACCAAAAAAACTGTATTATCTATACAAATATAAATGTGTTGTTTTGCATGCATTAGGCCGCAGTTGTTTATTCGTAAAATGCTGACTATTGTACATACTTTGTACATCGGTATTTGTAAAAAAACATACATACGTTTGTGTTCATTAAAAATCAGTCTGAGATGTGTCTGAGCGCTAACATATTGCGGAAGACCGCACGTTTAAAGTATGAGGCGAAAAATAATCAGGATTGTAGTTTCAAAAATATTTTTCACTAAAATTGGTTCGAACAATATCTGTTGAGAAGATTCGTAGAATATACATTTTGTCGTATATAAATTAGCCGTCACGCTTACATATAGTCATTACACAAATCTCTAGCCGTAACACATACCTTTGGCAGTAACACATACCTTTAGCCGTAACACATACCTTTAGCCATAACACTTACCTTTAGGAATCTGATCATTAGCCTTATTATATACAGGTATGTAGAGGACGACACACAGCAATATCATCGCCGTGCAGAACATAAACGACTTTGCCAAGAACGTGCATGTTGAACGGCGGTCGCGCTCTTTCTCGTCACGAATGTATGGCGCGTAGCGGCGATGCCTGCGAGCAAAATTAAACACATTGCGAAACTGCAGCAAGACATGAAGACAGTGTATGTCGGTCTTTCTTTCGGGCTTCATGTCCCCCGTCGCCAGTCATCAATTAACCTCCTCTGTAGGCAACAGTCTAACTTAGGTAAAGCCCCCTAGGGAGCAGATGGCACCCCTGGGCTCGACCACTATGCGTCCATTTAATCAAGTCTCTCCTTCAACACTGAGAGTTGCAAATATGCATAGGCGACGGTAAGAACTTTCCATCAGCGGGGCCATATGCTTGTCTGCTCACCAACCGACGGCTAACGACTAATGTCGTCGTTATGTGAGGGAGTTTGCCCTTATCACCGCGCCGGGCAGACGTGTTAGTGACCTCAGGGCCAACTATTTGTACTGGAAGCGCTTCTGAAAGCTAGGAGACTGTGGATTATTTCGTTAGCTGATTCGGATTGTTATACCGCTATCAATCGGTCGTTATTGCCTCGTCTGTAAATTCTAGAGCGCACCACGGGCAGATGAGATTAATGGTTGGGGTTGTTAGGTGGTA
The DNA here is from genome assembly GCA_949752895.1 of Dendrolimus pini. Lineage (NCBI taxonomy): Eukaryota > Metazoa > Arthropoda > Insecta > Lepidoptera > Lasiocampidae > Dendrolimus > Dendrolimus pini. Next base: position 730,588 of record OX457152.1, read on the forward strand.
GATCGCTTCCCCCGCCTTTCTTACGCCTCAAGCCTGTACCAATAAAAAAATATATACTTGGTAAATTATTATTATTAGCTACATTTATGAGAGCTAGTAAATGTACATTATGGTTCAAATAAACGTATGTTATATACATACATACCTTTCCCATGAGGCAGAGACTATAGATCTCCACTTGCGACGGTCCTGACAGACAACTTTCGCTTCATCAACTTTCATTAACCTCTTCATACATGCACGTTTATTTGATATGCTTTTTACCTGACCTCGTTTTAACACTTCTGCTATTTGATCACGACGCGTACGTCGCGATCTACCGGCACCAAGTCTACCATTCAAAATGCTGTCATACACTTGTTTTGTGATTCTATTTTTATCCGTCCTCTCGACATGCCCAAACCATCTTGATATTCCTTTATCAACTCTTGTTATTACATTTTCTTTCAATCCTCAACGTTCCCTTATTACACACTATTCCGTATCATATTGTTACGAATTTGTAGGATGTAAATTCGAAAATTCCGTTGGAATTACCATAAACTTTATTAGAAGTACACACACATAATTCACAGTTCTTACAAGTATAGTATCACATAAATCGCGGAAAGTGTATAAGATACTCTCTCCGAAAGTACACTAGGTAACGCCTCGTTTGCAGTCAGAACACGACTGGCGCATTTCCCGACCCTCGTCCATTTGTAAATTAGACATGAACTCCTAGCAATATGCCACGAACTGGTTCTTAAAATCGTTAAATGGTGAGCGTAATAGCTTCCAAAAATTCGCATGAAATACCATCAGAGGTTTTATGACGTCTTACGGCGGCGTGAACAAAGACATTAGCGCGAACAATACACAACTCAAAATCGAAGAGGTAATAAGACACCTGCAAAGGATTAGTGTCGGCTTGCAACAATAACATTCATGCTTACTTCACATATACTTCTCCAAGCTCGCATTTCGACTGCGTTTATTCTATTTTCATGCTTCTTCTGCCATACCTTTTAATCCGTGCAGGAACGGAGAAAGAATACAATTTCCTGCGTTGGGGCGGCCTGTCGTAAGAGGCGACAAAACCCACAGCCAGGTGGGAGGCCATTTGCCCAACTGGATAGCTACCACCCCTGATTTATAGTATGGCGCCATAACAACCTTGAGTTGTGATCCGGGACTAGTGACCAGGTTCCAGTCTCTCTTAAGAGACCAGCAGCAAATTTGTAGCACGTTTGGTCTGCTATACTATATAAAAAAAACCTACTTTCATTGTCATACATTAGTGTTGGCACCAACACCCCTTGAAGGACAGCCAAGCGTGACTGGCTTTTCATAAAAGAGTTTAGCGCTCCATTCACCTTATTACCTAAACGTATGACAAACCAGTTATTCATTTCAAGTGTATTAAAATCATGAAAGGTCGATACCGTTTCAAAATAAAAGACAAAAGGTCACGATTTGAATGTCAAGATCTTTCGCAACTTTCAAATCGTATTGTCATAAGACTACTTGCATTTATTCATTAACTAAACGTTGTTTTTAATCGACTTCAAACAAAGGAGTAGGTTCTCAATAAATTACTCGTGTAAATATTTTAATTTTATATTGCACGAGTTCTGCAGACAGGCAGACGACTCGTCTGATGAACAGCGTTTATCATCTATTATTAGTGTATGTGTCTTTGAAGACCCCAGTCATAAAAATGGCCTGGACATTTGGAGGGCTTGCGTGGGGAAGGCCAACACGTAGAAGACCCTTGACAAATTTAACATAAATGCGGCGTGAAACTGACCGGCGATTATCCCTGTCTACGCCATATAGTAATGCACCCAAGGACAAGCCCCGGCCAGTGTAGGACTATTGCGTGAAATGAGGACAAAAAGTACAGGGCTATTGATGTGAACTGCTAGTGGTACTAGGGGTCGGGGTACATGGATAAATGGACAGACTCGCCACTGCATGCATGGGCCCCAAAAAATGCCAAGAAATGGCAACATGGGTGTGAGTGGCTAAGGGGCGTAGAGGTGGGCTGCAGGTTCACCGAATCTACTTCTAACGTGATGCCATTTATCACTTCCACCCTGGAGCTTGAGTCTTAGCTCTAGCGATCTCCACGCCGTGCCGGCTGGTTAAGACAAGCGCGGAGGCGGGGCCCCGGAGTCAAGTACGAGATGTCGCTACTCACCTTAGGCTTCGCCGCAAAGCCCCCCTGCGGGTTTATCTATTATTATTATTAAGCTATATCTTCGGAATACAAAGACCAATAATAATCAAATTTATACAGGGCCATTTCCAAGCTTTATTGACTACAACGCAAAAATTCGTCAAAATCAGTACAAAATCAATAAACTTATGGCTGAACTAGAACATACCTACATTTAAAATAAGTATTTTAAAAAGGTTTTTAAATACACAAGCTTTTGAGATCCTGGATATCATGTAGCAGCAAAGTGCTAGACAAGACAAGTAAAACGAGCCCAAACACTACGGGTCTATCTTGTTTAGTACAGGAGTTCTTATGGCCACCTTCCGACTCCATCATCAGATCAGCTCCATGGTACCATATTATTGCATTGTCACACGATATAAATATTTTATTCGTGCAAAATTTCATCTCAATCGGAAACCAGGAAGTTGGTCCAATTTAACTTGCAAGATTCCATCCGAACTTACATACATACATCCATTGCAAGTTAAATAAAGCTTGTAAAAATACATGAGAACCTCCTCCCTTTTTTAAAGTCGGATAAAAAAGAAAAGTTTTTATACAACAGTCATGCCCGCGATTTCGTTCACGCTTGACCTGAAATTCCCGTGGGATTCCCGGGACATGAAATACCACAGCATTTGATAAATAACGAAAGCTATCGTTTTAGTGAACACTGTGTCGGAATAACCTACTTTTTACGCACTAACCACAAACGGCTTCTGGGAAAACTCCTGCGGGATTCTAAGGATAAAAAAATGTGTGCGTGTACTAGTGTACACACGTAAGAAGTGAAACTTCTTTATGACCTTATTTTTCGAAAAATGATCTACTATATGCAACTTTACAGAAGTTGGAAATAAATAAAGCCCCTACCACGGTCGAGTCGACAGTCGACCGTGTAGGGGTAAGAAAACAAGATGGCGCGTAACCGAAAAAAGTGACGGTAATTTTTTTTTGCAACGCCGATAAGGAAGTTTCACTTCAAAAATTTCACACATTTTCTTACTTAAAATTTGCTATCGCACAGTGAAAAAATCTCATTTTTTTAAAATCTGAATTTTAAATCATTCCCAGAAAAAAATCCTGCTAGATTCCCGGGATAAAAAGTCAGTCAGATTTGAAGTCTAAGAATTTGCTGTCGGCCAGCGAAAACCGCCTCGAAATCGGCCCAGTAGTTCTTATGCGACTCCCGAACAAACAGACAAGAAATGTAAAAAAACTGCATCGAGTCCTCGACCGTTTATATAGTCTATTGCAGTTGTTTTTTTTAAATAGCTTCAATGTACAGACACGGCATGTTTGAAACATTACTAGCTGATACCCGACCGCTTCGCGTGCCGTAAAATCCATTCCTAGCTGACTTCTACTTGGTGAAAGGAAGGTCCATGCCAAGTTTCAAGTCTATAGGTATTATAGTTCCTGAGATATCGTGATGAGTCACTATATACGTGGACTTCAATTATATTTATTTAGATTATAAAGTAGACGAATACACCATGATCAAATATCATAAGTGTTAAAGAGAGATCAGCTAAAAAGCATCTCAAATAAACGTGTATGTATGAAGAGGTTGATGAAAAAAGATGAAGCGAAAGTTGTTTGGGAAACAGGCGTGATATTGTTAAAACCCAGGCCCCGACAAAAACAAATTCACACCTGCATATCTGTAAAAGCACATTTATTACGCGTCGGCATTTGAACTAATAACAATAACATTGAAACCATTGTTATTCTTTTATCGTTGTCTTCTTTTGTTTACTTATTTATTGGCATACGACCTATTGTTGTTTTGTAATCCTTTAGAGCCACCTGCGGCTGTAATCATTAACCATGTATTATGTACGGATTTAAAAGAACAAGCTGATTCTAGAAAATTCGTTGCACGTTGTCGGGCGGGCATATTGCATTTGTGCAGTATAAAGCGATGGCCTGAGGGAGGGAGGGAGGGAGGGAGGGTCGATCGAGAACCACGAGCGAAGCGAGACGTGTATACTACAATCGGGAATCTAATGAGTGACGAACTTTGCGCGTTCTATTGAATTACGACCTTCTGCATTACGTTTGGATTTGTTGGTGTTCGGTTATATTTGTACCTGTGTTATAAGTGTTTGTATAGTTCTAATAAACTCTATAGTAATTCTAACGGCATTTTAATTCGAGTCTCGCTAAACTCGTAACAATATTATGTATGCTATGATAGATTTATGGCCGGACTATGGAGGGTAGAGGTAAGGAGAACCATCTCTGTATATGAAGAAGTGTCCATCGAAATGCATCAAATTAGGCGCCACTTTGGCATCAGGGTGAATTTTAAAGAAAGCGCCAAATGTTATTAGGGTAGTATTATAGTGTTTGAGTTTTATAAAATTCAATATTACAAAATATCAATTCAAATTCGCTTATCAATTCAAAATTCGCGAAATCAAATCACTATTCACGTTTTCACATAACAATTCTTTGAGGTTATATTTAGTCAATTACTTTGTACTACGTAAATTGTTGACGTTTTATAACAGTGTACTGTCATCAACTACTCTAGTCGCCAAAGATATTATTTTTTTAGCTCGGCATACTTCGATTCGTGTACAACAACTACATTCATACCATACCCTTTGTCTACATCAGCGCCATTGTGGACGGTTTTTGAACTGTTATTTACAGCTTACAACTGGACACTTTTTTGACTATTTTCCTATATGAGATGATTCTCCTTATCTCTACCCTAGGCCAGACTAGTTAGATGGCGCACCTGTGCGACAGTATGGGACTGTCATCGCTGTCCCTCTCAGATGTGCACAGTCTGTCATTATACCAATGCTCCGCACACTCGACATCGGCCATGTATTTATTCTGTAACAATACACAATTCCTTGATTAATATTGTTACGGCCTAAACGCCGACAAAAAAAATCACACCTGCATACCTGTAAAAACACATTTTATGACTTTGTGTTTAAAATTTGTGATTAGAAAACAGCCCATTGTTGTATTGTAATCTTTTATGGCAGTGTGTCGGATTAAGTCGGCTTAGATACGGGGACATTGCAGTTGCGCAGTATAAAACGATGACCTAATGGAAGGGGGGAGTCCGTTGAGCGATAACCACGAGCGAAGCAAGACGTGTGTACTACAATTGGGAATCCTTTAGTGACGGACATTGCGCGTTTTATGGAATTGCGCCTTTTTACATTACGTTTGGACTTGTATTCGGTCATATTTGTACCTGTGTTATACGTGTTTGTATAGTTCTAATAAACTCTATAGTAATTCTAACGGCATTTTAATTCGAGTCTCGCGGCTCGTAACAATATTAATTTTCAACTCTCCTATTCTGAAAGTACGTTTGGAGTTCCCTAATCACAGGGCTGAAAACAGTACTTTTCGTCCCTGTAAATGATTCTTCCTGCTGTAAAGAAATTTAATAAACTATACGAACCATAGACACATGCGACTCATGTCCCTATATTTTTACAGCCGGTGTTAAATCGCGGCGTAAATTGTAATAAAACAAATATGAACAGTTTTGTAACATCTTTTTATACTTATAAATTACTTTTCACTAAATTATTATTTAATTTACATTGTGAGCTCAGTATTTACTATCATCAGTGACAAAAAATACTGACTGGTATATAGAATACCACAGAAAAAGAAATCTACTTAACGTTTCATATATTATGTAGTATTGAGTTCATCAGATTTAAATATGGATTTATATTTATTATATTGTTTGTCCTTAGAGACCACAGACCATAAAAATGGCCCGGACTTTTGGAGGGCTTGCGTGGGGCCATCGGAAGGCCAACACGTAGAGGCCCCTTGACAAATATAAACTAAATGTGACGTGTCACTGACCGGCGATTATCCCTGTCTACGCCATATAATAATGCACCCAAGTACAAGCCCCGGCCAGTGTAGGACTATTGTGGGAAACGAGGACCAAAAGCACCAGGCTATTGGGCTGAAAGGCTAGAGGTACTAGGGGTCTGGGAAGATAGGGACTATGGCGTCTGCCCGTGGCAGTGTTCGGGGAACATGGAAAAATGGGCAGACCAGTTGACTCGCCACTCCCTGCATGGGCCCCAAAAAAGCCATAGAAAACAGGGGCAACATGGGTGTGACTGGCTAAGGGGTGTAGAGAGGTGGGCTGCAGGTTCACCGAAGCTACTTCTCACGTGATGGCATTTATCACTTCCACCACTGGATCTTGAGTTTTAGCTCTAATGATCTCCACTCCGTGAAGGCTGACTAAGGCAAGCACGTAGGCGGGTTCAATGTGTCGCTACTCACCTAAGGCTTCGCCATAAAGCCCCCCTGCGGGTTTATTATTATTGGATTTGTATTTGTTTTATACCATGTAAAGATTTACGTTTCCGACCTTGATTGTTTCATAGCAACAATACTCCTTAACTTTCGTTTTTAATTTACACCGTTTGTGTTTGTGTCGAATGACTTACAAAACTACATTCACAATCAAGTTCACTAAAGCAACCTAATAAAATGAAACAATACCTTATTAAAAATTCAAATATTTTATTCTACCTAAGTTCTAGCAGAAGAAGTTTTATTAACTTCATATATGAAGTTAATAAAACTTCTTCTGCTCTTTCCTCTCTTCTTTATAAGAAGAGAAGAAAGAGATAAGAGGGAGAGAAAGAAACAAGATTTATTGATAGAATTTTTTTAAATACGAAAAATATCCGAAATCCAAGAGCTGATGGGTGACCTGGTTTAGCCACCTACACAGAACGGGGAAGAATCGCGCCGTGGAAAAAGCCTATCTGGGTAGACCAAAAGGAGGGCGACCAGTTGGTCGGCCCAGATATCTCTGGAGTGACGTAGTGGAGGCTGATCTGCGCGAGCTTCATGCCGATGACTGGCAGGAGACAGCGCTGAACAGAAAGGAGTTGAGTATTCTCATTTCGGAGGCCAGGAGTCATTTTGGATCGTTGAGCCCCAGCAGTTAGTTTAGTTAATTACATTGGTATATTACCGTACGATGTCGCGGCAAGTGTATCATCTTTTTTTTTAATTGCTACAGTTTAGCAGACAGGCAGACGGCCCACTTGATGGAAAGCGGTTACCATCGCCTATGGACATTTGCAATATCAAAGGCTACAGATGCGCTGCTGCTCTCTTAAGGGAGACTGGAACCTGGCCACTAATGCCGGAACACAACTCTAGGTTGTTATGGCGGCATACTCTACACCAGGGGTGGTAACCATCCAGTCGGGCAAATACTCTGTGGATTGTTTTGTCGCCTCTTACGACATGCCGCCCGGCAGCAGGAAATGTAGTAGTAGAAAGTGGATCGTCATTCACCTGCTTTAACAAAAAAAATGTATGTCTATATCCATACATTTTCTTGTGTACATGACAAAGCAATTACTACTTATCAAGCATTTTGTTAATTACTTATTTAAATTAGCTTTATGTATCATTCATTGTAATATATGTATTCAGAACAGATGGATAACACTGATAGGAATTTTAATTGTTATAAAGACAATTAAATTGCATAGTGATACATGTAAATAAGGGTTATATGCGGGCATACTTAGTCTATCGTGACAAGGTTAAAATCCAGCTTAAAAGACCATTAACATGTTTCTTGTTGTGTCATAATACTTTGAATTTGCCTATGTGTGGGTAATGTTTCCCTGGTCTTAGAGTACCACGGCATATTCTAGTTAAATTATATAAAAAAATCATAGGTTTTCATTCAAAATAAGTTCCACTGGAGAATACTTTTTGAAGATCATACATATAAGTTAAAATTTTATTTTACTTCCTATTCTATGTACACCGCTTCACAATGTGTTATTGCTGTTAGGAGATGAAACGGCAATAATCTCCCCGGCAACATGTCTAGCTATATATTGTTTTGCTTTAAATTTTGTTTTATATTTTTTATTGTATTTATATATCAAGTTCTCTTTTTGAAGTGATAACTTCTTATGGAGGGTAAATCACTTCGTTACGTAACCCGTTATAGCGCCAGTCTGTCTGGCTTTCACGCATACGGCAGCGGTAGGGAGGCTCGTAAATTACCAATTTCAATATTAAATACTTCAAATTAGATTAGTTTAAGTTATCACTTCTGTCGGACGTCCCGAGATGCACATTTTTTTTAAAATAAGTTTTATACAATCATTAAAATGACATCTTATCATATTAATTTTAAAATATCAAATCAAATAATAGAAATAATTTTAGTTACTTTTGAAACAATAATAAATAGGCTATTTAACAATTTCGTACTTATGATGTCACGAGTAGGTGCGATTGTACAAAATCTATGAAGCCATGAGTTTTACAAGTTTCATATTCATTTATTGAATGCTTAATGTACATTTACATAAAATATAATCTATATATTAATATGTGAAGCAAAACGTTGTACCCCTTTTTATAAAAATTGTGTGACGTGGAGTATGAAATTTCACACTCTTATAGTTTATGTAGAGGAGTGCAGAATGCTAATCTATTTTTTTAATTATGCATAAAATATTACTAAATTAAATCAATAGAAAAAAAACATTACACACACTACCATGTATTTGAGACACACACACATATCGAGCCTTTACCACCATTTTATGGTAAGTGACATTTGTACCTAAATATATTTTTGCTCCTACAGATGTTTCAAACTATTATTAAACAAAATAATAGTTTGAAGTATATATTTGTAAGTATATATTTGCTTGTACAGGACAAGCAAATATATACTTGGGTGCAAATGTCTTTTATTAACCGACTTCAAATAAAAACTAAAACTTCGTTTAAAAAAACCGACTTCAAAAACTAAAATGTATAAAATAACTTATTTCTAAAGCTATTATTATTAATATATATTATCTAAAACATCTTAAAGTCGGTGCTTAGTAATTTTCAAAATATAGTATTGTTTATGTGTTACTCTGCACCAACTTCAAGATGTTTTAGATAATATATATATTAATAATAATAGCTTTAGAAATAAGTTATTTTATAAATTTTAGTTTTTTAGTGTTTGAAGTCGGTTTTTTTAAACGAAGTTTTAGTTTTTATTTGTTACTTTTTAGTGTCTAGCTATGTATGAGTGGACCTACGAAAGGTGCCGCGCTTCTTAAAAAATATAGGTCCCAAGAAATGGGAACAAAAAAATGTTCATAAAATGAAAACTACTGAGCCAAACTATGTAAAAATTTTAGGGGACCAATTGGAAGCTATTCCACGTCGAACAAAAAAGGATCACGTAAATCGGATCATAAATCACGGAGTAATCGGCGAACATACATAAAAAAAGCAACAAAAAAAGAAAAAAGATCCCGACGAATTGAGAGCCTCCTTCTTTTTTCGAAGTCGGTAAAAAAAAGGAGGAGGTTCTCAATTCGTCGGGTTTTTTTTTTTTGTTTTTTTTATGTATATTCGCCGATTACTCCGTGATTTATGATCCGATTTACGTGATTCTTTTTTTGGTCGACGCGGAATAGCTGCCATGTGGTCCCCTAAAAATTTGACATAGTTTGGCCCAGTAGTTTTTATTTTACGATCATTTTTTTGTTCTCGTTTCTTGGGACCTATATTTTTTAAGAAGCAGTGCACCATTCGTAAGTCCACCCATACATAGCTAGACACTTAAAAGTAACAAATAAAAAATAAAACCTTCGTTTAAAAAAACCAACTTCAAAAACTAAAATGTATAAAATAACTTATTTCTAAAGCTATTATTATTAATATATATGTAGTGGTAAAGGTGTTTAATTAAATAGCCACTCACTTTATACTCATAATTATATATTATTGAATGTGTGTTAAAATAGGTAACAATATTAATGTGACATGGAATGTTTATATGTTACAAAACACTAAGAATGCTTATATTAAGCTTGGCGTGGTGGCGGCCATTACATGCGACTCGTGCGCTTCCCTTTATGTGTTGTTACACCGGACCGCGCCCCGCTTGCAGGATCATGGCCCTGTGCGAGTCGTGGTCAAGGGTGAGTCGCTTTTAAGGGCGCTTGCGCCCACACCACCCCCCCACGGAGAAAAATACCCCATACAAATAAAATAAAATATAATTCTTAAAATTAAATTAAAAAAAAAAATTAAACTTAAAATTAAAATATACAAGAATTACATATAAGTTTAAGAAATTATAACAGCAAGCTACAGGTCAAAAGGAGTCTTAAAACGTATTTGACGACCAGAACGTGTTGTGTATTCAGGTTTTGTAACTGCTGGTTTAGTGGTGAGTGTAGGAGGTGGAGTGATAAGTGAGTCACGATTTGACGGTGCAGGAACTGTAGGTACTGCAGAAGTAGTAGGAGCTAAAGGTGTAGCTCGAGCAACTGCAGGACCCGATGGTTCATCGTCACTATTAATGTGTGCTGGTTTCACACGATCGATACTGACTTGCACATTTTTATGACCCATTGAGATGGTGACTGTCTTGTCCTTCCTCGAAACAATTTTATAAGGCCCCGTGTAAGGGGGTTTTAAAGACGTTCTCACCGTGTCATCTCGTAGAAACACGTGAGTGGAGGCGTCTAATTCTTTGTGGACAAAGGTGGACTTCGTGCCATGACGTGTTGTGGGAGTAGGTTGCAGTTGAGACATGAAACGTCTCAATTGTGAAACAAAATTTATCGTGTCAGTGTCAGAATTAGACGTCAAAGAAGAAGGTGAAACAAACTCCCCAGGCAAACACAAGGGTTCCCCGTATACTAGTTCTGCGGGAGAAGATTGTACGTCCACTTTGAGGGAAGTACGCATGCCTAGAAGCACCAAAGGCAAAACTTTGCTCCATGGTAACTTGTAGTCCGAATGCGTTTAGCCGAACATAGCTGCATCAGATTTTGAAACAGGTTTGACTCAAATTGGCGACCCTGGTCTGTCGTTATCAGGTAAGGGACACCAAACCGTGCGATCCAGCCGCTGAAGAACGTCTCGGCCACTTCTTCTGCTGTGATATTACTCATTGGCCAAGCTTCTGGCCACCGAGAAAACCTATCCACGGCTGTCAGGCAGTATTGGTAACCTTTGCTGCATGGAAGAGGTCCAATGATGTCAAGGTGCACGTGGCGGAAGCGTTTGCTTGGTGTGTCATATGTTGCTAGAGGCGAGTTAATGTGCCTGGTGACCTTACTGCGTTGGCACGCTAGGCAAGCTCGGGCCCATTCGCGACAGTCCTTTTGGATGTTAGGCCACACGCAACGACTTGACACCAGTTTTGCAGTGTTGCGGGCGCCTGGGTGGCTAAGATTGTGAATCTTATCGAACACCGCACGACGAAATTTCGCAGTAACATATGGTCTGGGTTTCCCTGTAGAAATGTCGCAATATAGAGCAATGTCTGCTCCAGGAACGGGAACCTTCTCAATCTTGAGTGAAGAATCGCTTGAAGTATTACGTAGTTCTTCACTGCTCGCCTGATCTTCGGCGAGTGCAGCAAAATTCTCTTCAAGACAGATGGCCTCGATGCGAGAGAAACTGTCGGCGACTACGTTGTCTTTGCCACTGATATGGACGATATCTGTGGTGAATTGTGATATAAAAGACAACTGATTCAGCTGTACTGGAGGTAACTTTTCTCGACGCTGCGAAAAAGCATAGACCAGAGGTTTGTGGTCAGTATAAATTCTTACATGTTGAGCCTCCAAAACGTGCCTAAAGTGTTGAACAGCTTCATAGACAGCGAGAAGTTCGCGATAATATCGGCCGCGACCGGCCAGGTGGACTGCCGAGTTGTAAGCTTTTTGCTAAAAAATGCAAGGGGCTGCCATTCCTCTTCAACACGCTGTTGGAGGCATGCTCCTACATGGCTAGAAGATACGTCAGTGAAAAGTCCCAGTGCTGCAGAAGTGTCTGGATGAGCTAATAAGGTGACGTTGGCTAGGTGGTCCTTGAAATTTTTGAAGGCTATTTCTAATTCAGGTGTCCAAGGGAGGGGTTTTGCGCCCTTTAGTTGTGTTGAAGCCAGAATGTTAATAAGTGGAGCCTGCAGTTCAGCAGCTTTAGGCAGAAAGCGTCGATAGAAATTGATCATTCCTAAAAATCTGCGTAGCCCTTCCACAGTTTTGGGTAACGGGTAGTTCGTCAAAGCTTCGATGCGTTCCGGTGGTGGACTAGTACCATTTTTTGAAATTCGATGGCCTAGGAAAAGTACCTCCTCAGCACCAAAGACGCACTTTGATGCGTTTATTACTATGCCAAAATTCGCTAGTCTCTCAAAAAGGGTACGAAGGTGCTGAGTGTGTTCTTCTTCGGAGCGAGAGAACACTAATATGTCGTCCACATATGGAAAACAAAACTCGAGACCTTGTACTACCTCATCAATAAACCTTTGAAAAGTTTGTCCCGCATTCCGTAACCCAAACGTCATAAATGGGAACTCGAAAAGCCCGAATGGAGTGGTTATAGCTGTTTTAGCAATGTCCTCGGGATTAACGGGTATTTGTTGATAAGCTTTGACTAAATCTATTGTGCTAAACACTGTACATCCAGCCAAATTGTAGGAAAAATCTCCGATGTAACGCACAGGATAACGGTCTGGAACTGTGCGCGCGTTTAAAGCACGGTAGTCGCCGCAGGGCCTCCACCCGTTTTGGCCTTTCCGTGCCATATGCAATGGCGAGGACCAGGGGCTGTTTGAAGGTCGCGCCGTTCCACAAGAGACCATTTCTTGGAACTCTTTTTTGGCTGCCTGCAGTTTCTGTGGAGCTAGGCGACGTGGGCGGGATGCGACCGGTGGGCCGTTTGTGGTGACAATATAATGGACCGTAGAGTGCTTGATTTCCCGATGAATGCCTGGAGGTCTTGTTATATTAGAGAATTCTTCTAAGATTTTGTTATATGGGGAATCTTCAGTTATAATAGTTTTAACGCTGGGCTGAGTTATTTGTGCGATGGTAGCAGTCGTGGATATGTTTGAGATGCCGTCTATTAGCTTTCTGTTTCGACAGTCTGGTAACAGATGGTAATGAGCTAAAAAGTCAGACCCTATTATAGGTGTACTCACGTCTGCGATTATAAAATTCCATCTAAAGTCCCGGCGTAACCTAAGGTTCAATGTAAGTAGGATAGTGCCGTAAGTTTTTATAGCGCTACCGTTAGCAGCCCGCACGTCAAATTCAGATGAGTTGTAACAACCCTTGAGGAGTTGGCGCGGATAGCAGCAGATATCTGACCCAGTGTCAATCAAATATCGAACATTGGTCTTACGGTCTGCAACGAATAAACGGCGGCCGGGATTGTTTGAGCAATCAGACTCCGCCACTACTGAGTGCTCCTGGCATTTCCCAGTTGGTCAGATACCCAACTACAGGGGGAAACGCATTTTTGTGCTTTTGTGGCAAACTTTTTATGGTACCAACAGAGTTGACCTGTTGGTGATTTTGATTGTGAACGCCTACGTGATTTGGATCTGCTACGCCAAGATGACCGTTTGCTGGTTAGGGCGTCGACCTTTTGGGACAATTCCAGTAGGCGACAGTTGATTGATTCCAGGGTGATGTCTGAAGACATAGATGTCGCATGCACTGTGACGGAAGTTGAAGGAGAGGGTGTGTCCACTATGGAGTCAGCAATTTGAGCCACCTTATCTAGTGGTAGGTCCAATTGGGCTTTCAAAATCCTCTGCACTTCATGAGGTAAGCGGCGCATCCATAGTTCACGTAGGATGCCCTCGTCACCTACGTTTGAGTTAGCCAAAGAACGAAGATGGCGGACGAAAGCTGTGGGCTTTCTATCTCCCAGTTCTTCTTCGCTCAGGAGTTTGCGCATGCGTTGCTCCTTGGAGGATGAGAGTCGGTGTATAAGTTCTTTCTTTAAATTCTCGTATTTATCTGTTTTAGGTGGGTTAATGATGATGTCTTCGACTACATCAGCCAGACGAATATCCAGCGTAGATAGAATATGCCCGTACTTGGTGGAGTCCTGAGTCACTCCAGCCATTTCAAATTGAGACTCTGCCTGGGCAAAAAATAACGTGGGTTTATCTTCCCAAAAACTGGGCAGCTTGACTGATACTCCACTTACAACCGGTGGGTCAGTCTGTGTAGTGGATAACATAGCTAACTGTCTTTGCAATTCTCTGCTGTTGTAAATGCTGTTGTAAACCTGCTGTTGTAATTCCTTTTCTACAGACATGTTAAAAGTTATTATGAGAACAAAAAAAAATGTATAAAATAATAGCAGACAAAAAAAAAAAAAGTGAAATAATTTATACAGGAAACTTTCTTAAAATTTACACATACACATTACAGGTTAAAAAATAATATTATTATAAAAAAGAAAATTAACAATATTAAAGAAAACTATTACTTTTGCAACCAGTATAATAAATGTCAACCATTAAAATGAATTTCACTCTGTATAATGAATGCAGACAAATAACGGATCGTTATATTGTTATGAATAGCTATCACCCTTCGTATTTTTTATTTCAAAGATCACATCACATGAATTAGCACCAATTCAAAGGAACTTTTTTTAAAAAAATTTGTTCACTTTCACTTGAAAGAAAAAAAAAATCACTTAAAATACCTCCTTGGTAGCATGGCCTGCAGTGGCAAGGCAAAGAAGGCCGAAAAACATTTGACCAGGCGTGCTCCAGGAGTATATCGGCCAGCCAATTGTCATCCACGTAGTCACTTTGTTTAAAATATTGTGTTACCTTTATGCTTCGGGGTCACCATTGTAGTGGTAAAGGTGTTTAATTAAATAGCCACTCACTTTATACTCATAATTATATATTATTGAATGCGTGTTAAAATAGGTAACAATATTAATGTGACATGGAATGTTTATATGTTACAAAACACTAAGAATGCTTATATTAAGCTTGGCGTGGTGGCGGCCATTACATGCGACTCGTGCGCTTCCCTTTATGTGTTGTTACACCGGTCACCGGACCTCGCCCCGCTTGCAGGATCATGGCCCTGTGCGAGTCGTGGTCAAGGGTGAGTCGCTTTTAAGGGCGCTTGCGCCCACATATATATATTATCTAAAACATCTTGAAGTTGGTGCAAAGTAAAACATAAAAATTACTATATTTTGAAAATTACTAAGCACCGACTTTAAGATGTTTTAGATAATATATATTATATATTAATAATAATAGCTTTAGAAATAAGTTATTTTATACATTTTAGTTTTTTAGTTTTTGAAGTCGGTTTTTTTAAACAAAGTTTTTATTTTTTTATTGTTCAAGTCAAAAACAGTGTAGCCTTGGCGAAATCTGTGATTATAGAAGTAGTCTTTAACAATAGGACCTTAATAATATTCAAACTTGTAATTTAAGTTAATTATTATAGTTGAATTTCGACCATGGGCGACCACTAGTTATACATTTACGCTTTTAGGGTATAAGTATGACATGTAATTTATCAGATATTACTGCAATAATTTACTATTGGTAATGTATAAACCATAGTTTTGGTATATACATTGTGGTAATATTTATGGAATTGTATACACTTTACTATTATGATCATAATTATTGAAAGGGAACATATTATGTATGTAACATTCAGAAACCTTATTACAATATTGCTTACGGCTGTTATCGACTTCCAACCTTATACAACACTCATTAATTTTGTAAAACGTGTATAACATATTAAATTGTTTGCGAGATTTCTATTTATATAACGTATTAAGTATACCTTATACATCCGGTTTTATAATACAGCTACTAATGCGACGGCTTTCCAAAAATGGATAATTTATAACATGATAAAAGTATTCAATGGGAAAATTTTACTTCTAACATATGCGTTAATACATTAGAAGGTCATCCTAAGCATTTATATCCATCCTATGACAATGCTAATGTATAAAATTAATATTTAATTATCATAAACATTGAATAAATCTTCAAAACAATATTAATTTCTGCTAATACTCACAGTATTGATGCCTGAAATGTTGTGTAAAGTTATCTGTGTATTTAACTTTCTATTATTTGCTGTGAATTTACGTTGTATTTACATTTAAAGTATTTTATTTACAATTAATTTTTCGACTGATCATTTGTCGCAACTGTGCTGCAGCACGGCCATTTTATATTTTTTCTTACTTATTTTTTTAAGGCATAAGGATTGACCAATTTTTCATACCAAGAAATAAATCGGTATTGTATAGATTAATTTTATCGGTATTTCAAGATTGCGTTTCTCTATCATATTCTACAGTATTCTCCTTAGCAATAAGCATGGGACTAAGAGCAAATTAAAAAAACAGCATTTCTTAAACATTATTTTTATTTTATTCAATGTACGGCAATTACACAGTAATCTCTAATTAGTTTGTGATGTTGTACTGTGCCTATTAATGCCTTATTTATTTGTTATATATTTCAAAGAGAAATCAATAAAAAAACAACTAAAAACTTTACAGAAGAAGAAACTTAAAAAGAACAATAAAAGTAACAAGGGAATAATAATAACCCGCAGGGGGGCCTTGTGGCGAAGCCTTAGGTGAGTAGTGACACCTCCGTAAACAGAGAAACCTGACACCTCGGACCTGAATCTTGGGGCCAACGCAAGTCACCCGCCTCCATGCTTGCCTCTTTTTATGATTTTCTTATTTATTGGCACTTGTCTTACCGTTAATTATTGATAAATTATTTTACTACTATCTTTACCCCAGAACGATAAATAGACTTTAGTATGATTATTGTTCATTATTTCTATCTTAGACTATATTTAACTAAGATTTGTATCATATAAAATTTGGATATTTTTTTATTATTACCAAGCCATAAAATCTTATTAAAAAGGTATAATGTAACAATTCGTTCCACGTAGATAATAAAGTGAGTGCGTAACTCTCTAGTGTATAGTTGTAATAATATCCTGAACCTTAAAGTATTAAATAACATAAATATTTTGATTTAAGTATTTTTCAAAATAATGCAAAACCAAAAAATGTACTTCCTTTCTGGTAAATTGTTTCTTAACTAACAGAATACTTCATTACTCAAAACAAAAATGTAGTAATTAATTATGATGCTTACGTAGCTAGGAACGTGTCTTAATCTTTGTTTACATCATAAAAATACGGTATTTTCCGTGACTGCTCGAATTTTATTGAAAAATGTCTTTAGGCGTGACGAAAATGCAAGTATTGTCTCTTTATAAGTCTCTAATGAGAGAATCACAGAAGTTTTCAAACTATAACTTCAGGTAATTGCACAATATTTTGTAGTTTGCTTATATAACCTAATATCTAATTAGTATAAAATGTTTTTTCAATTTTCCAAAATCACATCAATCTGTGTAGCCTACGCACATAATATTTGATATTAAACCTTGATTAAAAAACTAACTAGACTCTTAAGTAATAATTATTTCATTCTTACAATATACATTTTTTATGTATGTATATTAATCAAATTATGTTAAGGAAATGCAAGAACCCTTTGCAACACTTAATTTAAAATATGGAGACTTAGAATGCAACTGATTTCGGGACTTTACCATAGATTAATACAATAACTACAGAATTTAATAATAAATCTATGTTATTATATATAGTCTAAGGTAATTTCATTATTTGAAAGAAATTTTAAAATTATCAACTTAAATTAATTGTTTTTGGATTTCACTTTTGTTGATTTCATTCAAAGTTATGTTCTTTTGACTTTTCTAAGTGTCGGTGGCTTCTTATTTTGTGATGATTATATTATATTGTTACATATATTTCAGATCTTATGCTCTAAGAAGGGTAAGAGATGCTTTCAAAGACAACAAGACATTGTCAGATCCAAAGTTAATAAATCAACAATTATCATTTGGCAAAGACAACTTGAATATTATAAAACGACAGGTATAAACTTATCTTTATGTATAAAATTTATCTGTTCATGTGTATGTCACTGAAATCCTCCTAAACGATTGGACAATTTTGATGCAATTTTTGTGTGTGTTCAAGTGGATTCGTGAATTATTTAAATCTACAAATGGACCCAGTAGTTGGTGCTGGAATTAGGTTCTAAGATTTGATGAAAGTTTGATGTGTGTCTGAACGCGATCAATTGAGTCCTGAGATGGTTATTTGGAACCAGTAGGTGGCACTGGAATCGGGTTCTAGGAGTTTGAAGTTTTGTGTGTGTTTGAGTTAGTCCCAGAATAGTAAAGAATGTCAAAATTCACTCTGTACTTATAGTTGTTTCTTTTGTAGGTTATAATTCATTATAATATGAAAATATTGCTTTAGAGTTTAGATGATGTGAATACTTTTAAACAGTAAAAAATATGTTTCATTTTCAGGTAATCATTGGCGATATGTACAAAACTGATAAACTTGTCATTGAAAATTTACAATAAGGAAATATGTACAAGGAGTTGAGTGTGGGACTTAGTTTGACTATTTTGAGACAAAAGTTATCCTCGTCTTAATATAAAATCCAGGTTCAGTTCAAAGCCCAGGGTCCGCTTGCTTTTTCTTCTCCATTTAGCATGGTCTTCAGCATCGCTTATTGTGAGACCATCGGCACTCATGTTGTCTTTCATAATATCAAGGCAACTTTTTTGGACAGGATGTACTCCTACTGAGTAGCAGTACTGGTGGAAGTAGTGATGACTAGATATTTGTTCTTGAAATAATTCATAAATAATACATAAATAATAATAACAATATAAGCAACTCTCCTGTGTTATGTTATGGACATGAAAGCTGATGTGAGTGCAGAAGTTCTTAATAATCTTAATATACGACCCCTGCCTTTGGAGAGTTCCAAAGGGAGGTTGGAACCTGGCCACTGATGCTGGAACACAACTCAAGATTTTTGCAAATTACTCTAGACCAGGAGTGGTAGTCATACCGACGGGCAAGTACCCTACCACCTGGCTGTGGGTTATTTTGTTGCCTCTTACGACAGGCCACCCCAATGCAGGAAATTGAATTCTACGTTCCTGCACAGAAAAAACATCTTTTAAACCCAACTTTTTTTCTTTCACTTAGTGTTCTAGTACTAATACTGGTTCAAGGGCAAATAATGAACCAGGGATTTATTTATAACACTATAATTATGGATTCATAGCCATATACCATTGGCTTAACATAGGCTCAATACTCGCAGTTTAGACCAAGTGAGGCATTTTAATATTTGTTAATGAGGGGAAATTAATTGAAGACTAATCTAAAATCTGATTTCGAAGTGTGGGTTTCGCCAGTTGAGGTAGTGCTAGCACTAAAAAGAAAAAGTACTATTGCAAGTCAAGTCGGGGATACCCACTAAAACCTCCTGGTATTGCCTACTTCACTTTTGCCAAGGTTACACGAAAGTGTAATCTCGACCAACTCCTCGTGCCCTTTATTGTTTAAACTATAATTGGAATTTTCTGTCAGGATATTTTGAAACTAAGATGATGTTATTTTAAAGTATGTTCTATTATATGTAAATAATATTAAAAAAATATATTTATATGATAATCTAACATGGCCCTTACCGTCGATAGAATTTTGACAATATTTGTATGAGCCTTATGTCAAATTTTAACCGATAGTAATGCAAATGTGCGGTTGGTAAAATATAGAAACGGGCCATGTAGCATTTATATATATCTCTTTAGATAAATTAATATGGGGTTTCTAGGACACTGTATTAATTAAACTTAGGTGAATTTTATGTATTACGTCGCATTTTATTAATCTGTTAAATAAATTAAGTATTAGGTATACGTAAATATATTTATTAGAAAGATGGAAATGCTTTTTTATTTATCTTTTAACTATTAAAATTTTAGCAGTATGCCATACTTCTGCAATCAGAGCCGAATATTGAAGAGTAAGTGTACCGCAAGGCAGTATACTTAGACCGTCATTATTTCTAATCTACATTAACGACTTGCCTTCCTTCACACAATCCATTTATCTCTTTTGGTCTACTTTTACAATTATATCTATCAATCTTGCAGTTAGACATTCTTTTTGACACCTGACTTTCATCCCTTCTCATTACATGTCCATACCATCTTAGTTTTCTGCCTCTCAAATTTTTAGTCATAGGTGCAACTTTCAAAGATACTTACTCATTTCTCACTTTATCCATTCTTGTAACACCACAAATCCATCGCGACATTCTCATCTCAGCTGAGTGTAGACATTTGTGGTCTATCACTTTAGTGGCCTAACATTCGGACCCGTCTATCATGACCAGTTTTTTGACCGAAATTGTTGTTCTTTTATTAAATATTTTTTTGGTTTTTAGTGTAAAATCGGTTTTATATTTGTTAAAAAGAATATCTTCCATGAGGAAGGAGTGGTGAGATGCTGGCTCCCGGACTACCCACTAAAATCTACGATCGTTCCTCCTCGTCTCCCTGGGGCACGCGGATCTGGTCGTCCATGCAGGAATTGAGAAAAAATACAATTTCCTGCGGGCGGTTGCTGTTGTAAAAGGCGACAAAACAACTCACAGCCAGGTGGCAGGGTATTTGCCCGTCTGACTAGCAACCCTGGTCTAGAGTATGCCGCTATAACAACCTTGAGTTGTGTTCCGGCTTTTATAGTGGGCAGGTTCCAATCTCCTTTTAGAAAGCGTCAGCACATTGGTAGCATCTTTGGTGTTACAAATGTCCATAGGCGTTGGTAACCACTTTCTACCAAGTGGGCCGTCTGCTGAACTTATGCAATAAAAGGGACCATGGAGTATACTGTTGGCAAGCCACCTCGACCTCAACCCGGTTCTACTACATTAGTACTTAGTAGGAGATTGTGAGTGTAGCGGCGCCTTCGTGAAGGCGCGAGGAGTCGCGACTCCTCGTTCGCCGTCGGCGACGTAAGTCGTACTCATCCTCCTCTCTAAGCTTCTCGACCGCCTTCTCATAAACTCATTTATTCGTAACTATGTTACACGTCAGGGTTATGTATATTATTGCAACAATCTTTAGTTATTAAGATTGACGTTATTTGTCGTCAATCTTTATAATCCATAAATTCCTTCAAGCTATAGGTGTGCTCGATTAGCCACTTCTTTAGACGACAAGTAAATGCATTTAAACTGCCGGAGAGTGTGATTTTGTCCGGTAGTTTATTATATATTGTCGGACCCATAACATGCGTTAGCGTGTTAGATTTTTCCAATCGTCTCGGCAACGGTGCAATCCTATCTCTATTCCGAGTCCGATGTGAATGTATGTCGCTATGCTTTGCATACTTGGACTCATTGACCCTGACGTATAGGGCTACTTGAAGTACTAGCTTCTGCAGGATGACAGGCCCGCAGAAGGATGCGACCGCTCGCCCACGACGCTGCTTATCGAGACTACAGAGATTGCAATTATGAATCGATGATGTATGTCCCAATCATTAAGGATTTACTTGATCGAAGACGATATTATCGTGATCGCAACACAAACCAATACAACACAGTCTTTTGGGTTGAATCTTAATACGTTTATAATATTTGTTGGCAACACCAACATAAAATTGTATTTAATTTGATTACTTGCAACATTGTTGTTGCATTTGTTTTTTGTCTCTTCTGCTTGGATTGTAGCCGAAGGTAGACGCCTTCGTATAATAAGTGATTTTTATTACAAGTTTTCACCTAATAACAGTGTTTAACTTCCACCACTACATCGACCTGGGTATCCTAGGCCTATCACATCGGCGTGCTACAACATTTATTATTATATGTGCGACGAGCTGCGTACAATATGTACTTGTGAATATTGATATTGATCTCGCTTTAATAGCCATTTCATAACCAACACTTTTCTAGCTTTTCTTCTCTTCTGTAGTCGGATTTAACTTATCGCTACATAGCTAATGAACAAAACTTCGTTATCCATTTTCAAAAAGGGCACGTATTGAATTTCTGTGATAACATACGACTTTTTTCGCGTACGTACGATTACCACGACCATTCGTTTCGTATGTTGAGCGGCAAAAAAAGCAGTAAAATGTACTGCTTTGAATCAGACGCCAACCTCAACCAGGATTTAATACTCGGATGATGACGATGTATATGATGATGTATTTTTTATTAATTAGCATGTATTGTTAGATGTATGGAAAAGGGAAAAAATAAAAATCACGTTTAATTCAGTACTTAATTGTGTTGTATTTTCAACTATTTACTTAGTGGTCAATAAATGACTAAAAATTGCAAGTACACTATTATTATTTTTTGATAACGCTTCCCTTGTGTTAATGTTATCCCATGGGTACCGTACATTTTTCCGGGTTAAAAAGCCTATGTGCTATTCCAGACTATAATCTATCTTTGTGCCAAATTTTACCCAGATCTGTTCAGCCGTTCTGGCATGATTGAGCAACAAAAATCCATCAAAACTTTCGTATTTATGATATTAGTATAGATTAAGTTCTCAGTCACTTATTAAAAAAATAACTATTATTACTAGACCTTCCTGGACTAATTTGTTGTGATATACAGACAGACAGATGCCAGTCTGAGACCAGGATTCTTTTTTACCGTAAATCAAAATATTCAAACAATACTTAAGTTTAATGCACAATTATTTGTGAGTGCGGTGTGATTATAAAATTAATCTTAACTATTAACTAAAACACTGCTATCTTCAAGAGAAACCACATTCTTATCCACTTCAGAAGAGAGCCGTAGCTTCTTCTTCTTATCGTCTTTATGATGCTTCTTATGCCCACGCCCTTTGCCGCGTCGTTTTTTATGGTGCTTCTTCTTTTTCTTCTCCTTGTCTATGTCGTCAGAAGAGTCTGACACTATGATGTGTGCTGGCTCTTTTCGGCGGGTATCTACTGGAGCCATGTAAGTTGGAGCTGGTTCCTGTGTGCATAAAATACATTTGTAACAGAGAAGAAGAACCTTGAGATTCAAAAAGGTAGGTACTCTTCCACGAGCAACGAAAATTTGCTCAATACCGGTCAATTCTCGTCACGACTACATCAAGGATTTTAGTGGCAATATGAAGCAAGCTGTTGCTGAGATACGGCCACACAATACCATGTAATATGGAGCAACTTAAAAAAATAAGACCCCCGCCCCCGCCGGCGGTCTATTTCGCTCGCGAAAACGAGACGTAGTTATACGTACAAACGAGATAGAAAGAAAATAGCCTAAAAATTTCCAGACCGATTGGATATTCAGCAACTCATACGGGGATGTTGAGAAATGTGGAATATATGGAGCGAATAGAAGCAATAATTCCCGAAAAACTGCCGCATTTTATTGTAATTGCTCTAGATGGATCCATTATTGTTGCCAAGCAATAATTTCTTAAAAAATTGCCCATGTAAGACCACCTTTATAGGAAGAAACGTAATACTTAATAAAAGCTTCTACATCCTACCTATAGATGGGGACATATGTATTTTGTTCTCGCTTTTATATTTTTATTTGGCTTAACACTTGGAAAGTCGGTTTTTTTACGAAAAATGAGGTTATCAATAAAAAAATTACTTTAAAAAAAATATTCTTCATTATATTTCACAGAAAACGTAACCAGTGGCAAAATTTGGGATTTCACCATTGCTCAACATGATGGTAGCTAAAGAGTTTACAACATGGATAGTTGTGTCACCAACATTCCAAGTTTTAAATCAAAAGTCATTCAAAACATTATTATAGTTTTTTTAAGACCTGTCTAACAATATCGCACACATCTATCTGTATATATTAAATTAGTTTTATCATTCATTACAAATATCATTATGGTCACCCTTATTTTATTTTTAACCGACTTCGAAAAAGGAGGAGGTTCTCAATTCGTCGGAATCTTTTTTTTTTTTTTTTTTGTTCCTTTTTTTTATGTATGTTCGCCGATTACTCCGTCATTTATGATCCGATTTACGTGATTCTTTTTTTGTTCGACGCGGAATAGCTTCCAATTGGTCCCCTAAAAATTTTACATAGTTTGGCCCAGTAGTTTTCATTTTATGGACATTTTTCATGGAAATAATTTTCACTCCGTTCCATATGTTCGCCGATTACTCCGTCATTTATGATCCGATTTACGTGATTCTTTTTTTGTTCGACGCAGAATAGCTGCCATGTGGTCCTCTAAAAATTTGACATAGTTTGGCCCAGTAGTTTTCATTTTATGAACATTTTTCATGAAAATAATTTTCACTCCGTTCCATATGTACACCAATTACTCTGAGATTTATGATTCGATTTACGTGATTATTTTTTGTTCGACGCGGAATAGCTGCCATGTGGTCCCCTAAAAATTTGACATAGTTTGGCCCAGTAGTTTTCATTTTACGAAAAATTTTTTGTTCCGGGTTCTTAGGACCTATATTTTTTAAGAAGCGCGGCACCATTTGTAGGTCCACCCATAGATAGCTAGACACTAAAAAGTAACAAATAAAATTTAAAAACTTCGTTTATAAAGTCGGTGCTTAGTAATTTTCAAAATATAGTAATTTTTATGTTTTGCTTTGCACCGACTTCAAGATGTGTTAGATAATATATATTAATAATAATAGCTTTAGAAATAAGTTATTTTATACATTTTAGTTTTTTAGTTTTTGAAGTCGGTTTTTTTTAAACGAAGTTTTTAAATTTTATTTACATTACACACTGGCTACGGAATTTTAATCTAATCAAAGTCAACAGTTTCTAAGAAGAATGATTGTCATATACAAATACAGACAGATAAACAGATATGATGATATGATTTTAAAGCATTATGGTGTACTAACAAGAAAAGAATGTCACTGAATTTTAAACAATAAATTTAATAAGTTATTTGGGTTTAATATTATGTGTTAATTGCTTTCAGCGTTTTCTTTCGTCAGGTTTCCACAAAAGTGGAGATTAGAAGGGATGTTCTGTAAATGACTTATAAGATATCCTTATTTACACAATATATAATATCTTCTGTGGACGCTTTTCGATCCGAGAGAAGAGGACTTGTCTTATTTTTCTGAATGCGTCAGCAGAGTGTAGTGGAACACTTATAAGCCAATAGGTGGCGCTGTGCAATAATTGAGGTCACAAACGTTTCCCGAAACATGCAAAGATATATAATATATAATTTCCAATTATAATAGAAGGGCTGCGAGGAGCAACAATGGCCTCGCTGGAAGACCTTCCTATTAGATTGAGAAGCATTCCATCTCGCTCCTCCACCCTCTACGGGGCACGCGCCCCCTTCATGCCCTTCAATAGCATTATTTGCGGCGAAGCTAAAGCTTAACACTCCACCTGCCAGCCACGTCCCGTTTATCAGCAAGCAAATTTACCTAATAGACAGTCTTTTTGTGAACTCCGCTGTTTGTCATGTCTTCACTTCGCATTAGTGAATTTACCTTGCCAGGTTTGCTCTCCGGATAAGTCATTTTTCGCTTTGGTGGACAATGAATGTTTATTGTTTACAGAAGCTGATATTCGATATCCTAATTTCCTAGAGTTTAAATTAAAGACTAACGTTAACCTTGGGCGGATTGGCTCTCCTCAAGACGCTGTTGCTGGCGTCGTTGAAGTATCCATTCATATTGTTGTCCTCGACAAAGGGCTGCTCGGTACCCTCTGGAGCGCCATGCAGATACTTGCTACCCCTGTTCTTAACCGAGAATCTGGAAGAAGTAGAATCTATACTTATTAATAATGGACCTGGAAAACTTACATTGGTATATGTGTTATATTGTATTAAAACTGACACTCGGTTATTTATTTTATATTTATGTGGACTATTACAACTTACATTGGAGTGTTAGTACAATTGCACTTGTGAGAAATTCCTATACCTTATTATTCATTCTCTTGCCTTGCCATCAATAGTAAGATTTTACTTGTATATAGCTTATGTCAAATTTTAAACACTAGTAAAGTAAGTTAAACGAACGTTAATTTACGCCTATAAAGTGTTACAATACCAAGAGGATACCAATTCGACATTGGCTTCGAAGAAATGTTGTGATGTGTTTCTTAATTAACCTCATGTTACCTTTTGCCTCCTTCAGATTCTGGTCTCTTAGCCGCGAACTCCTTATCGTGGTCCTTTTCTCCGCTTCTTTGATGTTTTTGAACTTCGGAATCTGACGTTGATCTTAAAATATTTAAAACATTTAGCATACTTTCCTGCATTTTAGAATTATTAAAATGGATAAAGTCAGAGGCGCATACTAGTTCAAATTAAATAGTGACTTTTTTACCGTGGCATTTTCTCGAAACTTCCTAAATCAGGTTCTGCTGGTTTGTTCTGATGGACCTTCTCGCTCATTCTTTGAACTACGTTCTCGATATCACGCATTCTGGTCCCGATTGCGTCTACCAAAGATTGGAGATTTGAGGGCTTCTCGTCTTTCTTCTCGGGGTCTTGGGCTGGGAAATCGGGCTGGTGGAAACTGCCATCCTAGAAAAATTTCATCAAATTTTATTTTATTATTTGTGACTCTGAAAATAACCCTCAAAACTCTTCACATGATGAGAGGGCTCGTGCCTACCTCGGACAAGGTAACGGTATGGTGATCCAGTGAAGTGACATTGCCAACCTGCTGTGCAACTTACATATAGACGATGTTTTTTCCTTGCCTAAATTGGGCAAACAAGCAGAGGGCCCACTAGGGTGTGGTCAGCATCGCGTATGGACGTTTGTAAAACCGGGTGTGATAGCTCAAGGTTAACAATTTGAGGCCGATATTTTGTGAGGTCGTAGTACCACATCGGTCGAGCGTGCCTTAAGAGCTGTATAATCACGATAATGATTTCAGCATCGCTTTACCACGTGCAATGCGTAGACTCTTTTCTTTCTTTCTATTTTTAAGAGATTATAATTAATATTTTCTTAAGTTTTCGCGACTTGTATACATAATAAAACTACGTTTTAACGATTTTAAGCGGAGTAATTTCTTTGATTATGGGCTAATGAAATAAAAAAAACACCCAAATTTCAATAGAGAAGGTGGTTGGCAAGTACCACCTGTTTGGGATCTGATCATTAAAACTATTTACCAAACCCCGCAAAAACCAACTGCCAGACCTCAAGACACTGTAAACTCTTTCTGCGTGCAACGGAACACAAACCAACCTGACTGATAATTTCTTTTATTTTCCCTTCAATCCATTTTAATATCATAAAAAAAAATTGAGCTTGGCATGTTTGCTGAAGAGTTTCTTGCGCCGCTTCTTCTCTTCAAGCCACAACATGTTGTAGGATTCTCTGTCTACGGAAGCGGTGGTAAATTAGATTCGGCTCCCATAGAGTAAATAATAACCATAAACAAAATTAAAACTAAATAATTAAAATGAACAAGTTTGCGGTAGGCTAAATAAAACTTTAACAATACTCGTTGACACTTGTCATCTTTGGCCACTGAAAAGTGGCCGAAACGTCGGAATAACCAAAATCAAATAAATTACCGCGCTTAAAACCGTTAAAATGTAGTTTTATTAGATTATAATTATATAAAGTATAATATAACAAATATTAATTACTTCGGTTTAACAAGTTTTCGCGATATTACTGTTATCTATGTAGTGTTATAACATATAAAAAAAATGCAGACTAAGTCGCGGATCACTGTTAGTTTACAGACGTTATGTAAATCTTACCTTATTAGCTTCCATGTCGGTCCCTGATTCATGATCGTTCCACTGGTTCTGGGTTACTTCTGTCCATCCGACTTGATGGTGTTGGGACTGAAAGGGTTATTTCTTAAAAATGATAAATCTAATTAGAAATTACAGCCCCAGTATTCTAACGTTGCCTTGATGGTTAATTTCACCCTGTCCGCTAGATGGCACTGAATCTTTGCATTTTGTGTACTTGACACCTACGCGGACTTATTAAGTGATTTGAGTAGGACTGTTCAAATTTTTTTTACTGGGCAGTAGGCAAATACAAATATAAGTACAAATACAATACAAACGGCCTACTAATGGAAGGTAGTTACCATTGCCGATAGATGTTTTCAACACCGAGGACCAAGCCCACGCGTTGCCAGCTCCTACGATGGGATAGAAGCATCATACAGAAGATTATAATGAGATAGGATAGAGGAAGGAGGAAGTGGACCATCGGAGTTCCACTGACCATACGAAACACAATTAGCTCAAACCTAACCGTTTCACAATCGTAGTATCACACCAATCGAGCCGGCTCTATCATCTATAAACAAGGTAATGATTTGAGCATGGCTCCCCACGCCAATCAAGTTACCGTATCAGTTGAAATAGGGACATCTTCGACATCCACTGGTTCGTTAGCGACTTCATTATGCTGCTCGTCATCTGAAAAGCTCGATGTATGGCGACCTCTTTTATGCCTGGAAAAAAATCTTGTCGTCACTATAGAACAAGAATATTGCGAATGACCAGTATCAAGAAAAAAACGTAACTCTCAAAAGCTTCTAAACTCTGCATACTAGATGGGGCCACAGAGATTTCTTCTGTAATTTATTGACGTTTTCTTATTTAAAACCGTAGATATTGTATCTTTTTATACAACGTTTGTGTTTAGTTTATTGTATTTTTTCAAACCAAAACAGTTAACATTTGATAATTTTTATAAGCTTATTTTCATTTTAACTACTCAGTATCTTTCAATGTACGAACATATAACGAGTAATTATTTCGTCTCTAATTTATTTTATAATAATTAAAAGAGTCAAAGCTGACCGAGTACAAAGAATATGCTTCATTTTTGTATCACTAAAATAAATTAAAAATTCACAGTACATCAATAAATTCTTGACATGTTCTTAATACATATGAAGTGTATTATTACCTTTGGTTGTCCGTCTTTTTGAGGTCTTTGGAGTCATTGTTGGTAGAGAGTGCAATCTAAAATAATATTCACATTTTGATCAATCTAAAACTATTGAACAGTCGAGATGAATGGAGTATTTCTTTTTAGTAAAAAAGAAACCGACTTAAGTGTAACTAAAAAGCAAAGATACATTATTTTCCACACAATTAATAGTAATTAAATTATCTACTTTAATAACATTAGTAAAGACAGATTGACTTACAACAATATCCGGAATAGGCGCCGCTCTTGGTACAGCTTCGTTGAAGTCAGCGGCTTCGGTTTTCTTGGTTCTCAGGATTTTGTCATGAGGATCCGTGGCCGGTTCCGATAGCTCGTATACCGGACCTTTTTCGCCATCCCTGAAATTAGGTAGGAGGTAATATTTAAATTTATTAATTTGCGATGAAGGAGAAAGAAGCGATTATCATTAAATCTAGTCGGGTCTATTAATCTACACGTGAACTTTAGAAAACAGGAATGTAATTATAATTCTTTCGGCTTTCATTTTTTATTGCTGGATTATAGCAGACAGGACGACGGCTTACTTGATGAAAAGCAGTTATCGTCGCTTATAGATATTACACCAAAGGTGCGACTAATAAACACCACTTAGGTTGTTATGGTAGCATATTCTAGACCAGGGGTGATTGCGATCCAGACAGTCAAATACCCTATCACCTGTCTAAGGGTTTCTATCTCATCTTACGACAAGCCATTCGGCGGCAGAAATTCTTTTCTTTCTCCGTTTCTACATAGAGAAAGGGCAAATAATTGAGATATTTACTTTGGTAAAAATGAAGAATCTGGTGGCGGAGGCTTCTTCATCTTGTACATGTGACTCCAAGGTGCTGCCGGCAAGGTCTCCCATGGTTGGCCAAGCACGCGCGTCCATACTTCACCACGTACAACAACCAAACACCTGAAATAGGAACCAAAAGATTATTAAAGATTAAATGATAATTCTCTAGACGCAAGCTGTTTTTGTTCTAAATTTAATTTTCCGCGTAGTGGTGACGAAAGAAAAGATCATGAGGAAATCTGTACATCGAAATTATTAGACAGTATATAATTTATTATTATTATTAAAAGTATATAAAAACAATTTCTCGTAATATTTTGATAAAGTATGTTTCTACAGACCACGGGCCATAGAAATGGCCCGGAGTTTTGGAGAGCTTGCGTGGGGCCATGGGAAAGCCAACATGTAGAGGCCGCTTAGAAGAATTTAATCTAAATATGGTGTGACACTGGCTGGTGATTGTCCCTTTCTACACCGTATAATAATGCACCCAAGGACAAGCCCCGGTCAGTGTAGAACTATTGTAGAGAATGAGAACAAAAAGTACCGGGCTATTGGGATGAACCACTAGTGGAACTTCGGATCAAGACTCTCTGGACTATGACGTCTATCCGTTGCAATGTTCAAGAAACATGGAAAAAATGGGCAGACGGTGACTCCCCTCTCAATGCATGGGCCCCTAAAAATGCTGTACAAGACTGGCGAACATGGGTTTGAGTGGCTAAGGAGTGTCGAGAGGTGGGCTGCAGGTTCACCGAAGCTACTACTGACGTTATGCTATTTATCACTTCCACCCCTGGAGCTTGAGTCTCAGCTTTAGCGATCTCCACTCCGTGCCGGTTGGCTAAAGCAAGCACGGAGTCCCCCCTGGAGTCAGGACCGAGGTGCCGCTACTCACCTAAGGTTTCCCCACAAAGTTCCCCAGTGGGTTATTATTATCATCATTATACGAGTATAACTATTAATTATTATTCGTATTAGAACGGTTATTATACTGTACCTAAGCCTTGTACAGCAAAACGGAAACTGTATGTTGGTATCTTCGACCACTTCTTCGCATTCAATCGCCGACTCGGGAGCTTCTACTCGTTTGCACCTGGAAAAATTAAAGATATTTAATATTCATAACATTTTACAGGTATGTTAAACATTGTGTCCTAGAAATACTATAACGTATGTTTTTTTTATTGCACGAGTTCAGCAGACTAGCAGACGGCCCACCTGATGGAAAGTGGTTACAATCGCCTATGTAAATTTGCAACACCAAAGGCGTTACAAAAGCGTTGCTGCTCTCTTAAGGGAGACTGAAACCTGGCCACTAATGCCTCAACGCATCTCAAGGTTGTTATGGCGGCATAGTCTAGACCAAGGGTGTTAGCCATCCAGACGGGCAAACATCCTACCACCTGGTTCTGGGTTGTTTTGATGCCTCTTACGACGGGCCGCTCGACCGCAGGAAATTGTATTGTTTCTCCGTTTCTGCACGGATAATTAACATAATTGATCATAGAGATCAAGTTCATGTATTTGAAATTTATATTGTTGGAGCCTCACATATATGATGTATATTGGGTGTGAGTCATTCAGTTTCATTAATAAAGGGTGAAAATCCGTGAGAAATTTAAATCCCAGAGCGTTATAATTATTGGTGGTGGTCTATGGTTTTGATCAAAGGCGTATTTAATGCGTGTTCTTCCTTCTCTTTTTTTTCACCTCCCAATTATTTGGGGTTGGCACAAAAGTGACTTTTCCCTCTGTACTCCTCAATTCCTACACACGACTTCTGTCACACCACAAATAATCTTTCACATAATACAGATGGCAAAAGATGGCTTTTTATTGGTCTAATGGGTGTTCTTCTTGTTTTAGTGAAAAATTACCAATGTTGTTGTGTGATATCAGCGTATAAGATCTGCCGATAAGATTGGACAGTTGTCTAAATCATCAAAAATGTCCAATCTCATAAACGGGAAAATATAATATTTAGTGTTGATTAGAATACTGGTGTGCACATCACGCAAGCGATAAGGTTTCTGTATATATGGTCTAAGTTAAATTAGGAGTAATGAAGAAATTAATATACTGCAAGAGTAGAACAACTCATCGTCTTACTTTGTACTTCCCCTCACGGCGATTGAGCCATGGGCTCTCGCCAGTGGTGCGTCAACCTATCTATCCAATGGGGTAACGAACACCATCATCGACCCACCACACACTTACTCAAACCCCCACATCAGGTAATAATGAACACGATTTATCTGTTTTAGCGACATCTAGTGAATAAGGTAAGGCAACACTACATCAAGGCAACATATTAAATTAATATTCGCTACTGCTATCACGCCCCTTTATTACAAAACTGGCATCGCCATTGTTGCAAACGCTTATATGCGACGGAAACCACTTTCCATCAGGTGTTCCGTCTGCTGCTTTTACAGCTTCAGAAAATAAAAAAGATAATATGGAAACACATAATATTTTACCCCACAGTGTATATAGCGAGGTTCCTTCCACCAGGTTGGCAGCGATGCTTCGTACAGGAGTATGCATCAGCCCATTCCGAATAAGCAGCATGCTTCCGCATAGTCCTTGGGTCTGTACAGTCTAGAAAACAATGTATCAAGGTTTAACAGACTGAGTAGATAGAGTAATAACACTTTATTGCTCACTAAAATAACAGATACAATAAATTATCTATACAAAAAAATAAAATTTAATTGTCTGTTTGTAATGTCAATATAACAGATTTTTATTAAATGCATACGAAAGTAATATACGACACTTTTGATCAAAAAACCATTTTTTAATTGTTTATCTGTGTGGCTGTTTGTTACTGCTAAGCTCTGAAACGGCTGGACCGTTTTTGGCGGAACTTTCACTGGTAGATAGCTAATGTTATGAGCAAAAGCAGTAACTTAGACTTTTATTTTAGAAACAAAAATTAATGGTCCACGCGCCGGAAGGCATCATACCTATCATCGCTTAAAGCGATCTTTTCTCGGAAACCTAACTTATTTTGATAATATTATTAGCTAATCTAGCGATGGAGTCGTGCTTTAAAATAAATAATGTATTGTTACGAGTTGTGGGACTTGAATTAAAATGGCGTTGGAATTATTATAGAGTTTATTAGAACTATACAATCACGTATAACACAGGTACAAATATAACCGAACACGACAAATCCAACCGTAATGCTGAAGGTCGTAATTCAATAGAACGCGCAAAATCCGTCACTATGGTTCCCGATTACATACACACGTCTCGCCTTGATCGTAGTTCTCGCTCGACTGCCCACTCCCTCAATAGGGCCATTGTTTTATACTGCACAGAAGCAATATGTCCTCCCGGCAACGTCGATCGAATTTCCTAGAGTCAGCCTGTACTTTAAAATCTGTAAAACCTGGCTAACTATTACCTATATAATAGGTCGTATGCCAATAAGTAAACAAAAGAAGACGATCATAAAAAAATTAAAATAGTTTCAATGTTATTAGTTCAAATGCCGACGGGTAATAAATGTCCTTTGTTTCAGATATGCAGGGGTTTTTGTTGGGACCTGAGTCGTAACAGTATATTTGTTAAAAATTAATGATATGATTTAGTCATTTAAGTATAAGAAACGAAAAAAAAATTGTATGCAAATTATATGGTGAACATATACTTACTTACTTACGTAAAACTTATCGATATGCACATCATATTTGAGCCGCTTGGGGGTGGAGACTTTGGAACCATGGGGGCCAAGTGCCCACATATTATCTCAAAATATTAAAAAACGTCTGGTCGATACAACAGGAGACCGGAGGCTGGAGCTTGCCAGCCTCTGTATCCAGCGACGTAATGCTGCCAGCCTTCTAGGTACAATGCCCAGCGAAAGTGGTCTGGTGGGGCTGGACGGGCTTTAGTATAGGTTTTTATTTTTTTACTATTGTATATATATTTTTAAGTTAGTTTTATTTTTAATAGTTTAATGTTTTAAATAAATTCGTTGCATCTGTTAAATTATATACATATAAGTATCACCATGCTTCTTGCAAATACATTGTTGCGGACAGAGAGCACCCCCCTGACCCGCCCTCCGGAGCACACCTACTATCCCCGCCCCGCATACCGCCGACGCCCATAGCTCGCACAATTAGCAGTTAGGCGTCGGACGGAACGCGGGATATAGGAGCGGCCTTGGAGGCAAAATGGACACAATTGTCATTGACGACTTACCGCTCTCGTTCTCGACTCTGGCACAATTTGTAATTACGTACTTCTTTATGTATATTTCGATTCTAAGTTATTGTTTAATAATAATCAAACAGTCCAATTTTATATCGAGTTCAAAGAAGAAGCAACTGCCATCAATATAAATGTTGATTTGATTTGATTATAATCCTATAAGACTATTACTAGAATACTGAGCTTAGGTAAGTCATAGTAGTCAATGGGTACGGTTCCTAGAGGGCTGGCTACGTTACCTTGCTGGACCGACATACTGATTCGTTATCGGAGGTAAAACCAACCCTCTGATCAACTGACAGGTCACTATGGACGTGTTCCCATTGTAATCTACAACGCCTAAAATGCTCCTTCCGCCGTTCCACATAGCGACCACGGTCGTTATGGTCACCGTGAAAACGTCATCAATAACGTTATAATTTTCGCAGCGCTTTTTTTTGTTTTTTTTTTTTTGTTTTGAGGCGAGGGAAAAATCTTTACCGATTTACGCACACTCTGGGCCGCTGCTAGGAAACGGCACGCGTCGATCGGGGGCGATAACATTAGCAATAGTATGCTTTGTTTGTGCTCTGTCCGCGATCGATGACACAGAGTAGTGTGGAAGACTCCGAGCGATGCTACACGAGCGAGCAACCTCAATACCCACTAAAAACCCCCTCCTCCCTGTCGACCCTGCGCTTTTGTTTGTGATGGAAAGACTGAGATATAGAACATAGTTACGCAACAGTCGAATTTTCGCAGCGCTTACAACGATCCATATCATGAGATGGGTCGAATAATCCGTTCCATTTGAGTTTATGATCGTAACGCCCGCAAGCAAGTGGAATTGGAAAAATCGCGGCCATGAGCATGGTAGTTAGGATCCTCATGTGGAACGTAACCGTTGTAGTATGATGTTATAGACACAATTCATCTTGTAAGAAAAAACAGGTTAATGTAATATTGGAATCTCCAACAAAAAGTTTTTATTAATTTGGTGTGGCATAGTACTGACCAACAGGGCGTTCCATTAGGGACTCACAACGACCACGTTCACGACCGCGATTTTTCCCGTTCCACTTACTTGCGGACGTTATAATCATAAAAGCTAGTGGAACGGGTTATGGAGCGTTGATGTCATTAATGTCATACACAAATGTCATTGGTTGATATGAAAATCGCGCCGTTTTCAATGTGTAGGTTTGACTAATTTGTGTTAAAAGAAATATAGCTAATTATACAAAATGTCATTACAATACAATACAAAATGTCCTTACTACTTCATCGCGGTAATAATTCAGAAGAAAGCAAATTCTTCTAGCTCAGATGAAGAGTGGATGTTAAGTTTATAAAACGTAATACTAAAAAACGTGATCTCAGGCCACGTTTTACACAATATAAAAATATAGTCGATCGTTATTCAGATGAAGAATTTAAAAGCCTTTCAAGAAATACATTGAATTATCTATTATCTATCTATCTATAATTCTGAATTCTGAGTTATAACTCTTTCGGATAATTCTGCAGCAAAAGCTATTTGTCTAGAAACAATGAATTTCTCATTAATTATATAATTATATTCAATTCAACGATAATGAAAACTGATTAGAAATAAATTATGTAAATAATTGCTAATAACAAATAAAGGAAAATGATAGATGGCTGTTCAAAATACATTAAAATAATTTTACAAAATTACAAAGAAAGATATTTTTCCATTCGCCATCTTTGTTTCAAAATTCGCGCCTTTGTCAACGTATTGACAAGAGAGAATTAATGCTCTGTGGTCAACGCCCACTTCGACCCACGTTTTGACATGGGTTGTTGCGGGCGTTGTGTGATCGAAAATGATGACGTCATTAGTGACGTTTTCGCCACGACCGCAAAGCTCGCGGTCGCCTTGTGGAACGGCTAACTGAGCATTTTGGACGTTGTGCGTTACTAGTGGAACGCCCTACAAGAATACTAAATATTTAAATTTAGAACATAGATGTTTGTTTGTTTTTTTTTATCTGTATTTTTTTTCCACCATTGTTATTAAAATGGTCATAATATTACGCACGTGCAGTTTTCTTTAATAATTAAAATGTTTACAGTCCATAACGAATTCATATTTAAACATGTGTTGAATATGTATGATTAATCATTAATTGATTATAAGAGATCTTACACTGGTCCTTGTACGATTCTGCCGTGGTTCCACATAATACTGTCTTCAATAATGACACAAATATCAACAAGAAATACATTTATGTGTTTTATTTTTTAACACATCCTCTCAGAATAGGCTTTGATTTGAAAATGATTTCAGGTTAAAATGGTTTACCTAAAGTTACAAGTACAGATGAATGGAAAAGTTTTTTTAAATTAAGTTCTCCTTCTCTTCTGATAAACATACTTTTATAAGGTTTACTTGCCTTATTCTAATCTAAGTAGCAGCATTGCATTTATAGCACCTTTGATGTTGCAAATGTCCGTAGGCGATGGTAACCGCTTTCCATCAAGTGGGCCGTCTGCCTGTCTGCTGGATACATGCAATAAAAATAATAAAAAACGAGCTACTATTTAGCCACCCCAAATAATAAGAAAGAAAGAAAGAAAAACTTTATTTGAGGAAATAGCGACGTACTACATTCCTTATACATTTATACACAGAGCATATTTTTAGAATTTGTACGCTGCATTTTCAGCAAACAAGCTTTGCACTCAGCATATTGCTGTGCCAGAATTATATCCGACACAACGTTGATTTTCAGTGCCTTGTACCTTCCTTTTGGATTAAGACCAAAACGACCCAATTTTATACGGACCGCGACAATATAGCAAATTGCATTACAATTTTAAAACACAAACATGCGGAAGTTTCCAGTGAAGAGTTCTGGATAAAATTTAAGTGTGGTAATAAATGTACAGAACTACATAAAATTAGCTTTGAAACTTGTTTGGGTCAACATATATTTGTGAAGCAGCATTTTCGAAAATGAACTTCATTAATAATAAATTTCAATCTCGACTTACTGATGAACATCTCCAGGACTTAATGTCAATAGCTTGCACCAAATTTACTCCAAACTTCAGACAGATAGTCTTCAACCAAAAATGTATCTTTTCTAATTGACATTGTTACAACTCAGATCTCGACAAAAACAAAATCCACCTGCATATCTGTAACAAAGCACATTTATTACCCGTAAGCATTTGAACTAATAAAATTGAAATTCTTTTATGATCGTCTTCTTTTGTTTACTTATTGGCATGCGGCCTATTGTTATATTGTGATCATTAGCCAGGTGTTACGGACTTTAAAGTACAAGTCGATTCTAGGAAATTCGGTCCACGTTGCCGGAAGGACATATGTATGGACCCCGAGTGAAACTAATTGGTGACCCCTGCTCTAACCGCTAAGCTAGCAGGACTTAAGTTAGGTATAAGCTTTTATTAAATTTCGTGACACTTTTTCATCCGACAGTACTACAACATAGTTCAATAACAAATGTTGGTTAAATTTACAAACAAACCTCCCTTTATATCCGCTATTAATTTCCTCAACTTTTTAATTCGTTTTCTTTAATTTGTCTTGTAATGAAACGTTAGTCTTCCATCGACACTCAGAAAGATAAATTACAATCATGTTAAACTGGCGAACCCGGCAGACGTCCTGCCCTGAATTGCTGGAAAGTTCCTTGCCGCTTCTTCTCCTTGACAGCAATAACATGATGCGAAGTGGTGTACTGTAACGACGAGCCTCTCGTCGTCTCGGTTTTAGAGAATATAATATTTGAATATTTAGAATGAAAGACACCTGTCAGTGGCCTGCGGGCCGCGTTGAAGGCTAACTATGTAGCGATAAGAAAATTATAGATAGATAGACAACTATAATATAATACACATCATTATTAGTCACAATCAAATACAGACTATGTCACTAAGTAATGTAGCTTTCTACTGGTGAAAGAATTTACAAAATCGATTCAGTAGTCCATGAGATTACTTCTCCAAACAAACTTACAAATTTTGTCTCTTTATAATATTAGTTTAGATGTTAATTAGTAAATAAAATACTCCAAAAATGACTTGTAAGGAAATACATATTCAATACATACAAAGTGTTTCAAGTTCGTATAATTAACCTATTTGGAGACTTCAGAACTGATGGTGTCTTGCATGGTCACCATAAGTGTGTGGACTAAATAACAGCGGTAGCGGATGTCAAAGCGGTGAGCGATTCTTAAACCGCTCATTACTCATTTTTTTGAAGTGAAACTTCTATATAGAGGGGGTCTTATGGAGTTTTGACTCACGAAAAGATGTCACAGTCACGTGATCACCGTCACTAATTCTTACATTTTTAAACTCGTGATATCTTTCGAATGGAATGTCCGAATTGAATAATTCAAAAAGTTATATAAAGGTATTGAAGCAGTCTTGAATATGAAGTAATTTATTTTGATAAGGATTAATATCAAGATACAAATAAAAAGCCTTTTCTAGCGGCGGCATTTTAATTAATTTTTTATAATAAAAAAACGCTTATTGTGGCATAACTATAATAGTTAGATATATGTTGTCGCGATACTTTTTGTAAATAATGATGTGTTCTACAAAGTCGTAGTACATTATTTTATTTTATCATCAATAGTTTTCGCAGCGCACGCGATTTTAGGTATTTTTTTTATACCTTGGATTAAATTTTTGGAGTTTTAGTAATGATCCCTAATTTTTTTGTAAATATAATATACGCTATGTCACCCGGGGATAGCGTAGCTTGCCAACAGTGAAAGAATTTTTCAAATCGGTTCAGTAATTTATTTTATTTGTTATTTTATCATCAATAGTTTTCGCAGCGCACGCGATTTTAGGTATTTTTTTATACCTTGGACTACATTATTGGAGTTTTAGTAATGATCCCTAATTTTTTTGTAAATATAATATTCCCTATGTCACCCGGGGATAGCGTAGCTTGCCAACAGTGAAAGAATTTTTCAAATCGGTTCAGTAATTTCGGAGCCTCTTCATGCAAGCAAAAACCAATCTTATCTTTCCTCTTTATAATATTAGTCTAGATATTCATAAATATATTTATTATAAAATTAATTAGATATTTGCATATTATAAAAAGCGCAAGATTTTGCGCTGGAAGTTGTTTAATAAAATTGGGAGCTGGATTGCCCTAAAAAGCGCTATATCTAGCTCCTAAAGCGCTAAATTGGCAGCTCTGGTGAGCCGAGCGCCGGGAAAGTCTCGTAAACGAGAAAGCTAGCGAGAGGAGAGCGAGCGAGGATATACCGCGTCCTCAGACTACCTCATCCCTCTAATACCTAAAATTGCGTTCTGCGCATCGGAAAGTGCGATGTTCCGAGCCGCTATTAATGGAGGCAAACTTAAGTTTGCATCGAACTATAGCTCTGCTCTCCACGTGACAAGGCATCACTGCCTCTATTTGTGGTATGTGTAAAAAAAATATAAATAAATAAATAGAGTTTGTTGAGTAAACAAAAATAACAACAAGAAAACTTTGCCAACTGTTCAGTTTTTCGAAAGTCATAACAAAAGTGAACGACAACGAACAACAAAAGTGTTGACGTAAAAAATGGTCGGTGCGTGGGTAGCGTATTACATACACCATTAAAATGTACTTAACCTAACCAAATCATAATTTGCAGTAAACCTGCGAAAAATCGAAATGTGTGCTGGGACACATATTAGAAGTGAAACTTCAACGGACAAGTGGAAAAACGAATCGCAACGGACAAGTGGAAAAACGAATAGCAACGGATAAGTGGCAAAACGAATCGCAACGGACAAGTGGAAAAACGAATCGCAACGGACAAGTGGAAAAACGAATAGCAACGGATAAGTGGCAAAACGAATCGCAACGGACAAGTGGAAAAACGAATCGCAACGTACAAGTGGAAAACGAATCGCAACGGACAAGTGGAAAATCTTCAACTGACAAGTGATAAAATGAATCGCAACAAAATTTTAACTTCAAGTTTTACGGGCAGATTGTTAATGTACTTGTCCAATTTGAAAACCTGCCCGTAAAACTTCAAGTTAAAATTTTGTTGGGATTCATTTTATCACTTGTCAGTTGAAGATTTTCCACTTGTCCGTTGCGATTCGTTTTCCACTTGTACGTTGCGATTCGTTTTTCCACTTGTCCGTTGCGATTCGTTTTGCCACTTATCCGTTGCTATTCGTTTTTCCACTTGTCCGTTGCGATTCGTTTTTCCACTTGTCCGTTGCGATTCGTTTTGCCACTTATCCGTTGCTATTCGTTTTTCCACTTGTCCGTTGCGATTCGTTTTTTTTATTGCAGGAGTTCAGCAGACAGGCAGACGGCCCACTTGATGGAAAGCGGTTACCATCGCCTATGGACATTTGCAACACCAAAGGTACTACAAATGCGCTGCTGGTCTCTTAAGGGAGACTGGAACGTGGTCACTAATGCCGGAACACAACACAAGGTTGTTATAGCGGCATACTCTAGACTCTAGATCGAAGGTGGTAGCCATCCAGTAGGGCAATAACCCTACCACCTGGCTGTGGGCTGTTTTGTCGCCTCTTACGACAGGACGCCCGGCCGTAGGAAATTGTATTCTTTCTTCGTTCCTACACGGATAAAAAGTTATGGCGTGTGTTCTATAATCATGTTGGACCCTGAGGAGGTTTACGAGGGGTATGTGGGGCTCCTGGGAACTGGGACTGCATACAGATTCAATCAAATCAAATCAAATTTATGTGTTCAAAACATGGTTTAAACAGTCGGTATACATGTTATATACCAGTAGTAAAAACCGATCGCTAGACTTCCTATTAAGCCTACCAGCGACCCGCCGCTTCTTTCTGATGTACCCCAGTCCAGTCTAGTCCCACTACGTTATCGAGATGGGCAAAGCGGCGCGTGCAACCGGGGTCCGCTTACTCATACACCTCCTTTATTCTCTTGGCGGCCTCCTTCTAGAACATAACGTAATCGAAGAATAATAATAAGTATAAACGCGCAGGGGGGCTTTGTGGCGAAGCCTTAGGTGAGTAGCGACACCTCGTACCCGACTCCGGGAGTCAAGGCAAGGCCCCCGCCTCCGTGTTTGCCTTAACCAGCCGGCAAGGAGTGGAGATCGCTAGAGCTAAGACTCAAGGCTCCAAGGGTGGAAGTGATAAATGGCATAACGTCGGAAGTTGCTTTGATGAACCTGCAGCCCACATCGACGCCACTCACAACCATGTTGTCCCTTGTCAATCTTGTACGGCATTTTTGGGGTCCCGCCCATGCAGTGAGTGGCGAGTCACCGTCTGCTCATTTTTCCATGTTCCCCGAACATTGCGACGGGCAGACGCCATAGTCCCCATATTCCCAGACCCCTAGTACCACTAGCAGCCCGGTACTTTTCGTTCTTATTTCCCACAATAGTCCTACACCGACTGGGGCTTGTCCTTGGGTGCATTTTTGCCTTTTGACAGGGATAATCGCCGGTCAGTCTCACGACACATTTAAATTAAATTTGTCAAGGGGTCTCTACGTGTTAGCCTTCCCCTGGCCCCACGTAAGCCCTCCAAAATTCTGGGCCATTTTATGGCTGTGGTCTTCAAAGACATACATTAATAGTAAAAAAGCCCTTTATTTCCTTATAAGGTAATTATACAAATAAACTCGA
The DNA here is from genome assembly GCA_949752895.1 of Dendrolimus pini. Classification (NCBI taxonomy): domain Eukaryota; kingdom Metazoa; phylum Arthropoda; class Insecta; order Lepidoptera; family Lasiocampidae; genus Dendrolimus; species Dendrolimus pini. Next base: position 772,150 of record OX457152.1, read on the forward strand.
AACTAATAAAATATTATTCTTCCTTAACCTTTAAACCTTTGGGTTTAGGCCTCCTCTAACTTTTTCCATTCTAGTCTTGTCCTATTCATCCAGTTTTGGCCAGCTGTTTTCTCTATTTCGTCGACCACGCGGTCTCTGATGTTTTGTTAAAACATTTAGGGTTGTATATTGAATACACTCATTCATATCCAATCACACACATACATAGTGAGACTCACACTTTCGTGTACACACAGACCCACACTAATCACTACTCCCGCTACACACATCCTCAGTACTCTCACTTATCAATAACATTACAGTATTTTATTACGCATCTTCAATTAGTTACATACTAAAGGTAGGTAACACAACAAGACCAACATTTGGCAGCACTGTCGAATACAAGAGAGTCTAGTGCGCTTTTATGCATGTTGGCAAAGATTTTAGTGGTGCAATTAATAATTGTTCAATTATGAATAACTGGGTTGTCCTTTCTTTGATAGGTAGGGGATTATAGCCGCGAAAGCTTAAAATCATCCAGTCTTGTAACACCACACATCCCTCACGACATTGTCCTCTCAGCTGAGTGGAAACGTTCACTTTAGTGGCCCAACATTGCTTCCAGACAAAGAATAATTTGACTTTAACCCTAAGTTAAAGTCCATAATATATACATTAAACATGCGTACGGCTCGTCCACATACATATATATATACGGTCAGTTCCTGTATCTATTTATAACTTGCACTTGCTCCGTGGACGTTCACTGTTGAAGTTCAACCAACAAAATGTCTTGTTTAAAATATTTACTACTCGCTGGCCTTTTACATGTAAGTTTTCCATTCAAAATTTTAATCCATCTGTGTAATTCAGTTTACCTTAATTTTATATACTTTCTCTTTTCTAATAATGTTTATATTACTTATAACCTTTTTTTGTAATAATATTGTCACCTAGTTTTTTAACCTTATAATTTATATATTTAACCTGTGGCAAAATGTGGTTGCTTGTACATTTATATTATTATTAGCGGCCCCGGCAGACGTTGTCCTGCTCTGAAAAAATAAAATCTAGGACCCGATCCTAGCGCCACCTACCGGTTCCAATTATGGATTTAAATCATCCGGGGACCCACTCAAACACAGAAAAACAAAATCACCAAAATCGCTCCCGGTGGTTAGGAGGATTCTTGAACCCTATCTCAGCGCCACCTCCGGGAGGTGGTATTCCAACAGTATAAAAAGTATCCTATCTTTCAAGTTGGATCAAACTGCACACGTTGTGCAAATTTGATTAAAATCGGTTAAGTAGTTTAGGAGTCCATCGCGGACAAACAACGTGACACGTATTTTATATATATTAAGATATATATAATTATCTCTCTTCATGTAAAAACTTTATTTAGATATATAATGTACAAAATTACAAATATATTTTGTTCCCAACTAAAAGATACTATTAGACAGTATTACGTTGCGTTTAGCAACGTATCGCTCGCGTACGTCTTCAGCTATGGAGGATTTCATAAATAAGTTTGCCGAGAAATGGGGCGAGAACAGTGTATTTTTGTTTTGAATTGTTTGTCTAACTCAGCTCCTAAGAGCATTCAGTATAAGGAATGACTTATAATCAATATGTAATTATTTTATTTTATTAAATTAGAGCATTTATTGTTTTTTTTTTTACTTTACCCTCCCTTTGGGCCCCCCCAATATATGTAAATACAGATCCCGTCTAAGGCAAGCTACGCCGCTGGTCAATACTGGCTCTATATAATATATATATATAAAAATACTAGTGGCCCGGCCGACGTTGTCCTGCTCTGAAAAAATAAAAATCTAGGACCCGATCTCAGCGCCACCTACCGGTGCCAATTGTGGATTTAAACCATCCGGGGACCCACTTAAACACACAAAAACAAAATCAACAAAATCGGTCGAGGTGATTAGGAGGATTCTAGAACCCGATCTCAGCACCACCTACCGGTTCCAACGGGGTAAAAAGTATATCCTCTCCTGGTTTCAAGCTACCTCCCCACAAATTTTCAGCCAAATCGGTACAGCCGTTCTTGAGTTATAAATAGTGTAACTAACACGACTTTCTTTTACATATATAGATATATATACAAATATGTGTAAAATGCTTAATATCATTACATTTTTCTTAATACTAGGCTACTTATACTCGGTGATGAATGTATATAAGTAGACTAGTATGATATGTGCAAAAGTTTCAAAAAATATTCTCCAGTGGAACTTATTTCGAATATAAAAAAAGTTTGACACAAGCTCCGTCCAAGTACTGTCAAAATTCCGATGGTAAAGTGGTAAAGCAAGCGAATGAATGCGATGATATAGAGACCGGCTATCAGTCAAGACGCAAGTCTGTCATAAACTCTACATACGAATGTTGCAGATGTCGGAGTGTTCTGAAGCACCCACAATTTTACTTAACAATGGCGAGAGAATGCCCGCATTAGCCCTTGGCACTTACCTCGGGTTTGATAAGGTACGTTATCTATTTATTAAACATAATAATACGTAGAACTGAATGTCAATGTCGCCCAGGGTTCTCAGCACAACGTATGGTTATAATCCCCAAATTTTGGGTTGTTAAGTTTAATGGTACATTTTAGAATATTCAAATTTACGTTGACTACTCTTTTTTACTGCCTGAAGCACACAAACGAGCAGACGGCCACCTGATGGAAAGCGGTTACCGTTACATATAAATGTTGGCAACATCAAGGGTGTAGTTAACGCGTTGCCAACCTCTAATGGTGCGGCTTCATCTGCGATAATGTTAAAGATTTGGCTGTGGCCGAATGTGTTTTATATAAAGCGTTAAAAAAATAACACCGTTAACGAATATCCATATTAGTGTATATACATACGTTATCTGTCAATGTTTAACGTCATTAGCAATCAATAACAATATCACAGCTCAAATTACGAATTAAATCCATCGCCATAACTGCGTTAAATGGCCTATATCTATAATATTATCACAGATTAAGCCATTCTTAAAAACCCCATGTCATAGCGCAATGGCAAAACCGCGGCGAGAAGTTCCCCTCCAAAGCTACGCGGAATGAATGTTCTGGAGAACCGTTGCGTAGTTGAGCGTGGGAGCTCAAAGAAATGGGGGGTGAACACCTGTCGATGGCGAGCGGTGATGCTGTAAAAATGAGGCTTGGCACCAGATCAAACTATTCCTCGGAACATGCCCCCTTGCACAGGCGGTAGAATACGCAGTGAGACGCTGTCTCTGAACGCTAAGCGCTCCTAAACCGCTTATAAGAAGGGTGTCGTCGAAGATATGAACGGCGTGACGCTGGACGGAGTCGAGGGGGTCAGCTTCGTAAGTGGGTGCCCCGATTTGCGCTTTGTAAAGCGTAAGTCGTTACCGCGAGGTGAAGTACTGCTTGGAGCGGTTTAGTACACCAAGCTTTGAAGAGGCAAATTTGGCCTTGCCTTGTTTATGACTCGAAACTGCATTTTGTTTGTTATGTGGACATTGAATTTCGAGATGATCAGGGGTGTTCCTTGGAATCGTGGTGCATTGACAAGATTAAGTTTTTGGTTGATTCCGATGACATTTTATTACCTACTCCACAAAATAAATAATTACAAAAACTGTATTGGGTCATTATTTTTTTAATTTGGCAACACTGATGGCGCTTCATTTAGTTCATTTCGCTTTTATAATGTCAATGGACTTACTATGTTGACTTTCGAAGAATAAAAGGTTATCAAACAATGACATTGTATAAAAAGAAGTAGACAAGGGATACAGCTCTGCGAGTGGCACATTAAATCTGAGCTAATTAGCAAACTCGGAACTCAGTCTCGCGTCGGCGTCAACGGAGCGTGTTGTGTCGAGTGCAAAGATAAAAGTATACTTGTCTCTTTTTCGCTTGCGCTAAACAGGGCACGTTGTCTTACTTATACACGTGTTGTAATGTAGTGTGACAGTACAATGTTACATTGTCTATGTGTGCGTCAATGTGCCATTTCTAAAGCTAGAATCCTATAGAGGTACCATGTCTACTTCTTTTTATACAATGTCATTGTTATCAAGGGTCAAATGTTATATATTCTGTTCCATACTTGAAATTCTAATAAAAAAAACAATGTTATAAACTAATATGATAAAGAATACTTAATGTTTAATTTACCTATAATAAAGTAGTTGACAATCAAGACAATATTTATCGTCTTACTAAACGCCAAGGCTGCTTATATTTTGTATAAGAGCAACAAACAAATTATGAAGTATGTACCTAATAATTTTAAAGAGTCAACTTGCATATTCATATATGCATTTTTTTTTTAAACAGAAAATAGAAGTAAAAAGGAATAGTGTGAGAATGTGAGTATTCCGGCGAAAGCGAATAGGGAGCCACTTGAGTTTTTGTATATATTTATTTATTTTATATATACAATTCAACACTTACAGAATGGTATCGTAAAGTCAGAAAACAAACTACTACGCGACGTGGTTTGTCAAGCCATAGACATTGGTTACCGGCACATAGACACAGCTTCGATCTACTCGACTGAAAGAGAAATAGGAGAGGCTGTTAACATGAAGATTGAACAAGGAGTTGTTAAAAGAGAAGACCTGTTTATAACTACTAAGGTACATTATTTACTAGCTATTAAACAATGCCGGCTTTAAACTAAAAATGAAAAAATAAGTATTTTCTACATCTTCAACTGCAAAATGTTGTACAAAACATATATTTTTAATCTTAGGTTTCTCAAATAACTTTAAATAAATAGTTTAATCCGCCTGTTGAAATTGTATACTAGACTGGCACGCGTATACAATTTGCCTTTCAGTGAGTGTAGGTAGGCATTCTTTAACAAGGTTGGCTCACAATTTTCCTGGGATCCAGTCATCAGATCCTGACTTGGTGGCAATAGGACTACCTCAGGAGTATGTTCTTTATAATAAAAGTAATGTAAAATCTGTCCACAAATGTCAGAGAAATTGCATAACCAACATTAAAAAAGACACAGTCGAGTTGAGAACTTCCTCCTTTTGAAAGTCGGCTAAAAATAAAACTGCATAGGTACCAATAAAAAAATATTTTAAGTTCTCGCCAAAAACCTTACAAATATTGTCGGGACCACGTAATAATAGTTCTTCTATTCGATACTAGATGGAAGCACATGTAATACTATAACTCGACTCTAATAATTAGACAATACTATTTTTTAAATAAGATACAAATATAAAGTAATAAATATAATAAATAAATAAAGCAATTTCTCTGATATTATAACGTTTATAGTGATTATAATAAATAAAACAATTGATTCATGCTTAACATGTTAAAATTTTCTGATTTCAGCTCTGGAATACACGCCACAAAAGAGAACAAGTTGCAGAGGCACTAAGAGAATCTTTAAAGCAATTAAATCTTGCTTATGTTGATTTATATTTGATGCACTGGCCTATCGGAATTAATGTGAGTTCCGACTAATATCCTTAGTATGCTGGAGATGGTAATTCGAACAAGTTAAAAAGTATTTTATATGGACGAAGTGTAAACTGTAAAGTGGGCTCCCAACACTTCAACTTTGCCATTAACAAGTCTGCGTCAAACTTTCTTCGTTGCCAGATCAATTGCAAACACTGCAATAATATCATGGCAATATCGGAGTTTGAATAAAATTTGTCTATGATAGCAATCTGTTTTTGGCTATGAGCGGCCATACAACGCACCGTTGGTAGAAGAAAGTCGCAAGTGAAATTACTTCATTTTTTTATATTTAGCTATTCGATAAAGGACATTATGACACATAATATATGCTCAACAAGTTTGAAAAAAATATCCCAATAAATGGCGGAGATATCGCAAATTTAGCGAAATGCTAAATTTGCGATTTTTCTAAATATTCACTGTATAAATTACGAAGTTTTGTTTATACTAGGTCATTTATGAAATTTCCGCTGTCAATAAAAGCTTATTATTACTTACTTACTTACTTATACGCCATAAAATTGAAATATACGTGCATAAACTAATATACATACTTCTGTCACGATATTTGTTAAATAGATAAACGCGCAAGTCTAGTTACGTATTTCTTCTACTAAGTTTTTATCTTTATTTTTTTAAGTAAACACAACTATGTGTTTACTTAAAAAAATTAATTAATCTGGTCGGCAAGAATACGTGAGTAAAATTACGATGCTGTGATCCGTGTGAATACCGTAGCAACAAAGTGGTTACTTTACTTATTCTTAAAAGCCATAATACCATGACGGGGATTAAAGACGTAACGCATTAATTTTAAATTTTTTCGAAATATTACTTAATTACTCAATATTATTTAAAATCAAATAGACAGGTATCTGCAGATTAATTTTGTCTATGAAGTCTCCTAAGAACACATTTATCTATGATTTACCATTTCTCCACAAAACAGTTTTTTTACGTTCCTGTAAAGTTCATATTTTTCACTTGCGTCCTTTTTCTACGAATGGTGCGACTAGTTTACGCGCACTGCAACTAATTAATATCATAATAAACTTGTCTTTGCAAACTGTTCTTAAACTTATATGACTGACTCCACAGATTAGAACATTTACTCGCTTTTTCAGCATCAAAAAGTACAGAACAAAGCTAATTTGATTTCGAGAGGCAATTGAACTTTGCGTTAAGATCATCACGCAGAACTTAGCAACGCCGCGCCGCGCTCGCAAACGAGAATTTATTCCGCGAAATCTAATGTTTCAGGATATAAAGCATCCTGTTATAATATTGGAAGAAGAATACTAAAGAATGAAAAATGTAACTTGTAATATACATACTCTGCGATTAAAGTTGGTGCAACGATTCCGTACTTGTTTTTATAGACAATTTCAACTACATTTTTCTGTTAGTTTTATTATGTAAAATATTTTCATATTGAGTTCGAGTAAGTGTGAAAGCTTCTTTATACTTCTTAAAGAAGCCTTCAAACTTACTCTAACTTAATATGAATAAAACCGTTGGTATTCTTTGTTCATAGTATTTTCATAATATTTCGGGAATAGTACACAGAATGAAACTTAATTCTTAACGGTTTCAAGCGCGGCATTGGATTTTATTTGATGCATATCACTTGAAGAGTTTCTTGCGCCGCTTCTTGTCTTCAAGCCACAACATAGTTCGAAGCGGCGGTAAATTAGATAAGGATAGAGTAAATAACAACCATAAACAAAATAAACAAGTTGGGGTAGTTGGGGGTAGTCTAAACAATAACTTTAACTCATTGACACTTGACATCTTTGTCATCGATAAAACTTATATATATTCTTTATCTTCCGTGATTGCGGTTACTGAAAAGTGGCCGAAACGTTGAAATAAAAACCAAATAAAAAACCGCGCTTGAAACAGTTAAACCTCATTTTGGATTATTCATCTTTCATGCGTATATTCAAATATAATATTTCACAGGATGATTACACATACTCTGATGTGGATTTCATGGAGACCTGGCAAGGTATGGAGGACATGCAGAAGCTGGGTCTGGCAAAAGCCATTGGGGTTTCCAACTTTAACAAGGAGCAACTGGAACGAGTCATTAGGGAAGGGAGCATACGTCCTGCCGTCATTCAAATAGAGGTGTGTGATTAAGGTCTTCAGATAAGAATCTGGATTCAAAATTACGACTTTTTGGTGAATAATCCTGGAGGAAAACAATAGAATATTTTTTTTATTGCTAGAGTATAGGAGGCAGGCTGACGGCCCACCTGATGGAGAGTAGTTACGGTCATCCATAGACATTTCCATCAACAAAGGTGTTACTGATGTGCTGCCTCTCCTCAAAGGAGGGTTCTGGACCCTGCCCAGTAATGCCGGAACACAACTCAAGGTTGTTATGGTGAAATTCCCCAGACCAGGGATCGTAGTCATATACACAGGCAAATGCCCCCCGGCAAATTTTCATCCGTGCGGGAACTGAGAAAGAATACAATTTCCTGCGTTCGGGCGGCCTGTCGTAAGAGGCGACAAAACAACCCACAGCCAGGTGGCAGGGTATTTGCCCGACTGGATGGCTGGTCTAAAGTATGTCGCCATAACAACCTTGAGTTGTGTTCCGGTATTAGTGACCAGCTTCCAGTCTCCCTTAAGAGAGCAGCAGCACATTTGTAGCACCTTCGGTGTCGCAAATGTCCATAGGCGATGGTAATCGCTTTCCATCAAGTGGGCCGTCTGCCTGTATGCCGAATTACTTGCAACAAAAAATAATTTTGTTTCCTGTTATAAACCGGTCGCCCGCCACCAACAATTTTCCTCTGTTCCTGCACGGATAGATAATCTTGCTTTCAATAACAACTAGTTTGGTTCATTTTATCCATTTATATTATGTTATTTCAGGTTCATCCTCAAATAATTCAATCGGATCTGATTTCATTCGCAAAATCGGAAGGTATAGTCGTAATGGGTTATTCTCCATTTGGTTCCCTGGTCTCGAGGTACGGAATGTTCTTCGCCGGACCAAGAATTACGGACCCAAAATTGGTTGCTATCGCGAGAAAGTATGGAAAAACAACACCACAGGTTGTATTGAGGTGGTCGGTAAGTTAATTGTTTTAAAAATAAATAAACTGAACTATACTATGAATAAAGCCATACTTACAAAATAACACAAAACTTAACTCCAAATAGCTGTCGGCGGGGAGCGTGCCCAAAATGCTGGACGCATTTCTGCCTTGGATGGCAACGCTAATTAGTTGCCCTAGGTGTAAGCCAACCTTTTGGTCACGCGAGACCTCAATTAGACGCGTTGACGGCCCCAGGGTCTCGACCCCGAAGGCCACAAATACATACCCACTACCAACGGACTGTTACATTACATTTATTGTTTTAAAATATATACGATCTGACATCCTTTTCCCAATCATTTAAGGTCAGCACAGTGAGGACCTAACGGGAAGATATGGTTAGGTATTGTAAAAGCCGGCTAATTAGCGTTTGTTCTCAAAATAGCCACGGCTAAGCTGTCAACCCATTCGCCAATTGCATTAATGGTTGTCGTATAAAACCGAAAACGGACAAGTTTGAACCTTAGCCGGCAGACGTCGAAATCAACTTGCCAGCTGGTCAATAGTAGTCAATAATAGTGGTACTTTCGCCAAAATTAATCTGTTTTTATTTTTCTTCTAGGTGGACCGCAGTGTTGTACCTATACCAAAATCGGTAAATCCAAACCGCCTTCAAGAGAACATCAATATATTCGATTTTTCATTAACGAAAGAAGAAATCGATGTAATCAATAGCTATAATTCAAACACTAGATATACATTGCCATCGTTTTGGCAAAACCATCCCTATTATCCATTCGAGAAAGTTGATCATCCTTTGGCAAATCCTTTTGTGTAATATTGTTTAAATTCACCTTTTTACGAATATAATAAAAATGCATTTTTAAAGCTGTTGTACTTTTATTCGGAACTAGATATATACTGAATATATTCTTTTTAGGGTTCTATAGCAATTTTAGCAAAGACGGAAAGCCTTCGATATCGTCATATTCGTACATCTTTGTATGTCAGTTATTTTTCATGTTCCTATTATCTTACTATTTTATTCTACTTATTGCGATTTAGTTTCAATGCTGCTGGCGCTGATTCGGCCAATGTCACAGTAATACAGAGCACGTCAAGTGTTGTGCCATACTGAACTCATAAATATAATTACTATTTCTTCCCTTGTCTTACCATCGGTCAAATTTTAACATTATAATAATTATACGGAACTTATGTCAAGTTGTAACCTGTAGTAAAGCATCCAGTCGGCAAGGTATAGGAACCGGCCATAAGTCAGTGGGATGAGCTTCCAAAGTAGAAAAAATGTTGTCACTACAATTTTAACTTTTGAATTATAAAGTGGAAATCTAGCCTAAAGACCTAGCTGCCAAGTCATAAACTCAAATAAACAAAGATGAAATTTATGGAAAAAAATTAGGGTGTAGAGCATAGGCCCCGATAGTGGCCCATATCGCAATTCAAGGGGTCCATGTCAGCAAAAATAAATCTTGGGGTTTGTGAGCTGCAAATAGAGTCCACAATAATAAATTCCATTTAAGCAAGTCTTTTCGAAATTTTAACTTGCTAAATTAGAAAAATCTAATATAATAAATAGTGCACATTTGTACTTACAAATTGAGAACCTCCTACTTTTTTAAATCGATTGAAAAGATAGATGTTCACTGAATACATTAAAAATTGATAAATGGGTCTATAAGATAAAATAGTTTGAGGACCATTGCTGTAGACCAGTGTTTTTCAATCTGAGGGTCGCGACTACCAGGGGGGTCGTGAGTAACAAAATAGAGAAAAAACATAATCGTCTTTTAAATTACTAACTTTTTGTCTGTCTATGACCCAAGGGGGTCGCCAAAATTTTTCAACCTGTAAAGGGGTCACGTATTCAAAAAGATTGAAAAGCACTACTGTAGAGCTTAGGAAATACCTTCAAGCAAAATGGTTTTGAACAATATTCATTGGCAAGTAATTTTTCAATCAAATACTTATTTTATAAATCTTAAGTCAAATGACGAAAATACACAGTCGACGTTTGGCACTGCTACGGGACCCTTTGTAGTTCATGGACTTCATGGACTACACGCAGCTGCCCAATTGTGTATAATTTAAAATGTAAAAAAAAAAGATTACTTGCAAGCTGATCCACGCAAATGTCTTGTTTAGTAATCGCTCGCACTCAAAGAATGTAAATAAAAGGCTTAAAATACGATAAAGCCAGATTTAATTTTATCTTTAGATTAACGCTTTGAGCGTTTCCAAATAAACAACAAATGATTACGAAATACATAAACATGCTTATTTTTAGAAATGTATTAACTTGACAGCAGGATAGCAGATGCAAGTTTGTTTAAGAGTAAAAAGGACAGCATACTATATGTGCTTAATTTATAAAGTTATTAGAAAAATCTCGTTCTTGGAACATAATTAATGTTGCTAGTTTATTTATATTCCTGTACTGTGAAGATAAATTGAGGTACGCTAGTAGAAGTTGGATAAGACTAATCTTCATCGTTACAAATAACACTCTTAACTTCTTTATAATCTTGCAAATGAACTGGTTTTCATTCAATTATATAAACATAATTTCAAATAATCGTGCATGTAGGAAGAAATAATGATAATTGAGAAATGTAAGATGTGTCAAGATCCTACCAGGTGGAAATCCACTGGCTCTGCCCACCCCTATGAGAAACAGGCTTGATAATATATACGCATGAACTTCTCCTGTCAAAATTTGGGTACTAAAAGTATTTATCAATGTACCATAGTCGAAGTTATGTATAAAAAGTTATTTAATAGATAACTTTTATATTTTTTATTTATTTATTAAAGTGGATACATACCACGTACCACGTATTCGAACATATCTCAAGACTCATCACACTAAAGAGTTAAATAGGGATTGGATTATAATTATTCAAATTTGAAAAGTATGTGAAAGTGCGTGTTGGTCAAACTATTACATTATGTCATTTACTATAGTCCTATATAATTTTAGCTCATACACGTTGCTTGCTGGTCTCGGGCCACTCCATTTATATTGTAGAGGTTTGGCGGGTTTGACATCAGTTATCTGGAATTGCAGTGTTATCAAAACGTTTTCTTTCACCATATCATATACGTCATATTTACAATAATATGTATATAAGATCAGAAAACTACCAATAAATAAATAATTAAATAATCGGCAGACACAAAAACACATATTGTATATCCACAAATTAAGCAAGATACGCTTGTGTTATGGCTTATATACAACAGACTACTCTGGGATCGATGCCAGACACCCAGACCATGGTAAATAACGAAGAAAATTCATTTCCGAAATTTCCCATACCAGGAATAACCCGGAGTTTTTGCATTGCAGATTTGCAGCGAAATAAGTCATCAAAGGCTTAGCCCGCTCAACCACAAAGACCTTCAAGTAAATATAAGATCAGAAAACGATGCGCTTCCCGGAGAGGATATTTTTTGAAGATTGAATTTATTGGAGTGAATGTCAAATTATAGAAAAAATACTTTAGATATGGCATCCCTAATTGCAGCTTATGAACGGGGTCGTCTTTGATATTGTCGGCTACGATAAATCAAACAAAACTCCACCATATTTGTTCGAAACTGCGTATCGGTTGGTTTTATTGTGTTTTCGTGCCAGTGTTTGTGTAAAAAAACGTGCACTGTGGCTAAAATAACACCGTACCCCAGCATGACTTATTCCGGAAGGAATAAATTTGAGGTATGTGCACAAAATCGATCAGTTTTATTCATTGTTTGTTTTCAAATTGACGTGAACAGCTGACATATCTGCAGTATATGCACCGTTCCTTTGTTCTAGTTGCTAGTTTACATTATTCCTACATCGACAACTTGTTTCTTTATAGCTCAATCGGTGCATCTCTATACATTAAAACGTTTTTCTAATTGCCTAGTGCTCAAGTGTCGGTATTTTTATTAAAAAAAGAATAATACGTTCGGATACACTCCCGAATTTTCCCGATGCACAAAAGATTTTTATGCGAAATGCATTTACTTTTATGTATCTTAATCTCATTTTGTTGCATCAGGGAAGTTATTTCCTTTGTTTAGGACAGTGTAATGACCTGCGTGCGGCCGTCAACCCGCTGCGGTCGTAATACCGTTAAGTACGCTGATTGTTGTGATAATTTAAAAAGGTCTTAAAATTACGTCTTTAATTTCGCAATATATCATAAAGTTTCGGATATTCTTGCCAAAATTCTGTTAAATGGAATAAGGATAAGAACTTGAAACCTTTCTGAAGAAAAGTATTTGGATATCTGTTAAGAAAACATGAAATTTAAAATGAAGGTAGTGTATCAATAAAGCCTCTGCTATATTGGGAGAACATTAGTGTTAATGACAGTGTCATGTAGATGTAGATATGGGCTAAATGCATAAATTTAGATGATATATAAACAAGTATAATATTAAATTGTGATGTCCTTTATCTATGTGTTTAAGTACCTACCTATGTTATAAATTATATTTCATTTTTTATTATTCTTATATGTCTTTCTAGGTGGTGGTTTTTTTTTATGTGAACAGTATAATCAAAAAATAAAAATAAAAAATCAATGTAAACTGCCTTTTCCACACTTGACATTGGCAGTAATGATCATTGGCTAAACAAACGAACCTATTGCCAAAAAACGAAAGAAGAAAGAAAGATGTGACATCTTATGTATGTCATCTCTTTTAGAAAAATCTCTGTTGTCAAGCAGACATTTTTCTGAAAACTTTTTTAGGCACTTGGGCACTTTTACAGGGCATTCCATACGTAGCTTACAATGCCTAAAATGCTCCACTAGCCGTACCACAAGGCGACCATGGTTGTTGTTGTCATGGCGAAAACGTCACTAATGATGAACGCCGGCAAGCAAGTGGAACAAACAAAATTGCGGTTGTGAATGTGGTCAAAAAAAGCACTGAACCTATGTGACCATCAAGCTCAGATATAAAGTTTGCACTTTTGACATTTGCCTGATGTGTATAGACATTTAATGGGCGGTTAAAATAAAATAATCACTGTTTAGGCAAATATTTTTAGTGATTATTTTATTTTCGCATTGTTTAAATGTCCATGTACACTTGTCCTTAGTCCTACGACTGATAGTTTCTTTAGTTCCACAGGGATCACAAACTTAGGACACTGCAATTTAGTGTGATAATAGACAACAGATTATTGTTCTCCAGCTGAAAATCATTACTTAAAAAAAAAAATATATGTCAGTAATTTTTTTTAACAAACTTTCTGAATTCACTGTTATGTATAAATGAAGCTAGTTCGAAACTTAGGAATCTGGATCAAGTAACCAACAAGATAACAGTGAGTGCTTTTAAATTCGTAATATATAACAGTCACGCTAAAAAAGTGGTTTCCCACACCTGGCATTCTCTGTTACCGTGACATTGGCCGAATCCGCATCATAGCATTGAAGCCAAATCTCCAAAAATAGAATAAAAGTGACACCATGCAACCTCTAACACACTTTGAGTGTTGTTAAAGTTAGGCTGCTTAGGCATTTTTCACACATTTGTCTGTTCCAGATAACTCGGTTTACGGGTGAAGATGAGAATCACATAAATAAAAAGCTACCGAAGGAACTCCTGCTGAGGATATTGTCATATTTGGATGTGGTCTCGTTGTGCAGATGCGCACAGGTTAGTTGCTAGTTTTAATAGTGTATGTTTACTTACAATTTCAGTTCTTTTTTTGGGTGTGGTTTACATATATGTCCCCGGAATCATAAGTAATGAGGGGGAAGGGGGGAGGGAGGAAAACTTACCCCTTCTGCAACTCCCATGTGGCGGAAATGTATAGTTCCTGAGTTATTAATGTTTTTGTCAATCTAAACTCACTTCTGTTTTTCACTAATATATAAAAAAAATAGTGAATGGTTACCAGTCGGTTCTGGCGCTTTGGTCTACACAAAACCTAACCTAACCAACTGTTTAAAACTCCACATATTTAAATTTTCGGACACATACAGTCTCCTATTTCGATAAATCCCGTCAAAAAACGTAAAAAAACGTCTCGGCGACAAAATTACCAGATCATATTTGTAAATTTCAAACTTCGATAATTAATTGAATATGTATTTTTTCCACTCAAAACCAATTTCAGTTGTTATAAATAAGTCTTAAATATATTCCTAAACACATTAACCATTAAAATCATCCAGGAAATCATCCAGGGACATATATGTAAACCCAACCCCTTTTTTTATATAAACTAGTGGTCATCCGTGGTCGAAATTCGACCATAATAATTAATGAAAATTATAAGTTTGAACATTATTAAGGTTCTGTTGTCAAAGACTATATATACTTCTATAATCACAGATTTCGCCAAGACTACCCTGTTAATTTGACTTTAACAATAAACAAAACAGTATATATGCGATTGTGTGTCAAATACATGGTAGTGTGTATTTTTTATTTTTTATTGAAGCAATGTATTTTTTATGTATAATTAAAAAAAAATAGCATTCAGCACTCCTTCTCTATATAAACTATAAGTGTGCGAAATTTCATACTCTTATGTTCACACAATTTTTGTAAAATAGGGGTACAAAGTTTTGCTGTGTTTTTGCTTCACATATTAATATATAGATGAAACAAGAACTAGGGACTCTTGTTGTCTTGTTCCATAACTTTTTTAAGAATATTTAATTATTAATTACTGAAATATACAAGCTATGTATTTTTTACTAGCTTCTGCCCGCGACTTTGTCTGCATGGAATAGTTACTTTGGGCTAGTGCTAACTTTATCCCGTGACTTTGTTTACTTAAGCTCTCAAAAGGAAAAAAAACCCTCGGTTTTGAAACATTCTTCATTGGTTCTCCGCTCCTATTAGTCTTAGCGTGATGATATATGGCCTATAGCCTTCATTGATAAATGGGCTATCTAACACTGAAAGAATTTTTCAAATCAGACCAGTACTTCATGATATAAGTGAATTCTTGCACACAAACAAATTCTGCAACTTTATATATTAGTATAAGAAGATAAAATAGACACTGCTTGATAAGACAAGAGGAAGGTCATAGAACATAGATTAATGAAATGTCTATAATATAGAGAAATTAAAAAAGTAAAATGATCTTAAGTATATATAAGAAAACGGAACACTTTATTCACTATTCATCAAACCCCTTGAATACCATACGGGTGTGTTAGACATTTTCAGGATGCTCTAGATCAGTGGTTCCCAAACTTATTTTGTATACCGCCCACTTTGAGAATCAATTATTATTTAGCGCCCCCATTTTTTCAGCTACTTGAAAACCACTACAGCGTCAAATTAAATTAATTGATTATTGTGAGCTATATTAGCGGCGGAGATTAAAAAATAATTCTAAACGAGACTTTTACTACAGCCCGCAAGAGTTAACTTGAGACCTAAGCGCAGTAGGTAGTTCACAACGGCGCTGAGGTCTCAAGTTAACTCTTACGGGCTTCACCTGCCAATGAGAATAATGATTGAAACGCAACTTTATAGTACTTCATCTAGTACTCTTAATTAATATTAGTTGATGTTTACAAGTTATAGCCGAGAGTTCAGTCGGTGTCTAAGAGTCCTCCTAGCTAGATGACATTACAAATTGCCCCCCAAGCCTCTACCCAACGCCCCCATTTTTTTCTGGGTCTCTTACTGTCCCCTTAAGGCCTGCAGCGCCCACAAGGGGGCGTTATCGCCCACTTTGGGAAAGGATGCTCTAGATCACTGATGTGTGAAACTTGTCAATTTGTGTTCGGCATGTGGTGGATATATGTGATTCCAGGACTATGTTGTTTAAGGGCTGATGTTGAAATATTTGTATTTCTATTTGTCTTTATTTACTATATTTATTGCTTAATGTTTCAGGTGTCGAAATTATGGAACATCCTAGCATTGGACGGTTCAAATTGGCAAAGGATAGACTTATTTGAGTTCCAGAGGGATGTGGAGGTAAGGTACATTAAAGTTATAGTTTTGTAAGGTCTATACTTAAACTTATGATGAATATGCCCCACCAGTACTCGACCATATTGCATCTCTTCTATTCCATTCCTACTGTCTGATCTCTCTAATTCATCCGATATCATATATAGCAGAGCAAAACTGGTTAAACTCCAACAAATATAAATTATTATTTTCTCCCCCAGGAATTATTATTCTCTCTCTCCAGAATTCCTTCTCTCAGGAGTTAATATTTCTTCTCCGTTCCTGCATGAAGAAAACAAGGATTATTGTCATAATGGCTGCACATTAAAAATCTGAAAACTTTATTATTCATGTTATGATTATATGAGCTTTATTTCAATAACACAATACGTGTTTTACGCGACAAAGGAAACGATGTATGGCTTCTAGTAAGTGTAAGTGCCGCCGGACGGTATAAAGTGGACTGACTGTATGATTGCAGCGTTGGCGGCTCCCCTCCTAACAAAGCGTGAAACTCCAAAAAAAGGAATTATTATTTTCTCCCCCAGAATTATTATTCCTTCTCCACTCTGGCATGAAGAAAACATGAGTATTTTTTATTATTCAGGGGCCAGTGATAGAGAATATATCGCAGAGATGCGGCGGTTTCCTCCGACAGCTGTCGTTGCGAGGCTGCGAGAGTATAGGCGATGGTTCCATGAAGACTTTGGCCCATGTAAGTTAAATAATAGTAGTTATTATTACTATAGCTATGTCTGATTAATGGAATATAATCATGCTTATACATTTATTATAATATCTTATGTATTATTGTATATATATGACTATGTATATATTTATATATTTATTTCTTACGTATCTATTGCCTTTTTCCTGCACCACGTACATCGCCTGATTCAAATTCCTTTCATTTAGGTTGCCTGGAAGAGATCGCTTTGAGCGTTCCTTGGGGGGGGGGGGGGGGTTTGGTGTCGAATTTAAGTAAATTACTTCAGACCATTTCCGAAAATGCAATTTATTTATTATATTTTTTGTCTGTCTGTCTGACATACTAAATGGATTTTAATGAAACTCGACACAGAGCTAACTTATATACCGAGGCGTAACTTGGGATAATAATTATCCCGATA
Source organism: Dendrolimus pini (assembly GCA_949752895.1). Classification (NCBI taxonomy): domain Eukaryota; kingdom Metazoa; phylum Arthropoda; class Insecta; order Lepidoptera; family Lasiocampidae; genus Dendrolimus; species Dendrolimus pini. Next base: position 789,756 of record OX457152.1, read on the forward strand.
AATGACGTAGCTTCCGTGGGATACACGAAAATAACGAAAAAGGTGGCGCTGCGATCACGTCTGTTTTGGAAACAAAGTAATATTCGTTATTCGCAATGCTAGAGTGCTCGCTATACATTCTTGACTCTATTCCGCTTACATGATTCGTACACTACTAAAATTGGTCTACTGAGCAGGTACATCGCGAGGAATTATTAATTATGTAAAACTGTACAAATCTATATGTATAATAAAACTGTAGAGGTCGAATTTCTACACAATGAAATTTTTTTTTGCTAAAAACCGACTCAGAGGGACGTAAGAAGTAAAATAGAACTAATAAAAAAATTTGTTTCCCTGTTTGTACGGGCAATCTCCGAAACGAATGGACCGATTTGAATGAAACTTTGTATAGTGATAGCTTATATCCCTGGTCAATATATAGGATACCCACTTTTGATCCGGAAAAATTAAAGAGTTCCACTGGGATAGTTTAAAACCCTTTCGTACGAAGTCACGGACAGAAGCTAGTGAATGAATAAAAATAAATTTAATTAAATTTTTTATTTCTTTGTTTATTCTGGTGACCTATAAAGTGTTAACTATTTGTGCTTATAACTTGCAGTCGTGTCCAAACATCGAAGATCTGAACCTGAACAAATGCAAGAAGATCACAGATCAGACGTGTCAAGCGTTAGGCAGAAGATGCACGAAGCTGCAGAGGTATGTTCCCAAATGCCTGTTTCAAATTCACAACTTTTCATGTAAACCAAGGTCCACTGGAGAACATGCTCTTGAAGGTCATATATCTATGTGTTTTTGGCGGAAACTGAAAGGGGACGTTGTGCTGTGCAGTTTTATTTTCTAAAAAATGTGTAAAATTACTCTAAAATTAACAATAGTTGTAGGATATTGATAGTTATCGAGTAGTAATTATGTGTTTTGTGAGAAATGTGAACTGTATAGCCAAATGTGGCCTTTTGAGCTTTCACAAGAACTCCGTTGGATGGCGTTGATTGTAGCATACAAGACAACTGCGCCTGGCTTAAAGGCCCAGTTGCCAAGCCATAAAATTAAAAAAAAAAATCTATGTAAAGCAATGTCGTTTTAGTTACACCATTTATAACTCAAGAAGTGCTGGATAATTTTAATGTTTATTTTGTTTTTGGGTTCGTCTTCGTCCGGAAATATATAAATAGAAGAAATTACCATTAAAAAACATCTGTCTGGCCATTGATTTAAATGAATGAATGTGAATTATTTTCAGGATGGTTTAGATTCAAATTTGAACCAGTTAGATGGCGCTGAAATCGGGTTCCAAGATTTAGGTGAAATTATTTTTGTGTGTGTTCAAGTGGATTCTGGTATTGTTTAGATTCACGGTTGGTCCCGGTTCATGGCGCTGCAATCGATTTCTAGATATTTTTTTTTTAAACAAGACAACGACTGCCGGGTAAAATGACCTCTCCTTTTGTTCTATCGCGACGTGTTTCGCTGTTTAAGAAGAAGAAGCGGCAAAAAAACTCCGCAGCAACATTTTTAGCTATAAAACTAATTTACTACATGTTTGTTTGTCTCAGGCTCTTTTTTAATTACACACATACTCATTCGTGGACTTACTCACTTGACAACTCACTAACTCACTCGTTGCTAGCTCAGTCGCTCACTCACTCACTCACTCACTCACTCACTCACTCACTCACTCACTCACTCACACATACCCATATAATTACTTTTTAAATAATAACAATGGAGTATTATCTGTGTATTTAAGGATATTGGATTTATTTCAGGATAAACTTAGATTCGTGTCCGAGCATAACAGACATATCACTGAAGGCACTCTCAGACGGATGCCCTGTAAGTTTTTGCTATCTATATTGTAATAAATCTAAGTGTTTCGAATTTAATATTTTCTTAATTTTTCGCGACTTGTACACATAATAAAACTACGTTTTAACGGTTGACAACTCACTAACGGTGACGTGAACCACGTGGCTGGAGAGCTTCAGCACGTCAAGCGAGTCTTACAACGCAATCAGCTGAAGACTCCACACCAACGTCACAAAGGCCCCAAACCACCTTCAGTTGAGCGGTGCCCTGTTACCCTACCCTACATCAAGGGGGTCACAGACAGAATTGGTCACATCCTCAGGCGAGCTTCAATCAAAACATATTTCAAGCCGCATAAAAAGATAACCCAATTTTTGGAGACCTGTGAAATGCAATATCCCACTCCAGGATGCAGGTGTTTACAAGCTCGATTGTGAATGTGGATTATCATACATTGGGCAAACAAAGAGGAGCATAAAAACACGGGTAAAAGAACACATTGCTGACATGAAACACACAAGGTCTACGAAGTCTGCGATCAGTGAACACACGCTGGATAAACCCAACCATTACATCAGATTCGATAACCCACAAATCCTCGCGAAAGAGAATCGTTTCATACCAAGAATGGTGCGTGAGGCTATTGAAATCAAAAAACACCCAAATTTCAATAGAGAAGATGGTTGGCAGGTACCACCTGTTTGGGATCCAATCATCAAAATTATTAAGACCCAAACCCAGCAAAAACCAACTGCCAGACCTCAAGACACTGTGAGCTCTTTCTGCGTGCAACGAAACAAACCAACTTGACTGATAATTTCTTTTATTTTTTCCTTCCACTCATTTTAATATTATATAAAAAAAAATTAGAACTAGGCATGTTTGCTGAAGAGTTTCTTGCGCCGCTTCTTCTCTTCAAGCCGCAAAATGTTGTGAAGCGGTGGTAAATTAGATTAGGCTCCCATAGAGTAAATAATATCCATAAACAAAATTTAAAACTAAATAATTAAAATGAACAAGTTGGCGGTAGGCTGAATAAAAACTTTGACAATACACGTTTGACAAATGTCATCTTTGTCTTCCGTGACCACGGCCACTGAAAAGCGGCCGAAACGTCGGATAAACCAAAATCAAATAAATTACCGCGCTTAAAACCGTTAAAACGTAGTTTTATTATGTTTCGAATTTGTACATTGGGTTTAAAAATGTGAAAAAAAATCAGGGGGATAATTAGGATGAGCGGATTCCGAAAATGCAATTTTTAGAGTTTATGTCTGCCCTTCTATCTGTTAGAGCAGTGCTTTTCAATCTTTTTGAATACGCGACCCGGTTACAGGTTGAAAAGTTTTGGCGACCGGGCCATAGACAGGCAAAAAGTTAGTGATTTGAATGATTATGTTTATGTTTTTCCCTATTTTGTTATCTCTATATATATATAATGAAAATGGTGTTCGTTTGAGGCTCAATCACGCTTAAACCACTGATCGTATCGACATGAAACTACCACCATTCGATGCGAAATTTTTCCTAGATGGTTTATGGCTATTTATCTATATATATCTATATACTCGAAAACTACTGGACCGATCATCATGAAACCACAACCAGTCCACGCGGAATTAATCGTAGATGGTTATAGGCTATATATTTTTCAAATTCTATGAGCCCTTTCCCATGTTTTCTCAATTTGTTTGTTTATTAATTTATTTGAATAAGGCGGTACGAAGTTCGCCGAGTCAGCTAGTTACGGTATATACTCTGCGAAAAGCTGCTGAGCTTAGAAAGTACCTAAGTATGAGTATAAACTTAAATTGCCTTTTGTCTTATGCCGGCGACCTTGGCCTTGCTCGGGGCAAGGCTCTGCGATCCCCCTAGGGGTCGCGATCCACAGGTTGAAAAACACTGTGTTAGAGCATAACTTGAAAAGTAGCTTATATCCCGGGTCGGAACTTGGGATACTTTTTATCCCGACAAATGACGTCGTTTTCGTGGGATAGACGAAAAAAGCGGAAGAGATGGCGTTGCGATCGCATCTTTTTTGGAAACTGCTGAACGTATATGACTAAAACTTGACATAGTGCTAGCTTATAACCAGAGTTAACACTTAGGCGACTTTTTATCCCAATAAATAATGTCGTTTCCATGGAGTAATTGGATTAGCAAAATAGATGGCGTTACAGTCGCAGTTTTTTTTGATTTGCTAACAAATAAGATTGGCTTCGACTCGACTCCATGTTTCGCTGCGCAGTTGTTTTTTTTTTATTGCAGGAGTTCAACAGACAGGCAGACGGCCCACTTGATGGAAAGCGGTTACCATCGCCTGTGGACATTTGCAACACCAAAGGTGCTACAAATGAACACAACTCAAGATAGTTATGGCGGCATACTTTAGACCGGGGGTGGTAGCCATCCAGTCGGGCAAATGCCCTACCACCTGGCACCTGTTTAATTTACATGATACTTCAAGCTTTTCTTTAACTTGCAATGGATGTATGTATGTAAGTTCGGGTGGAATCTTGCAAGTTAAATTTGACCAACTTCCCGGTTTCCGATTGAGCTGAAATTTTGCATGCATACGTATATCGCGTGACAATGCAATAATATGGTACCATGGAACTGATCTGATGATGGAGTCGGAAGGTGGCCATAAGAACTCCTGTACTAAACAAGATAGACCCGTCGTTTTTGGGCTTGTTTTACTTGTCTTGTCTAGCACTCTGCTGCTACATGATATTCAGGATCTCAAAAGCTTTTGTATTTAAAAACCTTTTGAAACAAAATGTGTGCGTGTACTAGTGTACACACGTAAGAAGTGAAACTTCATTCACGAAATTATTTCATTTTACCTTATAATTACTCTTCGTTCGAATCGACCGTGGTAGGGGCAAGAAAAAGATGGCGTGCAACGGAAAAAATATATAATATATTTCAGAATTTATTTTTCATGATAATTAATTGATGTTTATTAAATTAACAGTGGTATTAATTAATAATAACTAGCTTTAATGGAATTATATACATTGGCCGATAGTTACAATCAAAAATTGAGGATAACCTTAATTAAAATAAATAAATACCATAATCACACCCACATGTTGGTGTATTGAAAAATACATTCAAAAACTGAGGTTAACTTTAAATAACTTAGAAAAATAAATACCACAATCACACCCAAGTATTATAAAAAGAGATATAATTACTTACTTTTTTAGAAATTCACTGGAATTAGAATTAAAATAAATCCTTTGATTTTGCTGATCACTTTAATATATATATATATATATATATATATATATATATATATATATATATATATATATATATATATATATGTAGGATACTAAATAAATGATTTATAAATCATGAAACTCATATATTAACACAAACACAATAAAGTAAAGAAATATTACAATGCTCGTCTCACGATCCCTCTATCAACAACTCGTTGCTACGCAACCACCATCCTACACTCGGCCATCTTGCAAAATAATGTGACGCGTAACCGAAAAATGTACATACATACATACATACATTACTTCACGCCAGGTCCCTTGCGGGGTAGGCACGAACAACAGAGCGCCATTTAGGCTTATTCTTACACACCTCAATTGCTTCTTTGACATTCATAGTTCTTGTCATGCACGCTCGTCTGTTCTTAAGGCTCCTGACATCACCTTCTGCTAGTACATGATCAATTTGATCATGGAAGGTGTGTCGTGGCCTTCCGCGACTTCTGCATCCATCCACTTTAGCATTGTATATCTGTTTAGTCACGTCACCGAAAAATGTGACGGTAATTTTTTTCCAACGCCGATAAAGAAGTTTATATTATCTAGATTGTGTGTCAAATATATTTATCTAGATTGTTTTGTATATACGTATATATATATATATATATATATATATATATATATTACTATTAAATGTATAAAATAGTGTAAGTATGTATGTTTAAATTGTACAGTCCTATCTTTTTCTGCTCCATCTACATCGCCAGATTAGTTAAGAATCTCTTTTAAGCTAAGTTGCCTGGAAGAGATCGCTTTTAGCGATAAGGCTGTTTTTGCCAAGAAGTATTGTAATTATGCATTTTGTTTTTGTATTTGTTTTTTTGGTGAGCAATAAAGTGTTATCTATCTATTATTTTCCATGCTTTCGACAATCGTGTCTTCAAGGCGAGAAACTGTCTCCATGTAAAAGTCCCTTAAGTTGCTCAGCTTGGCGACATACGATATGTGTGTTTGTTTGTTGATTACTGTTATTGTACACTTGATTTTTAGATGTTGACACACGTGAACGTGTCGTGGTGCCAGTCGATCTCCGAGAACGGAGTGGAGGCGTTGGCACGGGGCTGTCCGAAATTAAAGAGTTTCATATGTAGAGGTAATATATGTATACATATAAGCTACGCCTCGCGGTTTCATCCGCGTAGTGATGGAAAACGTTATATTTTGGATAATTCACACTATCTTTATATATATAATTCTTCTGTACTGTGCGATCCAAATAAGAATAGGAATGTCAATAACCTCTATCTGTCAAATGTCACTTGAAAAGTATGAGTTACAAAAAACTTATTTGCATATCAATAATAAATAGTCTTACATCAAATTTAAATAAAAAGGTTAAATTAGTAATAAATATAATATTTAATTATTTAAAATTATTTAAAGTCACAATATGGCGCAAAGTCGATCCTATTCTCATTTGAATTGCATTATACGTGTGTTGACAGTGAACTCCTAAACGGTTGGACCGATTTGAATAATTTTTTTTGTGTGCGTTCAAGTGGATTCGAGGATGGTTTAGATTCACAATTGGACCCTGTAGATGGCGCTGCAATCGGGTTCTAAATTTTATTTCTTTAGGGCAGGACAACGTCTGTCGGGACAGCTAGTATCTTTATAAATTATAGCCTGTGTGTTACACTGATTTGTAAGTTATATCATTGTAAAGTTTCATCAAAATCCATTCAGTAGTTTTTGCGTGAAAGAGTAACAAACATACATCCATACTTACAAACTTTCGCGTTTATTATATTTATAGAGATTACTAGGATATGCTCGCGACTTCGTCTATGCTTGATTATTTGAAATTCCCGCGGGATTCCCGGGACACAAAATACTGCATAATTTTATAAAGAATGTAAGCCATCGTTACAATGAATTGAACCGGGATTTTTTCGGGGACGGTTTGTAGGTGTTCGGGTGCGTAAAAATAATTTCCACTAAAATGACATAGTAAGTGAGAAGCAGACATATTACATATTTTACAATTGGATCCGGTAGGTGGCGCTGGGATCGGGTCCTAGATTTTTATTTTTTCAGAGCAGAATGACGTATGTCGGGGCCGCTAGTAGCTTATATTATTTTTTAAATGCTGTGATATTTTGCGTCCCGGGAATCCCGCGGGAATTTCATGTCAAGCGCTGATGAAGTCGCGGGCATATCCTAGTTTCAGTATAAAGTTTTAAATTCAGCGGATTGTGGGGGTGTCGCGTATGAAGTGGCCGTCCTGTAAGCGGTTTTTTTCTACCTTTCAGGTTGTAAAAACGTAAATGACAGAGCCGTATCGTGTCTTGCCACATATTGTCCAGACTTAGAAGCACTCAACGTACAAGGATGCGATGTAAGTATTATTACAAAAGAATGAAGGATTCAGAGATCATCATAGATACATATTTTGATTTGATTGATAACACTGGCATTAAAAAAAAAACATTTAAATGTTGGCAGTATTGTTTTTTCTACACATGCAAGCAAAAGTCGACTTTAAAGTGACGAGTATTTTTATTCCGTGACTGTATATATTTGACTAGACCTAAATGTATTTCGACGTGCCGAATCTGAGGCCTGTTTGCCTCGTACATACTCAACATTTTTAGTAAATAGCGAAAAACATATTATGCATTTGGATCGAGTAAGTTTTTTTATGTAATTATATAGTCTGAATAGGAATCCGATGCCCATTTGGAATTATATCCTTTGAATTTTTAGTAAATGGCGAAAAACCGAACAAAATAACGAGTTTTGGTGATTTTTCGCAATTTATACGAAATTTTGAGGGATTAAGAGCCAAACGAGTCTCAGATTCGGATTCAGCTCGAAATATATGTAGGTGGGTAGGGTCAAATGTACAGTCGCGGAACGAAAATGTTCGTCACCTTCTTTTGCTTCCACGAGTACAGGAAAACAAGACTACCTAAATTTGAATAAATATTACGTTTATAAAATATAGAAGTAAGAAGTAAAATGTGCAAGTCGTGGTAGCGCAATGGCTAGCGCACGCGCCCCTAAATCGAAGGGCGCGGGTTCGATCCTGACCGGAACGCATGCACCTCTTAGTCAGTTTTCTGATCTAATGTGCATATTGTTACAATTACCACGTGCTAACAACGGCGAAGGAAAACATCGTGATGCAACCTGCACATCGAGATAACCGATGTGTCAAACCTGCCAAGCCGCCTTGGACAAGCGTGGCGGGTATACTGTCCGTTTCCCCTATAGTGGAGGCCCGAGCCCAGCAGTGAGATATTGATGGGCTGATATTATTATATATATATTTATTTATATATAAAATATAGAAACGCGAAAAAAAATTGCATTCTTGAAAACTGACGAATATTTTCATTCCACGACTGTACAGACCACTTGTTTTTAATCATAACATTGCTATCGGTCCCTTCACAGATCCTCACAGACGACTCGATAACGAAGCTGGGGCCTTGTATGCGTCGGTTGTGCGTTTCGGGATGCTCTCGCTTGACGGACGCCTCGCTCCTGGCACTAGCTTCCCGCTGTCCAGACCTGGTGACCTTGGAGTTGGCGCAGTGTACGCAACTCACCGACGCCGGCTTCCAAGCTTTGGCCAGGGTAAATGTTCTTTGAACAATAAGTGTTCGGGAAAGCTCTGAGTTCCGTTCAATTATCTATTTATCTATCAGAAATTTTGCATCTTGATCTGCCACAGTCATATCCTCATCCTATCCAGGATGGTGATATTCTCCTCTAAATCCTTACTCCATCTACAACTCGTATTCTCTCTTCTTATACTCTTCCTATTTATTCTGTCCTTCAGCGCTTCCTTCTTCTACCCTTGCTCTTTCTTTTTCTACTCTTGGTCTTTTTTCTTCTTACGAGTGACCCATCGACTTGATATATCGATGTATAAACCACTGAGATCATCATCAGCCCCGGTGATAATAGTCTTTGATACTCTAGAGATATTACTTTATGAATCGTCTTTCCTGTTGCAGAGTTGCAGACTGCTAGAGCGTATGGACTTAGAAGAATGCGTTTTAATAACGGATGCCACTTTAGTCCATTTGGCAATGGGATGCCCAAGGCTCGAGAAATTGGTAAGTTTTTCTCTCTCTTTCTCTCTTCTTTTACCATGTCCTAATTAATTGGGGTCTGCACAATGTGTATTTTCCTTCCACACTATTCTGATGACATACATCTTCTGTCACACCACAAATCATCATACCATCCTTCACATAATCCATCCATCTTTTTTTTGATCTTCACATTTGTACCCATCTATCTTGTATGGTGTTTGGTGTTTTTATTGTTTCCATAACTATTGATATGACAAAGGCTATAGAGAAACACTAAACAGTGGATTTTTTATCGCATACGTGCGGTGTTGGTTTGGACGACAATCTATATTGGTGATTTTTTAATAATCTATCTGTCTATGTATACTATAATATAAAAAATAATCTTATATATTATACTAATATATAAAACTGAAGAGCTTGTTTGTTTGTTGTACTAATGAATAATGTTTCAAAATGAGGGGATATTTTTAATTAACTGATGGTGAAAACCGTTTAAAAATCTATTGAGTCATTTAGAAGTAGTTAGCGGATATACAGACAGACAGTGACTTTGGTTTGCGCTATGCAAAAAAGAAATATGAATTGTGAATTTTTTCCTTCTATTTCAGACATTATCACACTGCGAGTTAATAACGGACTATGGGATCAAACAGTTATCGATGTCTCCTTGCGCAGCGGAACATCTCACAGTACTAGGTGTGTATTGATTTTGTGTTCACTTGATATCACTATCCATCCATTATTCGTGAAGTAACGGAGAAAGAATACAATTTGCTGCGGCCGTTTGGTAGGGTATTTGCCTGTCTGGATGGCTACCACCCCTGGTCTAAAGTATGAGTTGTGTTCTGGTATTAGTGGGTCAGGTTCCAGCCTCCCTTAAGAGAGCGATAGCACATTGGTACCATTCTTTGGTGTTACAAATATCTATAGACGACGGTAGCCGCTTTCCATCAGACAGGCTTGAACGGCTCTGTCTGCTGAACTCATACAATGAAACAAATCACACCGATCGAGCTGCCCTAAGAGCTGTGAGCAAGATAATGATTCCAGCATGGCTCTACCGCGATGTGTGCTAAAAGTCGAGACCACTTTTCGATGTGTGCTAAAAGTCGAGACCATTTTTCGATGTGTGCTAAAAGTCGAGACCATATTTTTATGTGTCCTAAAAGTAGAGACCATTATTCGAGTTGACCCAAAAGTCGACACCATTTTTCGAGGTGTTACAAAAGTCGAAACTATTTTTTAATGTGTGCTATAAAAGACGAGACTATTTTTCGTAGAGTGTTGAAAGTCGAGACCATTTTTCGATATGTGTTAACAGTCGAACCCATGTTTCGAGGTGTCCCAGTAGTCGAAACCTTTTTTTGATGTGTTACAAAAATCGAGACCATTTTTGAGGTGTCCCAGGAGTAGAGACCGATTTTCGAGGTGTCCTAAAAATCGAGACCATTTGCAATCTAATTAATACATACATACATACATAACTTCACGCCAGGTCCCTTGCGGGGTAGGCACGAACAACAGAGCGCCATACAGGCTTATTCTTACACACCTCGCTTGCTTCTTTGACATCTAATTAATCACACTATAAAATAAAAATATTATATACGACAATCGTCCAGTCGAGGTTCCAGATGAAAACAAGTGATATTTCCGAAGTATTCTAAAAGTCGAGCCCATTTTTCGGGATGTTTAGTCAAATCGCGTTATAGATGGTATATTTTTAGTTCTTTTTTCCATGGTAATAAGAACTGAAAATAATTTGTTGTTTGCAGGCTTAGACAACTGCCCTCTGGTGACCGACGTCGCGTTAGAGCATTTAGTATACTGTCACAATTTACAACTGATAGAGTTGTACGACTGTCAGTTGATAACTAGGAACGCCATACGGAAACTGAGGGTATGTCGAGTTTAAACTATTTCTATACATATTATACATACATTTTCACTATGTTAATTTTCCATACATTCATTATTACTATTTTTATACATAATTCACTGCAATGCAGAGTCCGCGTTCGATGCATGGCATGGCAAATTTCGTTAACGATCTTTCCGTTATTTACTATAGTCTGAGTGTTTGGAATCGTCCACAAAAAGGCGCAAGATTTGAAATTGATGAAAAACACATTTTTATTTCGTTATAATATATTTTTATATAAGGTCTTGAAATACATAACATAGGGTTATTTGTGGAATAATACGCCAGGCAAATGTCCTCCTATGCTTTGCTGGCACATACTCACTCTTTTGTCATAATGTTCTATGACCATTTTGCATAGATGCGGCTTAATTTCTCCGATGCAGTCGAATTTCCTCTGTTAAAGCATGAGTGATTTATTTGAAACCCGCCATTATTACAAACCCTAAACATTCAGCTGTCAAATAGTTTTTTTTTTGGGGTTGCCAGCACTAAAATACAAAAATGGCGGCAAATTGAAATCTTGCGTCCTTTTTGGGACACACGATATATTAAGTACCTGTGACACCAACGGTAGATTCACTCCTAGTGGTAGATTAATTTACTAGTGGCAGATAAACGTACCAGTGGTAGATTAACGTACTAGTGGTAGATTAATGTACTAGTGGTAGATTAACGTACTAATGGTATATTCAAGTACTAGTGGTAGATTAATATACCAGTGGTAGATTAATGTCCTAGTGGTAGATTTAAGTACTAGTGGCCGATTAACATACCAGTGTTAGATTAACATACCAGTGGTAGATTAACGTACCAGTGGTAGATTAACGTACCAGTGGTAGATTAACGTACCAGTGGTAGATTAACGTACCAGTGGTAGATTAACGTACCTATGGCAGATTGACGTCCCAGTGGTACTTTAATGTCGTGTAACGAATTTGTATCCTGTCCGCAGAATCACCTGCCGTACATAAAGGTGCACGCATACTTCGCGCCGGTGACCCCGCCCGCCGGCGGAGGGGGGGCGAGGCCCAGGTACTGCCGGTGCTGCGCGATCGTCTGAGACGACCCTTAGGTTAGGTGTATATAATATACATTAAGGTATACATAGTATGACTGTCACCGTAAGTGCTGACGTTTATGTTCATTTATTGGACTGAAGTGATCGTGCCTGTTTTCGAAGTGTTCCGAAAACTGAACCAATTTCCGATAGGAATCCGAAAATGTTTCTGTTTCCGAAGAATGGAATTATTCTAATTCCGAGGCGTTCCAAAAAAAAATCTGTAGGGGTATTACATAAGTACTCACTGACTGATGTATTAATCCTAAATATGTATCGACAAACTCTTAACTTATAACCGGGGTTGGGCAGTATTTGATATACTTGTAATTGAAATACAAATACGTATTTTGTATTTGTATTTCAATTACTTCTACAGAATGTAATTTGTAATTGGTATTTCAAATACTTATGGCTTCAAAATACATTTGATAAATACTTTTAACTATCTAATTAATGGATAGTGTTCTAATGGATGATGGAATAAAAATATATATACGTTATTTTAGAAAAACACGGCAATATCATAGGTATATTGTAATTCGTATTTTTAATACAAATAGTTAAAACACTTGTATTTTTTGTTTTTTATTTAAAATACATGCGAGAAAGTATTTTGTAATTTGTATTTCAATTAAAGCAAAGCATGTTTTTTGCCCAGCTATTTAACGCACATACACACGTTTAAAATAAATACAATTTAAAATATATTTTACAAGCGTGCAAGAAAACCGTGACATGCGCCGACGCCATAATCCCTTACTTCGTTCGTAAACAAATATACTTAAAGTAAGAAATAAACGGATATATACAAAATCTAGCACTCCTCAACAATACTTCTACAATTTCCGGCGAGTTCTATTCGATGGATTGTATTTTTTTAAATATTTATGGCTTGGCAACTAGGCCTTTAAGCCAGGATGGATTGTATTTCCGTGGACTCCAGCATAGTGTTTTGTAGATCATGAACGATGAGCTATTAGGAACCGTTATTCAATTGCTAACAAGATCGGAAAATTCTAATAATAGTAAGTACTATAAATAAATAAAAAAATTATTCATCTATTGTAATATATGTTAATATATAAGGCTTGTCATATATTATAATGTTCAAAAATATATTAATTTTATGTATGTATTTTTATAAATTAGTATATGTATATTTAAATTGTACAGTCCTATCATTTTTCTGCTCCACCTACAACTCGTAAAACGGTAACTTCTGGTATCTGGTATCTCGAAAAATGTTCTCGACATTTTTAGAATTCCTATAAAATAGTCTCGACTTTAAGGACCCCTCAAAAAAATGGTCTCGACTTTTGGGACCCCTAAAAATGGTCTCGACTTTTAGAACTCCTATAAAATAGTCTCGCCTTTAAGGACCCCTCGAAAAATGGTCTCGACTTTGGAACACCTCGGAAATAGAAGTCACTTTGGATTGGATTTGTTATCTTATTTGAAGATTGTCATACGGGAAGGCTATCAATAATATTGAGAGCATATCCACAATAATATTGACAATAACATCGAGTGTGTAATAGGAATTTTGGCGATTTTTTCAGCACAAAATGTGATATAATAAGTGCATAATAAGTTAATTATTATTAACCCAAAATATAGTTCAATGGTACTTTTTAGCTTACCTTAACCCTATTTGTCGCACTCTGAGTGGATAATTGTCCGTTAACTTTAACGATAATGAGTAACAATTAAAAGTTTCTCGTTCATTACTTAAACTGTAATTAGGCACTCTGAGTGCGCATGTTAGTATTTTATGAAAGGGTGAATGATATACGCGTATATAGACAAATATACAAATGTATTTTAAAAATACGCATTCAGCAATTTCTTCGATAATATTGTTTGGAAATCATTGCTTTTTTGGAATCTGTGGCCTTTAAAAAGGCCAAAATTTAATTTGCAATATATGAATCCAGTCTCGGATATACCGAGTTTCTATTATCTATACATATAATAAAATTGTAGAGGTCAAATTTCTGTATAATGAAAAAAAATGCTAAAAACCGAGTCAGGAGATGTACGAAGTGAAATAGAACTAATTTAGATTTTTTTCAATTTTTTTGTTTCTCTGTTTGTTTGTTTGTCTGTCTGTTTGTACCGGCTAATTTTCGAAACGACTGGACAGATTTACATGAAATTTTGTGGAGGTAGCTTATATCCCTGGTCAACATATAGGATACTTTTGATCCCGAAAAATGAAAGAGTTCCCGTGGGATAGTTAAAAATCGAACCACGCGGACCAAGTCGCAGGCAGAAGCTAGTACTATATACACTTTAACCTGGTCATTGGTAGAGAATAGTCATTTTTTTTATTTTAAAACTGGCGATAGACATACAGCTCACCTGATGGAAAGCAGTTACCATCGCCTATAGACCTTCGGAACACCAAACCACACCTTTATCAATGCGCTGTTGCTCTCTAAAGGAAGATTGTAACCTGGTCACTAATGCCGGAACACAAGTCAAAGTTATTATGGCGGCATACTTTACACCACGGATGGTAGGCATCCAGACAGGAGAATACCCTACCATCTTTATTCGCCCGACTGGATGGCTACCACCCCTGGTCTAGAATATGCCACCATAACAACCTTGAGTTGTGTTCCGGCATGAGTGACCAGGTTCCAGTCTCCCTTAAGAGGGCAGCAGCGCATTTGTAGCACCTTTGGTGTTGCAAATGTCCATTGTGAAGAATTTGACGCTTCGATGTGCTTCAACTCTGCCGTATGAACAGACCCTTAATGTTTCTTGGTATAAGCAGTTAAATTATTTGCAATTTAACTGTCACTTTGGGTGGAAGCCCTAGAAATTAAACTGCAAGATTTTGTTGAGCATTGGATACCGCTAAACGTGCAAATATTGTTGAATTAACATTTACATTGTGTATGTATTATTTAGTGTATATTGACTGTAAAATATATTAATAATGTTTATACAAATATTGTTTTATTACCTGACTAGTGCCCACTTCGCTGGGCTTCGTTAAGAAATACGCACGCACGCACGCTTGATTTTCGTGTGTGCGTGTTTTTTTAAATGAATTGTTTAATTAAGCTTTGTAATTTCTATAAGTCGTGGTAGCGTAATGGCTAGCGCACGCGTCCCAAATCCAAGAGGCCCGGGTTCGGTCCTGGCCGGAACGCTTGCGCCACTCACTGTGTGCATATTGTTACATACTACGTGCTAATAACGGTGAAGGACAATATGATGATGCAACCTGTACATCGAGATAACCGATGTGTCAAACCTGTCAAGCCGCCTTGGACAAGCGTGGCGGGTATACTGTCCGTCCCCTATAGTGGGAGGTCCGAGCCCAGCCGTGGGACATTCATGGGCTGCTATTATTGTAAATTTAATTAGGTCGCAAACGCGAAAAGCGCTCGCAGCGCCTCGTACGTGGATGTGCGCAATTCTTGCTCGAACCTTATTGCTGATACATATTTGACAAATGTTTTAGTGCCCACTTCTCTGGGTGCCATTAAAAAACACACACACGCAAATCAAGGTTTAATTATGCTCTGTAACCTTTAATTAATTCACAACCTTGTACCGTTTGGAACCTTATTGCTGGTACATATTTGACAGACGTTCTAGTGCCCACTTCGCTGGGCGGCATTAAAAAAGACGTACGCACGCAAATCAAGGTTTGATAATGATTTGTAACCTTTAATTATTTAACAACCTTCTACCGTTTGGAACCCGGTCTAGTGCCCACTTCGCTGGGCGCCATTAGTAAACACGCACACAAATCAAAGTTTAATTATGCTTTGTAACTTTTAATTAATTCACAACCTTTTAATGTTTTGAACCTTATTGCTGTTTTATATTGGCAGGCGTTCCCGTGCCCAATTCGCTGGGCGGCATTAAAAAAATATTAATGACAATCAACGATGTCACTCAGGAATAATGTAATTTTCCATTGGTGTAAGAATATTCAAAATTGGTTCAGTAGTTCAAGAGATCACCTCATACAAACAACCTTTATCTCTAATGGTGAAAGCAGCGTCTAGCGTCAATTGACAATGGATAAAGATTGGGTTTGAAATGAAACACTGGTTTATATATTACAAAAAGCTTTTTTAAAACACAATAATAATGTTATACGACTTAATTTGGATACAATATAAAATATATTTAGGGCCGCTTGCATAAGGTTGCTTAAATTTATTTAAGAAACACAAAACGTATTTAACACCCTTAAATGCAATTAGCGTCTTCGCAAAATTTTCCGCTAAATATGTTTAAAGAACTGTTAATACATTTTGTGTAAAACGTATTTGGGCAGTTTAATATGATTAACTAATTTTATTTAAAGGCGATCGTTATGCAAGCGGCCTTTAGAATAATAAGTTTGCAAGTTCGTACGTAACGCTTCCATGGAGATTTTTGTTTGTGTAGGGTTCCGTATATACTTTTATCTCAGAGGCAAAATGAACTTAATAAAAGTCGAAATTTTAAAATGAAAGCTGCTATGTATTTTGCAGTTAGGGTTGCCATCTGTTTTTGAGAAAAATAACGCATCACAATTTTTAAGAAAAGTATTGTTCAAAATTTTATTTATTTCTTCTCTTCAAGACATATTCTTGTAACAATTTTTAATTTTCTTCAAATTTTTGGAAACTCTGTGCTTTCGTAAATTAAATTTAAATAAATATGCAACTCATTTTTTATTAAATGCATAGTTGTTCATTTACTCTTTTCTGGCAGTTTTAGATTCATTACTGAAAAAAACTTTCAATGCAAGCTCGATCGACAATAGTTAAGTAATTAAACATATAGAATATCATTTTACGCATCACAGTATATATTGGAAGTAGAGTATTTTCGCATACTTTATTTTTATACAAAAGTTTATTTTATTTATTGTCCAATATGCTTACATGACCTCATGGGTATATTCATGCCGCAGAGAGTCGTGTACACAATATAGTTATATCAACAATAGGAGCACAGAGAGTATAAAGTATGTTTACCAAAAATAAAGTAGGATACGTTATTATAAAGTATTGTTGGCAACCCTATTTGCCGCCCCTTGTACTGAACCTAATATCCTTTAGATATCTGAACATGTCTAGCGTTGCTACCTCTTGCGAACCATGACAATGTCACGAACTTACCGGGCTACAATTAGTAATGATTTACGATTATAATCGAGACATCGAATGTTTTCAATGTATCATTATCACCCATCACTAATTCATAAGCAATATTAGAGTTCATCTCACGCAAAAAGTCGCGTGGCAAAAAATGAAATTAATTATAACAGATGCGCCCAGCCACATCGTTTTGTCGTTTTCATGTGTAGGGACACATACCCATACGGTTATTTAAGTACAACACTTACATAACTGCATCGAGTGGTGTGCATCTTTCCCATTTCCCGTCCATTATAATTGTTTCGAATCAGCCCGCGCCGGCACGCCGCAGTGCCCATTGGTGTACGAATTAGGGATTAAAGTACTACAAGAGTACACCCGTTTTTGCCTTATCTCCACCACGATTGGGATCCCACATTGGCGACACATATCACTGCCCCACATCATCAAATGCTTTAATGTAAATGTTATTTTATATACACATCAGCACGAGTAGCGGAACTCTAGTAAAAACTACAAAAATTTATATATCTTAACGATTTGAAAACATAGTAATGCAGTGTTAATCCCCGGACATTATTTAAGAGAGCATGTTTCCGACTTGTTAAAATGAAATGAAATGAAACATATTGTTACGACCGACGAAGACCAATTCACATCTGTAGTTTATTGCCTTTCCGCCTTTGGGCTTCTTTTGTTTACTTTCTGTTTAAAATTTGTAATTAGAAAAACATCCTATTGTGTATTGTAATCATTTATGGTAGTCGTTAACCAGGTGTGATTCTTTGAAATAATTGTTCTGCAGACGACTATTGTGTCGAGACATATTGTATTTGTGCAGTTAAAAGAATGCCCCAACTGAGAGATGAGGCAGTCAAGCGATAATCGCGAGCTAGGCAAGACGTGTGTACATTCGATAAGCTATACAGTGACGGACTTTGCGCGTGTTGTTGAATCGTGCATTACGTTTGTACTGGTCGCGTACAGTTATATTTGTACCTGTGTTGTACGTGTTTGTATAGTTCTAATAAATTCTATAGTAATTCCAACTGCATTTTAATTTGAGTCCCGTAACTCGTAACAATATATATTTGTAACACCTACAATTGTCCTTGGGCGATGGCAACCACTTTCTATCAGGTGGATCGTCTGGCTAGCTGCTGAACTGATGTAATAAAAAATAAAAACCTGAAAAAGTGTTCTTCGCTATATTTTGTTTTTTATTTATTTTTCATTAAAGGTACTTAGACTCTGCAAACACCACATGTAAATATATTAACTTAGTTCCTAATTATTATTATTTTAAATACAACCCATATTATTCCATACGCTTTCATATTTTTTTTCCTAAAAGTGTTCTTCGCTATATTTTTTTTTCATTAAAGGTACTTTAGACTCTGCAAACACCACATTTAAATATATTAAATTAGTTTTATTTAATTATTATTATTTTAAATACAACCCATATTATTCCATACGCTTTCATATTTTTTTTCCTATTACGCTAATTGTGCCGGTTTGTGTATTATTATTATTTTTAAAGACCACGGGCCATAAAAATGCCCCGGAATTTTGTGCGGCTTGTTTGGGGCCATGGGCAGGCGAACACGAAGCCTCTTCACAAATTTAATCTAAATGTGGCGTGACACTGACCGGGGATTATACCTGTCTACACCATATAATAATGCACCCCCACCTGACTGGCTGAATGCACAAACTGTGCCTTGCCAAATCGAGAAAAAAATGCACTCAAGGACAAGCCCCGGCCAGTGTAGGACTGTTATTCTATTCAATCAGAATCGTTTTAAAAGTATTTTATCTCTCTAAAATTCTGTTGCACTACCGTTGTGCCTCGTCTGCGGACCTTCTTTCGTGAGACAGACTATTGTGTTAGTAACATCCAAAATCACAAATAAGTGAGTTGATGTAATATCTGGCGAGCTCGTTGGCACGCCAGTAGAAGGTCTCTCGTTCATATATGTTAAGAAGTTTCAGGTCCCTAGTTAAGTAATTCGCAGTTTTCGGGTCTGAAAAGAAAAAGAATTGGTCAAAATAACGTAACCAGATTCCAAAGATATAGTCCACCCGACTTTACTGTGAAATGGTAAAAAATGGAATTAAAGCGAGTTTTTGACGGGAACTGTGAAGGAAGATGTTTTGCAGTACAGTTTTATTTTCTAAAAATGTGTAAAATTACTCTAAAATGAGCAATAGTTGTAGCATATTGATAGTTATTGAGTAGTAATTATGTGTTTTGTGAGAAATGTGAACTGTATAGTTGTCAGAAGAACTCCGTTGAATGGCACTAGCTGATTACCTACAGTTCAGCTGTGCTAAACATTGGCTTAAGAAAATAAAGAAACTATATTGTAAACTAAGATCTGGCTTGCAGGCCTAGCTGCCAAGCCATAAACCTAAATAAATAAAATGGAACTGCAGCCGCCATGATGAAGTTTCATACGATTTAGGGCTGCCAGTGTTAAAAAAAGTTGTTTATTTTACCGCCATTTGTTTTACCAAGTAACTATTGTCTTGTTGTGTGCATTTTTGTAATTTTTGTTTTGGTGAACAATAAAGTGTTGTCAATGTCTTTATTCGTTAACGGCGTTATTTTTAACGCTATAAATAAGACGCATTTGGCTGTAGGTGTAATATTATCCCAGATGGACCCCGAGTGTGTGAGAATGTGGTAAGAGACTGATTTGCAAATGTGCGCCATTTTCATATTAGAAACGTCAAAGATTGATGCGAGTTTCTATTGATTTTAATGGCTATGTGATTACTTATTGTACTGTTTATTTTGTTTTGCTTTTTACCAACCCAACTCCTGACTATGGTAACACTCGTCCGCTCGTCTGTATTTATGGAGGCTAGAGATAAGGAGAACCATCTATCTCAGTATATTAAAAAGTGTCCACTGAAGGGCAGCAAATTAAGATGGCGCCACAATAGCAAGTGGAAAGTATTTAAAAATAGCGCCACAAATAATTAGAGTAGGATAATAAATTAAAGAAGGAAAGAAAGACTTCCTCTTTGACACCGCGCATTGTACGAAAATGTAACTATTGCATGTCTCCTCATGGTGGAATTTTCAGATAATTTATTTAGTTATCTTAATTAGTGAAATAGGTTTCAAAAATTCAATTGGTCAATAATTTATATACATACATCTATCTCAATACGAGAAAGTCTCAATACTTTTCCAAATTATAATTTCTAAATTTTACTACCCAGCACACTTCACTTCGTTTATACCTGCTAAATTCATATCATTTCCTTTTCCTACTGTTGGAAAGCAATGTATTTAACAGACAACACTGTCGTGCGTCTGGCAACCCTCTCTCTCTCTGATATGGCTGCTTGTTTGTTCCAAACGTGTTCTATCTATTATTAAAGTTTTCCATTGTGCATTCATTGTTTTACTCTGCTGCCCTAATCTATCACAGGTTATGGGCCCAGAGTTCGCGATTAAAGTACGATTTCCGAGTTTCTGAGTAAATATAATATACAGTGTACGGAGTTATTATATGCCGGGTCTGCCGAGTCCGCCATTACAGTGAATGTATTGTGCACGTTCGCTGGTTGAGTTTATACATTGTGAGAAATCGTAAAAAGATGGAACAAACAGCTGGAATTAAGCTGGATGGAGCTAATTGGAAAGTATGGAAATTTCAAATGAGAGTTATACTCCAAGGCAAGGGGTTATTTGAAATTGTAAATGGAGTCGTGCAACGCCCAACAGATTCTGCTCAAGCTAAAAGCTGGATTGAAAAAGACGCCAGAGCCCAGAGTATCATCGTGAGTCACATCGATCAAAATATAATGACGCATTTACTCTCAACATCTACATCTTCCGAAATGTGGAATGTGCTAATGTCGGTACATGAAAAAAGGTCAGTGTGTTCATTGCATTTAGAGCAACAAAAGTTTTTCAATTTAAAATGTGAATGTAACATATCCACCTTCTTTTCAAGAATTCAGGAAATTCGAAATAATATTCAGGAGTTAGGAGAGAGTATATCGGATAAAATGGTAATTACTAAAGTGTTGATGTCCTTACCTGAGGAGTACAAACATATAATCTCTGCTTGGGAATCAGTGCCAGAGTCTAGTCAAACACTGAATGAACTACAAGCAAGACTACTAGTAGAGGAAGAACGTCAAACTGCTCTCAACCCTGTGCAGTCTACGTCAGTCGCTTTTGCAAGTGTGAGTAAAAAGATAAAATGTTTTTCATGTGGTAAGCTTGGCCATATCAAAAAGGATTGTAAGCTAAAGGTACAATGTTTTTACTGTAAAAAGTATGGGCACACAATTAAAAACTGTTTCTTAAAGTCATCAAAAACTAAGAAAATGAGTACAACAGATAGTAGTAGTGCTTACATTGCAACAAAAAATATACTTCATGACCAGAATTGGGTTGTTGACACAGGAGCAAGTGAACATATGTGTTTTATGAAAAACTTATTTGTTGAATACTGTAAATTTAGAGATTCCAGAAAAATAATTATTGGAGATGGAACGGAGATACAAGCCGTTGGTATTGGAAAAATAATTTTACAGGCTTTTAATGGAAAAAGATGGATACATACTACCCTGAGTAATGTTTTGTATGTACCACAGTTAACTATGAATTTATTTTCAGTAAGAAGTATTATGGATAAAGACTATGAGATGAAGTTTGATAAAGATCAATGCATAATTTATGATAAAGATAAAAATATCAGCTCTTTAGGTTACAGAAAACATAAAATGTATATAATGTATTTTTCTTCAAGTGAAGTTGCAGCAATATGTCAAAGTGACTTACAGGAATGGCATGAACGTTTGGGTCATCAAAACATGGAATATGTGAAGAGTTTTCTTAAGCGAAATAACATAGAGTATAAAAAGGGTTTTATACCGAGTTGTGATGGTTGTCTACGAGGGAAGATGCATCAACTACCATATAAGAGAAGTGAGTCAGTGACCACGAGAACTTGTGAACTGATCCATATGGATGTGTGTGGTCCAATGGAAGTTGAGTCTATCGGAGGAGCAAAATATTTTTTATTATTGAAGGATGATTATTCTAGATATAGATATGTTTATTTCATAAAGCAGAAAAGTGAAGTGTCTTCAAAAATCAAGCATTTTATAAACATAATTGAACAAGATACTAGCAATAAGGTTAAAATAATGAGAAGTGACAATGGAACTGAGTTTTTAAACAAAGAGTTGAAAGAGTTATTTCTACAAAAGGGAATCCGCCATCAAACATCTATTGCATACACACCTCAACAGAATGGAAAAATAGAACGGGATAACAGGACAGTAGTTGAAGCAGCAAGAGCTATGATTAAAAATGTTGATATGAAAACTGAGTTGTGGGCTGAAGCTGTGAATACAGCTGTATATATATTAAATAGAACTGGTAGGAGTTCAATTCCAGAAAAAAGTCCTTTTGAGCTATGGTATCAGAAGCCATATACAGAAATAAATAAGCTTAAAGTGTTTGGTCAGCCAGTGTATGTTCATATACCTAAATGTCAGAGGAGAAAATGGGATTCTAAATGTTATGAAGGAATGTTTGTAGGATATGATGAAAATGTGAAAGGTTATAGAATATTCTTTCCTGATAAAAATAGTGTAGAAATTAAACGGGATGTTATCTTTAAAAAGTTACCAGTGAAAGAAATTTTTCAGAATGTTTTGTCAAGTGATGATGAGGAGTGTGTAGAGAGTGTGGAAGTAGTAAAAGAGAGAGAGAATGATTGTGAAAATATAGTTTGCCATGAGAATGTTAATGAAGATGAAAGTTTAAATGAAAATGAGAATCGTGTATTGAGAAGTAGAAGATGTCTAAGGAAGCCAGTACATCTAGAGGATTATGAGCTTGGTATGATGATGATCAGTGAAGGTAGTGAACCAATTTCATATGATGAGGCTATATCAGGAGATGAGCGAGATGAGTGGAAGAAAGCGATTGGAAATGAAATAAGAGCATTAGAAGAAAATGATACATGGGAGTGCATAGAAAAGCCTATGAATGTGAATACTATTGATTGTAAATGGGTGTTCAGAAAGAAAGAAAGCGAGAATGGAAATGTGACTTATAAGGCCAGACTTGTTGCCCGAGGTTTTAAGCAAACTGATGTTAATTTGTTAGAGATTTATAGTCCAGTGGTAAAATTGTCATCGCTTAGAATATTTTTAACAATGTGTAATGAGTTAAGTTTGCCTATTATACAACTTGATGTTTGTAGTGCTTTTTTATATGGAAATATAGATTGTGATGTATACATAATGCCTCCAAAAGGTATAGAGATTAGAGATAATTGTATCTTAAAGCTTAAAAAGTCATTGTATGGTTTAAAAAGTTCTCCTAAAAACTGGAATATTAAGTTTAACGAAGTTATGTTATCTATGGGGTTCATCAGATCAGAATATGAATATTGTTTGTATGTCAAAATAAATGAGATATATAGATTGTATTTATTGCTTTATGTAGATGATATATTATTGGCAGGTTCAGATGTAAATGAGGTAAATAATGTAATACTAGCTTTGAGTAATAATTTTAAAATGAAAGACATGGGAAGCTTAAATAAGTTTTTGGGTATGCATATTAAACAAGACTTGATTAGTAAAACAATTATAATAAATCAGACTGCATATTTAAAGCAAGTTCTTAGTAATGTGAACATGTCTGATTGTAAACCAGTGTATACCCCAATGGATCCAAATTTTGATCATAGTGTATTGAAGCATAATAATTCTGAATGTATAGAGATTGAAACACAATGTAGAAAATTGATTGGTTCAATAATGTATGCTATGTTGTGTTCACGACCTGATTTAAGTGTATGTATAAGTATATTGAGTAGATATCAATCTTGTGCTAGTAAAGAACTGTGGATTGCTTTGAAAAGAGTCTGTAGATACATACAAAGTACAATTAATATGAGTTTAATATTTAAGAAGAGTGCTGAGGATGTAGTCACTGGTTATGTAGACTCTGACTGGGCAGGAGACAAAGTTGATCGCAAGTCAACAGCTGGTTATATCTTTAAAGTTTTTGGTTGTACTGTTTCTTGGATGTCCAGAAAACAAACAGCTGTGGCTTTGTCTTCTACTGAAGTGGAGTATGTTGCTATAAGTTTTGCTGTTAGTGAAGCTTGTTGGATTAAGAACATGGTTAAACAGTTTAATGTACTTCAAAATGTCTCTGTTAAATTGTATGAAGATAATCAAAGTGCTATTAAAGTTTGTAAAAGTCCATTCTATCACAGTAAATTAAAGCATATTGATATTAAAATACATTTTGTGAGGGGTAAAATTAAAGAAAACAACATTGAATTATTGTATATTTGTAGTAAAGAGCAGATTGGTGATATGTTGACTAAACCTTTGGGAAGATTGTTGTTAGAATATTTTAGAAAGAAAGTAGGTTTAGAATAAGGAATGAAAATTGTTTGTCATTTGTGTTTATTATAATTTTGTGTTAATAAGAGTTAGCCATTTTTGTTTCTTTAACTAAGCAAGAGTATGTTTGTGTGTATGAAAAATAACCATTGAGGGGGGATTACTTTAGGTCATGTTTATTTTAAAAAGATTTGAGAGACAATGGTGATTTTTCTGTTTTAATATTTTTAAAAGTTTTCTTGCTTTGTCTGTTCTAATAATTCTATAGAGTAAATACATTGAGGGGGGGTGTTGGAAAGCAATGTATTTAACAGACAACACTGTCGTGCGTCTGGCAACCCTCTCTCTCTCTGATATGGCTGCTTGTTTGTTCCAAACGTGTTCTATCTATTATTAAAGTTTTCCATTGTGCATTCATTGTTTTACTCTGCTGCCCTAATCTATCACACCTACACTAGCGCTATTTTGACGAGTTTTTGAACCATAATTTGCTTTTTACAGGTGGACACTTTCAACTGATCCCCCATACTATAGTCGTATTTTTAATTAGACGAAGCCAACTGACAGTAACTAATGTCACTTTGTAAAATAATGTTGCCATATTTAAAGTAATAGTGATGCGTTCAGTTCTTGTTCAATCAGATGAATGAACAATGAGTGTGAATAGTTAATCATTTCAAACTATAAAAGAGTATTATTTCTATTTTACAATACAATTGTAAAAAAGTGCTCTGATATAAGTTACTAGTAGTATGTATCAGTTTTTTGACGGCTTATTACAAAGCGCGGCGCGGCGACTAGTGCCAACACCGATCATCGCCGCGCGCGTCGGTCGCCATTTTATTTGTAATTCGGCTTCTAACCTCTGGTCTGATAGCACGAATGTTTTTTCTGCGCTCACGTTGTTTAGTTTTTGTTAAGTTTTAAGTTACGTTGTGTTTGTTGTAATTGTTGTGTTTATTTGTTGCTATATTGTTTCGTACAAACGATATGGATCCTAAACCAAGCACGTCAAGCCAAAGCTTGTCTCCAAGAAAGAAGAGACCACGGATTGCTTTAAGCGTTACCGAAAAACTTATGATACAAAACGTCTACAAACACGTATTTGAGGAGAAAGCTGCTTCACTATTACCTATTGAGGCTCCCGAAAAAAAAGAATGTGTTTCGAAAACAGCTGACATTTTGGGAATTGGTGTGACCTCAGTTTACAGTGTATTAAAAGAATACAAAGAAAATGAACAATTTAAGTCTCCCGAGAAACGTGGACCGAAACACAGTTTTAAAGATAAATTAGACGATTTTACTTTTGCCGCTATAAGGCGAAAAGTACATCATTTTTTTATGCAAATGAGTCACCCACCATTATAAAGGTAACTTAAACTTTATTCATTCTACTGCATTATATTCTGTGTCCACCATAATGTTCTTTGTAAAACCAAAGTATTAGATTGCGTAGACTTCCTTACTCAAAAACTTTTTTTATTACTTTACAGATTCTTAAGGTTGTCAATGAAGACCCAGACTTACCCAATTTTTATTTTATTTAATTTATAATTAATGTCACCGAAAGCGATAGTGATGATTTTTTATCTGATGATGAATAAAAATAAATTATGTAATAAGCTATGTTTTTTATTTTCATTACCTACCTATAATTGTTATATTTTATACATCTATAGTTTCAACTACATGATCTATTGAAAATAGGACAGTCTTACAAGTTTCCTCGCAATGTTTTCCTTAATGTTTAAAACACTCGGTATTTAGTATAGGTAGATATTATAGGAACATAGTCGTCGAAAACTCGTTGGTATGTACAAAACACGACTATAATTCGAACCCCGTACCCGATATCGTCAGTTCGGCACATTAACTATTCACTAGACAATCGAGGCAATTTCATTCATTCAAGAGTTTTTTCAATCATTCACTTTGCTACAACACTATTTTTATTTCATCAAAAACTGACAACACAGTAAACGTCAGTTGATGTCGTCTAATTAAAAATACGACTATAGATGGTCCTCCTTACCTCCACCCTCCATAGTCTGTATTATCCCCGCGAATCGCTATTGCGCCTGGCCGCCATTTCGGTGATGTAACCGTAGCCGAACGCTCGGTGCCGTTAGCATCACTGGCCGGCGAGTACGCGTACATATCGAGTTGCGGATGACGTCACGTGAATGTTAATTTGACAAGTTTCAAGCGCATTACCAATTTGCGGGGGATAATAAAGATCAACTTACCGCATTAGTATCATAAACAACTATTACTTACCGTTAGGATCAATGTAGAATTTTGGTAATTCAGCCACGTACGCAAAGGTCGTGACGCTGCACAGGTCGAAATCGATCGAATGGGGTAAAACTGTTGTTAAACGAATCAGTGCTGAAAATACATTTAAAATATCAAACAATAATTCTCAGTTCACCTGTCATTTTTCGAACCTACTGTGACAAGGCAAAATCAATGCCAAAAGCATTGGAGCCAAGATCGAAAAAAGTACAATAATAAATTAAATAATAGAACAGCGGCCATTTTGATTGAACCATAGACATTAAGAACGCGAACGCGTCTTATTGCAATATTTACTAAAAAAATGACATACTAGAGTTTACCCCGCAGCTGCGCCGCGGGTCAACCTCTAGGGTGTGCTTCTTGTTTAAAGAGCAGGCGTTAATACAGGTTACATTATACGAAATTTTTATGTTAATACTATTTGGACCCGGTAGATTAATTTCATTTTATCTCGCAAACTATCCCATCTCAAGGGACAAAGCCGACAAAAATTAACAAAATGACGAAAATGGCAAATCACAAAACCTATCCTAGTTTTTGGGATAACCTTTACATAAATCTATCCCAAAATCTACCCCGTTATCCGGACTAAGAAGCATCCCTTGTGCACCCTCGGTATTAAAATTACATATATACCGAATTTCAGTCAAATCGGTCCAGTAGAGACGAATATATTTTTATCCCGGAAACTATCCCACTTTTCGTTTTAAAAAGTATCCTATGTTTATACTCGGCATCGAAAATATAAATAATATACTGAGTTTCAGCCAAATCGGTTCAGTAGTTTTTCCGTGAAAACGGAACAGACAGACAGACAGTTACTTTCGCGTGTATAATATTAAATAGGGATGAAAAAAAAATTCAGCATACCGGGACAAAAATTGATTTTTAAGGAGTATACCCCCAAAAATTAAGATACTTACGATAAGTAGCATTTATGTTGAAACTGTAAACGCTGTCTTCGAGGAAGGACCTATGCTCGAGGTAAGTTCGGGTCGACTCATAATTGAGGTTAGGGCAATCGATTGTTATCAATAAGTTTCTTGACTTCTTGTTGAAACTAAAATACAGAACAACACAACACATATCTATCAAAAAAGAAACCAATTTCAAGAGTAACTGAAACGCGAAAATGCAAAATATTATATTAAAGTTGCGGTCGGAGCATTCACTCACACACACAAGCCTGGAAAACCGGCTAATAAACCAACCGTCCAGCTACCGTCCAATCAGCCTTCTGAGCGCACTCAGCAAGCTTTACGAGAGGGTCATCCTCTCTAGACTTAGAGATTTTGCCATCAGCAAACATCTACTACCCGACAAGCAGTTTGGCTTCCGTGCCAGACACTCATGCGTCCAACAGGTGCCTTTGCTTTGCGAAGGCGCTCGCCCCGAAAACCCCGGTAAAGTTGTGAGGTCTTCGGACCAACAACATAAAGTCAAACAAAAAAAAAAAGCGCTAGTAATTGTTGTCCGCTGCGATGACTAGACATATGCAGCTCCCATAAGCCCTAACACGTAGTATAGGGGCTATAATGAACCCGCGTTGGGGCCCTTAATTAAAATACGGTGATATAAACCAAAAGTATGTGATGCCGGGCAATCAAGACGAACTGATACGACAACCATTGGAGCGGTTAAGAAAAGATGCCCATTCACCTTATCATAAGAACGTCCTTTACATAACCAGACACAAGGGGAAGCTGGCCGGCCTATAACCTATTCCGGTCCTTCCACTTAATGCAACAATGATTATTCTATATGTATTTGATTAAGGGCCGATTTTCTAATCACCAGATAGTAGTTATTCGATCAGTTTTTAAAAATTTATTTTATTATATTATTGTTGCGAGTGCGGGACTCGTATTAAAATGCCGTTGGAATTACTACAGAATTTATTAGAACTACAAATACGTATAACACAGGTACAGTCAGCGTCGGAAAGAAGGTAGCAGTTAAGATGGTCAAATAGATAAGAACATCGAAAGTGATCATTACTATCGATACAACCAAGGTAGTCTAATAGATCGCATCAGCCTTCTTAGCCAAAAACATCGGCACACCAAGAACGCCATATGTATCTCAGCAGCCAAGGTGGCCAAAACATAGTAACAGTCTAGAAAAATGAACTCTATTCTAAATGTGATTAGAGTTAAATCGAGTTGATTACATACTAAATCAAAATTAATTGTATTTCGAATTATGAATTTCAATTTGATTTACTTATTCTTAAATTAGCATTAAATGTAAAGCATCTTACTTTTCCAATCTGAAATTAACGAAATGAACGAAAGCATTTGAATCAAAAAACTGATCACAGCAGTGTGATTGAGGAGGGTGATATGAGCATAATAATATTTATTACGTTTGATCGAGGGTAAGCACTGGGATTGGAAAGAAACGCCAGTTTTTTCCAATTAAGCATCATTTATTGACTAGAAGGGCAATGATTTTCCCTTTATCAGATATTTGAGTCCTCTTAATTTATTCAGATTTTTTGTACTTTTCTTTATATTATTTAATACGTGATGACACTGTATGCATCTTAAAGTTTCCGTTTTTACAGAATGCGAAGTCTTATTCATAAAGTTAGAGTAAGCTTGAAGTTTTCTCTCTATGAATAAGACCGTCAGTTAATTTTTTATCTAAGCATTCATGCATTATTAATTGAATCATCATCATGGAAACGTGAACGAAGTTTCGCGGACTGATGATAGTCTGTCTAATATATAAAATTCTGGTGTCACAGTGTTTGTAACATAATCCTCCGAAACAGCTTGAACGAATCTTATGAAGTTTTGTAGGTCTGAGAATAGGACGTAAACTATTTTTCCATAAAGTGAAAAGGGCGGTCCACCCCAATTTTTTAATTTATTGTCAAAAAACATTCTTTTTTATGATTTGGCATCAAAAAATACAAACAACCCTAAATTTTAGCGATACTAGTAGTACTTTAATATTTTTTTACTCTCGGCGGTTCGATAATGGAGCTGTTACCACTCGATGAGTTATTCCTGCCAGGAATCTACCGGTGACACTTCTCACCCCGTAAACAACACGGAGTAGGGATGACAACCAAGCCTGTCTCTTGTCTTTCTCAAACAATAAGCTTTCTCTCACTCAATAAAGTTGAGAGCCTAAACCGTTTTCGGCTATTTTTATTGATTGTGCGTCGATTGCAACAGTGACGCTTATACCATTTTACCTCCCCAGTGCAACTCTCATATATGCTCATAGGAAATGTATCATCACTTTGCAGTTTCCAATTTTATTTTCCATACATTTCGAAGATTAGACACAAAATTATTTTCTGAAAGCACTATAAATATTTATCCACATAAAATGTGACTATTATTATTAATTACTAATATATGTTTGCTGTCAAATATTGGTAAATCCGTAGTTACCTTCTTTATCATATAAACAAAAATCAATGTTTTGTATACAAGTTCTCAATGCGTTCCTAAACCATTGATCAGATGTGATAAAACTTTGGTAGTGTTCTGAGGACGCCCGAAAAGGTTTCTGGCTCAAAAAATCTATTTATCTATGAAAATAAATATTTATGTTTGTCCTCAATGTGCTCCAAAAGCATTGATCAGATTCTGATAAAA
The DNA here is from genome assembly GCA_949752895.1 of Dendrolimus pini. Lineage (NCBI taxonomy): Eukaryota > Metazoa > Arthropoda > Insecta > Lepidoptera > Lasiocampidae > Dendrolimus > Dendrolimus pini. The sequence goes on from OX457152.1 coordinate 820,321, forward strand.
TTTAAATTTAACTGGGTGTTCCGGGGACGCCCGCGGAGTTTTCTGGCCCAAAAATGTGTATATATATATATAAAATTATTCTGTTTGTGTGAATATCACTGAAATCTTCCTAAATGATTGAAGCTTTTTTGATGTTTTTTTTGTGTGTTCAACCCACTTGAACCCCTCTAAACCATCCCGTGACCCATCCCAGGAGCTATCCCGGCATGATTTATATTAACAATGGTCCCGGTAGGTGGGGCTGCAAACAGGTTCCAGGATTTTAACGAAATTTTTTGTGTGTATATTTAGGTCTCTGGATTGTTTAGATTCAAATTTAAAGTAGGTAGGTGGCGCTGCAATCGCTTTCCAGGATTTAGGTGAAGTTATTTTTGTGTGTGTTCAAATCTTAGACCATTAAGGTCTAAGGTTCAAGTGGGTCCTGGAATAGTTTAGATTCACGATTAGATCCAGTAGATGACGCTGCTAAACTTCTAAGCGGTGAGACCAATTTTGATGAAATTATTTGTGTTCTTTTAAGTGGTTTTGAGAATGATATAAATATATATTTGGTCCCGGTCGATGACGCTGCAATCGGCTTCTAAATTTATATTTTTTAAGGGCAGAACAATATCTGCCGGGTACAGCTAGTAATATCACAACATTGTAAATATGCCATATCTCATGGACATGGAAGTTATTAAAAAAACAATTGGAATAGAATAGACTATATAAACGATGGATAATATGATACTATTTTTATATTTCTTGTATGTTAGTCGTTTTGTCTGTTTGTTCCACATTTACGTAAATACTACTAGGCCGATTTTAATGCGATTTTCTCTGATCGAGAGAAAAGTCTTCTTTTGTTTACTTTGTGTTTAGAAAAATAGCCCACACATATGCCTAATTCATTTGACACATCCGTTACAGAAACTCCTTCTTGTCTCAAATGAACAATTTTATATTTCATTTCATCAGTAAGATGATATTTATCCATGGTGGTATTTCAAGATGATGATTTATATATATTTCTAATCTTTTATTATATTAATATATTCTGTGATTTCTAAATCTGAGACAAATGAATTCATATACGTAAAACAACATAAATAACATATATAATTCATTGCTGATAAAAAAAGTTTGATCTCGAATTCTAAATTTCTTGTATATTGAAACTCTTCAATATACAAGAAATTCAATGTCAAATTAAATGTTAAAATTATGTTAATATTGTAAAATAATCTTGTCTGTATATTGAAGCTATTAAAAAAATCCAATTGGGATCGAATTGTTTGATTGATGGAAAACGGAAACAATTTATTTTCATAAATATATGTTAACTTTTATAAGGTTTTCATTATTCTACAGACATTTTTGACTTAAATGCTGAAAAAGCTTATATCATGGGCATTCTAGTGTAATTTTTCAGGAAAACGGATTCACTTTTTAGTGTTTTTACTCCTATACTTCAGTACCGGAAAGTTCTAAAGTTTTATTGGGAATTATACGCCTAGAAATAGCATGAAAACTGGCCGTGTTATTCTTATTACAACACAGTTTGATACTTTATGTCATTTTTATACGTTACTATATTTGGACTCTAGATATTTCCCGGGATTTTGTTCCACTTCCAAACCACTAGATTAACTTTGATTCAATGTTCGCAAATCACAACACAGTGATTTGCGAACATTGCGTCTGTATTTATTAGAAATCCTTAGTGAGACATCGTAGTTGAAAACATCTTTAGTAACATTACTAATATCAGGGTTTTATGGATAAATCTAAGTTTCATGCATTGTCATAATAAAAATCCATTCAATTTTAAAGGTTGGTAAAAATATATTAATCTTTACTATTTAACTACTGTGAGTGAAGTCGAGGGCAAATACTAGTTATATTATGAAAATTAAAAAGATTATTTGAGCTTTCATTTAGTATGCAATCAACTCGATTTGACTCTAATCTCATTTAGAATAGAGTTCATTTTTCTAGACTGTTACTATGTTTTGGCCACCTTGGCTGCTTAGATACATATGGCGTTCTTGGTGTGCCGATGTTTTTGGATAAGACGGCTGATGCGAACTATTAGACTACCTTGGTTGTATCGATAGTAATGATCACTTTCGATGTTCTTATCTATTTGACCATCTTAACTGCTACCTTCTTTCCGATATAACTGGCCACAACCAGTACAAACTGCACGATTCAATAACACGCGCAAAGTCCGTCACTATATAGCTTATCAATGGACACGTCTTACTCTTATCGTAATCCTCGCTTGACTCCCTATCTCTCCATTGGGCCATTGCTGTACCGATAAAATATGGCTGACAGCCTACATAGATCGGATTTCTTAGAATCAGTTCGATACACCTGCCTAATGAATTCCATCAAAGATGACAATACACAATGGACTGTTTTTCTAATTACAAATTTTACATAAACAAAGTAAACAATAGAGGTCCAATTGCGGGAAGTTAATAAACTGCGGTTTATGGCAGGCAAGTGTGTATACACCTATTGTCGGCATGTAACATTATTTATTGACGTGCACCTGCTGAACGAGTAAAGCAACGACCAACGACGACGCGGATGTAACGCACTGTTACCAGATGGGGGGGATTCCCTGCAAATTCCGGGGTTTTTTTGACGTCGGGGGGGAAATTCGGGGTAAAGATTCTTTGGGGGGACATTCGGGGGAAATTATTATGATGTGAGAAATTTTAGAGATATTTTAAGTATCAATAATTCCTCTACAAATACAATTCTCATCACTACAATTATTATATCTAAGTCATAATACGGTATTCTTACTTCATTTTAGAATTATGCTCTACTAGTGAATCATACTTCAATTCAATAGTTCATTTTAATAATTCAATTCATTCGTTCATTCTTTTATGTTATTTATTTATTATGCTATCTCTACTCGTACGCGTCGTATCTCATAGGCTACTTTTCGTTAGAGACTCACAACGACCACGTTCACAGCCGCGGTTTTTCCCGTTCCACTTATTTGCTGGAGCCACAATCGTAAACTCAAGTGGAACGGTTATTTAACCCACGTATAGACACGGTACGTTGTGAGCGCCCCGTGAGCGAAAATGATGACGTCATTAGTGACGTTTTCGCTACGACGGTGGTGTTGTTTTTTATTTCTCCTTTAAAATAAGCAAAAACTGTTTTGGGGTTTTTTTCTCAAAAAGCATATTTTTGGGGTTTTTGAAAAAATATTGGGGGTTAATTGACATGGTCATCTGGCAACACTGATTGTAACGTACAAACATTCAAAAAGTCCAGGCACCATGTATTGGCGAGTGGGCAGCCGCAGTGACGTATATATGAAGTTATCTCTAAACTACCCAACATCGCTAGAGGGCGTCACCACTAACAAGTGTTAGAGGGGCATAAGATAGAGATGAAAGATACTTACAAAAACTCACTGACGAAGCATTTGTCTCTGCCCCTATTCTTCAGGTTGTAGTCGATATATGTGGCATTGAAGAAGGGCGTATCGAATTTGAATTTTGGTATTCTATACAAGCTGGCAACTTTGCCGCGGACATCGCGCTTGCAATTGGCATTCACGGCGAGGTTGTCTGCCATGCATTTGAAATCGTCCAGGAAGCATGGTCTCACGATATTTGGATCTTCAACTGCATATTTATAAAATAATTAAAAATATTGTTACAAATTACGCAGGACTCGAATTAAAATGCTATTGGAATTACTATAGAGTTTATTAGAACTATAAAAACAACTAGTACAAACTGCACGATTCAATAACACGCGCAAAGTCCGTCACTGTATCACTTGTCGAATGTAGTGTGACGTGTGTCTTGCTAGTATCGTAATCGTCGCTTGACTGTCCCTCCCCTCCGTTCGGGCATTGTTTTATACTAACTATACAATACAAAATAATCGACCGCGTGCACTGGGGTTTCCGAGAAACAGTAATCAGCACACCTGGTTAATTATTCCTGCGAACGGTCAACAAAGTCGAAAACAACAATAGGCTATTGTCTAATCATCAATCAAAAGTCTGGCTTCCCTTTCTCTCACGTTAGATTAGTTTAAGTTATCGCTTTTGTCGCGCGTCCCGAGACGCACAACGTCTTTTTTAGAAATTTTGTATATTTTATTTAAATGGTTAGGTAACTTGGTCAGTTCGCTGACCACCCCTGGTTCTCGACCATATATATAAATTAAGTAAAAAAATAATATTTTCTTAAGTTTTCGCGTCTTACATACATAATAAAACTACGTTTTAACGGTTTTGAGCGCGGTTATTTATTTTATTTCGGTTATTCCGACGTTTCGGCCGCTTTTCAATTGCCGTGATCACAGAAGCAAAAAATAAGATGACAATTGTCAACGAGTCTTGTTAAAGTTTTATTTAGCCTACCGCCCACTTGTTCATTTTAATAACATAAAAACGTAACACAACACGAGTTCAGCAGCCAGGCAGACGGCCCACTTGATGTAAAGCGGTTACCATAGCCTATAGACATTTGCAACACCAAAGGTGTTACAAATGCTCAGCAGCTCTCTTAAGAGAGACTGGAACCTGATCACTAATGCCGAAACACAACTTAAGGTTTTTATGGCGGCATGGTCCAGACCAGGAGCGGTAGCCATCCAGATGGGTAAATAAGCCAATGCCGCCCTGCCGCAGGATATTATTCATCTACACTTTCTACAGCAACACGTGTTTTCGTATATTAATCCAAGGCTTCTAATGAAGGCTGTTATGGTGACATACTCTAATCCAGAGGTGGTAGCCATCCAGTCGGGCGAATACCCTACCACCTGGCTGCGGGTTGTTTTGTCGCTTCTTACGAGAGGCAGCCCGGCCGCAGGAAATTGTATTTTCCTCCGTTCCTGCATGGATAGGGACTCACTAATTATTTCGACTTTTAGAGGGTTCAAGTTTAGAGCAATGGAGGTTTTCGACTTATCGAGCTTCTACTGTATATATAAATAAATTAATCGTATGTATGAGTAATGTATGAATGCGCATAACTTGAGAATGACTTTATCGATTTTTATGATTTTTTTTGTGTTTGAATGTGGGATGGTTTTGATTCACAATTGGAACCAGTAGGTGGCGATAGATTTTTATTTTTTCAGGCCAGGACAACGTGTGCTGAGACATCTAGTACGATGTAAAAAAAACAGTAATTGTAGATTACTGGGTTATTGCATAAAGGCGTCGCCTATCAATATTTTTTTTAACTTCGAGATTTTAATTATAAACTAATTGAAGATTATAGTAGAAACTCACCAGCCCAACTTAGCCCGAAGCACAGGCAAATGAAAAATAATTTGAGAATCATTTTTTATCAACCGTCCGTCGCCTTCGGCAATCTTCTCGCGAATGGCACCTTCTCAATTAACATAAGACCATAATTATAATATTCATTATTCTAGAAAAATCACAAAAAGAATAATTAATTTTATTTACACATATGTAATTTTAATAAAGCATTGTTGTAAAACCATCTTATGTTTGCATACGAATCGATTGTAATATAAAACAATTTCCATAAAATCTTCACTTTCCAAACGGCAAATTTAAATTTGTGTCCATGATAACATGCGCAGGAGTGTGTTTACTGTAATTAAGATTTTTACAATATAAGTAATAACGTTATAATTCAATATTGTATTGTTGAAAATTATTGCTTTTATTCAAATAAATTAATAATTTATTACTTGTTATTATATTTTATTCGTATATATGATTTTTATTTTCTAATTATGGTTATAATTGCCTGTACAAAAGTCCGAAGTCCCAACCCAACTAGGGATGCAAACAAAACATCGATGTTTCCAAACATCGATGTATCGTTCATAAAAATCGATGTTTTAACATCGATGTTGAAACCAAAACATCGACGATACATCGTTGTTCAAGAACGATGTTTTATTTTACATAGACATAACGCGCCATCTTGCGCTCTATCTGTGATGTATACACATTTCCATTATATCATATTTTTCTTATTGTCAATAATAATGTATAATGTAAAAGTTGATTATTATACCTATGTCTTTCATTTCTATTAAAATGACCATTTTTCTTAGATGTAGTATATTTATTTTTGAAATGGTGATAGGGTGTGTTAGTGTGCCCACGCTGTTGAATAGTAAATACGGCAGTGAATGTTGGGTAAGGCAAAAGACATATAAATAGAATAAACATAGTATTTAGTAGGAATGAGGGCATTAAGAAGTGTGTGTGGTATTTCTTTGAAAGATGGAGTGACAGTGGTGTAAAAGGATGATGTTAGTGAAAGCAAGAATTAAGAAAGGTTTGCTAAAGTGGTTTGGCCGATACATCGATGATAAAAAAAAAAATCATTTGCAATTTTGCATCGCAGGAACAAGCGTCAAATCATCGATAATTCGATATATCGTTCATAAAATCGATATTTTTAACATCGATGTTTTTATGAGTGATGTTGTATCCAACCTTCCTAAGTCTCCTACTCTAGTAAAACGAAATTAAACAACGTGACAGATGTTTAAATTATTAAATTATACGTGTGAAAATCTTCTATATTCTATTTCTAGCTCAAATGACATAATACTTGTATTACAATTCTTTAAAAGATAGTGCGTTTCAAAATGGTACAGCGCTACGTAGTTTTGGCTTGGTAAATTAAATATCATTACCAATTCCGACAGTGCCTAAAATCATTCCTGGACGCATTCTATTTTTAGCCGTGCTGGAACGATGAAAGAATACTAATGCCTGTGTTGGGGCTGCTTGTCGTAAGTGACGGCAAAACAACCCACAGCTAGGTGGTAGGGTATTTGCATCTGGATGGCTACCACGTCTCGTCTAAGGCATGCCGCCATAACAACCTCGAGTTGTCTTCCAGCATCAATAGCCGATTCCAGTCCTTACTTCAAGTTCAGCAGCGCATTGGTAGCAACTTTAGTGTTGCAAATGTCCATAAAAATGCAAAATACATGTTTTTCAGTAGCTAATTAACAAAAATATCAAATTTCCTGAATATCGGTGCATACGTATTTTCTTAAAGACAAACAAACACACAACGTAATTAATTACATTCATACATAACTTCACGCCAGGTCCCTTGCAGGGTAGGGACGTACAACAGAGCGCCTTTCAGGCTTATTCTTACACACCTCACTTACTTCTTTGACATACATAGCTCTTGCCATGCACGCTCGTCTGTTCTTAAGGCTCCTGACATCACCTTCTGCTAATACACGATCAATTTGATCATGGAAGGTGTGTCGTGGCTTTCCGCGACTTCTGCATCCATCCACTTTTGCATTGTATATCTGTTTAGTCATTCTTCCATCATACATTCTTTCCACATGCCGGAACCACCGGAGCATTCCTTTCCTTACCTTCAGCCCGACTCTCTCTTTCAGACTAACTCTCAACTAATTAATTACATTACTGAAAAATATGTATTACCCGTATTACGTATTACATATCGCATATTCGTAATAACCAAAAATTGGTGTCATACATACAACAAAAAATATTGACACAAGTTTTCCGAAAATGTGTGTATGTAACATGAATCACGACGTTGATCATTACTTAATTATTCAAAATATTCATTATTTTCGAGAATATCGCCTTGTTATTCATTTAAGTGTTGATCTATATAACAGAAGAATTTATTTTCATAGGTTTTTCGAATTCAATAACATCGACATAATAAAGTCCTTTTTTTTCTTTTTTGAGGCAGGGGCTTACATTACGTACACTACCGGGTCCTTTACTTGGATTAGACCAAAGCAATAAGAGTTATCCACTGAAGATAGCGCAGATAACTGAGCCGGGTGTGAAGACTCAGCAAGGTACCCCTATTAAAGAGGTAACCCAAGTGCTAGTACTCCACTAGAACCACTTTTTCTTTTTTTTATTGCACGAGTTCAGCAGACAGGCAGATGGCCCATTTGATGGAAAGCGGTTACCATCGCCTATGAACATTTGCAACACCAAAGGTGCTACAAATGCGCTGCTGCACTCTTAAGGGAGACTGGAACATGGTCACTAATGCCGAAACACAACTCAAGGTTGCTATGGCCACATACTTTAGACCAGGGGTGGTAGCCATCCAGTCGGGCAAATGCCCTGCCACCTGGCTGTGGGTTGTTTTGTCGTCTCTTACAACAGGCCGCCCGGCCGCAGGAAATTGTACTCTTTCTCCGTTCCTGCACGGATAAAAATGGTCTCTCCTCTTCTCCCATGTGCCCGGCGCGCATGGTAGGAAAAGCGTAAGACTTAGAACGTAGTCACGCCCACGCTGATCCTGCGCATCAGTGCTTGAGAATGCCAAGAGGCAAACTCACTTCGTCGACAAGGACGACATGGAGGGCTTAATAACAAATGGGCGTACAGACATAAGTGCAGTTTACACAAGGGACAAAAATGGTGAATAAAACTAGTAGATTTTATAAGTCTGAAATTTATTAGTATACATACATACATAACTTCACGCAAGTCCCTTGCAGGGTAGGCACGAACAACAGAGCGCTATACAGGTTTATTCTTACACACCTCACTTGCTTCTTTGACATTCATAGTTCTTATCATGCACGCTCGTCTGTTCTTAAGGCTCCTGACATCACCTTCTGCTAATACACGATCAATTTGATCATGGAAGGTGTGCCGTGGCCTTCCGCGACTTCTGCATCCATCCACTTTTGCATTGTATATCTGTTTAGTCATTCTTTCATCACGCAATCTATCCACATGCCCGAACCACCGGAGCATTCCTCTCCTTACCTTCACCCCGACACTCTCTTTCAGACCAACTCTCTTTCTTTATTAGTATAGCTTTCTTTTTAGGTACAACTTGCAAATCGGTAAGACTTTCTAAATGGTAACATACATAGTTTCGTAAACAACAACAAAATGACATTTTTGCCTATATGCTATGAAGCCCTCGAGATAAAGTACTAGGATGTGCCCGCGACTTTGTCCACGCTTGACTTGCAATTCCCGCGGGATTCCCGGGTATCGCAGCATTTAAAAAAGAGTGCAATCTATCGTTTTAGTGCAAAATGTGTCAGAATAAACAAATTTTTATGAATCCGAAAAACTTCAAACCGCTCCCGGTAAATAATCCACTCGGGATTCCCGGGATGAAAAAGTCACACATTTTATTACCTAAAATTTGCTGTCGTTCAGTGAAAAAATCACATTTGAATTCGAATATCGCTTTCAATTTGGCCACCTTAAATTATTTCCAGAAAAAACCCCACGGGATATCCAGGATAAAAATTAGCTAAAAATTAGCTGTCGCTTCGTGGAAACCGCATCGAAATCGGCCCAGTAGTTTTAACGTGAATCCCGAACAAACAGACAAGATATCTAAAATAAAGTGCACCGTGTTATCCATCGTTTATATATCAAGTTGCTTTTTTAAATAACTTCAATGTACAGACACGGCATATTTAGAATTTTATAATATTACTAGCTTCTGTCCCCGACTTCATCCGCGTGGAATAGTTTAAAAAAGTTTGGTCATAGCCTGATGATATATAGTCTATATAGCCTTCCTCGATCAATGGGCTAACACTGAAATATTTTTTTAAATCAGACCAGTAGTTCCTGAGATTAACGTGTTCAAGCAAACAAACAAACTTTTCAGATTTATATATATTAGTATTGATTATATTTATTTATAAACATGTCTATGATAGCTTGCCAATCGAAAAGTGTTACAAATTCACAAAATACCTCTTTCTAATTATAGTTAACAAGTAATATGAACCAAAGATATTCGTATATCACTGCTTTATTTGGCATGATTGTTGCAACGGATCGCATACAGACACTTCCAGCATTTAATGAAATCCATTCTTGAACTAATAATTATATCTGCATGACGGACCCATAGGGGGCAACCTTGGGTATCCACCGTAGCATCGCAACCGTCTCCTCCGTCGACGGAATGTCTCCATGCACCTACATTCATACTCCTCTTCGCTCTCTTCCAAGTCCTGCACACGCCTTGTACTTGCAGCTCTTGATTGTACACCTGGTGATGTAGTACTCTGAGGCATTGCTCCAGTTGAAGCATCTCTACTGTTAATTTGATCATTTATTGCAAGATTAGGTACGATTGCTTGTACGAAATTTGGTTCACGATTTTGCATTCTTTCTCCTACCGTTCTAGGCAATGGTTGCACGATTATATTACCATGTGGTATAGATCTATTAACTTCACCTGCATTTCTATAAACGAGCGTATCGGTTCCATTATCGGGTATATTTGTTTGTACTAGATTTGAGCTATGAACGTTAATTCCTTTCCTGGGTAATGGTTTTACGCTTTTATTAACATGTCCTACTTCTTCGGAGTTTCTATCAAAAAGCGTATTAGTTTCATTGCCTTGCTGTACATATCTATTATCTGTCTCTGCAGATCTATTTAATAGGTCTGTAAACTTGTCATTAGCTATTTGTTCTGTTTTGCCTACAGCACTGGATGTACAAGAAGCGCAGACTGAATTATTATGAATTACGTTACCAATAGTTTCCGGAATGCTTGTTGGTACAGGTCTTGGAACATCCCTAACTGTCTGTTTTTCAGCAAATGTGTGATTCAGTATCTGGAATTGTGGATTTGGATCTACATTTTCGCTAGTAAAATTTATATTTTGAACTGGGCAGGGTGGGTTAGCTGGTTGTCTTGGACATGAATGAACTTCTGCTGCAACTTCAATAATTGGTGGCAACTGTTGAATGAAACTAGAATGTAAAGGTACACGCAATTCAAATGATTCATATGATATATTGTCTTTTCTCCTGTATTTAATTCGATTTACTAAATCTTCAGCCATATAATTGATATTCGCTCTTTCATCTGGTATTAACCCGATGATATCATTATCTAGATAGTTGGAAATTTCGTGCTGCATTTCCCTTTCAAGCTCATTATCGATATCAATTTTTTGTAGCTGATGCAATTTGTTTGTTAGTATTGCACGTCTTCTTGCAAGATATAGCTGTATTTCTCTTGGCACTTGACTTGGGACTTGTAAATCATTATACCATGCATCCACTACTTGACCCATCATGGCCTCTTCTACTTCCTCATTAGTAATATCATTAATAGGAAAAGGCACATTTCTTAGTAATGGTATGCATGCGGACATCAAATAATTAATTTTAAGCTTATTAAATGGACCTAAATGTACTGTTCCGGCGACGAACTTCTCTAGTGCCTTCGTCAAACGCTGTCTATATATAGATGCAATAATTGGATCGTCTTCTTTATAATTCAGATCTCGTAAAAAAGAATCAATTGTAGAATTAATAAAAAGGTCTTTCGTTTCTAGTTCTTGTCTTTCATACCGTTCCTTGATTGCTAATCTGTGCTTATTACCTTTTAATAATTGTTTTGTGAGTGTCGTATCTGAATTGTAATGAAGGTTTTTAAGGCATGACATTAAAGTTGTTAACACTTTTGATTTCCATGGGATTACTGTGTCTTTATTTTCAGGTGAAATCATGATATCTAAATGATAATCTAAAAGTTCTTCCATTAAAAAATCGAAAAGAGCATAGTCGTTGTCGACATCAGGGTCTTGACGTAGTTTATTAAATAGCAACCAAATATTTCTATATAATAATTTTCTTGTCAAGAGTGATGATGCTTCTTTTTCAGGGGTTGATACATCTAATGGTAATGAAAAACATATTTTTCTAACAATATCTGAATAGTGATCATATAATTGAGAATTCGTGAGTCCCTCAAGCAATTCGCCTGGTTCTAAATATTGATTATCTCCGTCCTCTGTTTCTGCAATAGTCTGACTTAAACTATTATTAGTCTTAGGTCCTATACACGGTATTTTGTCCTGTGAATTATCTGGTCGAGATAAGTGTCTTATGTTTGTTGTTTGCTTATCTTCTTCAATTTGATTATTTGAACACTGTCCTATTGATTTTATTCTTTTCATTAAATCATCTGCATGATTGATTGTCTCTGAATTTTCTTCTCCAACTACTTTGTTTATCCATTTAAATATTTGATATTTTAAATGCTCTAACTCATCAACAGCATTACATCTAGTGGTATTTAGTTTCAAGTATTTATCTCTGTCTAAAATATCATTAGCTAATTCATTAACTGCTACTTCTTTGAATTTGATATCAACGTGTGGCAAGTTAAGTTTAGTCAACCATTCATCAATTTGAGTTCTTAGGTGTTGCAAATATATATCAGTACTTTCTTTCTCTCCAATCTTCTCGTTTGAAGTTTGTATTTCTCCTGCTACTTTGCTTGTTATCTGTTTATCTTCTGCTCTTTTTCTTGAAGACTCTATTTCAACAATTGCTTTATTTGACGATTTATCTCTAGTCGTGGGGTAAGTTATCTTTGATTTAGAGTAGTCGTTTTTACTTTTAACATTAAGCACCTCAGGTATGAGTCTATTTGCATATTTTGCACGTTCATTTTTCTTGTCAATTCGTCGATACAAAGGCATCTTTACCATCCAATCAGTGATATCTTCTAACAATTTTGCTTCCACAACCTTAGAAGACAGCGTAACGTTCCTAGTTTTAACTTTATCTATTAAAATTGCTAATTCTTTTATCAATTCCTGTCGTTTATCCTGGAAACCTATTTCTTGATTTGTGTTTAATGGCACCGTATCAAACCATTTATCTATTATCTCTTCATATTCATTTAACTTTGTTCTTAGTTGAGATGTTCCTGGTTTATTTATAGATTCTCTGAAAGGTATATCATTTATTTTCTTTTTCAATCTTTGCACATTAGCTGAATTAGATTTAACATCAATTTTTTTTATCCAAGAATCAACTTCTTTATTAATAACATCCTTTGAAATTTGTCCCGATTTTATACCATCATAAATACTTTCAGCTAGATCCTTTATTATTTGCTTATTCATACTTACATCTTGAGAAGTATGTAGACCATATGGCAAGTTGTGATACCAATCCATTATTTCATCTGTTACTTCTTTAGTATATGAATAATCATCTTGGTCTCTAGGTTTTAATTTATTAATTTCTAAGCTTTGATTAAATTTACCTTGTTTACTCTTGGCATGATAAACACAAAACGTACCCGTACCAGCAGAAAATCTTTTATTTATTTCTGTGACATATTCATCGCAATTATTTCTTCGAAAAGTTTTTAGCAAATTTCTAATGATTATATCTGCCAAGTACTTTGCTTGTTTTTCTGCTAAGTTACAAATTGTTTCAAATATTTTACACACATCTCTATTAATTTGATCTAAATTTATTTCTAAGCAGTTAAGGACATCAATAAATGTATCCGTTAATTTCTTTTCTAGTTTATCAATCTTACTACGACTTACAAAAATATTAGTGTCATCCAAAAAGCAATTAAGTTCTTCTAAAACAAAATTTCTTATTTCATTTTCCATGGGGTCAAAATTAGAATCAATAACACCTAAATGACAGTCGACTCCGACCTCATTGTTTAAATTTAGCCCAGATAATGGACAATTTATTTCTAATAATTCATTAACTAAACTTTCAGTTATTGAATTTAAATAATGTTTTTTGTTAATACCTAATGGCAATTCCTCAACAACCTCTAAAATATTACTTTTAAAAGAGTTTTTGTATTCATTACTATATTCAAATCTTTTTTTAATTAAAGGTTCTAACTTTCGTACAAGACAGTTCAATATGTCCTGCTTATCGATTCCTCTTCCTAGAAAATCTTTTCCCTTCATATTTATATTTTCAAACCATTTATTTAACACAAATTTTAATTTGTCCTTTTCAACTTCAAGTCCAAAAACGACAATAGGTGACTCCAACTTGGTTTGCTGTGAACCATAATATTTTTTAATTTTACGAATTAAATCATTAGGCAAATTCTTTCTAAACTCTTTCCTGACTTCGTCTAAGTCTGATTGACTTGAAGCTCTTCTCAAATATTTTTCAATCTTCTTTCGTAACTTCTCTTCCGCCCCTGGCTTTTTCAACTTCTCTGCAAGTCTTTGCAATTTTTCCCTCCACTTTTGAACCCTCAATCTCCTACTATACATTTCCCACCATTCTAAAATTTCTTCCTCTTTATAATCTCTCTTATCACGAATATCCTCGGAAGATTTACTTCGCATTTTAACACATTCAGGTCCGTCTGTCTGCAAAGTTAGAAGGCTAACAGTTGTTTGGATTGCTTTGAAGTTATCTTCTTTTCTACTCTCACAGGAATATTTTACATTCTGGTACTTTTTTTCATTATTCTTATCTTGGTTTGGTGGAGTTTGTATAAAAGCCTGAAACAAAGTGAGCTACAATCATTATTCAAGCTTAACGTTGTTACCAAAAGGAATATGTTGCTAAAATTAAAAACAGCTCACCTCTTTACAAAAATCATGCGCCTTTGCTGCTTTTACTGTAAAGTTAAGTGAATTTCGTTAATAAACATGAAATAATACGGGTTGTCTGGAAGAGATCGCTTTTTAAAGATAAGACCGCCCTTTGTACCCTACTATAATAATACTAGTTCGTAAGTTTTTCTGAAATGGTGTACAATAAAGTGTTATCTATCTATCTATCTAATAATAGAAACATTGTTACATATAACATTTCTTGTTTAAATTAAGGCTGCCATACATGTGACAATAACTAAAGGATAGACAATATAACCTTACATAAATATAGATCTGTTGAATATCGTTGAGCTGAATTTAGACGGTTCATTACTGTCTTTCTATTCGGATGAATCAACTAAATTGATTCATATAAGTATAGCGTTGAATCATTCAATGTCATTAATTGTTATAATCTCTTTGTAGTTCTACGCCTTTCAACCGAGTTGATTGAACTGTTATTGGCATTGGATAGCTTTTCAAAAATGTTAATGATGTTGTTTAAGCCAATATTAGACGGTTCATTTTTGACTTTCAATTTAGATGAATCAAACAAAGTAATTCATACAAATATAATGTAAAATCATTCAATTTATTTGAATGCTGATTTTTCATTTCAGTCCTCTGCATTTTAAACCAATATTAATTTTTTTAGTGGCTCGAGTTCAGCAGCAGGCAGACGGCCCACCTGATGAAAAGGATTCCCATTTTTTTAATTTCATAGATAAGTACATACTTTTTGAGGTTGCATATTTAATGAAATACTTTTATTAAGGTTAACACTGAACGTTCGTCACATTCATGGAACCGTTCAATGCTGTGGCATCATCTGTCTGACGTTGTGTATATATTAATTCTTTTAATTCATTATAAGATGTATAATTTATCCAATCAATTGTGTCGTTTATAGTTTAGTAATGATGTTTCAAAGATATTAGATAATGAAAACGGATTATGCTGCCATAAATTTTGACAAAGCACGAATAAGTTGCCGTACAAACAGTACGTCTCGTCATTATTATAACGATAATAATATTCTTCTTTCCTTTTCTTATGTCTTTTTCTTACTGAGTATGCACAATTTGCTACAGCTCCATAACATTTTCAAAAAGAAATTCTGTAACATACTTCTGTATAAAACTTATAAACAGGAGCGTGATATATAAAAAGAACAAAAGTAATATGGAGAAAAACAATTTTTAGTTAGACGTTTTGCTGGGGAGTTTCTTGCCGCTTCTTCTCCTCAACAGCAATAACACGTTGCGAAGCGGTGTACAAATAGGAAGTAAAATTAAATTTTAATTTATATGTATGACCTTCAAAAAGTGTTATCCAGTGGAACTTATTTTGAATAAAAACTTTGAAAGAATTTGATTATCCGTAGAATGTATCAGGATTCAAGTGATTATTAAGTAATAATCCATTAATACTACATAAGCCATAACATAAAAACAAGATAGTATTTGATTCGGTTTATTTCAGATATTTTAATACAGATACAATGGTAGAACGTTTAAAAGGAACGTAATGTAGTGTTATTAAAGATTGTCCTACGGTACCGTCAAGTGATGAAGACCTAAATAGCTTTTGAAAGCTACATTATGATGATTATTCATAATTTCGAAATAAATAGTACCAAGTTCACAGGTAATTAACTAATAATTTCTAAATATTGACTTTAGTAAAAGAAAGGAAACGGATATCTCATGGGATAGCATCCAGCATAGTCATCATAATCATCACAGGGAAAGAACATTGGCCTTCTTCTTCTGTGTCTCCATAATTTCTCTAAACAATTACATTCTTCTTCTTCTTCTTCATCACTGAGTTCGAGGTCTACCCTTCTAGCTGCATGTTCTAGTCTGTCCCTATCAATTTCTCTAGTTCTTTTCTTTGCTACTCTCGGAGGAGCTGCATCACCTTGTAACTGCCTTTGAGGTGTTGAATTTGCTACTGGGTCCGTAGAAAACTCTGAACCCGTGACTTGGGTCGCGGTTCCTTGAGCACCACCTGGTTGTAAGAATCGTGGATCCGGTCCAAACTTTGCCATTTGGATTGATTGTGTGACACCAGAGCTTGTAAATGTGGATGGGCTTTGCAGATTTTGACTTGGAACCATTCGACTTGGTCCAGCAATTTGACTTGTATGTAAACCACCGCTAGAAGCGGGTACAGGATTTTGTACCTGCATTGTATTTCCACAAACAGAAGGTCCTGGTAGTGGGCCAGTTTGGTGATGGAAACCTTGCTGCGAAACATTAGAAGAAGATGGAGCTACTTGCTGAATTTGGCTTCTTTGAAGAACTTGAGAATGGTTAATATTTCCAATTGGAACTGCGCCGTTAGTTTGACCCTGTAGTTGTGAAATCATCGGTTGCCCACAAGTTATTTGTTGTGCGCAAGGACTGCCTGGAAGATAAGGTTGTGCCAAAATTTGCTGATTCTGTGACATATTTCCACAGGGTTCTTGTGCCATAGGATCATGCATGCTTTGATGAGGCGTTGATTGGTTTTGTTGGATTGTTAACATTGGTTGACCACAAGCCGTATGCTGAGCTCCTGCTGGGCTAGCAGGTAAAAAACCAGGTTGTGTTGAAATTTGCTGAGCTTGAGACATGTTAGCGTGTGGACTTTGCGTGATGGGAATATAAAGGCTTTGATTAGGCATGGCTTCCTGTTGATAACTTTGTGCCATTGGTTGTCTACAAGGAATTTGTTGAGAAGTTCCTGCATTGGCAGGAGCACACGAATGCTCTGAAACCTGCTGAGCTTGAGACATATTGCAACATATTGCTTGTCCAGTATTATTAGTTTGGTTGGCCATTGTTTGAGGATATGTTTGGTGTGCTGGAACACTAGATACCTTCATGGTATAGAATTCCGTTGTGTTATGATCTAATTGAGGTATGTGTCGTCCCACTTGTGATAGGAGATATCGAGATGTTGTTGGTTGTTCTACTGGAGAATAACCTAATTCTCTCCTTTCATCACCAACTTTGTAATGACTTACATTTAAGTTATCATTGTAACTTGAGCAAATCATGCCTGATCTTCCAAAATCTTCGTAATTAATTATGGATTCGTTAAAAGAAACAGATTTTCTTCGAGGAACTTCTTTCGGCCTGTTTTTAAGTCGATTTATCAATTCATCGACCATGAAATTTATATTTATATCTTTAGAGCTCATTGGCACTCTTTCTATCACTTTCAGAACTTCTTCCTTCAATTCTCTCTCTACCATACAATTATCAATATTTTTTGGTTCAATTTCGTATATTTTCCGTACTATTCCGTCTCTTAGTGTTCGTATTTGGTGTGCTGCTACAATCTTATCTGGTTCAGATATTGGAAGATCTGTCAACCACTGATCAACTTCCTGGGAAAGTAGTATGTGATTTGCTTCAACTTTTAATTCTTCTTCAGGTGGTATAGGCACATTGTACAACGCACCCTGTAAAGAATTTATAGTGGCATTGACGTTAACCGTCAAGTTTTGACTTTCACTGATATCTTTAACCATATCTTGTATACCTTTAGATACTCTCATTTTATACATTTTACTTTTTACTTTGTCATCGTTAAAATACATTTGTAGGACGAAATTATCTGCTATATCTCCTCTTTCTTTTACATCATTGAACTCGGAATAATAATCATGTTTGTCATACACCTTATTTGAGCCGGGCATATTATTTCTAATATTTTCTACTAATTGACCTCTATAAGATGACGCTTGTACCGATTTTTTAATTTCTTTTTCAATCTCTGTAATTTTTTCTATAAGCTCTATTTTAAGAGCATGATTTTTATCCATGAATTCTGAAGATGTAGATAGTTGTTCAAATAAGGCATCTATTTGCTCTTCCAATAAATCTTCATATAATACACTATTATTTAAAACTTCAGGATTACACTTGACTATGGCTATTATCTTGTAAACATTATTAATTAATAATTCTTGTATTTGTGCTACCTCCTCGGGGCTTGCATCGGTAATTGGTACTTTCTTAACCCATTGCTTAAGATACGTATCGAAATTTTTTTCAATTACATGCATAGATGGTTTGAGTGAATTATATTTGGAGGGACAGCAGCCTGGGCTTAATGACTGTGTCGTACCGCTTGGACCTGGTTTTTGGTCCTTAATTGTCTGTCCGACATTAACAACTCCTTGACAGCATGTTGGTTTTCGAGAATAATGCGGGGAAGAGTAACCTACATTTTGGCCACCACCAATTGTTGCATTCGACATTCCGTAACTTCCGATCTGCATTTGTTGAGGCTCATATGTATGTGGACCATTAAATAGTTTTTGATAACCTATTTTTTGATTTATCGGAGTACTCGTCAAGCTAGGTCTTGGATCAAACATTGACACTTGACTTAAATTCATGCCATATTCTCCACCGCAAACATTGGCTGCTGGTATCATGCCAGCACCACAGGTCTCTGGAATTAAAGGTATTCTACTACCTATACGTTGTGACTGTCCATCTATGGTCATGTTATCGTGGTATGAAGGACAGCCCGTCTTCATTAAACCTGGAGTAAAGCCACCAGGGCTTGATAGTCTTCTCTCAGCCGTATATCTAATAGGATTTTCTATCATACTACCTCCAGGACCGGTAGGTCCATACATTGGCATATTACTTATATTCATATTATTATAATCAGGTCTCATATAGCCCGAATTATAACCACCTGGCCCCGAATGTCTTCGACCAGGGCTTCCTGGTCTAGTATAAGATTCCATCGTAAAATCGCCTACAGTAGGAGAGCTACACATTGGCAACGAATTAATATTCAAGTTTTTATAATCAGGCGTAAAATGACCAGCATTGTAACCACCTGGAGTTGTATATCTTCGGTTGGCACTTTCTGGTCTAGGCAAAGATTCTGTCATACTTCTCCCTAAGCCTAGAGGTCCAAACATTGGCATTTGACTGATATTCATAGTTCCTGGACATACATTTCTTGTCTGCACGCCTCCTTGAGAAGTAACTTTTGGACTAATTTGGCTACTAACATTCAACCCTGATTTAGCAGGACTCTTAGATCCCTCTTGGCAGCAAGCTGGAAGATTAGTATTATTTGATTGACCAAATCTAGTTAGCATTGGAGCTGATATGCTTTGAATTCTCTTCATTAAATCACTTGCATGTTCTATTGTATTAGTGTTTTCTTCGCCTACTAACTTATTAATCCATTTAAAAATTTGATATTTCAGATGTTCAAGTTCTTCTTCATCTGTACCCTGACTTGAAGGATTTAATTCTAAATATTTATGTCTATCAACTATATCGCTCGCTAAATCATTAACAACGACTTGTCGTAAATTTTTGTCCTCTTCATGTATTCCTAAATTTGTGAGCCATTCATCTATTTGTTGTGTTAATTTATTCATATAAAAATCCAAATTGGTTTCTAAATCTTTTTCATTTATACCACTTATACTAAAATCAGACGAATCCTTAGAGTTCATCTGTCTTGAAGAATTAGGGCACGAGCTTTGTAGAACTATGAACATATTTTCTTTTCTAATATTATCGTCTACAACGAAAAAATCTTTTAGGTTTCTTATGAGTACATTGGTGTAACTCACAGCTTGTTGATAACTAAGACGACCTATTTCCATCATTATGTATAAAATTTCATCTCTTAATTCTTCGTTATTGTCTAAAATATCCCAAGAATCCATTAAGACATCAACTAGCTCAATTTCTAGTTCCTTCAACCGTTTCCCGTTGATTTTGATATGGGATTTATCAAAAAAGTTACAAAGTTCACATTTTACATACTCTCTCAACTCACTTTCAGTAGGTTGTACATATTTTCTGAAGTTAAATATCTTTTTATCACTCTTTCGTCTATTATTAAAACCAAGTCTTGCTTTCCTTAATAGTATATCAATTTGTCGATTCAAGTACGCTCCTTTGTTTTCGCTATGTACCTCAATCGGTATCTCGTTGACATAATCGAAAATCTTTGATTTTAGTCTATTTCCTTCAAAATTTAACATAAAACATTTAAGTTTATTTGCAATAGTATTCAATACACTTTCTGTATCCATGTGTCGGCCTAAAAAGTCTTTGTTTTTAATTGGCATGTCATTTACCCATTCACTTATAACACTATATAAAAAATCACTTTTATGTGAGTTAATGTCATTTTTAAATATACAATCCTTCTGAGTTGCAACGAAATCATTACTGCATCTAACACAATATTCATAATCATTTGAACAAGATCTGCCTGCTTTATTATCACTTTTAAAACTACAACCATTTCTACTAAATCTATTCATTAGTTCATCACGTAGAATTTTATCTTTAGGACTTAGACAAGAATAGAGTTCTACTTCCTCTAACAACCTAACAATTTCACTTTCAAGACCATTAGTTCTTAACTCTTCTTGTGATTTCGTTCTCCTATCGTCTTCTACTCTTTCTTTATTAACTAAATCGATACTACTACAGGTTTGGACAGATTTAAGCCTTTTTAAACTTTTGCTCAGGTTTAAAGGACTGAATGAAGTGTGGACAGATTTGTATGTTGTTTCCAAGCATTCACCTTCTGTGTCCTGGAGGGCGGTTGATGCGATCGGGGATAGGGGGACAGCTACCTGAAACAATTCCATTACTATAGATCCTGCCAAATTTCAAATAGTTTTTGATAATGCAATTAATGTTATTTATACAAGGCCAGTATTACATAGCAAAAAATATATGACCAATTAGGATAATATGTCAGCGGCTTAACCCTAGTTTCATTTGATGTTCCTGAGGGATTCCCGGATAAAAAATATTACACATTTTATTATATAAAATTTTCTATCGATCAGTGAAGAGATCACATTGGAAATCGATTTTTTATCTCGCCATTTTAAATAATACCCGCGGGATTCCTAGGATAAAAAGTAGCGCAGATTTTATGATTATTATGATTTAGATTATTAATATTTTATTTTGAAAAGCACAATATTAAATTCTTAATACAGTAACATTATCTTACAGTTCTTTTAGATGGTTCCTTCCTTGGTATAGTCGACGCTTCTCTCGTAACCATTTCGACGGCAGCTGTAACACAAAAAAGAACTGAAAATTTCTTTGTATAACATGTAAACCCATCTCACTTTAGAATATATTGTCTCGCTTCCTCGTGCTCTGAGCCTCTGTATGAAATAATTTTGATTCGTGTGTGTGATATATCGTAATGAGATTGAAAAAACTCAAAACCAGATTATAATGTATCTTGCTTAAAAAGGGATTGAAAGGGAGGGACAATATTGAAGAATATTTAAATGACAAAACTTCATTTACATAGCAGCTCGCTCCAGCCTCTTATACTATCTTTTGTATAAAGTATTTTATCTTGCCAAGCATGTAAGGAATTTATGGAGACATGTTGCAGTATAAAATTTTAGACGTCATGTCATTGTTAAAACTATAATAATATTTTTCCTTCCTTTTATCGTGCTTTATCTTACTGAGTAGGCACTGTTTGCTACAGTAAAATTAAACTTATATGTATGACCTTCGAAAAGTGTTCTCCAGTGGAACTTATTTTGAATAAAAACTTTTGAATCCGAATTTGAATTTGATAGGCGCTTGCACAGGTATGCAGCAGATGTTCGGTTGATACAATATTTTGCCCCTTTCACGCCCTATAAAAGGAGCTGCACAGCTAATACACACAATAAAGTAGATATGAGAGCCTCTCTGCAATAAAATATCTTTTACCCGGTCCGATAGATGGCGCTACAATCGGTATTACATTCCTATATATACCGCTAGATCGCGCTACAATCGCTCGATAATTCTACAAATTCCACTATGGTAAGTATAAGTTATGATTCTCAAAATTTCACCATAACTTGTGAATTCATTTAAGCTCTTAAGATATCGTCAGCGCGATGTATTTATTCAACCATATTTCACAGCGCCATCTTAAGTGAAGTTAAGTGCACTAAAATTTAGTGTATTTAGTCTAAATGGAAACTAATTATAATTTTTGATATGCCTGGACCACTTGGGGGCGCTAGTTTCCGTACATTCCGTGCAGGAACGGAGAAAGAATACAATTTCATGCGGCCGGGCGGCCTGTCGTAAGAGGCCACAAAACAACCCACAGCCAGGTGGTAGGGGATTTGTCCGACTGGATGGCTACCACCCCTGGTCTAAAGTATGTCTCTATTACAACCTTGAGTTGTGTTACGGCATTAATAGCTAGTCTCCTTTAAAAGAGCAGCAGCGCATTTGTAGCACCTTTGGTGTTGCATATGTCCATCGGCGATAATAAACGCTTTCCATCAGGTGGGCCGTCTGCCAGTCAGCTGAACTCATGCAATAAAATAAACAAAATGCCAATATAATGGAAATTAAAGTAATCACCTTGAGTTTCCATGTTGACTGAATTAGTACTCTGAAAATGGAAGGAAAATTCAAAAAATTAAAGTCGATTACACTATATTTAAAGGCGGTCTTATATATTTTAAACTTCGAAGAAACTGCCTCTCTCTGCTTATTATACTGTCTGTACATACGTTAAACCAGTACAAAGGGTACAAGCAGTTACTTATATATGTAGTGTACTACTACTACTAGCAATGTATACAACTACTACCACTCCATGCACCTACTACCACTTTATACAACTAACTACAACTCCATGCACCTACTACCACTCCATACACCTACTACCACTTTATACAACTACTACCACTTCATGCACCCACTACCACTCCATACAACTACAACTTTACTATTACTAGAAAAACAAAACACAGTGAATATATGAAACCGACATTTTGTCTTACCGTTTGTTCGGGTAATTGTTTCACTACAGGTGGCAGATGGTCATATCGCTCTTTCATTATTGGACAAACAGGATGATTGTAAGGCTGTAATATCAACACAAAAACAATGACAGCTATTAAAAATCAATTAAATATAAGAAAGAAAAAAAGAATTTGTTTGGTAAACGACAATACAATGAAATGATTTATACCTCTATCAGAGATTTACAAAATACAAATTTATCTGAATACAAAAATAAAACTTCGTTTAAAAAAACCGACTTCAAAAACTAAAAAACTAAAATGTATAAAATAACTTATTCCTAAAGCTATTATTATTAATATTATCTAAGACATCTTAAAGTCGGTGCTTAGTAATTTTCAAAATATAGTAATTTTTATGTTTTACTTTGCACCGACTTCAAGATGTTTTAGATAATATATATTAATAATAATAGCTTTAGGAATAAGTTATTTTATACATTTTAGTTTTTTAGTTTTTGAAGTCGGTTTTTTTAAACGAAGTTTTATTTTTTATTTGTTACTTTTTAGTGTCTAGCTATGTATGGGAGGACATACGAATGGTGCCGCGCTTCTTAAAAAATATAGGTTCTAAGAACCGGGAACAAAACGATGTACGTAAAATGAAAACTACTGGGCCAAACTATGTCAAATTTTTAGGGGACCAATTAGAAGCTATTCCGCGTCGAACAAAAAAAGAATCACGTAAATCGGATCATAAATCACGGAGTAATCGGCGAACATACATAAAAAAAGCAACACAAAAAAAAAGATCTCGACGAATTGAGAACCTCCTCCTTTTTTCGAAGTCTGTTAAAAATTAAAATAAGTATTTGATATACCAGATACAAGATACTTTTGAAAATGGTATTTGAAATAATAGATACAAAAGACGTATCTTCTAAATACTTTTAATGATAAAATACTTTTTGAGAAAATGAAATTTTATTAAACTTAAGTTTATTAAATGAATTATGAATAGATCACGCAAATGTGACCAAAATATTATATTTTTAAGGTTTTTTTTAAATGAGACCAGTTCTTTAAACATTTTATCACTCATTTTCCTTTGATGAGGTCTTATAGACCGAGATCCCGCTGCAGGATTGCTACGTTAATTAAAATACAGTTATTATACATTTTGCTAGGTTGCCTATAAAATGTGGTCGCTAGTATTTTTATTTAAAATTTAAAAAATAGCGTTGTAATACTACAACATATTCTATTGAAATGTCTCATAAATTTCTGACATTTATTCATCCATGAATTTAATTTAAACAGACAATTTGTCATATTGTTTTGTATCCCTTTCCAGGACGCTGGTTCCAACCGGGTACTTACCATCATAAATAGATTTGGCAATGCCGAAATCGACTAATTTCACTGCTTTGTGTTACTTTGCGAGGTTCTGCAGGAGTCAATAATAACGTGGCGGGATTTAGATTTGTTTAGGCAATTAAAATGTAAGTTTTACTTTTCAAATGGGGACTTGATGAGTAATAGAGCCATATGCTGGAGTCGTGTTATGGAAAGAAAAATGAGGCTAGCTGAAGGGAGCGTTCCTTTAGTATCTCACAATGCCCAAAATGCTCCGTCTGCCGTTCCACAAGGCGACCGCGGTTGTTATGGTCCTGGCGAAAACTGTAGTAATTACGTCATTATTTTCGATCACGCAGCGCTCATAACGACTCATATTACTTTGATATTTTGGTAGTTTTGTTTAATTGTTTTTAAAATAAATTAAATATCAATTTAAAGATTATTGTTTTCTGTGTATGATGGAATAGGGTTGTCTATGTAAAAGTGGCCGCGAGTGGGGTTGCCCCATTACCAGACCCCTAGTACCACTAAGAGTTCACCCCAATAGCCCGGTACATTTTGTTCTCATTTCCCACAATAATCCTACACTGGCCGGGGCTTGTTCCATGGTTGCATTATTATGGCCCGTCGTCTTTAAAGACATACATTATGAAATTACTATAGACATACATAATTAATTAAATTATAATAATATAAATCACATATACATGCGAACAACAATATACTTCTATTTACTGCAACAAATTTTATTTAATGGACAAATAATAGTCAGTGAACAAGTGTTTGAATGTAGAAATGGATGTAGCTTGTCCGATTTTCAAGGGGAGAGAGTTCCACAGGCGAACAGCCTGTACGGCAAAAGAGTTTCCTCCGAAGGACGAAGTGTGTTTAGGTATCGTTAGTAGAAGATTTTCATTTGAGCGCTAATTACAGGAACGAGATTGATAGAGGAAACTAAAAAGTTCCTTTAAATAAGTGATCGTAAAAAAAATATATAAAATAACCTTACATAAGAACTTATCCTTAGTGTGTCTTTGAACCTCCTGGAGACCTCTCTCAAATATCTGACGTCGTAACTCTTTGTCAAGACTGGTCGTCTATAATCAGGACCCTCGCAATCCTTTCTTGGTTTCCCGTCTCTGAAAGCAGGTATAAGTATACAATTATTGTATAATACTAATAATACTACGTTTTAACGGTTTTAAGTGCGGTTATATATTTGATATTTTGTTATTCGAATTCAAATTCAAATTCAAAAGTTTTTATTCAAAATAAGTTCCACTGGAGAACACTTTTTGAAGGTCATACATATAGGTTAAAAATTAATTTTACTTCCTAGTCTATGTACACCGCTTCGCAACGTGTTATTGCTGTTAAGGAGAAGAAGCGGCAAGAAACTCCCCAGCAACACGTCTAGCTAAAAAAATTTTTTCTTTATATTTGTTGTTCTATTTTTTATATTTAAGTACTTTTTTAAAAAGATTTTATACAGAATTATGTTACAGAATAACTTTTGAAGAATTAATGGAGTTGTAGCAAACAGTGCATATTCAATAAGACAAAAGCGCAATAAAAGGATAGAAAATAATTATAGTTATAAATATAAAGACGTAACGTATTTTTTTTTTTGCAACATATCTCCATATATTCCTTACAAGTACGGCAAGATAAAAACGTTATACTCGTACAAAACACAGTATAAGAGGTTGGAGCGAGCTGTTATGTAAATGAAGTTTTGTCATTTAAATATTCTTCAATAGTGTAGTATCCCTTTTTAAGCAAGATACTTTTTATTTTAAATTTGAATTTAGTGAAGGGCAGATCTAACATTTCACTCGGAATCTTATTGAAGAAGCGTATACCAACCCCCAAGAAAGAAGACAATACTTTTTGTAATCTAAAAGATGGCAATATCAGTTTATTACAATGCCTGGTGTTGAAATCGTGAACATCCTTATGCCGCTTGTAGGCACTCAAATTATTACGAATATAAATTATATTATTGAAAATATATTGGCAGGCGACCGTCATAATACCGATTTCCTTAAAGCGTTCCCTAAGAGACACCCGAGGGCCGAGGTTGTTCGGACGTTTTGGCCACTTTTCAGTGGCCGTGATCACGGAAGACAAAGATGTCAAGTGTCAATGAGTATTGTTAAAGTTTTATTTAGCCTACCGCCAACTTGTTCATTTTAATTATTTAGTTTTAATTTTTTTATGGTTATTATTTACTCTATGGGAGCCTAACCTAATTTCCCACAGCTTCGCAACATGTTATGGCTTGAAGATAAGAAGCGGCGCAAGAAACTCTTCAGCAAATATGCCTAGCTCTAATAATTTTATATAATATTAAAATGGGTGGAAGGAAAAATTAAAGAAATTATCAGTCAAGTTTTTAGTCAAGTTCGTATACTGAGTTTCAACTTTCAACCAAATCGGTCCAGTAGATTTTCCGTGAAAGTGTAACAGACAGAGATACTTTCGCATTTACGTTATTTGAATCTGGAACGCATGTGTAAGCCATTACGCTATCACGACTACACAATACAGTTTGTGTTCAATTGTTTTACGAGTTTATTTCAATCATCACGATACGCCAACAAAGATCAAATGAGGGGTACTGATGCGGAGAACATCTGTACCTATCTCCCGCATGTAGAATATCCGATAGTTTTATAAATTATCTATATTTTTAATGTTTTAATTTAATTTATAATATAATATTTTCTTAAGTATTCACGACTTGTATACATAATAAAACTACGTTTCAACGGTTTTAAGCGCGGTAATTTATTTGATATTGGTTTATCCGACGTTTCGGCCGCTTGTCAGTGGCCGTGGTCACGGACGACAGAAATTACCGCGCTTAAAACCGTTAAAACGTAGTTTTATAATTTATAATAATTTTATTTAATCTAATAATAATTTTGTAAAATATGTTTTAATTATGGATCTTTGTGTCTGAAATAAATAAATTATTGGAACGAAGTTTCTTACCGCGCGGTACGAATGGCGAAAGGGGGCTGGACGGAAAATTTTAAGACCAAAAAAGTTGTAACGACACCAAATGTTGTAACGACACTTTTTTGTGATTTGCCATTTTTGTCATTTTGGTGCATTTGGTCGGTGTGGTCGAAGTGGGTGATATATATATATATATATATATATATATATATATATATATATATATATATATTTTCGATGCCGAGAATGAACATAGGATACCACTCATTATGGCCGGTGATTTTAACATCAACTTCACTAATGAAAAATCAAAACCATTGCTACAGTTTCTACAGGAAGAATTTGATTTAAGAATAAACAATAATCCACTAGAATCAACAACAAAATATAATACTACCATCGATGCAGTTTTATCAAGACATTTAATTAAAATAGAATCCCAAACATATGTTTCCTACTTCAGTTACCACAAGCCAATTATTACTAAAATTGAGCCTACTGATTAAGTTTATATTACACTAGAGTTTACCCCGCGGCTGCGCCGCGGGTTAAACTCTAGTGCGTGTCTCTTGTTTATAGAGCAAGTGCTACAGGTTATATTATATTACATTTTTATGTATTTGCCCACGGAAGATTCACTTCATTTTATATCGCTAATTATATCATCCCTCGTCTATCTGTCAACAAAATAAATTACAAAACTTGACCAAAAAGGCCAAATAGGCCAAAATGACCAAATAGGCCAAAATGACCAAATAGGCCAAAATGACCAAACATGAAAAATTACCAAATAGGCCAAAATTACCAAAAAGGTCAAAATTACCAAAAAGGCCAAAATGACCAAATAGGCCAAAATGAGCGAATAGGCAAAAATGACCAAAAAGGCCAAAATTACCAAATAGGCCAAAATGACCAAATAGGCCAAAATGACCAAATAGGCCAAAATGACCAAATAGGCCAAAATGACCAAAAAGGCCAAAATTACCAAAAAGGCCAAAATGGAAATTATCCCTTGTCCATCCTCAGTATTTAATTTACATACGTACCGAATTTCAGCCAAATCGGCCCATTAGTTCTTCCGTAAAAGCATAACAAACAGAAAGACAAATATATTTTTATCCCGGAAACTATCCCACTTTTCGGGATAAAAGTATCCTATGTTCATTCTCGGTATCGAAAACATATATATATACTGAGTTTCAGCCAAATCGGTCCAGTAGTTTTTACGTGAAAACGGAACAGACAGACAGACAGACAGACAGAGTTACTTTCGCATTTATAATATTAATAGGGATTACATTTTTATAACTTAAAAAAATAAAATGTTATTACAATTCCTTCACTAATTAATCGATAGGAACTTCGTTCCATCCGGGTGTCCCTTGACACCGCTCCAGTTGTTTTAATATATTATTATCATATTGGTTTATATATTTTATCTCGTTTAACCGGAACTAAACTAATGGCACGGGCCTAAGCCAAGTGTACATTAGTGGGACGACTAAGATGTAGTGGTTGCTACTTGATGATGATACTACGTATGTATGATTACTGGCAAGTAAATCATTGGTGTCACCTTGCGGGAATTTTCTTACTATCCTACATGTATTTAATATTGTTGCTTTCTGCATTCAATGGTAAGAGCTTGCTGGTAGGTCTAGACTCTAGTTCTATTAGGGATTGATGTATTAGTTTTAATATGACTCCCGTAGTAGAGAGCATGACTGGAATAATTGTAACATTCTGTAGGTGCCAAAGGCGGGTAATGTCGTCTTTGAGTTCGGTGTATTTTGCCAATGTTTCTGATATTGTTGTCTCTATATTATGCGTATTAGGTATGGCGATGTCTATTAAATAACCTGTCTTAGTGGTTTTGTTAATTAGGGTTATGTCAGGTCTGTTGTAATGGATCGTTTATTATTATAATGTCCGGCCATTTGGGGGGCTTGCGTGGGGCGATGGGAAGGCCAACACGTGAAGGCCCCTTGACAAATTTAATGTAAATGTGGCGTGACGCTGACCGGCGATTATCCCTGTCTACACTATATACTAATGCACTCAAGGACAAGCCCCGGCCAGTGTAGGACTGTTGTGGCAAATGAGGACTTATTATTATAATAAAAGTTATACCTAGTGGGGGACTCATCGATCTTGGACCTGGTCCGGACATTGAACTCGTGCTCGTATGACCGTTGGCAACGAGGCGACGCTCTCGGACTCCGCTCCACAAGATTGGAAGGAGCTTCGGGGAGACGAGTGGGGGAAGTCTGGGTTCTAGTCTGATATGTCTTTGAACCTGTGAAATTTATGAATTAAAAATTAATAGTGGCTCTTTTCTTTGTTGGAGTTCTCAACAGTCAAGCTAACTACCAACTTGATGGAAAGTGGTAAGCATCGCTTATGGACTAAAACAGCAGTAGTAAATTAACGCGCCGGTTCGTGCCAAAGACACATGGTGGAAACACCACCAGTCAGAACCAAGCGTATCGCTTCATCTTTTGTAGTATGTAAGCATTTGTATTGTTTATTGTAAGGGGGGGCGGGGGCAGCACACAATGATAAAGTATTTGCACACGTAGTATAAATATTCAAACTCATGATTTTTTAGTTATTTTTATGTTGCACTATGTTAACCCATTTTTAACCGACTTCCAAAAGGAGGAGATTCTCAACATGGTCGGGTTTTTTTTAAAATGTATTTACACCGATCACTCTGAGATTTATGATCCGATTTGAGTCATTCTTTTTTTGTTCGACGCGGATTGGCTGCCATTTGGTCCATTCCGTTCCATGTGTACACCGATTACTCTAAGATTTATAATCCGATTTACGTGATTCTTCTTTGGCTTGGAGCGGAATAGTTGCCATTTGGTCCCCTAAAAATTTGACATAGTTTGGTCCAGTAGTTTTCATTTTATGATTTTTTACACAATCACTAAATTAATGTCACACACAAGAACCAAAATAACTAACAAGCGTGTTTAAATTCTAAAAATTAAATCTAGAAATTAAGTTGTAAAAAAGGGCACGGAACTAGAGTCCGTAGAATTGTTAAAAAATACCCATTTTACAAATAAATAATATGCAATCTCTAGTTCTACAACACGTACAAACTACTCACTGTTTCTTGCTTGGGTATAGCTGATCAGTCTTTCCACCACCTCCGATCTGTCCGGCGACACCGTTGGGTATCTTCTTAGCGAGTTAGCAAAGGCATCTGGTTCGTGGGAGGGCTTCGGAGCGCACACCGACCCTAGATATTTTTGAAGTGAAACTTTGAAACTTTAAGGGCGAAGAACGGTTTATCTCGATTTCCGGCCAAACTACAAGTCCTATGTAAAAAAGTTAAATCGCAAAGTTGTAGGTAATAAAATGATCTACAACTTTGGTATTTAACACTTTTTTCTATAACCTCAAAATTTATGTGAAAAATTGAAATAACCAAGTTTTTAGAAATTTGGTGAAAGTGTATCTTATGTTTGTATGTCCCAAACACACTGTAATTTGTTTAGATTTTTTCACCTTATATTGGCTTAATATTGTTACACGCCGACAAAAGTAAATACACACCTGCAGTTTATTACCTCTCGGCATTTGGTCTTCTTTTGTTTAAGTTGTGTTTAAAATTTGTAATTAGAAAAGACATCCTATTGTGTATTGTAATCGTTTATGATAGTCATTAACCAGGAGTGTTTTTTAGATTCTATTGTTATGCGGTCGAGCAGTGTGTTAAGACATATTGTATAGTGTAGTATAAAATAATGCCTGAACGGAGGGGTGACGCAGTCAAGCGATTACTATACGAGCAAGACGTTTACATTGGATAAGCTATATAGTGACGGACTTTGCGCGTGTTATTGAATCGTGCAGTTTGTACTTGTTGTGTCCAGTTATATTTGTTCCTGTGTTATACGTGTTTGTATAGTTGTAATAAATTCTATAGTAATTCCAATGGCATTTTTAATTCGAGTCCTGTAACTCGTAACGATATCAAAAAAGTACCCTAATTTTCAATCGAAAATTCTCGCGTCAAAATATCAGCTTATTTAAAATGTCGGTGGCTTTTTTGTTCGTTGAAATCTCTACTTTCTGATGGTGTAAGAAAAATATACATTACCATGTTAAATATTCTTACAAAATGCAAATAAATAACAGGTAGTAATAGGTAGGCCCCAGACTCTCCTAGCCCCTTCCCCACTTCTCTATGAAATACCTTTTGATGAGCTAAAATTTATGCTATTTTAAGATAACTGATATACCTGAGTGACCTACGGAAAAGCCAGTTTTTGGTATTTGCGTTGGTTCACCATCGTTACCATCCCACACTCACCTCGATCCGTCCAAGTCATCCCCCCTCTATACGTTCCAGTGGATCTTACAGGACTATAACTTTCACCACTCCCACAACCTCCGACTTCAAAATTTCCTTGACCTGTAACAAAAAAGAAGTAGTCTTTTCACCGAGTGCATAAAATTGAAAAAAATAAAATATTACTTTGTTGGGTTACCTAGGCATGTTTAAACGACTTCAAAGAAAGAGGTTTTAATTCTCTTTTTTAATGTATTGTTACGAGTTACGCAGGACTCGAATTAAAATGTCGCTGGAATTACTATAGAATTTATTAGAACTATACAAACATGTACAACACATGTACAAATATAACTGGACGCAACCAGTACAAACTGCACAATAATTCAATAACACGCGCAAAGTCCGTCACTATCGCTCATCGAATCTACGTATTGTTCAAGTTTGTGAAAGCGTATCTGATGTATGTCATACGTGTATCTTTTAATAAGTTTAAATTTGTAGAAATCAATAATTAAAGTAATAAATTCAGTACCGAACAAGTCTTTAAATTATTATTAGTGCCCACTATACTTTTATGACCTAGACGCCGACAAAGACAAATTCACACCTCCATATCTGTAGAAACACATTTCATTACCTTTCGGCATGTGGACTTCTTTTGTTTACTTTGTGTTTAAAATTTGTGATTAGAAAACAGCCCATTGTGTATTGTAATCTTTTATGGCAGTCATTAGCCAGGTGTGTCGGATTTAAAGTACAAACTTATTCTAGGAAATTCGGTCCACGCAGCCGGGCAGACATATTGCATCTGTGCAATATAAAGCAATGCCTCGATTGAGGGACGAGGCTGTGCAGCGATAACCACGAGCGAAACAAGACTTGTGTACATTCGATAATCTATTTAGTGACGGACTTTACGTGTTTTATTATATAAAAACCTTCTCCATTACGTTTGGACTTGTTGTATTCGGTTATATTTGTACTTGTGTTATACGTATTTGTATAGTTCTAATAAACTCTATAGTAATTCTAATGGGTAACGGTATTTTAATTGGAGTCCTGCAACTCGTAACAATACTGTAGAACTTTCAGCAGTCCATTATACATTATGTACTGTATGGCGAAAACAAGACCGTAAAGCTAGTAATGTAGCATCGAAACTGCAGGTCTGCTGCGTCTTCAGAATTCATACGACGGCAAATGAAACCCGACAGCATTTGCTGGCTGCCGCCTGCTGGCAGCCGCGTCCGTCGGAATTGCACCTTTAGATATAAAGAAGAAAAACTGACACTTGACTAACCTCGACAAAGTTCAGCGCGTTGCGGTGGAAACTCTGTAAGCTGGACAGGTGGCGCTGTTGGCGTTACATTGCAATGAGCCATCTAAACAGAAAGATAAAACTTGATGACGTCGAATCTTCTTTTATTGCAGGAGTTCAGCATACAGGCAGACGACCCATCTGATTGAAAGCGGTTACTTCGCCTATGGACATTTGTAACACCAAAGGTGCTGCCGCTCTCTAAAGGTAAACTGGAACCTGGCCATTAATGCCGGAACACAACTCAGGTTTTTATGGCGGCATACTCCAGACCAGGAGTGGTAGCCATCCAGACGGGCAAATACCCTACCGCCTGGCTGTGGGTTATTTCGTTGCCTCATACGACATATAGCTTCAAAGCAGGATATTGTATTCTTTCTCCGTTCCTGTAGCTAAATAGATAGATAGATCACACCAATCAAGCGGACCCTAAGAGCTGTATTGAAGATAATGATGAAAGCCTTTTTACTATCTATGTGTGGGGAGGTTTATAATTCGCCCCACGAGAGGAGAGGCCTCACACGAAACACCGGCGCGCTCTCTCCTCGACGTTATGGGAGCTGCATACGCCTAGTCGTCGCAGCGGACAACGAACTAATGGCTAGCGCAACGCGGGAGCGCACTTATTAATAGTTGCTCTATCTCGCTCGCATATCATCCGTCCCGCTCACACACTGTGCTATATTTTGTATTAGCTGTACGACTTCTTAATATTTGTACTTAAGGTAACTGTTTAAAAAATATGTCAGTTCACTTCATTTCACATTAGCTTTCGATAGTGAATACTACTCTCTGCCATATGAAGTATCATTTAACCTCTACCTCTCGCTGCTACAACGTAATTACTGGAGGATGAGGACCCGTCCCCCATATTTACTTGCCTTGTACATGCTGGCGTAGTGTCCATCGGTTGCTTGCGCGGCCGAGTCGCAGTGCGCTACCACGACGCGCTCGCAGCCTGTATTGGATGCCGTGCATCTTTGTGATGCACCATCCACGTGGGTTACATGCACTTGGGTCTGCGGCTTTTGCTGGGCTACTGAAAATATCAGAATGAATCAGATGAATGAATCTTTATTTATAGAGATAAATTACATATCTATTGACACCCCTTAGCTACTTACACCCATGTTTCCCCCCGCCAATCTTGTGCGGCATTTCTAGGGGCCCATGAAGTGAGTGGCAAATCACCGTTTACCCATTTTTCCATGTTCCTCGAACATTGCGACGGGCTCCCCATAACCCAGATCCCTAGTTCCACTAGCAGTTCATCCCAATAGCCCGGTAGACAGGGCTACTCGCCGGTCAGTGTCCCGCCACAATTAGATTAAATTTGTCAAGGAGCCTCTACGTGTTAGCCTTCTCATGGCCCCACGCAAGCTCTTCAAAAGTTGGGGTCCAGTTTTATAGCCCGTGGTCTTGAAAGACATACAATTATAATTATGATTGATTGTTGAATATATGTACAAGCGCTCACCAGGGTTAGGCAATAGAGTATATTGTCTGGTGCCATCCAGCAGCGTCACAGCCAGACCAGCATCTCGTATCCCTCGCACCACTGCCACCATTCCATCCCCTCCCTCCATATCGCCTAACTTCTATCTATGGGGATATGCTGGAAATAAATAACATTTCTAGCAATAATAGGGCTTCGATACAGAAATATAAACTTGATGGCCCACTTCTCCCTTCCCCTATACCTTCTTCTTATCTTATATTTAAACGCTAGCAATGCGTTGCCTTCGTTCCTAGTGTTGTAAAAGTCCATAGACGGCAATAACCTATTCCATCAAGTGAATCGGCATTAAAAAGAAAATCCGGTATGAATTTATAGGGGGTCAGCAACAACATACAACTAGTGAACAAGATCTTCTTTAACCAACCGATCGTCCTCTACTTTCCTCATCCAGGGCTTACCAGCGACCTTAGGCAGATTCTTGATCCATCGAACTGGAAGGCGTCTAAACTGGTAATCGTCCGCATCGTAAGGATCGAACGTATTAATTTTTCACAATGCATCCACGCTATCGGTAGCGATTGGATTTGCCGACGCAACCACCAGCAATCGGATTGTCGATGACTGGGATTTTCATAGTGAGCGTGCGATAAGTTGTGTGATGATGGAGGAAAGCGAACAGCAATTTGTCATAATAGCTTGTTTGTTCGTAAAACAGGAACAGCTTCCTCTTATCCATGCAGGAACGGAGAAAGAATACAATTTACTGCGGCCAGGCGGCCTGTCGTAAGAGGCGACAAAACAACCCACAGCCAGGTGGCAGGGCTTTTGCCCGACTGGATGGCTATCACCCCTGGTCTAAAGTATGTCGCCATAACAACCTTGAGTTGTGTTCCGGCATTAGTGAACAGGTTCCAGTCTCCTTTAAGAGCGCAGTTGCAAATGTCTATAGGCGATGGTAACTGCTTTCCATCAAGTGGGCCGCTTGCATTTCTGCTGAACTCTTGCAATAAAAAAAGAAGCTTCAAGGGGCCCCGTGTAGGGTGGAGGAGCGAGATGGAATGCTCTTCCTCCGTCTCAAAGGAAGAACTGTCAGCGGAACTGTTGTTTCCAGACCTAGGCCCGTCTAACATTGTTAGAAATTTGTATATATTGTTTGTACGTTTCGGGAAACGTTTGCGACCTCAATTATTGCACAGCGCCATCTATTGGCTTTGTAAGTGTCCCACTACAAGCTAAGAATTCCGTATGACGTCATCGGTATGCATCGTAAAAGTTGACCCTCGAAGCACAGACATCCGCATTACCGATGAGCAGTTTAGTGCGCTTCGTACGATACTATTCAAAGAATACTACGATCTGTTTTATACGATGCGTTTGAATCTTACCATGCGGGTATGTGCACGCTTATCTTTACGCTACATATTACCGAGTAATTAAATAATAAACTTATTTACTGTCATCTTAAGCAATCGCAAAATGGAGTAGCAACACAGATCAGGCCTGTAACAGGCCTGCCAGTCCTCGGTATTAGGGCTGGGCCTGCAAAAACAAAAGAACACACAAGTGGATGAAGGAGAATCCGAAAAATATTCAAAATAGCGACCAATAAAGACGAAATTATAAATTGTGTATATAAAATAAATTGCTCTTTGATCTTAAGATTATCTAACGTAATCAACTATTCGTATATATAAAATAAATAGTAAATGGTTACAGTCGGTTCTGGCACTCGCCGACCGCTGCCGCGGCAAGCTCGCTGCGCTCGCTCGGCTCGTGCGCTTTGGTCTGACTAGAACAGCGATTTAGGTTAGGATATGTAAAAGCTTACATATCCTAACCTAAATCGCTGTTCTAGTCAGTGGTCGCGACCTTTGACGACCCATTACAACATTGTTAGTGAAAAAATTGGTGAGGTTATGTTTACCAAAAATAAATATTTCAAGAACTCCGGACCCTAGGAGTTGCAGAAAGGGTAAGTATACCACACCCTACCCACTACGCCCACCCGCTGCCTAAAATTTGTGCACCGGATAGCTGAGTAGCAGCCGAAACATGATACAATAGAGACGTGGACCCTTGCTACAAAAAATCTCATGCCTTTAAAAAAAAACATTCGTTTTAAAATACCATAATATAAATAATTAGGTACAATTATATGCGAAATATTCGGCGTAGACACTGGCCGCATCCCATTTACCAAATACGGCCAGATCAGCCCGTTATCAGCATTATAATTATTGTTTAAACAACAATAAATATACTTTCCACCTGTCCACTGATAAATAACTTGTTTTTTTTAAAGGTTTTTAAATACAAGCTTTTGAGATCTTGGATATCATGTAGCAGCAGAGTGCTAGCCAAGACAAGTAAAACGAGCCCAAACACGACGGGTCTATGTTATTCAGTACAGGAGTTCCCATAGCCTCCTTCCGACTCCATCATGAAATCAGCTCCATGGTACCATATTATTGCATTGTCATGCGATATTCATATGCGTGCAAAATTTCAGCTCAATCGGAAACCGGGAAGTTGGTCAAATTTAACTTGCAAGACTCCACTCGAACTTACATACATATATAGGTACATCCATTGCAAGTGAAATAAAAGCTTGTAAAAATATTTATTCTAATATATATGTCTTTTATACTTACATTTCTTGCAAGAATTTAAAAAGCGGTTTTCCTCCAATCCACTAATGAATAATTTTGAATAGGAATACGAAAATGTAAAACTAAATTCAATATAATAATTTACATCATATTTTATGAAAGATGTCAAATAAAGGAATTCTAGATAGATGCATTATTATTTTCTTTATGGGGTTCTTGTTGTGCCAGTAACAGACACTGGAAACAAGAAAAAAATTGAGTGCGTGCAGTTCACACGCAGTAGAAGTGAAACTTCAGAGAATAAGAATTTCTATTCAAATATAGAACTCTGGAGCGAGTTCCTGAATGGGAACGACCAAATCTTATCCAGTTTAACCCCACGAAGACACAGGTCTGAGCATTTTCTGCCAAAAAGACCCCATTTGTCCCTGCACCACAGTTCCAAAGAACACATCTTACTATCTCCAAAAGTATCCGGGATCCTTGGCGTCGGCATAACGAACGACGTGCAGTTTCGGGGTCATCTGGAAAGCAAGGCTAAACATGCCTCCAAAAAGCTTGGTGTGTACAAAGCGCAAATCAGACCGCATATGGAGTACTGCTCACATTTATGGGCCGGGGCACCCACTTGCCAGACTGACCCCCTCGACGCCATCCAGCTTCGCGCCGTTCGTATCATCGACGATCCCATACTAACAGGCGGTTTAGAATCGCTTAGCCTTCGAAGAGACTTTGCGTCCCTCTGCATATTTTACCGCCTGTATAACGGGGAGTGTTCCGAGGAACTGTTTGATCTAGTGCCAACGCCTCACTTTTACAACCGCATCGCCAGCCAGCGACGAGATATTTACCCCCATTTCTTTGAGCTGCCACACTCAACTACGCAACGGTTCTCTAGAATATTTATTCCGCGTACAACAATGGTCTGTTTCCGGACCTTTCCGCCGCGGTTTTCTATTTGCGCTATGACATGGGGTTTCTCAGAGGTCGGCAACGCGTTGGCGACACCCCTGGTGTTGCAAACGTGAAAAATTTATAGACGTCTCTATTCTTAGGTATTTTGACCCTTATTTGTAATAATTCAATGTAAGTTATACTTGAAATTACTACTTAAAGCTTAAAGTTCATACTTTAATGCACTGTTACGCAAAATTTCCTTTGATCTACGTATCAAAGAATATTTGCCTTAAGTATATATAGACAGAGCTAAAATTATTTGAAATGTTTTAAGTTTTATTTAAATTGAAAATTAATCCTTAAAGATAAATTTGTTTTATTTTGAATTAAATAAGGTTGAATTTTATGTGTTGTTTTTAATGTCGCTTTTTTCGTGTCATCGAGTTCCAAATCACAACGATCCTAAAAAGTTTCGCTTCAAAGACATTATAAGGCATCTGAGTATGCATATGTATAACCCACGGCATTGAAGAAACAAGCTACATAGTAGCACATGTCGACTTACATACTGTTATGAATTACGCAGGCCTCGAATTAAAATGCCGTTGGAATTACTGTAGAATTTACTAGAACTATACAAACACGTATAACATAAGTACAAATATAACTAGACACTACTAGTATAAACAGCACAATCAATAACACGCGCAAAGTCCATCACTATATCGCTCATCGAATCTATGTCTTGCTCGTATCGTAATCCTCGCTTGACTGCCCTTGTTCGCCTTGGCCATTGCTTTATAATGCACCGATCCATACCTGGCAAGCTTCGACGCAATACAATAACAACAAGGATTAGTTCGACACTAATGACGGCCATAAAACGAGTACGATAACAATAGGACGTTTTTTAAATTACTAATTCTAAACACAAAGTAAACAAACGAATTCCTAAACGCGGGGAGGTCATAAACTGCGCTTTACGACACGGAGGTGTGCGCATTTCTTTGTCGGTATGTAACACATAATAATGATAATATAGTAATACATATCATCTGTTTCCCATAGGGGTAGGCAGAGACTATGGATTACATCCGAGTAAAGACGGTACTATTAGGATAACTCAATGATAATCTTGCATGTTTTATCCTTTTTACTATCAAAATAGAATAAATTCCACATGGTCACTGGCCATTATTGGTCTATTAAATAAAATTGTTGCATTAAATTGATGTATCTATTGTTCGAATGTGTATATATCCAATTTATAATATCATCGTTTATCTAATTAAATATGTATATCTGTGTATATTTTATTTTATTTTTAATAGTATTTGGTGGTGATTTTATTACTTTTATTTCAATTTCGTACACCACCAATAATCGATTATTGAAATTTCCCTTGAAATCTCCTTAGACATTAGACTGTCATTGACATTGGATTGTCTAGATTTAAGTTTATGATGAACAATGAAGAGGTTTTATTCATTCTCTACTATTACTGCCAAGACAACTGCAGACATTTCATTGTGACAACTTTTGACAATTTCCTGTGATAAATCCATCAAAATCGTCAGTTTTAATATGATATATATATATCCCTATTATACAATACCAATTTCAGCAATACGAACCTAAATTTACAAAATGAATTTAAAAAAGATTTAATAAAATGGTTGGGGTGTAAGTTAAGTGCCTGTAATTTATTTTTAAATTTTGGGCATAATGTGAAAAGTTTTGAGAATTAACGGTATTACTTCTTCTACATTTAATAATAATAAGAGATAAGACTCAAGCTCCAGGGGCGGAAGTGATAAATGGCATCACGTCAGAAGTAGCTTCGGTGAACCTGCAGCCCACCTCTCTACACCCCTTAGCCACTCATAGCTATGTTGTCCCTGCCTTTTATGGCATTTTTGAGGCCATGCAGGGAGTGGCGAGTCACCGACTGCCCATTTTTCCATGTTCTCCGAACATTGCGACGGGCAGACGCCATAGTCCCCATATTGCCAGACCCCCAGTATCACTAGCAGTTCATCCCGATAGCCCGGTACTTTTTGTTCTCACTCTCTACAATAGGACCTACACTGACCGGGGCTTATCGTTGGGTGCATTATTATATGGTGTAGACAGGGATAATCACCGGTCAGTGTCACGCCATATTTAGATTAAATTTGTCAAGGGGCCTCTACGTGTTGGCCTTCTTATGGCCCCATGCAAGCCTTCCAAAAGTCCGGGCCATTTTAATGGCCTGTGGTCTTCAAAGACATACATGTATAACGCGCCATAATCGTCCCACTGCTGGGTTCGGGCCTCCCTTTATAGGAAAACAGACAGTATACCCACCACGCTTGTCCAAGGCGGCTTGGCAAGTTTCACACGTCGGTTAACGGTTATCTCGATGTGCAGGTTTCATCGCGATGTTTCTCTTCAGGTCAGATAACTTTTATCCGTGCAAGACGGAGGAAGAATGCAATTTCCTGCGACCGGGCGGCCTGTCGTAAAAGGCGTCAAAACAACCCACAGCCAGGTGGTAAGGTGTGCTAGAGTATGCCGCCACAAGGACCTTAAGCACTATTCTGGTATTAGTGGATAGGTTCCAGTCTCCCTCCCTTAAGAGACAGCAGCGCATTGGTCTACTGCTCATTCTAAGGACAGGAGTCACACAAGTAAAACCATTTAAGTTCATTAGCAGCCTTGGATTAATATACGAAAATACGTGTTGCTGGAGAAAGTGTAGATGAATAATTTCCTGCGGCCGGGCGGTTTGTCGAAGAGGCGAGAAAATAACCTGCGGCCAGTTGGTAGGGTATTTACCTATCTGGATGGTTACCACTCCTGGTCTGGAGCATGCCGCCACCGCTTTCCATCAGGTGGCCCGTCTGTCTGTCTGTTGAACTCGTCCAATAAAAAAAACTATCTAAGTATAGTTAATAATTTAAATTAAATATTTTTATTATTTACAGGTAACAATAATTAAAATAAAAAAAAACATGAAAAACATTATCAATAAAAATATGAAATTCAGAGATACCATATGCGGAGATTGTGCAACGTGTGAAAGAGATAGAGTATCAGAGAAATTTTTTGAAAAACTTGATATAGAAGTGAGATACATGAAGAACATCAGAGGAAAATTGTCGCCTTATGTAAGCGATTCTAAGCCATGATGTTCAAATATTATATAAAATTATTAGAGCTAGGCATGTTTGTTGAAGAGTTTCTTGCGCCGCTTCCTCTCTTCAAGCCACAACATGTTGCGAAGCGGTGGTAAATTAGATTAGGCTCCCATAGAGTAAATAATAACCATCAACAAAATTAAAACTAAATAATTAAAATGCACAAGTTGGCGGTTGGCTAAATAAAACTTTAACAATACTTATTGACACTTGACATCTTTATCTCCGTGATCACGGCTACTAATCAAAATAAAATCAAATAAACTACTGCGCTTTAAACCGTTAAAACGGAGTTTTATTATGTAATAGTGGTCGCCCTAGTGGTCGCCCGTGGTCGAAATTCGACCATAACAATTAATGTCAAAGACTATACTTCTATAATCACAGATTTCGCCAAGGCTACAATGTTAACTTGAACAATAAATAAAAGACTATATATGCGTGGTATGTGTTAAATATATGGTAGTGTGTGTAATGCTTGTTTTATTCACTTAATAATACATTAAATCAATAAAAACTTGTGCATAATTTAAAAAAAATTGCATTCTGCAATCCTTCTCTATATCTTATACTAATATATAAAGCTGAAGAGTTTGTTTGCTTGAACGCGCTAATCTCAGGAACTACGGGTCTGATTTGAAAAATTCTTTCAATGTTAGATAGACCATTTACCGAGGAAGGCTATAGGCTATATATCATCACGCTAAGACCAATAGGAGCAGAGCACCAATGAAGAATGTTTCAAAATCGGGGTTTTTTAACTTACTTTTTTTTAAACTATTCCACGCCGACGAAGTCGCGGCCAGAAGCTAGTAAACTATAAGTATGTGAAATTTTATACTCCTCCGTCTACGCAGTTTTTGTAAAAAGGGGTACAACGTTTTTGCTTGACGTATTAATATATTGTCACAGTCATAGTGATTATATAGCTATTATATATAATGACCGGTTATTATATATAATAGCAAAATTGACTAGACAATGTGATAAATTAATCACTTTATCCGGCTATTATTCATAATAGCGGGTCAAAGTTAGCCAAAGTAATACGGTCTAACTAACTTGCTACCCTCTCTTCAATAAATAATAATTATGACCCAGTTAATTCATGTCAGTTATTAAAATAATTAAATTATTAATTAAATATTTTATTATTGACATTATTGTAGTCTTTAAAGAGTGATAACAAATACTTGTATTGATCTCTGTGTTCTTTTTTATTTTGTTTTATGGCAAGTGGGCTTTAAATTTACTACATAAATTAAAGTTAAATAACTTTATAACAATGTTAATTAACGTAGAATTATTATCTATGACAATGTTATTTTAATTCTTAGGCAAATTGAAATATAATTTTATAATCTTTACCTATACATACTTGTTTTATTACATTATCCAAGTCTTCGAAGATATTATATAAAATTGCTAGTTAATGTGATTAATTCTGTGTCAATTATCACTTTATCTACATTGAGTAGACATTATAAATAATGGCTAGATAATATATATAATATCCGGATTTATTACTTTGGCTGTAACATATAGATATCAAACCGAACATCTGTAATAGGTCGCTTTTTGCATTGGTATTTATTAAAGTGTAACATTATTATGTTAAAATCACTTGCGGAAGGAATGTAATGAATTTGTAAACTTCAGACGTGTGATCAGAAACTGTGTCCTGTAATGAAAGAAAGGTTGCACAGACATCAAGTGGAACACCACGCTAAAAATCGCAAGGGTTCAAGGACCACAGACCATGGGGTAAGCTTGTCTACATTTTTCTCTTGATACTTTTTATGGAGGGTAGAGGTAAGGAGAACCATCCCATAGGGGAGAATTGTTGAAGAAGTGTCCACTTGTAAGCTGTAAATAACATTTCAAAAGCCATCCACGATGGCGCTGGTGTAGACAAATTGAAGACATGCTGAGTAAAAAAATCTTTCACATTTAACTATTAGAGATGTGCCGACGAGTCGGCGACTATTCGCCGAAGAGCGCCGATTATCCATTCGGCTTCTTACTTTGTAGTTTATAATCTATACTTTACTAATACATTGTAAGCCATACACGAGGCTTCCTTTTTGACATGATTAAATTTTCATTGGGCTCTTTCACTTTAATTGAAGAATTACAGAATTATCTTAAAATATTTTTATTATTATTTTTACACAAAAAAATCGCCCTGAGATCCGTACAAAAGTAAAAATCAAGAAACAATGCGAAGTAAATTCAAATTCAAAAGTT
The DNA here is from genome assembly GCA_949752895.1 of Dendrolimus pini. Classification (NCBI taxonomy): domain Eukaryota; kingdom Metazoa; phylum Arthropoda; class Insecta; order Lepidoptera; family Lasiocampidae; genus Dendrolimus; species Dendrolimus pini. The sequence goes on from OX457152.1 coordinate 863,817, forward strand.
TTTATTCAAAAAAGTTCCACTGGAGAACAGTTTTAAGGTCATACATATAAGTTAAAATTTAATTTCACTTCCTAGTCAATGTACACCGCTTCGCAACGTAAGGAGAAGACAAAACAAAACAGTTCCGATGCGCTCGCATGCAATGGTTGCAACTTTCGCGCGAATCAGCTATAAAAGAAGCGTCACGTAAACCCCCGAAACCGTGATCGGCTTGGCCGACTAATCGGCCTCTTTACAGTAGTCGGCTAAAGTGATAATGGGCACATGTCTATTAATTACTTTATCGGCTAGAGTAGTTGGTGACAGTACGCTATCAATAACGTCAACTATTTACGTAGTAGAAAATAATTAAACAAATATATCCTCAAAGAATTGTTGTGTGAAAACGTGAAGAGTGATTTAATTTCGTGTTGAATAATAGGCTTAGTGATTTTTTTATTTTTTTTTATTTTTATGTTTGCTAGTAGGCATACTGGCAAACGGACCACCTGGTGATAGGTGGCTACCGTCGCCCATGGACATCTGCAACACAAGGGGAGCCGATGCGTTGCCTATCTCGTTGAGACTTTAGGTATCTGTTCACGCCCTTTTTGAAGAGCCCCATATTATAGCGCTCTGGGAAAACCGCGGGAGGGAGTTCATTCCGTAATCCGGTCACATATGTCATGAAGGAGCGTCCGCCACGTACCGTGGAGGACTTCCAAGTGTCCAGGAAGTGTGGATGAACTCCCCCAATCGCCGGCGAGCGGTGCGATGGTAGAAGGGCGACGTAGGCACCAAATCAAACAGCTCATCAGAGCACTCCCCGTTGTACAGACGGTAGAACACGCTTAGAGCGCCAACGTCTCTTCTGTGGCTGAGAGACTCTAAGCCGTCTGTAATTTTGGGATCGTCGACAATCCGAACCGCTCGGCGCTGCAAGGAGTCAAGTGGGAGCAGCTGGTACTGGGGTGCACCAACCCAAAGATGGGAGCAGTATTCCATATGGGGACGGACTTGAGCTTTATATAGTAAAAGCCTATTTAATTTTATAAAACTAAAACACTATAATACTACTCTAATAATTTTTAGCGCTTACTTTAAAATCCACCCTGATGCCAAAGTGGCGCCACCCTAATTTAATACATTTCAATGGACACTTCTTCATATACAGGGATGGTTCTCCTTAACTCTATCCTCCATAATACTTTTGCCATTTGATTATGCAACTCTAAAACTAGAAAATAGACGGATGTAACTCGAAAGGTGGCTTCCGATCGCGTTTTCGCGTTACGGATATTTCGAATTAAGAATTAAGTTTGATATTGTCTACTATCTCTACAAAATTTTCATTAACGTGAGCAAAGCCAGAGACAAAAATCAGTTTTAATTATTATCTCAAAAACACCGGTTTTCTATAAACCAATTTTTATATACAACTAACATCTTTGAAAACTTAATTTGAATGTTTGCAGGTATCGATAATGAAATTTAATGAAGATTTTATTGTAACACCAATTGTAAATCCTAACATTGAAAATGGTGACGAAGTTTGTAAAGCAACACGAACTGACGCCAACAGTAACAATGGTGACCTTCATAACAAAAAGATTAATAGGCAGAATGTGAACTTAGAGACTACTGATGAAGATGATAGTACCACACAGACAGGTCATATACCACTTAAAACCAGCGAAACCATAGAAGTTTTAACACCTAATAGCAACTTTTACAGAGAATACGTACGGAATGAAATACATGATTGGATTCGAGATGTACCTATGTATGAAAATGCTAGTGCAAAAATGAGAAAAGATAATCTAACTAATGAACTATTAGAAAATGTTGTTAAACTATCTAGCGGTGTACAAGACCCATCATACGATAGTAAACTTAAATCAGATATTGATGATTGTTTACAAAAGTTGCCGTTAGTAATGCCTGGTGCTAAACACGATCAAGATCTCTTTAAGGGAAATTTAACAGAAAATCTTTTTAATACCATCAAAGAGTTAAATATCAAACTTCTTGGTTCTCAAAATGGTAGTATTGATACCTTATCTGCAAACAGAAGTACAGATTCAATCAATCTTGAAGTAACAGAGTGGTTGACAGGAATACAACTTGAGGATTCAACTCTTACTAAAGACAACATTGCTACTTTACTTTTAAATCGTTTACGACCTATTCTAGATGTACCTACGAATACGACTAATTATAAGTTAAAAATGAAAGGAGAGATTGTTGGAGTTTTAAATAATTTGCCAATTCGTTTAAAAAGTGCAGGAAACAAAGTTATTTATTTAAACAGATTTGCAGAAGATTTAGCTAATAGATTACTGAGTGTTCTATGCAGACGTAGGAAGCACAGTCTCCATTATAATATCCAAATTGAGCACCAAAAATCATATGATGTTTTTGGAATTCGTCACAGTGATAGTTTTGGCCTGAACTATAACTTAAACAATAAATTAAAAGAGTGCTTTAAAATACTCAATATTGATAATGACAATATTGTAGCTGATACTACTAGTTTATTGATGGATAATATTGATTTACTGAAATCAGGGCATGAAAATACTATTAAAAATGAAATCGCTGAATTAATTTACGATACTTGTAATTTTACAGAAAGTCAAAGTAGCAGTATAGCAGATTATATATTAAAAAGTGTTAAAGGTGTTATGGACCAACATGTAACTCGTACAACAGTGATTAATCCGCAATTGTCAGGTATTATTTCCGTTTATACTTCAGAAGAAAGCAACCTTATTACATCTACACCAAAACGGGTGAAAAAAGTAAAACCTCAGTTTACTTCAAATGAAACGAATTATACTAAAAAAATTGCTGAATTGGTCAGATCGTGGATAGATACATTGCCAGAGAGCAACAAAAAATTAGATGACAAAGAGTTCAAGGAGGTTGCTATAAATGACCTTGCAGGTAATGTAACGGACACTATAAAATTAAGCCAACTAACAAAAGATGAGAAAAAGGAAGAAGAGCACATACTATTTATAACTAATGTTTGGATACTGAAATTTAATGTTTTTGACAATACTGATGACGCTCAGCCGTTCATTAAAGACTTTTATAAAAAAATAAAGAACATACCTGTTCCTGATCTGACTAAATCCACTAGTGGTTCTAGGAACATGGCAAAAAATGTTGAATTTTCTGAAAAAAGTGACCCAAGAATGAAATACTTCCCGGAGAATCTGGATTTGATTGAAGACCAAATATCAGTATGGATGAATGAACAGCCCTCTGAAATATATGTAAGCAATGACAAGAAATTACGCAGTAAAATGATACATGAAGTAGCTGAAAAATTACAAGTTCAATTAAAAAACGAAAATTCAAAGAAGGAAGTTAAAACGACTGTTTCTAAATTTCTTAGCAACATTATGCAATCTAAAGCTGACCTAAATGAATTATCAGACAGTCTTAGTGAACGAATAACTAAGTTACCAAATGAAAGATATCTAGTTAATGAAAGAAAAACACAGCAAGACTTTAAAGACCACTTGGTAGAAAAATGTTGTATGAGTGAGGAACAAGACGTGGAATTTGAAGATGCTAATGAAAGTATAAAAGAGTTTGTTGCTAAATATACTCAACACTTTTATGACATAGACGATTCTGTAGCCAGAGGTGCATTCGAACATTTACTACGGGTCGCTATAATGAAAAATGACCCTGAATCACGAAAAGATATATATGATCGAATGGAAAAAGACACAACAAAGCAATTTCTTGATAGGGAACTTATGTACATTAGTATGGTTTCTGATTGGTTAAAGAACATACCAGTGGATAGCTCGTTTAATACTACGGGTAATATTCGAAGAATAAACTTCATTAATATTTTGGCTAAAGAGTTACGAGGGCTTGACGAAGCAAGAAATGAACATCCTGATTGGAATTACGAAAATGAATTTCACTCCATTATTCATGGTTATATCAACTTATTGCCTTTAGACGAAAAGCAAAAACAGAATATTCCTTTCATGATTAACCAATTACAAAAAAGAGTATTTGGATTCTCGTTTCATCAATCTCTTTCTTATAATGATAGCATGTTACATGAAAATAATTTAGGTGATTTTATTGAAGAATATGTTTTAATAAGAGCTCAGAGTATAGCTGATGATGAAGTCAAATTGGACGCTTGGATGGCTAGATTAATGAAAGAAATAAGAAAAATGGCTAGAGAAGATCCTAATGCACTTACTTGTGCTAATGTTTATCATAGATTAGAAGGCGTACCTGTTCCTACCGAAGAATCTGTTAAAATGTTTGAATTAGAGTTAATTTACGTCAAAGAAATAACTGAATGGTTGCGAAATTTGCCTCTTTTGCCAATGAAAGATAATAATGATGAACAAACTCGAATTGATATGGTAAGTGATTTGGCTGAGAAATTAGCTCAAAGAAAATATTCAGAAGAAGGAAAATCAGATAGTTTACAAAGAGATACAGAAATGTGTGACTATATTACTACTTGGATATCAAAGTTACCACTGAATAGCAATCGAGAGGTTATTGTGCCTATTGTGACACAACAATTAGTTACTAGAATTAATAATGTTACTAAAAAAGAAGATACTACAGTAACTACACGTCGAAATTCTGTAAAAGACAATATTAATAAACGAGATACCTTAAAGAAAGCTACTCCAAAAAAAGATTCTATTAAGAAAAGTTCTATTGACAAAAAGAAAGTTGACACTAAATCAAAGCAAGATATAACGAAACTTAATCCTGGGCAAATGGTAGTTGATGCTGTAGAAAACTGGCTTAAAAAACTACCTATAGATGGTGATGAGAAAACAGTAAAGTCTATAAAGGAAGACTTGGCAAAGAGGTGGTTTAAAAAAGTGGGAGAAATAAATTCCGACCCTAAAATATTTGGCGACGATGATCTGTATCAAGAGTTGCTGAATGAAGAAATTGATGCACAGCTTGAGATTATACCTTCCAGTAATAAATTGGGGGAAAACAAAGACAAAATGAAAACTGACTTCATAAATGCTATATTAGAAGCCAGAAAAATAATGAAATATAAATCTGCCGGTGACGATTATGTTCACAGATTAATAAATACATTAGATGCTTCTATACCTAATCCAGTAGCTTATCAACAAATTAATGATCCCGGTTTTGAAATATATAAAAATAAACTTGCTAACTTATTTATTTTGTCAAACTTTGATCATTGTAATGATGATTATAAAATTCCATATGAGAAGAAAATTCGGGAAGAAGTCAATAAATACGTAACGCATGCTGCTAATAGAAATGCTATACCTTTGACTAATGATCAAATTAATAATGAGCTTTTTAGTGTTCTTTTTAAAGTTCCGTTTCCAAATGAAGAATCAATTGTAAATGAAGTTGAAGAACTAAAAACAAAAATAATAATAGACAGTTGGTATGAAGAGTTACCACTAGGAGAACCCCACAATGGTCTAATTGAATTATTAGAACGGGATAAAATACTTTCAACATTGGCTAAAAGGATTCATGAACTTGAAAGGGAAGGAGCACCAGCAGAAAAGGTACTTAAAGAAATAAAAAAATGGATGGGTAAGTTTCCTTTTGAAATAAAATTTGCGTGTAAATTTGATTTTTATGCAACTAAACTTTTGAATAAATTAATATCAACCAAAGAAGAACGCAAATGCTTTGTAGAATGTAAAAAGGGAGCTAAAGGCAAAGAAAAACGAAATGAAAGAGATAACCATCATACAAGCTTAAGTATTGGACCTAATAATAAAAGCTACAATTGGAAAAATTCAAACGTGTCACCTTGTTGTCAGTTAGAACACTTTGAAGAGAGGAATCCGACTGAACTTATTTTGGAAATGATAGAAGTTTGGTTTGAAAAATTACCAATAAAAGCGAATGATGAAGAATTAAAAATCCTAAAAACGGATGCAGTTACTAAAATGGTTTTAAAAATCAGTGAACTAAACGCTGATCCTGACATATTATATGATGACATGACGTACTATGCATTAGTTAATCAAGAACTAGATAAAGTACTTTCTAATTTGCCACTTTGCTGTGATTTTCCAAGTACCAGTGATTATAAGAAATCTGAGTTTATGGCTGTTTTACAAAATATTAAACCGTTGCTTATAGATGAAAAAGCTAGACATCAATATAAAAAGGAATTGAAAGATACTATAAACAATTTGTTGGAACCGCCTAAAGGAACTAATGAAGAAAAATCTGTACTATTTAATCATTTTAAGGATGAATTAGTTGAAGAATTTGTTCAGTACTATTACACTAAGGGAGACGAAAAAGGGAGACAGTTTTACAAGAACAAAGTTCATGATACGGTTCTCAAATACGTCCAAGAAATATTAAACAAACAAGAACAAAATGTTAATCCCTTAATCCTACGAAATCGGTTAATATGTGAATTGGAAAAAATACCGATACCAAGTGAAATTGCACTCAAACATAACGTTGAAGAAATAAGAATGAAAGAAGAAGTAGCTGCGTTTTTGAACGAAAATTCTTTGACTCCTAAAAATAAGGTTCAAGATAATGTTATGACTAGTTTGGCGAAGAAGTTATTCGAAATAGAAAGAACAGGTCACACGTGTGACAACGAGAGGAAGATGAAAGCAGAAATATTCAAAAAAACAAGGAAACTGGGAAAAGAATTGAGTTGTGACAAAGTAGACGCCTTTTTGTACAGATTAAAGGAAACTGAGCCTTTTAGAAAGGCACCTCCTCCCAGAGATGTTGAAAGTGCACACCAAATGCTGAAAATAGGTAATGGTAATAATATAACTAAATGGATTCCAATACAGACTGATTTTTCTTTAAGTCAAGCGGGAGGTTGTGGTGCCCGATACGTTACAAGCAGAAGACAAGTTGGGCCCCAACTTCCAATTGCTAATAGTCATTACTCGATGTTTCAATTCCATGAACCGAATTATTATTGTGGTAGCAGTCATACTACAAACCCATCCTTGATGAACATAGAACATTTAGTGCTAGATGCTGACAGGTGGGTAGAAAGCCATCAAGATAATACGAATAGACCTGGTCGAATGATTCCAAGTATTAACAATTACAATACAGAAAGAGCACCACCATATTCCACTGTAGATATTGATCCAAGGCAAATAGAAATGCAGCAAGTTACAAATTTCCATACAATTGAACAGCCAATACTTGATAGAGGTTCCTTCCAGCCAGGTGGTGTTCGTAGTCAAGTTTTGCCAAGTGCCAAGTTTCAAGTAACACCACATGGGCAGACACAAAGCCAATCACCACCAAGGTTTGAAGCACCACCTTCCCAATTACTTTATGGACCAGTTAACTTATCTTGTAGTCCGTGTAGGAATCCCTGTCCGCTTAGAACAAGCGCTGATCAAGTAGATCCATGTAACACAGAAAGAGCTTACACAAGAAATAATCAAATTCAATCAAACTTCGTACAAGATATTGATAGTAATTTCGGTCAAAAGAATGTCTCTTGTAGTAAGTCTGTGCCAATTCAACCACACGCAGCCTTAAATCAGTCTCTTCACGAAGGTTCACACATGCATAAAATGCCACTGCATCAAATGCCACTATATGGCCAGGATTATCAGCCTAACAGTCAAGGTCTAACAACTCCTAATATACCTAACGGTAGTCAAGTCCAGTTCCCGCAGCCTACCATTTATGGACAATCTATAGCAAGCGCACATTCAAGTACGCAACCATTTAGCTGCGAAAACGTTGATGCATCTCAAGTATCATCATCTCAATGCTGCCAGAATGTTCAACCTCTCGCGGCTCCATTCATGCCTGGTGGTAATCAAGTCATAATTCCAGAGCAGTCTTTAATAGGTAGGAATATAAGACCTCAAGTAAATGTTCAATCGAATGTACTGCCTACTGCAGATTCTTCTATGCATAATGCAAGTCATGGTCCTATACCAGGGCAGTATACTGTTGCTGCGAATACAAACTTACAACCAAGCAGTACATCTGTAAGACAAGGTGTAAATCTATCTCCCTGTCTTCCAAGTACACAAAGAACTGCTTCTGGAACCGGTGTAACGCCAGCTGAATTATCTACTGCTCAAATGACTAATAATAAAGATGATATTTTAAAAGGACCAATGACCAATGATGCTCATACTCAACTAATGCGACCAGGTCAAATAAGAAGGCAACCACCTAGAAAAAAAGCAAAATTAAGAGACGCCAGAGAAATACCTGAGGATGGTGAAACAGAAAACGGAGATGTCGATAATGTTCTCTGCAAATGTAAAAGACGTGCGCGTAGAAGAAAATATTATGACGACGATTTTGAAATGTGTTTCGGACGGCTTCCTAGATGTTATTATTATTAGCTTTATTTCTCGTCACCCAACCGTTATCCACTGTCCACAAGTTTGTGGCAATATTCCGCTCCTCTGTTTTCTATCCAGTCCGTTGTATTTATTTATACTAAATTATTGAATAAAATTCAAGATTTTATGGTTTTAGTATTCCCTAAGAAACTAGTTAAAAGCACTAACCAATTACCAGCCAACTGGAAGAGTACTTGCCCGTCTAGATGACTATCACCTCTGTTCTAGGGTATGCCGCCTTAACAACTTGTGAGTTGCGTTCCGGCAATAGTGTCTAGGTTCCAGACTCCCTTTACAGTGCAGCAGCACGCGTATAGGCGTTGGTAACCGATTTTCATCAGGTGGGCCGTCTGCTTGTCTGCTGAACTCATGCAATAAAAAAACAACGAGCGTGAAGTGAAAAGTATAGTAATGCCATCTATCATATAATAGTTTATAATCTTTCATACTCTTTATTTAGAGCACACGAGTAATAATTAGCGTAGCGCCATCTGTTATGTAATAGGGAAATATTTGTTTTGTAGGAAGAAATGTTAGGTTTTTAATTTTCCGTGTCAAGTTATTGCAAACACAGTAATTATTATTTTACATAACATACGTATAAAATGAAGACTTACATGAAATTATTATATTGAATTACATGAAATAATTAAAAATTGATTTGACAAGCAAATGTCTTGGTCGTAACTGCATTGTAATTTTAAAAAGTAAATGCGACGCCATGACAGGTCACGTGATGTAAATTCTTGTCGGGCATGCGCGCATCGTTGAATTTTTCAAGTGATTTTTAGAAACTTTGAACAATTGCACTGTTGAAAATAATTACAAAAAATCTTTATTGTGCTAATAAAATCTTATTCGGACCGTATATATCTCATGACTGTGTGTTTAGTGCAAATAATAAGTTAAAATGTGCAAGGAAGTGTATTGTTAAAGGTCGAGTCTGTAAATGGTAATGTAATGCTTTGAAGTTAATTTTACATTGAAATTCTTCTTATAAACTTATAATTAAACCCTATCCGACCTTAATAATGCCATAGGAAGGCATTTCATATATTATTTATAAGTTGTACATGTTTTATTTATCATTTTACCTATCAAAAGTGGATTGCTTTGTCAAATGACAGGGACATCTTTGCAATTTTTTTTTAAGATTTACGCTCTCATTTTCCTTCTATTGTATAACTAATTAATTTACGTGAAAGGCATTTCGCGTAGTGTCTTGTGGGAAAATGCTTAGAAATTACGGCGTTATGTTTATACTATGTTACTCGGTAATAAATTATTGTTCGTACTGTTCACAGTAGAGTTAACGAGTCCGGATGACATCACGATCCTCTTACGCACGTTTATCACGTAGTTAACAGTGAAATTTTAACATATAAACATAAAATTTAAATGCAATTTGTTTATACATCACACAGGTACTTTCCAAAACATTACTGTATTTCGATATTCCCATATCTGTGGTATTTACAATAGATAACATATTTGTGTTTGTCATAAGTGATGAAGATATTTATTTATTTATAAAGAACTGATTATAAAAGCTGATTTACATTAATCCAGCGACTGAGTTTCAATTCGAAGGAAGCCAGTGCCACTTTCATACTGGCATCATGTAAATTGATTTGAAGTCGGTACAGTGTAGAGTTGGGTAGGTTACATGATTTTAAAATTTGTTTGTAACAGTAACATTATGTACTGAACCAGTACAAAGCAGTACAGAACACTTCAAATGCGACAAGATTTGTATGGTTTGTACCGTGGCAGTACATTTGAACCGATGAGGACAGTGAGGCGGTCAGCATCATTCCCTCATATGTCCCATACAAAACTTGTAGTTCGGAAATGTTCATTAAGAAGCAGATGTGAATGGCCTCGGTCGCCTTATTTTACTAGCAGTCTTACATCTTATGTTGTTCCTCTTTGTCGTGTGAATACCTGTAGAGGTGTTATTGTTCTGTTGTCCTCCTTCCCTTTACATTTGATGCATGAGTAGTAGCGGAACAAAATTTTTGTAGTAGAACAAATTTAAATGTTAAGCCATATCAGTACAAATCTATTTTATGCAGGACAAATGTACTGTCTCACACATATACTACTCATCATTAGTACAGTGCTGCCAAATCTGCCTGTTTTCAATATTCCCAATTGAATATTTTGAAATCAGTAGCTGGATCAACATAAAATTAGCCTTAATACTCATCTGCTGTTTCTAATCTAAGATTTGGCTGCGGCTTTGACCCAGAGTGGTGTGAGATTAAGGGTAATTTGAGTTTAGAGGTATACAAAAGAGTCCACCAACAAGTATTGAATGAATAATGGGAAATATAAAAATACTTTTGATAAACATGGTTATGTCACTTTTGCTGATAATAAAGTGTGATTTGTGTATATGAATACACTTACACTTAATATATAAACATTAAAACAGTTTTTGAGTTTAGTAAACAAGTATTAAATTTTAGTTTATTGACTTTTAAATATGAATATAGTTTTTTTGCTTATATATTGTGAGAATGGTTACAAATCGGTTGTGACACTTGCTGACCGCTGCCATGTTATGCTCAGTTGGCTTGTGGATTTAGTTGAAAGTTGTGACCAGTGACTTAGGTTAGGTTAGTCTTCAAACCGAAGCACACAAGCCGATGAAGCAAACAGACTGGTCAACATCATCACAATAAAATGAAACAAATGAAAGAAAAAAAAATATCTTAGAACTACATGTCTTCTAGACATTGGGGTTGCAGAAGGGAGATGTACTCATCCTTCACTACTTAAACTTACTTAATTCCATTAAACAATTATAACATACAGGTTTAAATTTGTTAATCAGTCGCTTCTCATTAGAATGTTTGCATTGTGACATTTATTGTGTGATTCATTATATATAACTTAACCTGTTTCCACTAATACACTGTGTACCCTTTAGTAATGATTTACTTGATGGGTAGAAACATTTTCCACAAAATACTATGATTAACTTAAGGTGGAGCTTAAAAAATACAATAAGTAAGAATGAAGAATGTAGTGTAGAATGTAGTATACAAAATTTTTTTTTGTGAAAGGAGATGAGGACTTATGGGCCAAAGAAATGTAATAAGTTGAGATATGGCTTGAAAAAATGTTATATTTGTCTATTACAAAATGGAACTGATGCCTACCCTAAATTCTATCTGGAAGAGGAGAACTTTTAAAAATAAAGTCCAAATCGAATAATTAATAATACTAGTGGTCGCCCAGTGGTTGAAATTTGACCATAATTTAAATTTAAGTTTGAACATTGTTAAAGGTATATTGTCAAATACTATAATTTCTATAATCACAGATTTCGCTAAGGCTGAACTGTTAATTTGACTTTAACAACAAACAAAAGAGTATCTATGCATGTGTGTTAAATACATGGTAGTGTGTGTAATGTTTTTTTATAGATTTAAAGTATTTTTTATGCATTTTTTTTTAGATATATAATATGTCAGAGGGAAGCTATAATTGGATGGATTGTTGTTTGGATGTATAAGGCATAATATCATTTGTTTACATTTTAATTACTTCTAAAATTCTCAATTTAATTTAATTTGATTTGTTAAATGTTTCTATACCTTAAAGATCGTTCTAGCCTAATAAAAGTTATGAATATTGTATCTACTTCGGTAGACGGAGGAGTTTTTGTGGCACATTTGAGTGATGGTAACGGGTAGAGTTGGACCGTAGAGAATTTTAAAGAAAGTATTGAAGTTGGAAGTATGAGCGGTGCCCTGAACCCGCTGCTTGGTCTAAACTATGTCAAAATGCTGTTCAAATCTTAATTAAAAGTGTATAAACCGTGGCCATTTTGTTTTATGCTCGCATTTTATCCTGATGACGCACACTAAACCTGCAACCTTAAAGAACATATCAGGAGAACGAAGCCTTCTCAGACATATATATATCCACAATGAGTCGCAACCCGACTTTAAATGAGTGGTTTGTGCTAATTTATTTTTTATTAATGAGTGTGTTCTCCACTGAGAGCAATACTCTTTGTTTTATGGAGAAGTCCTCTCTTGTAAATTTTGGATATCATGCCTCTTCAGCCAAGATGGGTATAAACGCTGCATTAACTTGGCTGCCAATTTATTTACATGCAGAGCCAATCGACATTGGTAGCTTTTTGAAAGTTCACGAATTTCTTCTTTTGTTGTTTTTATTTCGAGATGTTCGTGAATCTCACTGTTTCTTATATACCAGGGTACTCCTGAGATATGCATAATTTAAAAATAATATTAGCATTCTGCTCCCCTTCTCTATATCCCTATTAATATTATAAATGCGAAAGTAACTCTGTCTGTCTGTCTGTTCCGTTTTCACGTAAAAACTACTGTACCGATTTGGCTGAAACTCAGTATATATATATTTTTTCGATGCCGAGAATGAACATAGGATACTTTTTATCTCGAAAAATGGAATAGTTTCCGGGATAAAAATATATTTGTCTTTCTGTTTGTTATGCTTTTACGGAAGAACTAATGGGCCGATTTGGCTGAAATTCGGTACGTATGTAAATTAAATACCGAGGGTGGACAAAGGATACTTTTCATTTTGGCCTTTTTGATCATTTTGGCTATTTTAGCCTTTTTACTCATTTTGGCCATGTTGCCCATTTTGACTATTTTGGTCTTTTTGGTCATTTCGGTCATTGTTGCCATTTTGGCCTTTTTGGTCATTTTGGCCTTTTTAGTCATTTTGGTCATTTTGGCCTTTTTGGTCATTTTGATTATTTTGGCCTTTTTGGTCGTTTTTGTCTATTACCTCATTTTGGCCATGTCGGTCACTGTGGCCTTTTTGTCCATGTCGGTCATTCCCGCCTTTTTGGTTATTTTGACCATTTTGGCCTTTTTGGTCATTTTGGCCATTTTAGCCTTTTTGGTCATTTTGGCCATGTCGGTCATTTTGGCCAATTCGGTCATTTTGACCATTTTGGTCATACTTTTTATCACTAAAATAAAACTAAAATAGATGAAAGTTTGAGTGAGAGACTAATCATTTCTGAAGTTTATAGATCAAATAAAAAATCATCTCTATACCTATTAATTAATATATAATACTACTAGAGGTTGACCCGCGGCGCAGCCGCGTGGTAAACTCTAGTAAGCTATAAGTATGAGAAATTTCATACTCCTCCGTCTGTGCAATTTCATACTCCTCCTTCAGAGAAAGTTTCGTTAAAAGGACTATAACATTTTTGCTTCACGTATATAATGATTATTTTCTTATAGTTATGTTTTCTAATAGAACTAGTCATATTTTCTTTATTTTTGTTTTTGTCTTTCCGTGAGTCACTGTAAGGGCACTACCGAAGACCAGCCACCAGCTGGTTGGGCGATTCAACCAGCATCCTGCCAAGTTAGGGCCGATGTAGATTTTCAGTTCCTAGTTGTATTTTCCTATTTATAAGTATATTTTGGTTTATATCCAGTTTATAAATAAATATTTTCTCCTTTCTTTCTATTACGTAAAATTTGTTATCGATCAGTGAGAAAAATACATTGAAATTCGTTTTTCTTTAATCTGTCCACTTTAAATCATTCCCAGAAAAATTGCGGGGATAAAAAATTGTGCAGATTTTAAGACTAAGAATTTGCTGTTGATCAGCAAAACACATCGAAAACGACCCAGCAGTTTTTACGTGAATCCCGTACAAACAAAAACAAAACAATAAATGTATTGTGTTCTCTGTCATTTATAGTCTATTAGAGTTGTTTTTTTTATATCTTTAATGTACAGGTATGTTTAAAATATTATATGATTACTTAAAAGGGAAATCAATAACAATTTCTAATTGAGTTTAGGTGTTTGATAACATTATCATGGTAATTAACAAAATAAATAAAGATAAAATCCAATGTTTATGTTAACCATCAAAATATTAATGACAAAAGGTCATTCAGATTTAGTAGACCTCCACTGATGCTGCCATTGCCTTTTTTAAATTTATTGCAATAGTTCAGCAAATAGGCAGACTGCTCACCTGATGGAAAGTGTTTACCGCCATCTATGGATATTTGTAACACCAAATGTGCTGCCGTTGTCCAAAAAGTTCCGGAACACAACCCAAGGTTGTTATGGTGACATATTCCAAACCAGGTAAATATCCTATCATCTGGCTGTGGGTTGTTTTGTCGCCTCTTACAAGAGGCCGTCCCAATGCAGGAAATTGTATTCTTTATTCATTCCTGCCTGCAAAAGATTGAAAATTACTTGCTGGCAGATAGGAGACGGGAACTATTTATATTAGGAAATATTTATTTCCGATTGCGACACACACAATACTGTTAGAGTTGCAGGACTCGAATTAAAATACCATTGGAATTGTTATAGAGTTTATTAGAACTATACAAACACATATAACATACACAGGTACAAATATAACTGAACACAACAAATCAAAATGTAATGCAGAAGGTCGTAATTCAATTAGACGCGCAAAGTCCGTCACTATAGATCTCCGATTGTACACACGTCTCGCCTTGGTCGTGGTTCTCACTGGACTGCCACCTCCCCCCATCAGGCCATTCTTTTATACTGCACAAATTCAATATGTCCACCCGGCAATGTGGACCGAATTTCCTAGAATCAGCTTGTACTTTATAACACTTGGCTATTGACCACTGCCACATGCTAATAATAAATAATTAAAAGAAGACGTCATAAAAGAGTTAGTTCAAACGCCGACAGATAATAAAATGTGTTTTTACAGATATGCAGATGTGAATTTGTTCTTGTCGACGCCTAGGTTGTAACAATACAAACAGAGTAAAAAATATAATACATACAAAACTTAATTCCGCAATTCAAGAAATGAGGTTGGTACTCAGTGTTTTGCTGTGCTGAAACATGTTCCGTCACAGCACTGGTTTTCAGTGCCCAACTCCAAAGTCATATGTGTCATAAGACCCCGAGTAATGTGAGAAACCTTTTACTATTACATTAATAAAAATTAAAATACAAAAATTGTACAATATTATACCCTAACAAAATAATGAATTATTAAATATAAATAAAAAAATCACCTATCCTAGAAAAAGCTCACTTCCTGTTAATATTGTTATGAGTCGCGAGACTCGAATTAAAATGCCGTTAGAATTACTATAGAGTTTATAGAACTATGCAAACACATATAACACAGGTACAAATATAACCAAATACAACAAGTCCAACCGTAATGCAGATGGTCGTAATTGCATAAAACGCGCAAAGTCCGTCACTTATTAGATACCCGTTTGTAGTACACACGCCTTGCTTTGCTCGTGGTTATCGCTCAACTGCCTCCCTCCCAACATCAAGTCATCGTTTTATACTGCGCAATTGCAATGTCCTTGTATCTAAGTCGACTTTAATCCGACACATCTGGGTAATGACTGTCTTAAAAGATTGAAGGGCTGTTTTCTAAGATAATTACTAAACGCATGCCAATAAATAAGTAAACAAAAGAAGTCCGAATGCCGAAAGGTAATAAAATGTGTTTTTACAGGTATGCAGGTGTGAATTTGTATTATATTTAAACTATGACTCTGACGTAAGAACTTAGCTGCCAAGCCATTAACACAAAAAACGAAGAAAATAAAACAATAATCCATGCTAACGTGTGTAACATCTCTATCTACCATAATGGGAAACAGGCATGATAATATGTATGTCTTCAGAAGATTGTAAGTTCTACTTCACATAGGTGACTTGTGGCCAGGCGTTTAATACTATAGAGATTTCCACCTTCAACAATGTCTAACCCACTTGAATAGTCCCACAGCTTTCATTGACCTTCTATTGCATGTTGTATGCACATATTAAATTAAATTTTTACTCAGTTATATTGTTACGAGTTATGAGACTCGAATTAAAATGCCGTTGGAATTACTATAGAATTTATTAGAACTATACCAACACGTAAAACACAGATACAAATATAACTGGACGCAACCAGTACAAATGTGATGCACGATTGAATAACACGTGCAAAGTTCGTCACTAGCTTATCGAATGTCCACACATCTTGCTCGTGTCGTGATCGTCGCTTGACTGCCACATCCCTCCGTTCGGGCATTCCTTTTATCCTGTACAAATACAATATGTCTCCACACAATACTCGACCGCATAACAAATATTTAAACACAAAGTAAACAAAAGAAGTCTAAATGCCGAAAAGGTAATAAACTGCAGGTGTGCATTCACTTTTGTCAGCGTGCAACTATACCTATTGCTATTCTTTAAAACGGATTCCCAAACTATTTTCGGCAAGAGACCCCCTTTTCCAAAATGAACTGGACACCTCAGACCCCCATGGCCAAATTACTTTAAAAAGCATATCTCTAGTTTTTTTTTCGTTTTGTCCGGGCGCGATGCGATGCCGGGAGAAGGCAAAGGGGTGTGGAAGAAGAAGCAAGGGAAGAGTAACTTACCTCGCCACCAGTCCACCGCCACTGCAATCGTCCCCCGGGGGTTCACACACTCACTAGGATTTGCTAGAGCAATTCTTTAGATTCCAACAACCATTTCACTCTAAGTATATTGCGGTAACAGCACTCACATTCAGATAAAAATGTTTGTCTCGTATTGCGCATTATTCATTTGAAAGTTTATTATTTTCTTGCTGGCGAGGATGCAGAGGAAGAATTTATAAGGTGGAGGAATACTTATCATACTTTACTTACTTATGTTGAGATCTTTAAAAGTACCACAATGATACTTGTTACTAAAATATTAGTCATTGTTATAACCAGTTGGTACACGCAACAAAAGTTATACAGTATCTTGAAAGTTTCAAATAACAAATTGTGTTTAATAGGGGTCGATTTTTAGATCTGGTAGACCCCCAAAATCAGTATTCGTTTTAAGTCAAACCCTGAGAAACTGATTTCAACCCTAGGGGGTCGATATTGACCACTTTGGGAATCCCTGCATTAAGCTATATGATCCTTGTTCTAAAAGCTGGGTAAAAGTGACCCTTATGTTATGTAGAGAACAGATATCTATTTATGGTGCTTTCGCCAGGTCCAGATGGAAGGGGTTGGGCCAAGAAATGTTGATTTAACATCCTGAGGGATGGGGCATATCAATGGTCACAATAAGGAGTGTCAAAGACCACGGGAGGTGGAGAAAAGGAAGTAGGAAAGCGGACCCTGAATTCCGATTGGTACACAACTGGGATTTAATACTAGAATAATGATGAAGCTTTTTTCTTGCTGAAGCATAGCATAGCATAGCATAGAGGCTGGCGGTCAATTCAATATCTTGGTGTTAGGAAGATATTCAAAATGCGGTTCCGTCGCGGTAGTGACAAAAAATCCGTATTCCACTAAATGCACAATATCTTCTCGATATCATTGCGGTAGAATAATAGTAGAATTTATCCGTGCAGGAACGGAGAAAGAATACAATTGCCTGCATTGGGATGGTCTGTCGTAAGAAGTGACAAAATAACCCACAGCCAGATGGTAGGGTATTTGCCCGTCTGGATGGCCATCGTCCCTGATCTAGAGCACGCCGCCATAACAACCTTGAGTTGTGTTCCGGTTTTAGTGGCCAGTCTCATCTACAAGTCCGGCAGCCTTTAGTGTTGTAAATGTTCATAGCCGACGGTAGGTACTTTCCATCAGCCTGTCTACTGTACTCCAGCAATAATTAGAAAATAGTAGTCGAAAAAGCAGGCGGAGCTGCATGAAAGGTCCTAGCTTGATCCAATGTAATAAACATTCAGATAACCCCAGTATTGCACAAGGCTGGATGAGATCACGCCTTGATAGGGTCACTTTATCAAATGCAAGCTCTCATACATACATACATGCATAAATGCGACATTGGAGGCAATTGAGTGCGTTATTACGCCTCAATGTCAAGACTTCGCTCTGTATTGTCTACTAGATTTTAATACTAGGGTACAATCTAGAACTGTATTTGACTTTGTATTCTTTTTTCTTCTTTTGTATATTATAGTCAAACTAGGATGTTTTGTCTGGAAGGCCGCCACCCCTGGTCTAGAGCATGCCGCCATAACAACCCTGAGTTGTGTTCCGACATCAGTGGCCGGGTTCCAGCCTCCATTTGGAGAGCGGCAGCATATTGTTAGCACCTATGGTGTTACAAATGTCTAAAGGAGCTGGTAACCGCTCTCTGTCATCAGGTGGGCCGTCTGCCTGTCTGCTGCACTCATGCAA
The DNA here is from genome assembly GCA_949752895.1 of Dendrolimus pini. NCBI lineage: Eukaryota > Metazoa > Arthropoda > Insecta > Lepidoptera > Lasiocampidae > Dendrolimus > Dendrolimus pini. Next base: position 882,364 of record OX457152.1, read on the forward strand.
ATAATAAAACTAGTCGCCTGTGGTCGAAATTCGATCATAATAATTAATGTCAAAGAGTATACTTCTATAATCGCAGATTTGGCCAAGGCTACACTGTTAATTTGACTTTAACAATAAACAAAAGAATATTTATGCGTGTGTGTGTCAAATACATGGTAGTGTGTGTGTAATATTTTTTTTATTGACTTAATGTATTTTTATGCATAATTTTAAAAAAAATTAGCATTCTACACTCCTTCTCTATACAAACTAAGTGTGCGAAATTTCATACTCCTCCGTCAGCGCAATTTTCGTAAAAAGGGGTAGAAAGTTATTGCTGTGTTTTTTGCTTCACGTATTAATATATAGAAGATATTAAAAAAATATTTTTCGCTGCCTTTGGCCTTGGGCTCGCAGACTTTCGTCTTTAAGCATCTCGAATCTTTCTAACAGACTGGAGTAATTTTTACCTAGTGCTATTTTACGCACATATCTACCTATTTCCACCAAAACCTAGATCGAAAAGAAAATAAATCTTCCTGAATGCGGTTCGATCAAAGCTTCTATTTTTATAAGTCATAAATAGTCCGGCAGTTGATCTCGTTACAGTTCCCCCGATGGTTACGGGTCTCGCAAACCGGCGTTCAATAAACGTCGACGTTTTGCGATATTTGTGTACCATGGGTAGTACTAGTTATTGTCCGTCCTGAGAAGGGTTGTTGACGTCAGCTAGGCGGCAGATTGTGAAAACTATCTCAAATATAAATATGTCTAAAGCGGACATTACATTCTGTCTACATCTACATACACAATTATCTATCTACGTTATCCAATTTGCAGGGCGTTGAATTTGGTGCGCTAGTTAGTGCATTAGATGTGCAAGTGTGGCAGAGCCCATACGATCGTACTAGATTGGATCGCTAACTGCTATGCTATTCAATTTTAGCACGCTAGCTCACCTAGCATTCTGGATAATGTATTGCCCGCTTTATCGAAAAAAACATATTGTGCCGACTCCAAGTAATTCGGTAGTTGACAGTATGAAAAATATAGACTGCTATTAATATATGTCGTAGATTACGATTCAAATATGACAAAAATAAATTGTTTTAACTAAAATATTAAATAGTAATTGATATTTTTGAGAAATAAAATTGTTATATTGCAGCCATTATAGACACGTGACAATGAACGCCGATCAGAGCGCGTGACGTCATAGTGTGCAAAACACAAGAAGTTATCAATGACTTCTCAGATAACACTCTTAGATAACGTCTTCGAAATGCCTTGTTCTAAGTTGTACGTGTGGTATTTCACGAAGTAGTTTCTCAGTGTCTTTTGCGTTTCCTTCATTTTGTGAACGGTTTTTAAACGCTGATTACGCCGCTTAAACCGCTAGTCTGCTGTATACGAGCTCTAAGTGCATTATATGATAAAGGTAATAAGTAAGTTGTATTATATTATAATATATCTAGTTTAATAAATAATGCAATGAATAATGTAACATAACACAATAACTACTGATAAATCAGTAGTTAACCGCCATTACCTATTTTGTTGGTTTCATACATTGGCATACTGATAAAAAATGCTTTGACGCTATTATAAAGAAAAATGCCAAGCTGTTGAGTCTAACTGACTAACTAACTGCTGCGGCTCACCGACCCAAAATGAGTCCTGGCCTCCGAAATGAGAACACTCCACTCCTTCCTGTTCAGCGCTGTCTCCTGCCAGTCATCGGCATGAAGCTCGCGCAGATCAGCCTGCACTACGTCCCCCCACCGATATCTGGGCCTACCAACAAGTCGCCGTCCCGCTGGTCTGCCCAGATAGGCTCTTTTCACCGCGTGATCCTCTCCCATTCCGCATAGGTGGCAAGCCAGCGAAAGCGATGTGCCTTGCTCTCGCCTATTATATTGGGCTCATCCACCAGTTTTTCGATTTCGGCATTTTTTCGCATCCGCCAGTTGCCATCGCTTCCCCGTGTTGGACCCAGAATCTTTCTTAGGACCTTTCTTTCAGTCACCAACAGGTTGTTCTCCTCCTTTAGTGTTAGGGACCAGGCCTCACAACCGTACATCAATATTGGGCGTATGACAGTTTTATATATATTAAGGTGTTGGCTCTGCTATAATCTACACAGTATTTCTTTGTAAAGACTTATTATATTTAGCTACAGAACTCGAATTAAAATGCCTTGGAATTACTATAGAATTTATTAGGACTATACAAACACGTATAGGTAACACAGGTACAAATATAACTGGATACAACCAGTACAAACTACAAGATTCAATAACACGCGCAAAGTCCGTCACTATATATATAGTAAATGGGTCAAGATCTTCACATCATTTTTTTTATAGACTTATTATATTTATTTATGCAGGAATAGAGATATTAGAATACAATTTACGGCCAGTTGGTAGGGTATTTGCCCGTCTAGATTGCTACCACCCCTGGACTAGAGTATGCCGCCATACAACCTTGAGTTGCGTCCCGGCATTAGTGGCCAAGTTCCAGCCTTAAAACCAACCAAAAATTAACGCGCTTAAAACCGTTCATATTTTCTGAATTCCGAAAAGACTGTTTCATGACGCAAAAACAAAATCACCAAAATCGGTCTAGGTGATTAGGAGGATTCTAGAACCCGGTCTCAGCGCCATCTACCGGTTCTAACTGTGAATCTAAACCGTCCGGGGACCCACTCAAACGCATAAAAACAAAATCATCAAAATCGGTCCAGGTGGTTAGGAGGATTCTAGAATTCGATCTCAGCGCCACCAACCGGTTCCAATTGTGGCTTTAAACCATCCCGGAACCCATACAAAATTTCATCAAAATCGGATGTATAGTTTACAATTCTATAAAGGACATATAGGCAGACATTCATTTTATATATCAAGAAGATTGAAATTTAAAATTTGAAAAATTGCTCAAAAATTTGTCCATATAACAGCACCTTTAGCCGCCAGAGCATAAAACATATTTTTTCTATCATCCGTTCTTAATACCGAGTGACCTTTAGGCATTATTCAAACGAATACCTACATTTTCGATATTAGAGAACAAAAGTTGTTTATCTTGACTTATTGACTTATGCCGCGGCCTTGTTTTTGTTTTGTAGTACTCGTGCTACGGATGAATTGTTTTTCTCTTATGCTGGGGCTTCATCTGCGTTAGTGTTAAAGATTGAGGCTGTGGCCGAATGAGTTTTATTGCCAGGTGGTAGGGTATTTGCCCGACTGGATGGTTACCACCCCTGGTCTAAAATATGCCGCCATAACAACCTTTAATTGTGTTCCGGCATTAGTGACCAGACAAATGCCAGTTTTCCGTAAGAGAGCAGCAGAGCATTTGTAGCACCTTTGATGTTGCAAATGTCCATAGGCGACGGTAACCGCTTTCCATCACGTAGGCCGTCTGCCTGTCTGCTGAACTTATGCAATAAAAAATATTTGAGCGTTAGAAAATTACGTCGTTATTGTATACATTATCTGTCAATATATATTTAATTATTTTTAATAATGTCGCATTTTAAGTAGCTACTTAAACCCATCGTCATATCTGCGTGAAATGGCCTAAATCTTTAGCATTATCCCAGATGAAGCCCCCACCTTTATCAATTAACTTGTGGTCTCGGAAGACGTTGCCCTACCTTGAAAAAAATAAAAATGTAGAACCCAGCTCCAGTGCTATCTACCGGGTCTAATTGTAAATCTAAACATTCTAAACCATCCCGAGACCCACTGAAACATACATAAAATTTCATCGAAATCGTACAACCCGATTCCACCGCCAAGTATTTTGTTTGGATTGATGAGTTACATTTTCGAAGTTTTAGTAGGGATCCCTAATTTTTATATAGCCTATAATAATCAGGGATAATGTAGCATCTTTTACATTCATAGCTATGAATGTAAAAGAAGCAAGTGAGGTGTGTATGAATAAGCCTGTATGGCGCTCTGTTGTTCGTGCCTACCCCGCAAGGGACCTGGCGTGAAGTTATGTATGTATGTATGTGTAATGTAGCAGAAAGAATTTTTGAAATCGGACCAGTAGTTTTTGACTTTATATGTTACAACTCCATTAATTCTTCAAAAGTAATAAATACTGTAACATACTGTATAACAACTTTTAAAATTTAGCCTGCCTACCGCTGCCGTATGCGTGAGAGAAGGGAAAGCCAGACAGACTGGCGCCGTAACGCGTTACGTAACGAAGCGGTTTACCCTCCCATAAGAAGTTCCACTACAAAAGAAGTTGAGATATAAGATATAGAATAAGAAATATCAATAAAAACAATTTTTAGCTAGACGTGTTGCTGAGGAGTTTAGTTGCAGCTTCTTTTCCTTAACAGCAGTAACACGTTACGAAGCGGTGTACATAGTATAGAAAGTAGATTTAAATATTGACTTGCATGTATGACCTTCAAAAAGTGTTCTCCAGTGGAACTTATTTTGAAAATAAAAACTTTTTAATTTGAATATCATTATAAGAGTCATAAATCCTTTTTTTTTGTTACAGTTTCAATTCCACCAAAGAAATGTGACGACCGATCCGGCGTCTGTGTGTCGAAAATTATTTTTTATATGAAACAAAGTATATCTGATCCGGTGGTGTTCAGCGAGGTGTTTGTCGGCGTGTCTGCGTGTTTGTTCCAAGTGGGGAGATGATATTTGAAGTGTTTAGTACTGTGATATTATATGAAGTGAAGTTTTCGATTGGTATTAAGAAGATTATCGACTGTTAAAGGTGAGTTCACTTCGGATTCATAAGGTCACATTCGGATTCATAAGGTCATGTTCGAATTCATAAGGTCGTGTTCGGATTCAGTAATTCGCATTCGGTTTCTGCACGGATGGAATAATCTATATACATATAATAAAACTGTAGAGATCGAATTTCCGTACAATAAAAAAAATGCTAAAAACCAAGTCAGGATGTAAGAAGTAAAATAGAACTAATTTAGCATTTTTTTTCAAATTTTTGTTTTCTCATTTTGTCAGTTTGTACAGGCTAATCTCCGAAACGACTGGACCGACTTGAATGAAATTTTGTATGGTGATAGCTTATATCCCTGGTCAACGTATAGAATACTTTTGATCCCGAAAAAAAAAATAGTTCCCGTGGGTTAGGAAAAAAAGTTTAATTACTTAAACAGCTTATTATACAACTTATGAACCTAATTAAGTATTAATAGTGCCGGTATCATCATACAATAAAACAATTTATACATTAATAAGACGAGATTCTGCGAAAATGAGAACCTTACAAAAACAGTGTCTAGCATAGCATATTTCATCATCATATTAAATAGACTAGATGGCGCTGATAGTATTCTACATCGCGATTGTGACATGGACGAAGTTGCGGGCCTCAGCTAGTATATATGTAATAATAAATGGGTATTTTTCATAAAAAACTGACTCAAAAATCCCTTCGAGACCTACAGCCCGTTTTCATGTCATTAGGCGTCGGCAATCACTCGATGAAGCAGAACACCGTGATGAGACGAGCTCATCGGAATGTTACGTTTACGGTTCATTTTATCACTTGTCCGTTGCGATTCGTTTTTCCACTTATTCGTTGCCATTCGTTTTTCCACTTGTCCGTTGCGATTCGTTTTTCCACTTGTCCGTTGCGATTCGTTTTGCCACTTATCCGTTGCTATTCGTTTTTCCACTTGTCCGTTGCGATTCGTTTTTCCACTTGTCCGTTGAAGTTTCACTTCTAATATGTGTCCCAGCACACATTTTTTATTTTTTATTGCAGGAGTTCGGCAGACAGGCAGACAGCCCACTTGATCGAAAGCGGTTACCATCGCCTATGGACATTTGCAACACCAAAGGTGCTACAAATGCGCTGCTGGAACCTGGCCACTAATGCCGGAACACAACTCAAGGTTGTTATGGCGGCATACTCTAAGCCAGGGATGGTAGCCATCCAGGCGGGCAAATACCTTACCACCTGGCTGTGGGTTGTTTTGTCGCCTCTTACTACAGGCTGCCCCAACGTAGGAAATTGTATTCTTTCTCCGTTCCTGCACGGATTGTTTGTTTGCAGATGGCCCACTACCCGCAGCCGGCCTCCCTGGAGGCCGCGTTGCCGCTCCTCAGCCGGCCGGACCTCCGGCTCCGGCAGCAGCTAGGCGAGCAGCTGACGGCGCTGGTGCGCCGCGAGCCGGAGATCAACCAGGACCTGGCCGGTCAGCTCCTGGACGCTCTCATCGCGTGGCTGAACGGTGGCAACTTCAAGGTAAGCATTCACGGTTGTCATTGTATCTTATTACTACTATATGGGGAGGGACGAAAGTTGTGAAGGTGGGGATATTGGTAGAAGTAATTGTAGATTATTACACGAGAGATAATGTGACTTATTTAGGTATGAGACAGTTTGTCGCACGAGCGTATTGAGGGGGGCTAATAGTTCAAGTGCCTAAATAGGCCTTTCTCCCGAGGTTAACACTTTGTTTTTCATTTCGTATATGAGGGAAAAAAATAAACTGATTAGGTTAAACAAACAACTAGAGTAAATTAGCTTAGAGACGTTTTTGCGTTCAAATAAAAATAATTCACCCAAATTTCCAGCTTTTTAAGTCGAGTATTATTCGAGTTTTTTTGAAAAACCTATTTTTTAGTTTTTATTATTTTTCAATAGCAAAATTACAAAATTACCCTTGGCGAATTTTTTTATCAATACTTGGAAGCAAAAGGCGTAAAACAATATTTTGTTGTAATTCCCGGATGAAAACCAACGCAACGCATACATACAGTTTCGTTGTTTGCTTGTTTAACCGACTTCGAAAAAAGGAGGAGGTTCTCAATTCGTCGGGATCTTTTTTTTTTGTTGCTTTTTTTATGTATGTTCGCCGATTACTCCGTCATTTATGATCCGATTTACGTGATTCTTTTTTTGTTCGACGCGGAATAGCTTCTAATTGGTCCCCTAAAAATTTGACATAGTTTGGCCCAGTAGTTTTCATTTTACGAACATTTTTTTGTTCCCGTTTCTTGGGACCTATATTTTTTAAGAAGCGCGGTACCATTCGTAGGTCCACCACCCATACATAGCTAGACACTAAAAAGTAAGAAATGAAAATGAAAACTTCGTTTAAAAAAACCGACTTGAAAACTAAAATGTATAAAATATCTAAAACATCTTGAAGTCGGTGCATTTTTTGAAAATTACTAAGCACCGACTTTAAGATGTTTTAGACAATATATATTAATAATAGTAGCTGTAGAAATAAGTTATTTTATACATTTTAGTTTTTTAGTTTTTGAAGTCGGTTTTTTTTAAACGAAGTTTTTAAATTTTTATGAAGAAAATTTCCTTTTCGTTCCCTATGTACACCGATTACTCTGAGATTTATGATTCGATTTACGTGATTCTTTTTTGTTCGACGCGGAATAACTGCCATGTGGTCCCCTAAAAATTTGACATAGTTTGGCCCAGTAGTTTTTGTTCCCGTTTCTTGGGACCTATATTTTTTAAGAAGCGCGGCACCATTCGTAGGTCCACCCATACATAGCTAGACACTAAAAAGTAAGAAATAAAAATGAAAACTTCGTTTAAAAAAACCGACTTCAAAACTAAAATGTATAAAATAACTTATCTCTAAAGCTATTATTATGAATATATATTATCTAAAACATCTTGAAGTCGGTGCAAAGTAAAACATAAAAATTACTATATTTTGAAAATTACTAAGCACCGACTAAGATGTTTTAGATAATATATATTAATAATAATAGCTTTAGAAATAAGTTATTTTATACATTTTAGTTTTTTAGTTTTTGAATTCGGTTTTTTTAAACGAAGTTTTTATTTTTATTTGCAAGCTACACATTTTATGGATGGTCCCTAATTAGCTGGATTATTATTCTTTGAGAAATGATTTAAAGCTCTTTTTTTTTGCTTCGATCCTGCTTGTAGTAAAGCGTCTAACGTCTAGGGGCGACGGTAATCACTCTGACGTTAATCGTTCCGGCTGACCACCTTCTTCCCTTTACTTGGACTCTCTAGCTCAGCGGAGGGACTTTTTTATATTTTTTATTACTTGAGTTCAGCAGACAGGCAGACGGCCCACTAGATGGGAAGCGGTTACCATCGCCTATGGACATTTGCAACACCAAATGTGCTACACATACGCTGCTGCTCTCTTAAGGGAGACTGGAACCTGGCCACTAATGCCGGAACACAACTCAACGTTGTTATAGCGGCATACTCTAGACCTACTCTACTCTAGGGGTGGTTGCCATCCAGTCGTGCAAAATCCATACCACCTGGTTGTAAGTAAACAACAGCCTCTTACGACAGGCCGCCCCGACGCAGGAAATTGTGTTCTTCTTCCGTTCATGCACGGATAAAGATTTGATGTACCCTTCTTGGAATCGAAAAGATCTTAATAATTCAATATAACGAATAGCGTGTTTATTCGGTGCGGTATTATTAGTGCACAGTCTGATTGCGCCGCGCGCCCGCCTCGCGGCATTAGAGCGGCGCGCTTCATTGCCCACGCGCCCGTACTGCTTATTGCGACCGTTCATTACGATCAAAGAAATAAATTATTATGGTACGAACTTGAATTTTTCGAGAGATGGGAGGGGGAGCAAGAAATGCCACCCCTGCTCGCCTGTACGCGTCCCCAAGATGGCGCCACTCACCCCTGTCCTCTGACTTCCTCATCCAGCGCCTACCGGCGACCCTGCGCAGGTCGTCGATCCATCGGGCTCGAGGGCGTCCGACTTTACGTTTACCGAGACGCGGTCTCCACTCCAGGACTCGTCTGTGGCTGTCCACAGACGAGTCCTGGTGCTGTGTGGTGGCTACCAGCCCTGGTCTAAAGTATGTCGCCATAACAACCTTGAGTTGTGTTCCGGCATTAGTGACCAGGTTCCAGTCTCCCTTTAAGAGAGCAGCAGCGCATTTGTAGCACCTTCGGTGTTGCAAATGTGCATAGGCGACGGTAACCGCTTTTCATCAAGTGGGCCGTCTGCCCGTCTGCTGAACTCCTGCAATAAAAAAAAATACAGTATCTATTTGCGAACGCGTAACGATATAAGAATACGCGTCGTATTCGCACGCGTTATCTGGCCACGTTATAATACTACATAAGAATACACCCGTCTCGTCTAATAATAATGAGTGCAGCACGCGGCTGTCAGTCTGTTTGCGGACGTGTACCGGTTACTATGACTTTACTTTTGTAATATTCCATTTCAATATTAAGGGTGTTGAATAAAAAGGTATTTTTTTGTTCAAATTTTTTTTTTTTTACTGTAGTGTAGTGGAACACTTACAAAGACAATAGATGGCGCTGTGCAATAATTGAGGTCGCAATCGATTCCCGGCAAAGAATATATACTTCGAACAATAATAGACGGGCCGCACCATCGAAATCTGCTCGTCATGTCCGCGTCCGATTACACGGCAAAAGGCTCTCTTGCGACGACCGCCGCGTAACTTACTCACAGAGAGGGTCGAGGTTATTACAAACCGGCTGGCCCGGATCTGCCGTATCAGCCCGCCCGCAGTTAGGACGGCAGGCTGGCAGGCAGCGGCATACAGATCAATCACGATCTCCCCACGTCCCGGCGAGGGATGTCAGGCGATATAGCCCCCCCCGCCCCCCCCCCCCACAGTAGTGGATTCCGGTCCGCCGGGATCCCTCCCCTCGGGCCTCCTATCACCCGTCGCCCGTTCTCAGTTAGTGAATTGTGTCGTCCTCTGGTCGGCATCTTTAGATTCATCCCTCTCTCATGGCAAAAGTCTAGCCAAGGTGAAGCTCCCTCGAGCAAGTTGGTCCCCGGGGTCGAGCGCCCCGAAAACACCGGTGAAGCTGTGAGGTCTTCAGACCACAACATAAACCCAAGTCCAATAAAACAAAATAGAGGGGCGTAGGCCTGCGAGGCATAGCAATATCTTCGCTGGAAGATCTTCCTTTGAGACGGAGGAGCATTCCATCTCGCTCTCGGGACATCCCTAAACTAAACATTATCCGTATAAGTAAAAATTAAGTCTACTGCTTATTCTAAGGACAGGAGTCTCACAAGTAAAACAATAGAGTTCATTAGAAGCCTTGGCTTAATTTACGAAAAACACATGTTGCTGTAGAAAGTGTAGATAAATAATATCCTGCGGCAGGGCGGCATTGGCTTATTTACCCATTTGGATGGCTACCGCTCCTGGTCTGGACCATGCCGCCATAACAACCTTGAGTTGTGTTCAAGATTAGTGGCCAAGTTCCAGTCTCTCTTTACAGAGCGGTGGCACGTTGGCAGCACCTTTGATACCGCAAATGTCCACAGACGATGGTATCCGCTTTCCATCAGGTGGGCCGTCTGTCTGCCTGCTGAACTCATTCAATATTAAAAAAAAGTTTCCGGCGCTCGTACGCCAAAACTATTCATTTTTATAAAAGAAAATGTTATTACACAAAATTGAGGTAATTCTAGTTTAATGTAAAATATTTTTAACGTAATATGAGTCTGAAAGGAAATGTTGTAAATAACTGCCATTAGGCGCCATTTTTCCAATATGGCGGCGCGAGCGTCAAAGATACAAGTATGGAGGGTGGAGGTAAGGAGGACCATCTAGTATGGGGGATCAGTTGAAAAAGTGTCCACCTGTAAACAGCAAATTATGGTTCGAAAACTCGTCAAAATAGCGCTAGTGTAGGAAAAAGAAATGATATGAATTTAGTAGTTATAAACGAAGTGAAGTGTGCTGGATTGAAAAATTTAAAAATTACAATTTGGACAAGTATTGAGACTTTCTCGTATTGAGATGTATGTATATAATTTTTTGACCAATTGAATTTTTGTTACCTATTAAGATAACTAACTAAATTATCTGAAATCTCCATAGATACGAGGTAGCAAATTTGAATTTCGGAAAGAGCACATATAAATGCATAAATTTACCCATTTTTATAACTCCTTTGTAACTTTCTAAGTAAAACTACCAAATACTTGAAAATTAAGAATAATCTCTAATTTATAAATTATTTTATAACATGATATTGAGTGATGTTAATTTTTATGATTTGGTATCCGTCGCGCGTCATTTTATCGTGTATAATTTTTTTGTATTTCAGGTTGCCCAGAATGGTCTGGAGGTGTTGACGGCCCTGATTGAGCGGATGGGGCCAGACTTTACGCATTATGTGCCTTCGGTCTTACCCCACATTATAGACAGGTAATTCCGAGCCTTCACCGTCATTTTATCGTAGCGACATTTGGAAATGTAGCAGCGAGAGGTCGAGGTTGAATAATACTTCAGATGACAGAGAGTAGTATTTACTGTCGAGTGCTAATTTGAACGGATTTATTTTGGAAGCGGTAACCTTAAGTACAAATATTAACAAGTCGTACAGCTAGTACAATATATAGCACAATGTGTGAGCGGGACGGGTGATTTGCGAGCGAGATAGAGCAACGATTAATATTGACATTTGTTACAATGTTGGCAGTAGGCGTGGGAGAGATGTCACATTTTTGCGATTGGAACATTTGTATCTGAAACAGTAAAATGTTCGGATCAGTGAGTCGTTTCAGTAAAGAGTTACACACCTCTAGTTGGCAGTGTTGTTTCTTGTACTCGTGCAAGCTAAAGTCGACTGTGAAGTGACGAACATTTTCACACCGCAATTATACAATATATCAATACACTAATATTACAGTCCATTGTTCCAAATAAAATATGTCATGACGACACACTTCATTGATTTTCGATGAGTACCATACACATCATGAGTATATCTGAGTCATATTTTATAGGATCGCTATTGAGACCATCCCATTTTTTATAAGTACAAACGAAGGACGCCACTATCCAGATCTTATTTCGATATAAAGTATATTTTCATTATTTCTAATATCTATACATATAATAAAACTGTAGAGGTCGAATTTCTGTACAATGAAAAAAATTATGCTAAAAACCGAGTCAGGGGGACGTAAGAAGTGAAATTGAACTATTTTTTTTATTTCCCTGTTTGTCCGTCTGTTTGTACGGGCTAATCTCCGAAACGACTGGACCGTATAGTAAATTTCGGAAATGTATTTTCTCCGTTATTTACGTTATGGTCTGGGTGTCTGGGATCGGCCCCAGAGTAGTCCGTCGTATATTACCCATAACACAAGCGTAACTTGCTTAATTTGGGGATATACAATATGTGTGTTTGTCTCCCGATTATTTATTTATAAAAAAACCGACTTGCGACTTTATTCGTGAGTTGCATATATCTCACGCCGAATATTCGGTATTCGGCCAAACCATTATTCGGGGCATCTCTAGTAACCACATTTCATTGGTTGGCTGGTCCATCTGCCAAATTCGAATAAAAAAAATGTTTTCTTAAGTTTTCGCGATTTGTATACACAATAAAACTACGTTTTAACGGTCTTAAGCGCGGCTTCTTTGGCATTCATAGCTCTTGTCATGCACGCTCGTCTGTTCTTAAGGCTCTTGACATCACGTTCTGCTAGTACATGATCAATTTTATCATGGAAAGTGTGTCGTGGCCTTCCGAGACTTCTGAATGATGAACATTGAAATGAACAAATTAGGCTAAATAAAACTTTAACAATACTCGTTGACACTTGACAATTTTGTCTTCTGAAAGTGTTTTTATTAGTGGCCATTGAAAAGTGTTTTCATTAAAAAAAAATGTTTAAGAAGCCGTCTTCATACCCTCAGGTTGGCAGACACGAAAGAGGGAGTGCGTCATATGGCCAGGATTTGCCTGTCGACCTTAGGCGAGTGCAGAGCAGTCCCGCCGAGAGCTTTGCTGGCGAGGCTCCTACCAGCGCTGCAGCACAAGGCGCCTCATACCAGGGAAGAGGCGCTCAAGTGTATACAAGAGCTGTTGGACACGTTAGTGATCTTGTGATTCAAGTTACTTGATGCTTTTCTGTATACAAAAAAATATTTAATAAAAAAACAAAAGAAAAAAATAACACCTTTGAAGTTGGTGCGAAGAAAAACATACAATTTACTTTAATTTGTTATTTTTTATGTTTTATTTAGCATCGACTTCAGTATGTTGTAGATATTGGTTACTTTTCAATTTTTTGGTTAGTGAAAACTCCCCCTAAAGGCAGCGAAGCAATGCTGCTGAGTAGCGAGCTGCAGCGAACCTTGCCTACAAGCGAGGGTCCTTCTTGGGGACATACACGAAAGCTTCTCGTAGGGATTTGGTGATGTTTTATTCTCTATAACATGACATAATAGGATTTGATTTCCTTTTTCAGCCACGGTGCGGCCGAACTGCAGCTGCGCGCGGCCGTGCCCACCCTCTGCGCTCTGGTAGGCGATCCCAGCTCGGCGGTGAGAGACACAGCCATGACTCTACTGGTCGACGTCTACAGGCATGTCGGTGAGTGGAATTTATTTTTATTAATAATCCCTCAATTGCAAATTAGAGAGAGAGAGAGATAACACTTTATTGCTCACTAAAGTATAGTATATTTATTATTAAAATTTAATTAATCGTACAATAATTATTGTATACCACCATCGCCATTTCTAATCAGCAATATTCTGGAAGAGATCGCTTGTTAGCGATAAGACCGCCCTTTGTACCCAATTAGATTAATACTAGTTCGTAAGTTTTCTGTAATGGTGTGTGTTATCTATCTATCTAAAGTACACAATTACAAGTACAAAAATGGACTATATTTACAATATTTTTTAGGCCATAAAATAGGTGGCCTTATCTAATCCTTAAATGAGAGAAATTTAAATAAAATCAAACCGATAGAAAATTAATAGATTCCGCTGCCTACTAAACTTAACTTACTAAACTTAGGCTTTCAGCTCATAATATAGTCTGTTAAACCGAAGTAGAGTTTCCTTTGTTTATAGTTTATTTTGATTTCGTTTTCTATTCTTGTTTCAGTCTTTTTAGTGCATTACTTTTAAATTGTCTTTATGATATTCTATTTTAAATTGTCTATTGTACATTATTTTATATAGAGTGATTTTTCAAGTGGCCTTTCGAGGCTTTATCCTAAACTATATGAAATAGCGAAAAACACTTATTAGAGTCTCGAGGCCGATTTTGACCGAAATATTTCTAATCATTTATTTTTATTTATATTTATTTTTTCTACTTGGTTTGCTAAGATTTGCGAGGATTGGCACCAAGTCTAACAGCGAAGCAGGGTTAGTTCCGGCTAAGTAGCCGTTTATATCTGATTACCTTTCCTTTAAGAAAACAACACTGGTTCCAAGGGATATATGAATATGGTCACCGTTTCAATTCACCAACAAATAAAATAATCGATATTTGTGTGCAGGTGAACGGTTAAGACAAGACTTGAAGAAGAAAGAGTTACTGCCAGCGCAGAAGTTTGCATTGCTCGAACAGAAATTCGACGAGGCCAGAGAGGCTGGACTGTTATTACCAACGGGTGAGAAAAATCTTGTAAAAATATATTTTTGACAAGTAACATAGATTATAGTTATTTTCCCAGTATTTAAAATCAAAGGGTATTTTGAGCAGAGTTAATCGGCAGACAAACACATTCATTGTATATCCCCTAGCTAAGCAAGTTATGCTTGTGTTATGGGGGATATATAACGAACCACTCTGAGGCCTATACTAACACCCAGACCACAGTAAGTAGCTGTAGTAACTGGGATAAAAAGTAGCGCAGAGTTTAGATCTAAGAATTGCTGTCGTTCAGCGAAAACTGCATCAAAATAGGACCAGTAATTTTTGCGTGCATCCCGAATAAACAATAAATCTAAAAAAAATGATTTTCATAATGGTGTATTCATAATGAAAAGGTATATATTGTACTAGCGATTCCGGCAGACGTTGTCCTGCCCTGAAAAAAAAATACCTTGAATCCCATTCCATCGCCACCGGGTCTAATTATGATGATGGTTTAGAAACCATCCCTGGACCTACTCAAACACTATTTTTTTAAGTTTTGGTAGGGATCCTTAATTTTTCTAGTAATAAATATAGCCTATATTAATCTGGGATAATATAACATTCTACATACATACATACATAACTTCACGCCAGGTCCCTTGCGGGGTAGGCACGAACAACAGAGCGCCATACAGGCTTATTTTTACACACCTCACTTGCTTCTTTGACATTCATAGCTCTTGTCATGCACGCTCGTCTGTTCTTAAGGCTCCTGACATCACCTTCTGCTAATACACGATCAATTTGATCATGGAAGGTGTGTCGTGGCCTTCCGCGACTTCTGCATCCATACACTTTTGCATTGTATATCTGTTTAATCATTCTTTCATCATACATTCTTTCCACATGCCCGAACCACCGGAGCATTTCTTCCCTTACCTTCACCCCGACACTCTCTTTCAGACCAACTCTCTTTCTTACTTCGGTATTACGAACGCGGTCCACGAGCGTCACTCCGCAGATTTTGCGCAGTGCTCGCATCTCGACCGCGTTTACTCTACTTTCGTGCTCCCTATTCCATACCCAACTCTCGCTTCCATACGTGAGCGTAGGTACCAGCACCGCGTTGTGTATGGCAAGCTGGGCTTTCTGGCTGAGGTTCTTAGCGCCTAGAAGTTTACCTAACGCTCCATTCTAACGGTGAATTTCTCCATATAACATTCTAATGGTGAAAAAAATCTTTGAAATGGGTCTAGTAGTTTTGGAGTTTATTCATTACAAACATACAAAAATACGAATATTTCCTCTTTATTATATTAGTATAGATTAACTCTTATGGTCGGTTGTAAGGGATTTCTAAAAATTTGTTAAATCTAGAAAGTTGTTATAATTAAGTTTTACGTTGTTTGGAATTGTAGCAACATCTGGAGCGGACGAAATTGACTTTGTCTCGAGGACTGTGAAGAGAACAATGACCATCCCCACTGCCCCGAAGGGAGGGAGGGATGGCGACAGCTCTGGAGCTTCAACACCAGGTCAGTGCACTTTGCTCTAGCCTAGCTTATCACAGCGTTCAGAGAAACGGTTGACAATGGTGTCTTCATTCTCATTGTACCGCTGCAGCACTCGCATTCCCACTTTCTTGTGCCACTATCCTCTTACATTCAACAGTCTTCAAGGATGTTACTCTTTTACAATGTGTTGATAGTGGATGATGTATGAAATCCGGATAGTATGGCAGGTTTTATGTCCTAAGATATAAAGGTACAAGTTCAGCTGTGGGTTGATATTATTTGTATATAAGTTTGTTAAATTTCTCTGGAATCCATTTACCTGTAGGGCTAAAAAAAACCACGAAATCAGTCATCACACGGACTCAATAGGTAATAAACAATATATAGTTTTAGAGGCCAATGAAAGACACTCAGATCAGAGTAAATAACATTATTTACAGTATATATAATACAAGCAAAACTTAAATGCGTCTCTGAAGTTCGTACGCGTCATTGGGCAGAGCACAGTTCTAAAGTTCACAGACAGCTGAGAGGGGAGAGTGTTGCCCTCCCGTTCAGCCGCTATCCGGACTTGCATGCCGTCTCTTTCGCACCACACACCGTAAGGTGTAATAGACGTTACCATTTGACTGGACTTGCGCAAACTCACGGAATTAACTTCACTCGGAGCGCATTTAAGTTTTGCGCAAACTGTATTATTCGTTTACTAATTTTATACTGAGAACCAGGGAATTAATCCCCAAATGTATGTTCTAGTAAACTAGGCTGGTTAGATACTAGCGCTTAGATCATTGGACAAAGATATAGAGTAATTAAATTAGAAATTTTATACTTTATCATAGATAATTTTATTAATAAAAATCATATTATGCACCCAAAAAACTAACATATAACTTTTTTTTCCACCATGTCTGCCTTCACTGGACCCGGGCCATTGTAACCAAAATCACTGCAAAAATGAAAATAACGAAATTAACTCATTTGGTGACATCAACAATCCCTTATCCCCTCTTATTATTTCAATTCTACTCTTGTTGTATTTATTATCTATGTCTCTTGTTCTTTTTAAACTCTATTCTCCTTATATTTATTTATTCTGTTTTATCTATACATTTTTGTCTTCAAATATACAATAAACTATTTTTTATATGTTGGATTATATCAATCTCATAATCTATTTTCTTTATCCATTTTCACTTTAAACTTTATTTATAATCTTTTCTCCAACATAACTGCAACGCCTCGCAATCATATCAAAATTTAATTCGATATAATACAAAATTAATAATCATTCGATCACCAATTATACCACAAATGTCACCAACGACACCACAAATGGCACCAACGATACCACAAATGTCACCAACGATACCACAAACTTCACCATCGTTACCAACGTCACCACAAAAATCATCAACGTAACAACAGCGTGCGAAGGACCTAAGAGGACTGTTCCCGGCTTATATAGCTTGCCATCGGCGAACAGGAAACCACCGCCGCCTGCTAAACTAACAAGTGCCACTAGCGGTATGTATATTTATTTAACTACATATTTAACCGGTATAACACGTGACTCTCATGGTCTACGGGGGATTGGGACCATGGGAGTTTCTTGCTGGTCTACAATCATGAAATTGGGTTTGAATAGACCAGGGATCCCCAAACTATTTTGTGCAAGAGACCCCTTTTCCATAATGAATTGTTCAGCAGACAGGCAGACGGCCCACTTGATGGAAAGCGGTTACCATCGCCTATGGACATTTGCAACACCAAAGGTGCTCTACAAATGCGCTGCTGCTCTCTCTTAAGGGAGACTGGAACCTGGTCACTAATGCCGGAACACAACTCAAGGTTGTTATGGCGACATACTTTAGACCAGCCATCCAGTCGGGCAAATGCCCTGCCTGTGGGTTGTTTTGTCGCCTCTTACGACAGGCCGCCCGGCCGCAGGAAATTGTATTCTTTCTCTGTTCCTGCAAGGATAAAATAATAGTCGATTTTTAGACTTAGTCGACCACTTTGGAAATCCCTGGGTTAGATGATTATATTAAATGCATTTATGTTTCTTTTTGTCATTTGTGAAATAATTACAGCTTTAAGGGCCGGTCAGACAACACTGAAAAAAAACACTTTGGAATTAGTTTTTTTAATCGGGTAATTTTAAATAATTCCCAGAAAAATTCCAGCGGTATTTACAGGATAAAAATAGTGTAGATTTTAAGTCTAAGAATATGCTGTCGATCAGTGAAAACCACATCGAAATCAGCCCAGTACTTTTTGCGTGAATCCCGAACAAACAGACAAGAAATCCAAAAAAATTTTTTTATCGTGTTCTTCATCGTTTATATAGTTTATTGTGGTTTTTTTAATACTTCTATGTACAGAAACGGCATGTTCAGAATTTTATAGTATTATAGATGAATTTATAATCATCATCTAAAATGTGGTAATGCGTGAGCGAGACAGCGAATTCCATTTAGGTGGTTTTTACAAGCTTTTAGTTAACTTGCAATCGTCTTAAGAAAAGTATTTGTAATAAATATTAAAACAATGGGAATAACTTGATTAAATACTTAAAAATAAACTAAATTATAAATCAATTAATATAAAGAATGCAACAAATCGCTGCCAGAGGGAAGCTTGCCAAGAAGGCTGGCTGCATTGCCACGCTGTATGGCAATGTTGATTCTTTGCGCGAAATATGTACCAGTCTTCTGATCATGGGTGGTATCAAAGAGTTTCTTACAAATTTTTTTGAAGAAACCCTTTGCTGATGGACCCCAGGGACCTAAAGTTTCAACTCCAAACGGCACAAATATGTAGCCCCTTCCTAGGGTTCCATATTAGCGCCGTTTGAGATCTTCAGCTGTTTTTTTTTTAATCTTTATTATATAAATGGGGTTTTGTCACTTTGTGATAATGTCACCCCGTCCAATCTTACAATCATTTCTCATTCCTTAAACTCCAAGTACACTGATATAATAACTGAACGAGCACTCTGGCCTCCCCAGAAAATGGAGAAGACAGAATACTCGTCCAGTTACCCACATTGTAATCGACCGGAAGCTGAGGCCGCAGCGCCTCGCCCCGGACACACTCCGCCAACACGTGATAAATATCTTCAATTTTTTGGCATTCAGAGCAATTTGGTGAATTCGAAACCTTCATCATATATTTGAACTTGTTTGAAGGAATGTGCCCGGATCGAAGTCTTAGTAGAGCTACAATAGTTTTCCTGTCCAATTCTATGGATGACAAAGCGAACCACGGACATCGAGGGAGCCGACACTGGATGGTTTTGTACCATATGCCCTTCGAAAGTGATCGTTCATCAAAATATTCTTGCCACTGTTCTCTGATATGCACTTTAACACAACTCAATGTCTCTGTGTGGGTTGGGGAACAGTGATACAAGATGCCCTCAGTGGTGGCCTGCCTCGCTGCTTTGTCGGCTTCAGCTGTTGAAGCAGCGTTGCCAGCACGTGACTTAATCACTGGAAGATGAGATGCCGCCAGAGTGTCCACGCATGTCGCGTCCCACACAAGCGGCCTTCCCATCTTCCAAGGAATAAGTGACATTCCATCCGGCCTCCTGCCATCGTCGCTGACCAAGCCGTTTGGCTCCAGGATGGCTGGTACGCCGACGCTGACAAGAGCTCGGCGGATGATGTCATTGAGGCTGGCATGGCGAGATCTTCGGCCAACACTATGTAGACATGATAATCCGGATGCTTGCTATACTTGCAATGGATGTATGTATGTAAGTTCGGGTGGAATCTTGCAAGTTAAATTTGACCAACTTCCCGGTTTCCGATTGGTCTGAAATTTTCCACGCATATTTATATCGCGTGACAATGCAATAATATGGTACCATGGAGCTGATCTGATGATGGAGTTGGAAGGTGGTCATAGGAACTCCTATACTAAACAAGTTAGACCCGTCGTGTTTGGGCTCGTTTTACTTGTCTTGGCTAGCACTGTGCTGCTACATGATATCCAGGATCTCAAAAGCTTGTATTTAAAAACCTTTAAAAAAAAAGCTTATTTAAAATAAGATAGGTATGAATAATATTTAAAAAACATTTCCAGTGTCAAGCGGCGTCGGCAGCTCTTCAAGCGCTGGCGGCGAAGCGGGTGCCGTATCCAGTGAAGCCTTCGAAGCGGCCTTCGCTTCGACTGCACCGGCTGCTGTGTACGGCGTTAGGGGCCTGGACGACTTGTGTAGACACTCTGCAGCACTGTTGGGGGATAGAGCGGCTGACTGGGAGAAGAGAGTGGATGCGGTGAGTTTTTGACGGCCTTTCACCACTTTCCATCAGATCCGTGCAGGGATGAAGAAAGAATACTAACTCCTGCTATCGGGCGGCTTATCAAAATGTATATTCTGCTACTTTCCATCAGATCAAATAAACAATAGTAGGTATAAATCGCTAAGAATTCCCTTGGAACACGCCTTGTGACTGGGAGATGAGGATGAATGCGGTGAGGTTCGCATGGACCTTCGCCACTTTCCATCAGGTTGATCAAAGTATTTAAAGATTGGCAAGTGTTTAAATCTGCCCAGTGATATTTGTGTCCTTGGAGCGATCAAAGAACATGTCCCTACTTTCCATGAGGTCAATCGGACCGCATACCGCGTAGGTATAGTTGCTCGCTTTCTTTGGGATAGGGCTTTTTAATGCATGCGGTGAAATTTTCACCGCTTTATCTAACTTTCCACCCGATTAGTTTAAATATTTGAAGGGTGGTAAGTGATCAAAGCTGTCAAGTGTATTTTTTGTTATTGGGGGAGTGATCAAAATATATACTGCTGCCACTTTCCATCAGGTTGGTCAGATAGCCATCAGACAAGTGAATTGATGGTTTGTGCTTATTTTCAGCTTATATATTGAAGATATAATTATTGTTCCAGCTAAAGAAAATCCGGTCTTTACTAACAGCGAATGCCCATCAACAGTACCCTGCGGAATTCGCTGCACATCTTAAGGACCTCTCAGTACCGTTTCTGGTCGTCATCAAGGATCTCAGGAGTCAGGTCAGTGTCAAGTACAAGGCGGATGACTATTTTTTTAATAATTGGCAAAAAAAACATACGCATTGTATATCCCCAAGCTAATCGAGTTACGTTACGTACAAAACTTATATGCGTCTTTGAAGTTAGTACACGTCATTCACAGAACACAAATATAAGTTGCAAAGGCTGAGCTCAGAGGGGCGAATGTCGCGTTCTCGCTCTGCCGCTATCAGCCTGACTCGCATGCCATCTCTTTCGCACAACATACCGTAGGGTGTAATATAGTTTAACATTCGACCGGACCTGCGCAAACTCACGAAACTAACTTCACTCGAAACGCACACAATTTTGGTGCATAGTAGTAGCTTTTTACTTTTCTGTCGCACTTTTCTCCTCCATAAAAGAGTTTCCATTCAAAAAAATTAGTAAGTAGCACTTGCCCAAAAAAAAAATACAACTGGAATATAGACTATATTATATAAACGGCGGAGAACGCGAAGCATTTTTTTTTAGATTTCTAGTGTGTTTGTTCGGGATTCATGTACAAATGGATCGTTTTCGATGCGGTTTTCGCTGATCGACAGCTAATTCTTAGACTCAAACTCTGCGTTACTTTTTATCCCGGGAATCCCGGGGAAATTTTCCTGAAGGCGGTTTGAAGTTGTTCGGATGCATAAAAACTTAACTTATTCTGACAGTGTCCACTACTGAAAAATACTTAAATGACAAAACTTCATTTACGTAACAGCTCGCTCCAACCTCTTATACTATATTTTGTATAACGTTTTTATCTTGCCAAGCTTCTAAAGAATTTATGGAATTATAATGTAGCAAAAAAAATCAAAAATTTAGTATGTCGTTATTATAACTATAGTAATATTTTTCTTTACTTTTATTGTGTCTGTCTTATTGAATATGCACTGTTTGCTACAAGTTGTAGATCTGATTGAGATTAATTCTTCAAAAGTCATTCTGTAACATAATTCTGTATAAAACTTTAAAAAAGAACCTAAGATATAAATAGAATAAGAGAAATATAAAAAAAAAAAACAATTTTTAGCTGGACGTGTTGCTGGGGAGTTTGTTGCCGCTTCTCTCCTTAACAGCAATAACACGTTGCGAAGCGGTGTACAAATAGGAAGTAAAATTAAATTTTAACCTATACGTATGACCTTCAAAAAGTGTTCTCCAGTGGAACTTATTTTGAATAATAACTTTTGAATTTGAATTTAAGTCGATAGCTTACATTCCTTTCTAAATGCTGCGATATTTTGTGTCCCGGGAATCCCGCGTAGACGAACTCGCGGGCATATCCCAGTTGTTTTTAATAATATTGTTTATGTTTTTGACAGGTGGTGAGAGAAGCCTGCATAACTATAGCGCACATGGCCAAAGTGCTCAAGAACAAATTGGATCAGTTCAGTCTCTACATACTACACGAGCTTATTAATCTCATACAGAATGCGGCCAAGGTGAATATTTTTTTTATAAAACAAATCTTCGCACTCGAAGACCATTTTTTTACTTGAATTTATTTTATAAAGATGAAGCAGAAGGTTTACTTCAAAGCTTGCACTCTTATTCATATTGCGTTTGTAGGCTTATTTAGGGTTTTTAAAGAAGCCTTCAAACTTACTCTAACTCGATATGTATGACACTGTTAGTGGTGTGCGCAGTCACGTTTTAAACTCGCGTGTGAAATGATGCGGGTTCTAATTACGCAGTTTTCAGAAAATCATTGTGATGAAATTTGTACTTCGAGGTATCAAACCGTGAGGAGGAGGGGAGGGGGGGGGGGTGTTACTGTATACTTCCTTGACAATATTGAGAGGCTGTAGCTCAACAGTGGGATATATGTGGGCTGATATTATTTTATTATTAAAAGTTTACACATATTGAAGTTTGTTCCTTAAGAAGCAAAATTTTAATGTTGTATAAAAAGATGGATGTTGGGGTGCGGATGGGTGATCTAGTTGTTAGCACTTTGCTTTATGCGGATGATGCCGTGCTTTTAGCCGAATCGCCATCAGAACTGCAAACACTAGTCACAATGATGAAAGATGACTGTCAGGCGAGAGGCTTACATTTGAATGCGAAGAAAACAAAGGTTATTGTGTTTGAAAGAGAAGAAACCAGAACGAATGCAAGGATAATGGTCGATGATGTTATGCTGGAACAAGTGAATGAGATTGTATATCTTGGATGTGCTTTTAGCAGGGATGGAAGGTACACCGCTGACATAGAAAGAAGAGTAAATTTGGGGAATAGTGTGAATGGAGCGTTAGGTAAACTTCTAGGCGCCAAGAACCTCAGCCAGAAGGCCCGGCTTGCCATACACAACGCGGTGCTGGTACCTACGCTTAGTTGGGTATGGAAGAGAGAGCATGAAAGTAGAGTAAACGCGGTCGAAATGCGAGCACTGCGCAAAATCTGCGGAGTGACGCTCGCGGACCGCGTTCGTAATACCGAAGTAAGAAAGAGAGTTGGTCTGAAAGAGTTTCGGGGTGAAGGTAAGGGAAGAAATGCTCCGGTGGTTCGGGCATGTGGAAAGAATGTATGATGAAAGAATGATTAAACAGATATACAATGCAAAAGTGGATGGATGCAGAAGTCGCGGAAGGCCACGACACACCTTCCATGATCAAATTGATCGTGTATTAGCAGAAGGTGATGTCAGGAGCCTTGAGAACAGACGAGCGTGCATGACAAGAGCTATGAATGTCAAAGAAGCAAGTGAGGTGTGTAAGAATAAGCCTGTATGGCGCTCTGTTGTTCGTGCCTACCCCGCAAGGGACCTGGCGTGAAGTTATGTATGTATGTAAAAAGATGGAACAATATTAAACGCTTATAAGTATAGGTTTTTTTAAATGTAAACCTCATAAATATTGTATGTGGTCCGTACAACAATAAACAAGTTTCTGAATGTGTTTTGTGTTTACCGCCGTTATTCGACCGCATTCGGCCGCTGTCGCCGCCCATGTGCACAACACATGTCTCTTAGTGTTCGAGGTGTAAACTTCAGTCGTGCGTCGGAGCTGACACCTGCATTGTTTTAAATTTTTTCTAATTGTTTTCAGGTGGTGTCGTCAGCGGCTACGGTCTGTGTGCGTTATATAGTGACATACGTACATTCGCCGCGGCTCCTACCTGTTATAGTCACCAATCTAACAACGAACAAATCCAAAGAGATAAGATCTACACTGAGGTGAGAATATTGAATTATATAAATAAAAAAATTATCACCTCTGATATTGATTGTCCAGATCCTTCGAAATCTATACGATTTAATCGACCCATAAATGTATCTTTAAATTTTACTAATTACAGACAAGCGAGCAAGTAATTATTTAAATAATGTAAGTAAATACGATGATATCGACCCATTTGAAATCAGTATTTCAGGAGCCAAACGGTGTCTAAGCCTTAAAAATTTCAACAGTGATTAGGCATCTCGTGTCTTTTTTATGTTTGCGTGTTACTCCTAAGCAATAGCTTTGTCGTGGAAACCTGTCATTGGCTTTCTTGTACTAATTATAGTTATCTAATCAAATGTATTTAGCTGTAGGTTTTCCATAAATAAATAAAAAATTCTATTTCAAAGTAATTAAGATTATTTTTGAATAAATAATATATAACAGGGACGGCATATAGTAAAACAATTTCGTTTTATTAAAAAAAAAACTTTTAAGACGGAACCACCACAAATTTGTGGTCAAATACAGATAATTCAAACGAACGTTGAACTGATGCTTTCTCGCTCTAACTTCATAGAACTGGTATTAGAAAAAAAGAGACGATATAATTCTCTTGATTTTGGCGCGGCAATTTTGATGGTAGCTGGCAGCTTGTGGACAAAAATAATATTCAATTTCAAGATATACACCAACATAAGAAAAGTAATAGGTACACTTATTGTCTTAACTATAAGGTAGTCAATGGGCGGCCTTATTGCTTAAAACAATCTCTTCCAGGCAACTTTTGGATGGCCAAGATCTTGTTAAAAATTATTTCTTTATTTGTTAAATTAAATTAATTAAATAATATATTGGATAAATATAACCAGGACTTCTTTTGTGGGGGCACACAGTTCCCTTAAAGGAAATTTCGAAAATATCGAAAAATAGCCATAAAAACTGATGGATTTTTTAATAGGTTTTTTGGAGACAAAAAATTATAGACTTAAAATTTCGAGAATTAGCGTGCCCCAAAAAATAAGTGAAAAAAAGGCCTAGATATTGCTATAAAAATATATACTTACATACACGTGTACTATATATATTAAATTTAATTTTTTCGGATTTTGCAAGTCAAGCATGGACTAAGTCGCGGGCATATGCTAGTTAAAAATAACGAACAACAACGTTTGTTTTAATTATATAAAAAAACTTTTCTGCGCCACCCTATTTATTAAATCAGTATCAAAATTCCATTAATCCCTGCCAAGGGCTGCCTGGAAGAGATTGTTTTTTAACGTTAAGGATGCCCATTGTACTATCTCTTGTATTTTCTATTTTTGTTTATCTATGTTTTGGTGTACAATAAAGTGTTGCGGAGCTGTCAGGCCTTAAACCTAAATAAATAAAGTGTTGTCTAGATAGACAACACTTTATTTATTTATTACTAGCTGTGTCCGCAACGCCGTCCGCGTGGAACTTGTTTTCAAAGCCCCCCCGATTTTGTAACGTTCCTCATTGGTGCACCGCACCTATTGGTCTTAGCGTGATGATATATAGCCTATAGCCTTCCTCGATAAATGGACTATCTAACACTGATTTTTTTTTTCAAATCAGACCAGTATTTCCTGAGATTAACGCGTTCAAACAAATAAACAAACTCTTCAGCTTTATATATTAGTATATAAAATATTGTTCAGTGGTAAAAAATTACATAGAATCAATATATGCTTATAAACTAAAGTCAGAAGGAAATTAATAATATAGTAATTATATATGGGGCAGAATATCATATAGGGGTGAAGATGAATTTGGACAGTAAAGAATCATGTGTTCTCGAGAACCTTCGGCAAGACCGCATTTACACAGGGAAGGATCACGTACTATGTATGTACAGTAGAATTCGTTTATAATGTCAACGAAGGGAAATGTCACTTCATACTAAGGCCGCGTTCCCCTTATAGCTCACAACGCCAAAATGCTCCTTCAGCTGTTCCACATAACGACCACGTTCCTGAGATTAGCGCGTTCAATCAAACAAACAAACCCTTCAGCTTTATATATCAGTATAAGATATAAGATAGATAGGTATTCTATCTTGGAGAGAATTTGGACTTGATTCTCTTCCCGCATTGCAGTGAAGTTCTAGTCCAGCTGTTGGAGAAGTGGCCCGCGCACACCATCGAGAAGCAGCAGCAGGTGGTGAGGGAGGCCATCCGGCGCGCATGCGTCGACGCCGACAGCCAGGCGCGCACCTGCGGCCGGAGGTACGCGCCCACACATACACTTGTTGTCAATAACAAATGAAGACATGAGTGGATGAAGGTGATAAGTCGCATAATTCCAATTCTGAGTAAATCGAGATAAAAGTTTTACTTTTATGTGAAACTGAACTGAACTTAACACCTTTAGCAACTTTTTGTTTTTTTAAATATGCCTTATATCTATGGTCTAAGGTCTGTAGTCATTTGGTATCGACTTATAACATTCATCTACGCAAAAAAGAAAGCAAAAAACCGAATATGCGACATATCACCTTCATCCACTCACGTCTTCAAATATTTGTGTGTATGTGTAGACCAAATTGAAAATGTAAATAATTTGATATAATTAACAGAAGTCAACATTTACAGCAGCCTGGTAATAGGGCATTTACCCGACTGGATGGCTACCACCCCTGGTCTAAAGTATATCGCCATAACATCCCTGAATTGTGTTCCGGCATTAGTGACCAGGTTCCAGTCTCCTCTAAGACAGCAGCAGCGTATTTGTAGCACCTTAGGTGTTGCAAATGTCCATAGGCGATGGTAACCGCTTTCCATGAGCTGTGCCGTCTACCTGTTTGCGAGTTTCGTAATAAAAAAACGTGTGCGTCTCGGGACGCGCGACAGAAGTGATAACTTAAAAACTATTTAATTTTTAAATTGTTGAACTTGAGAAAAACTTAGGTTATTACTTAAATTTTATGTATATTAATACTAGCTGTCCCGGCAGACGTTGTCCTGCCTTAAAACAAAATTTAGAACCCGATTGCAGAGCCATCTACTGGATCCAATTGTGAGATAAAAACTATACTATCTTTCAAAATGGATCAAACTGCACACGGTGTGCAAGTTTGATTAAAATCGGTTCAGTAGTTTTGGAGTCCATCGCGGACAAACGTACGTGACACGTAATTTATATATATTAAGATGATAATGTAAGGAAAGGTCATTTATTAATAAAATCTTTTATTCATTATGAAATATATTTAATTATTTTCTTAAGTTTTCGCGACTTGTACACATAATAAAACTACGTTTTAACGGTTTTAAGCGCGGTAATTTATTTGATTTAGGTTTATCCGACGTTTCGGCCGCTTTTCACGGCCACTGAAAAGCGGCCGAAACGTCGGATAAACCTAAATCAATTAAATTACCGCGCTTAAAACCGTTAAAACGTAGTTTTATTATATATTTAATTAGTTAGAGTTCTTGAATATGTACATTAAAATAAATACGGCTAGCGTTGTGGATTAGAGTGAGAGAGCAGCCTGCCTACTGCTGCCATTTGCGTGAGAGAAAGGAAAGCCAGACAGGCTGGCGCCGTAACGCGTTACGTAACGAAGCGGTTTACCCTCCCATAGGAAGTTATCACTTGAAAGTATCCTGTGTAATATTTTGGAATACTTGGATTCCAGGGCGTACTGGGCATACAAACGGCAGTTCCCCGAGGACGCGGAGCAGCTGTTCGCGCGGCTGGACTCGGCCGCGCAGAAGCAGATCGAGCGCGAGAGGAACATCGGCAGCGTCGACAGCCTGCACCATGTCGGCACAGGTATGGCCCAGCTCTCCATCGGGGATCTACAGTTATTTTAGACGTGACAATCGATTCACTTATAGTTGGTGACGGGGTCGACATGGCAAGCGGGGTTATAGATTTTTTTTTTAAGTTTCAGACAGACAGACGCAACAATTCTATACATTTTCGGATTCTCCTGGTCCGAATTGCCCCCACAGATTTTTTTCTCATTTTTACTTTGACGTTGCACACGGACACTTTAATTTTATTTATCTGTATAGACATGCTTACATATACGAATGTGTAGGCATGTACTAACATGTATATAAAAACATATTCGACTGTGACACAGGAGCCTCATTTATGTATTAGTGGCATATATTACATAGTGACACCTAAAAAATTAATTTACTTAATATTATTGTTATACTAGCTGTACCTGGCAGGCGTTGTCCTGCCTTTAAAAAATAAAAATCTAGAACCCGATTCCAGCGTCATCTACCGGGACCAAAAAATTTCATCAAAATCAGGCCCAGCGTTTAGGAGGAGTATCGCCGTGCCACATACTGGGTCCAATCGTTTATTTAAACCATTCCGGGACAAACTTCAACACATACAACAACAAAAAGAAAACCTAGATTCTGGTACCCGATTGCAGCGCCATCTACCTGGTTCAAATTAAAATCTAAAACATCCCAGAAACTATAAAAATACTAATATCGCTATTAAAAAATAGGGGTTGATCGTAGAGGGTTGAAAATTTAGGGTTGTATGTATTTTTTAATGCTGTATCATAAAAAAAATATCTAAAAATATTTTGGGTGTGAACTACCCTTAACATTTAGGGGTATGAAAAAATAGATGTTGTCCGATTCTCAGACCTATCCAATATGCACACAAAATTTCATGAGAATCGGTCAAGCCGTTTCGGAGGAGTATGGGAACGAACATGGTGACACGAGAATTTTATATATAAGATTAATAATCGCTCTTATAATAGCCGTGTATTGAAAATGGACACGATTGCCATTGGGTCACTTGTTGAAATAAATAAAAAAACCATTAATCCATTCTCAGGCTCGGGAACGGGCCATAAAAAGTATAAGAAAATTGTACACATTGAATAAAATTATTGTCTATAAATATCCTGTCATTCTAACATTGGATAAGGCTGTAATTGAAATAAAAACGTAACAATTTTAATTGAATTTTGTTGCGTGCTAATAAAAAAATATCGATATCGACTACCTGGTATGTGACGTTACATCACTAGAAAATTGCCATGTCGACCTGTCGCAAACACGTACATTCCACCACAATTTCGTGAGAAAGGCGCGTGAAACGAGAATGTGGGACACTTTCTTTATCAAAGGCATGCAAAGAGAACAAGTAGATATTGCAATCGGCACGTTAAAAACGTAACTCTGTAAAATATCTAAATTCTACATAACTAGTGTTAGTTTTATATTATGCCTACTCCCACGGCAGCAAGCAGGAAAGTGGCGAGTAAAGTGTGTAGCGCGAATATCAAATGTTCAAATAAGTTTTGTTTACATTATTAGCTTTTTTGTATGACTTATGTGCGCCATCTAGTTATGTAGGGTTCAGGTGATTTTCAGTTCCTGTTTTTTTTTACTAAATAGTTGTAATTCTGTCACCTTTCTTCCCTGAATTGATTGAGTTTCACGCTTATCTATGTTTCGTATGCATGTATTACGTTAGATCTTTGTTATAAATAACATTTATTAATAAATCACACTAAATTATTCTGAGCCAAACTCTATGCCTGCTCTTAGTTAACCATAGATGGCGATCTTTAACTATATTCTAAAAACACAGTGTCTGTACTTTAAAACTATAAAAAAAATGAAATGATACACTATATAAATGATAGAGAACAGAACACGATGAAATTTTTTTTTAGATATCTTGTCTGTTTGTTCGGGATTCACGTAAAAACTAATGGGTCGATTTCGATGCGGTATTCGCTGGTCGACAGCAAAATTATTAAGACTTAAAATCTGAGCTAGCTTGTATTCTGGCAATGCTGCGGTAATTTTTTTGGGACTGCTTTTAAAATGGCCAGATTAAAAAAACGAATTCTAATGTCATTTTTCATGGATCCATAGCAAATTTTATGTAATAAAATGTATGATTTTTCATCCCCGGAGATGATTTGAAGTTGTTCAGGTGCATACAAATTTATTTATTGCGAACTTTTTTAAACGAATCGGTACTTTGTGTCGCGGGAATTTCAAGTCAAGCATGGACCAAGTCGCGGGCATATCGTAGTCTTCTCTATAAAGGTCATTCGTTATACATTTAGTGCCTAATAACCTGTATATTATGTAAAGTTATTTTATATAGAAATTTAAATTAATATTTTTGATTTGTTCTATGTACTCATAAACTTTATATTCATTTATATGAATAAATTTAATGTTGTTTATAACGATTTTTATTGCATACTAATTTTTTTTTACTAATATTTAATAATAATTTTGGGCATGTTAATTATGGTTTGAATTCTGTGGCTTTCGCCTGTCTAGTTGTCTATGACGCCATAACAGCCTTAAGGTGTGTTACGTATGAGGAACGTGGAGGCGAAACGTTTAGTACGCGCCGGCAGCGTTTCCACTGTGAAACGATGGCGTACACCAGAGCGCCTTGTAGTCCGAAGATAGAATGGTGTAGGGGGAATCAGGTCGAACAGTTCTGCCGCACACTCTCCGAAATGAATCTTATAAAAAACCGATAAACTAGCAACCCGGCGTCGATGCTCTAGGCTTTGAAGCCTTGCATCGACAAGCTGGTCGCTACCTATCAGCCTCTTGGCTCTTCTCTCGATTGACTCTACCGCTTCATGCTGGTATTTGGCAGAGCCGTCCCAAAGGTGAGAACAGTACTCCATGCAAGATCTTACTTGAGCACAGTAAAGATTGAGCAGTTGCTCTGCAGTGAAGTACCGTCTCACCTTTGAAAGTATACTCAGCTTTTTGGCAGCCAGCTGAGCTACACTTTCAATATAGGAGCCGAAATTGAGAGGGGATGTTAAGGAAATGCCAAGAAGTTGAAGTTGGTCGGTTATCGGAATAGGCACTCCTCGAAAAGTGTCAAGAATGGCATGATGATTTATGGCGCGACAAAGGATGAATGGACATATAAGTGTCGTGGTTTAGTGATGAACGCACTCCAGTCCCAAACTCGTATCTCAAATTATGAGTTTTTTAAAAAATAATTAAATGCATATTGCTTCAATTACTACGTGCTACCGGTGAAATATAAAATCGAGATGACCGATCTGTCACCCCACCTAATTCCCCTTCAATAAGCGTAGCAGGTATACTATGCGTCGTGATTAAAACATACCAGGCACGAGCCCAGTAGTGGATATTTGCGGGCTGATATTATGTTGCAAATAAACATTAAGTAATCTAAAGGACCCTATAATTAGATGTAGTCATTGTCAAACCGATATACTATGTGAAATAAGTTTAACATTGAAAAATTGGAACACACAGTTTTTATTTGACAATATCCTGGCTGCTGCATGTAGCATATTTCATTAGCGAATCCAGTACACCATCTAATGCATATCGAGGCCTTCATAACAAATGGGCGTACAGACAAAACTGTAGTTCTAAACAAGGGCAAAATTGTGAATAAAACAAAAGTAGATAGATAGATAGATAACACTTTATTGCTCACCAAATATACAATTTCAAAATATACAATAACAATATTGTCAAGGTAGAAACAAAAGGCGGCCTTATCGCTGAAAGCAATCTCTTCCAGGCAACCTAACTTAAGGAATAACTTAATCTAATCTGGCGATGTAGGTGGTGTAAATCATTAAATATCATAAATAAACATACTTAAACTACATAACTTATCAAAAAAAAATATACACATACTTAAACTACTTTATAAATTAAATACATATATACGTATACATACATATATATTAAATAGTCTATAATACAAGAATTAGGCATAATTATTTAA
Source organism: Dendrolimus pini (assembly GCA_949752895.1). Taxonomy (NCBI): domain Eukaryota; kingdom Metazoa; phylum Arthropoda; class Insecta; order Lepidoptera; family Lasiocampidae; genus Dendrolimus; species Dendrolimus pini. Next base: position 914,218 of record OX457152.1, read on the forward strand.
GGAAAAGTAGTGTTTTCTGAATGCGTTCTTAAATGTATGCGGTGTTTTGGCCTCTCTGACAGTAAGAGGCAGCGCATTCCAAAGTTTGACAGCCTGCACTGTAAAAGAGTTATCATAAAAGGATGAAGTGTGTGCAGGTGTAGTGAGTTTACGATACGTATGAGTGCGCAAATTGTGGGAAGTAGAAAGGCGAAGGAAATCAAAACGTTCCTTAAGGTAGGGAGGACTACTAGGAATAAATAGTATGTTATAAAGTAATGTGAGTATTCCGGCGAAAGCGAATAGGGAGCCACTTGAGTTTTACACGAAATTCAGTAACATGGTCATATTTTCGCAAGCCAAATATGAACCTAATACAAGAATTCTGAAGTCGCTCAAGTTTATTTAGCTGTTCTACGGTTAAGTCAAGATAGCAGGCGTCAGCGTAATCTAAAATGGGTAACAAAAGAGACTGCAAGCATAATTTTGGTGGCAGTAGGCAGAAAATTTCTCAGCCTTCTTAGGGATCTAGAAGACAGAAAAACTCTCCGACTTAATTCGGAGAGGTGAGACTTCCAAGACAGGTCACTATCGATGACTACACCCAGATTTTTTACAGTGTCACTCAATGGAATACGAGTGCCGTCAAAAACAATGTTCGGTAAGGTTGCGAAATCAACTTTTGCACGTATTCTGGGGCTACCGATGACTATCACTTGAGTCTTACGAGGATTAACTGCAAGGCCAAACATTGTACTCCAATGAAGTATATGGTTTAAGTCTAGATTGATTTGTCTCACGGCAGTACTTAAATCATCAAAAGTAGTTGATTGTTTAAGCTAAAATTAGGAATAGCCTTCTTTTTAGGTACACTTGCATACTGCTAAGACTTTCTAAACTGTAACATGCATAGATTTTAGTGAACAACAATCTCCAAGACAAGCCCTCGATATAATCTCCACAAATCGCACGTATAATGTGCACAGCTTCATGTGGCATTCGGAGTATGAGGTGAGTTGTGGATGGGGAGACGCACAGCGCACATTAATGCTGCACAACTCCGCAACAACAGCGATATTGTTTTCAATCGCGCTTTGTATAATGAAAATTACTTCGGTTGTCGCTTTGTCACGTGTTCAAGTAAAAAAGAAACTAATTTTCCATTTTCAAGCACTTTCGGACACATGCGCTAGCAATTACGCTACCACGATAAATATTAGTATAATGAATGTGATTCATTGATAGTCCTTAGTACTGTTTTAATATTTGCCTTAAATTCTATACAAGTGACATCAGTTTTCTATATAAAGAAACGGATGTACAGTAAGATAGAGCCTGGCATCTATCATCCGATGTTATTTGATAAGTTTTTATAGATAAATAATTCTATTAAATATCTTGTATCCAAACACAGGATAGGGCTGCATATAATATTGCTTGAAATTAAAATGTGGTAATAATTTTCTATTAGCATTTAGTTTAAGTGTCTATTAGTATATAGTGTAGTGTTTAAAATCACTCTGATATTTGTTGCGTACTAAAAAAATATATATCGATATCGACTACCTGGCCTGGTATGTGTGGTCACATCACTAGAAAATTGCCATGTTGACCTTTTGCAAACTCTATTGCATTGGTTTGACAGTGAGGATATGGTCTTTTAGGCCGGATGTTGGCTAATCAAGACAAATTGTACATCCTATAGCGTAAGTCTTTTTTACAGAGAGGCGCGCCATCATCAGTCCCAGAAGTCCGTCGGCCAGTGTCTCAGGTTGGTATCACTAGAATGAAGTTGATAATTTAAAAAAAAAGATCACAGTAATTTCATAATTAGTTGACCCCTCCCCTGTCCTTGTCATAGCTGGTCACATTCGTGAGGCTTCTCCTTCCTTAGTGTGACATCACATATTCCCGCGCAAGCATTGTACCTGTGTTATACGTGTTTGTATTGTTCTAATAAATTCTCTAGTAATTCCAACGGCATTTTAATTCGAGTCCCGCACTCGTAAAATTGTGGTAAAGTGGCATCAAAATTCATTCTGTAGTTTTTGCGGGAAAGAGTAATAAACATACATTCTTACAAACCTTCGCGTTATTATATCATTCCCAAATGACAAAAATAACAATGAAAAAAATAATCGTTGCCTTTATGAACTACCCTCTTTTAAATTTTCTTTTAATACAAAAGTTTATAATTTGAATCATCTTGTTTTACACGCCTGCGTCATCTGGAATATTCGGGTTTGATCTACAATTTTCACTTTATTGCATGAATAAGCATCTACTGAGAATCTAGTGTCCGGAGTGAGTAGAACGAACTCCTTGAGGAGAAGACGGGCTTCGCAGGAAAGACCGCCCATATCCCATATACCAGTTGCCATGAGAGGTTATTGTTTACCACTGCTCGTCTATATTATCCCCGCGAATCGCTATTGCGCCTGGCCGCCATTTCGGTGATGTAACCGTAGCCGAACGCTCGGTGCCGTTAGCATCACTGGCCGGCGAGTACGCGTACATATCGAGTTGCGGATGACGTCACGTGAATGTTAATTAGACAAGGTTCCAGCGCATTAGCAATTTGCGGGGATAACAGTCTTATCTTCTATAATATAATATTATAAAAATCTAAACATGCCGTGTCTGTATATTGAAGCTATATAAAAAAAAACAGCTGGAATAGACTATATAAATGATGGAGAACAGGACACATTTTTTGTCTCTGTTTGGGATTCACGTAAAACCCACTCGGCCGATTTCGATGCGGTTTTCGCTGATCGACAGCAAATTCGTAGACTTAAAATCTACGCTACTTTTTATCCCGGGAATCCCGCGGGAATTTTTCCGGGAGTGTTATTAAATCGGGTTAGTTTTGACTCACCTCTGTTTTGCTGGACAGTTGTCTAGACTATATGGTCATGGTTTGTTCTTTATTATTATATGTTCAGCAGACAGGCTGTGATCCACTTGATGGAAAGCGGCTACCATCGCCTGTAGACATTAGCAACATCAAAGGTGCTACAAATGCGCTGCTGCTCTCTTAAGGGAAAGTGGAACGCGGTCACTAATGCGGAAACAACTCAAGGTTGTTATGGCGGCATACTTTAGACCAGGGGTGGTAGCCATCCAGTCGGGCAGATGCCCTACCACCTGGCTGTGGGTTGTTTTGTCGCCTCTTACGAGAGGCCGCCCCAACGCAGGAAAGTGTGTTCTTTCTCCGTCCCTGCACCGAACCATAGATAATACTCGTAAATATGATTCATTTTCTAACTTTTTTTACATCCCCTGTCAAATCGCAGCATAATAAATTATAATAAAAAATATCATCAATTTTGTAACAACATATCTTATATATTATTTTATATATATATAATGAAAATGGTGTTCGTTTGAGGCTCAATCACGCTTAAACCACTGATCGTATCGACATGAAACTACCATTCGATGCGAAATTTTTCCTAGATGGTTTATGGCTATCTATCTATCTATATATATATATATAAGCGAAGTTTGTTTTCTTTGTCCGAGGTAAACTCGAAAACTACTGGACCGATCAGCATGAAACCACAACCATTCGACGTGGAATTAATCGTAGATGGTTATAGGCTATATATATTTTTCAAATTCTATGAGCCCTTTGCCATGTTTTCTCGATTTGTTTGTTTATTAATTTATTTGAATAAGGCGGTACGAAGTTCGCCGAGTCAGCTAGTTATATATATAATCATGAACGTAAATTATTTGAGTTACAAAAATTTGAGCTAAAGATTTACTATCAACAGTGACAAAAAAAATTCCTAACTGGTAGAATGCTACAGAATAAGAAATCCACTCGACGTTTCATATGTGACGTATTAAACGAGTTCATCAAATTTATATATGGACTTAACGTCTGATTTAATTTGAGAAATAGTTGTTTGTTTAATTAATCAGTTTTTATTTACTATCCTCATATTCGAAATGAAAATCACAGTGTTAACCTCAGGTGAAAGTGACCTATTTAGGCACTCGAACTATATGCCTAAATAGGTCACTGTCACCGCTCGTGTAACGATCCACTATTACAACGCGTAGATCGCTCGCCCGCCGGCGGGAGCGGGACGGCGAGGTCCGTCTCCGCGGTGGACCCCGCGGCCGCGCAGCGCGCGAGAGCGAGAGCGCTATACTCGCACATGAGCAGGGCCAAGATGGCCGCCGGGACCGCCAGCCTGCGTGAGTACTTTTTACATTATTTTCAAAGTGAAACTTTTATTAGATCGTCTCAAACTTTTTGGTCTGTGTGTTGCATGTCGCGTGACGGTCGGCCGCGGCCAAGGCCAATATGGCGGCGCCTATAGTTCGCAGCAGCTGACCGTGTAGTAATATGAAAAAAGGGTTCACTTTTACCGTGGTTTCATAAAAGCACACAATCTTTTTTTTTTTTAATTCACCAGGGTCCCATTCTGCTATTACAATCTCGTCAAAATCGCCGGATGCTATCGTCTCAATCGTCCTGTTGCCTGATTCTGTATTCTGTCAATTCCAACGCCACTCTATCTTTATAAATGTTTATTAGCGAAAACTCGCGAATAAATGTTTAAAATTTTGGTTATTTTTTAAAAATTCATTTCGATCTTTTTATATATTACTCCGCTTTTGCCCGCGACTTCGTACGCGTGATGCGGTTTTTTAACTATCCCACGGGAACTCTTAATTTTTTGGGATCAAAAGTATCTTATATATTCACCAGGGATATAAGCTACCACCATACAAAATTTCATTTAAATCGGTCCAGTCGTTTCGGAGATTAGTCGATACAAACAGAGAAACAAAAAAATTGAAAAGAATCTAAATTAGTTCTATTTCACTTCTTACATCCCCCTGATTCGGTTTTTAGCATTTTCTTAATCGTACAGAAATTCAACCTCTACAGTTTTATTATATGTATAGATAGATATATTGTGGATTCGAATCGGTTGATTTGAAAAAAAATTACATGATGTATTAACATACTAAACCATAGTATATGGCTTGTAAGGATCAATTTCTGTGAAGGGATGTCAAAGGGCAAACCAAGGGAAAGAGATGATTTTGAACAAAAAAATCTATTTTTCTCTCCCCCCCCCCCCCATACATTAATTAAACATCAAATTGCGCCGGTCATTTGACCGCAATCAAATATTTAGATTGTGGCTTCTAGAATAAAGCGAGTTTCTGATAATAATTTGTAGATGCCCAATAATTAATATTAGAATAATTTTTGTTATTTTCATATTGAATAAATTTACTTAATAATATGCGCAAAGAATATGGATTGCTTATAAGCGACAATTATTAATTAAAGAATTGATAGTATAGATAGATAATTTCAATATAATGTTTATGCTGACAACGAAATTCAAAAACATTACTCATAGAAATATGTTGCTGGCAACATATTTTTAAACATTGTGTAACGTAAGTATAATCTGTTGCCGAGAACATATTTTCAAACATTAAGAAATACCAGTATTTACAACGATTGGGCGGGTGTCAACTATGGCACAGTTTCCCGTAGATTTAATATATGTATTTATAAGAAATATACTGAGTAAAGTTTTTGAATTTCAGCGTTCGCAAGATTCAAGAATCATTGAAATAATGTTAGAGGCATTAGTTAGTACAAGGATGTAAATAAATTGAGTTGAAAGAAAATGTTAAAGAATACAATTTATTTTATATGCTTGCCCGTAAGAGGGGGAAATGGCACAACAAGGTATGAGTACTGTATTGTCGCCAGGGCTTGGAAACCGGTTATACCCTAACGGCCTTTATTCATAATGAGTTGGAGTATACTTGAAGCCTTTAAACTTGCTCTAACTGTATACGAATAATACCGTAAGTGCATAGCTTCTCTTTTCGAGTTTGTTATAACTTTAACCTCAAACGGTTTCTAGCAACAATAGTTCGTTAAATAGGTTTCGTCTTATAAACCGGTTTTTAATTGTTTTTGTCGAACACCTTCGGCGCGCAGTCGTGTGCTACATACAACAAGTTTTCAATCGCACAAGAAAGAAAGAAATAAATTATGTGAAGAAATTGCGACGTACTTACATTGCTAACATGTATCGTAAGAATAAAAACACATTTTGAGAATTTGTACGCCGCATTTTCAGCAAACAAGCTTTGCTCTCAGCTTATTGCTGTGCCGGAATCATATCCGACACAACGCTGATTTTCAGTGCAAACCTTCCCATTGGCGTAATACTAAAACGACCCGAATATCATAGTGAGTTTAATTTAAAACTTATTTACACACACACAAACGCGTGTTTATATTAGAAACCCATAGATAAAAGTAATTGTCGTCGCGGAGTAAACCGGTTAGTGCAGGCTTACATAGCACTCGTTTTAAAGCTTACGCTCCGAACGAGTATTTTATTTTAATTTTATAGTAATAAAAGTATCTTATAATTGGTTATTAAAATGTTTATATTTGGTTTACAAATTAAATATTATATATGTAGAATTAGTTTTATTAATTATCATTTAACAAAATTGGGTCCTTTTGGTAATACGCCAAAAGGAAGGTTTGCACTGAAAATCAGCGTTGTGTCGGATATAATTCCGGCACAGCAATATGCTGAGTGAAAACCTTGTTTGCTGTAAATGCGGTGTTCAAATTCTCAAAATATGCTCTGTGTATAATAATGCATAAGGTATGTAATTACATCTCTATTTCTTCAAATAAAGTTATCTTTCTAACGAATTGGTTGACTGAAAACCGATTATAATGTTTAAAAACCGGTTCCAAGCCTTGATTGTTGAATTCCTAAAAATGTTAAATATTTACATTTTATTACATTTATTTAAAACAGAATAGAAATGTACGTTCTTTAATATATGTTGTAAAAATAGATGAAAGTGTAGGTAGTAGAAATATGTAACATGGGCGTTGCTGAGCAATGATTCTTTTTTTATTGCTTGTAGTTGGCACATAGACGGCCGATTCCCGGATACGGAGGGATAGGAAGTGTTTACCGTCGCGCGTTGACGATTGTTACACCAAAAGCGATTTCAATGTGTTTCCAGCCTCTAGGATAGGATATAGGACATCTGATAGAATGTGATAGGAGAGATAGAATAGAGAGGACGAGGTAGGATAGTGGCATAGGAAAGTGGGCTACCAGAACTCTCACTCATCGTATGAAAAATGTTTAACTCGGGTGTAACCGATGATGGTGGCAAGAGCTAAACTTATTAGTTTTACAAAGTAACTCGCTAGTTTCTTAAGTTGACTCGCCAGTTTCCCATGTTAACTCGCCAGTTGCCCAAGTTAACTCGCCAGTTGCCCAAGTTAACTCTCCAGTTTCCCGTTAGCTCGCTAGTTTCGCAAATGTAATCTCCAGTTTCGCAAGTTTGCTTGCTACTTGACTAACATAAATCAAAGCCTGATTTATATTAGTCAAGTAATTCAGAATTAATATTTTACTTCCTTATCATAAGGAATAATAGCAACGATGCATATCAGAATTTTAGTGATTGTTATTGATTTAACTAAAAACGAGAAGGTAGATGTCTTCCTTCATATTTAGCACCTCTTGGCAACGCCTATAGAAGTTAATTTTGTAGTGTTTTATTATTCATTGTAAAAAACTATCTAAGGATGCAAGATTGATGGTAGATTACGTATTGCAGCTCGCGCGAAGCGTTCTCCGGTCAGCGCCGGTAGCGGAGTGCCGCCAAGTCCGGAGCGCGCGGTGGGCAGGTCCAGGTCTAGGCCGGGAGTATCGCAGTCACAACGTGAGTGTCGTTTCATTTCCCTAGTTTCATCCGTTAGGAACTGACAGGAAGAAGACTAAGGTGGTGTGTGCTAGTGGTTTTTTATTTTTTTATTGCATGAGTTCAGCAGACAGCCCTTGATGAAAAGCGGCTACCATCGCCTTTGGTCATTTGCAACACCAAAGGTGCTCTTAAGGGAGACTGGAACCCATATTAACCCAGTAGTCTGAGAACGCAATTGGTGAAGAAACTGATTTTCGCATCCTGGCGCCCAATACGCTTAGGACAGCTCTGGTGACAAAACAACCCATGGGAGAACATTCGCCCGACTGGATGGCCACCACAAGTGGGTCCCGAGTCTGTATCGAGTCGAATTGGACTCAAAAACTTTTGACGGTTTTGTTAGTCTGTAAACCATCTGGCGCAATATTGAATCAATTTTGATTTGACCGAGATTAATTTGAATATGAACTTTAGAGACTTGACCATTGTCAGTCCAATGGATATTGACTTGCACTGCCGTGGTTTTTTTTTTGTGCAAGTTATAAAATTAAGGCCCTGATCTAGATTTTTTAATTGTGTGATCTAGCGGAAGTAAGAGTGGAACCCTCCAAAAGGCGATTGGAACCTGACCGCTTATGCCGCAACACAACTTAAGGCTGTTATGGCGGCGTACTCTAGGACCAGGGGAGGTAGCCATCCCAGGCGGGCAAATTCCTACCACCTAGTTATGGGTTGTTTTGTCGCCTCTTATGACAGGCCAACCCGACGCAGGAAATTGTATTCGTGTAGTGGCCAGGTTCCAGCCCCTCCCTCTGCCGTTGCAAACGTGACACTGTATGTATATTTCCAGCGACGTCGCGTTCGTCGTCGCCGTCGTCGCGCAGCAGCGGCCCGATGTCGTTGGCGAGCGCGAGGCGCAGGCCATCCGGGATACCCAGGTCGCTGACGGGCTCCAGGGAGACCAGCCCCACCAGGCGAGTAACGTATGTAGGAGTCATGGACATTCCACTATCATAAGGTTATGGGAACGGGTATCTATAGTTGTTTGAAGTACAATCGCGGTATGAGAATGCTCGCCTGTTTTCAAATTGAGATATTAAATGTTCCGCGAGCACATGTTACCTTTTCAAACTAAATCATAGAACAGTTTGAAATTACTTAAAGTTGTTTGATTTTGTATCTTGTCTAAGAAGATTACTTAGACATGTAAAACCTTTTATTGGTTTTAATATTTACGATAAACGTAGTGATTATATCCTCTTTGTTTCTTATTGTTAATCTCAGCGTCTGTCATTTTAAACATTGCTATTGCCTTTCTTACTATATTTTATAAACGTAACATTTATGCATTATGTTGGTAGTGCTGTTTCTAGTACTTGTGCAAGTAAAAGTTAACTTTCAGATGATGAACGTTTTCATTCCGCGAGTGTACTAAATAAGGTTCGCTTTTAAAATATCTGAGTAACTTTTTATCATCCTCCAAAAATAATACAGGGTAAACTCTATATAACGACACCGAAGCGACTGTATTTTATGATGTTATAAAGAGTGTTCGTTAAATGGAAAGAAGTCTATTATTTTTGTCTAAACTCTTGCTGCACCAGTAATTTTGTTGTATTTTTTTTACTTATTTTATTCATATCTTGCAATATCGACGCACCTTGGTGATAAAGAAAGTACTTAGAATATATTTATATATATATATATATATATATATATATATATACTTTTTTATTCTAGTTGAATTTAAAAAGTATTAGAAAAAATTGTGTAATATGTGGGTTTTAAATTTTGTAATCCATCCTAAGGTTGTCTGGAATTGTATCTTAATGTTATCCAGCCAAGTATATTCTCTTCTATTCTATAAATATTTTTTACAACTGCTTGAAGTTGGTGCCAAGTAAAACCTAAGAAAAAAAATAAAACTAAATTTGCAAAATATAGTAACTTTTCACTTCCGTCGCACCGAATTTATATATATTGTCGGAAATATATATTTTTCGTTTTTTCTAACTCTTGAAGACGGTTTATTTTGTGCGAGATCTTTTGTATACTATCGTGCTGTTCCTTAGGGTGGGCAGATCCAGCAGTGTGGTCGGCTCTGCCATCAGGCGCAGGGAGTCCTTGGAGAGGACGGCCCCCAGCCGCACCCCGGCAGCCACCCTCAGGCTGCTGCAGCAGTCCAGGGACGCCGAGGGAGTGCTGAGGGTGAGGGTCGTCTTATACTTTGTTAGCTTTCCTTTAACGATTTGTCAATTTTTTGGAGTCATTATATACTTTTCCTTCCATAAAGGGGAAAATTTTACAAAGCTAGTTGCTAATTCTAGGAAAATGGCGACTGTGCCGGGCACATTGTATTTGTGAAGTATAAAACGACAGTCTGATGGAGAGAGTAGTCAGTTGAGCAACGACTACAACACGGACGTGACGTGTGTACAATCGGGAACCTAATAGTGATGGACTTTGTGCGTTTTATTGAATTATGACCCTCTGCATTACGTTTGGATTTGTTGTGTTCGGTTATATTTGTACCTGTGTTATACGTGTTTGTATAGTTCTAATAAACTTTATAATAATTCCAACGGCATTTGAATTCGAGTCCCGCTAACTTGTAACAGTACTATAAACTATAGTATCGTACTATATTTTACCCAATTGTACTATTATTAGTCAAATCACCTGATGGTATAGTAGTTCAAAGAACAAGTTTAGGAAGAATACTTTCTGGACAAATGGGGAACCAAGATTTTGCAAAGGAGTGAGTAATGAGATAAAGAGATGCAAAGAGTCACGTTATGCCAAGTGAAAATCAATTTGTAAGGGAAAAGAATTTACTATTTCTTAATTTTTCGCAACTTGTATACATAATAAAACTACGTTTTAACGGTTTAAAACGCGGTAATTTATTTGATTTTTGTTATTTTGACGTTAACAAATATATATAAAACACCTTTAACAATATTCATTAACACTTGACATCTTTATCTTCCGTGATTACGGCCACTGAAGTGACCAAAACGTCGGAATAATAAAAATCTAATAAATTACCGCGCTTTAAACCGTTAGAACGTAGTTTTATTATATGATAATTTAGTTCTAATTTATGCAAATTAAGTAATAATTTAGTGAGAAATAATTTATAATTATAAAATGATGTTACAAAATTGTTGATTATTTTTTTATCATAAAATTTATGCCGCGATTCAAAAGTGACTATAAAAAGTTGTGACACGAGTCGCATGTGTTCGTGTCGTTTTTTCTTTAATTTTTGACAGCAGCGACAATCGTTTCCCATGGACGAAAAGTACTGTTTCCATCCCTGTGATCAGGCTACTCTAGGGGTACTTTCAGAATATGAGAAATAAAAATATTTTTTCTTGTTTGTGTGAAGAGCCCCGAGGACAGTTCCGTGTGCGACGGCAGCAGGGCGCGCGACGACGACTCGGAAGCCTCCAGCGTTTGCTCCGAGAGGAGCCTGGACTCCTACAGGAGGCACGATGTGAGTCCGGTTGGCTCTATCTCGACACATTTGTTACAGCACTAGAGTTCTCGAATTTTAATCACACAGCGTTCCTTTAGTTTGAATGGCAAGCATTGATACAAGTTACTTTATTTTAAAATTTTCTGTTACTGCTATTTGCCCCCGGTTTTATATCCTAAGTTATCCCATTTACCGGTATGAAGAGTATTTATGCCCATTTTCGGTATTAAAACTACAAAATGACAAAAATAACCAAAATGACTAAATCACAAAAAAAGACTTATCCCGGTTTCTGGGATAACGATCTTTACACAAATCTAACCCAAAATCTATCCCATGATCCGGGATGAAAAGTATCCCTTGTCCACCGTCATTGTTAAAATTATATATATACCTATTTTCAGCCGAACCGGGTCCACTAGTTATTCTGTGAAAACAGAACAGACAGAGTTACTTTGGCATTTACAATATTAATAGGGATGGGAATAGTTTAAACTTCGACTTGTAAAGTATTACGTAAAAATGGGTTCAACTGATGGAGGACTGATCCCTCGCGTGGCGCAGTTCGTCGGTCCATCGGGCTGGAGACGCGGTCTCCACTTCAGGGCTCGTCTGCACCATGTGCCAGGTGGTCAGCTTGCTAATTTTGCGAGCTACGTCGTTCACTTTAGTTCTCTTACGGATATGCTCATTTCTAATTTTATAACACGCTTAGCGACCTGCGTCTCGTGAACCGACCCTACCGCCAGTGTCCACGTATCGACCCCTTACTTTTAACGCATAGTGACGTAGGCAACGGGTGTGGTGTGTGTGCGTTGCAGAGCGCGTCGTGGTCGGGCTCGGCGTCGCGGCTCGGCTGGGAGTGCGGCAGCCCCCCGCCGCCCCCTCCCCCCGACGACATCATCGCGCTGTGCGCGTGCACGCACTGGACCGAGCGCAAGGACGGCCTCACGCACCTGGTACGCATTCGAACAACAAACAAGGGGAACATACTTCACATACACTGATACAACGTTGATACTGATTGTGGTGCACTTATATATAAGTATACAATTTATATACACATAAATTTACACACATCTATATATACAGATGACAATACAAACATACATAGTTTATTTTAGTCTTTGGAGACCACAGGCCTTAGAAATGGCCCGGACATTTGGAAGGCTTGCGCGGGGCCATGGAGAGGCCAACACGTAGAGGCCCCGTGACAAATTTAATGTAAATGTGGCGTGACACTGACCGGCGATTATCCCTGTCTACACCATATAATAATGCACCCAAGGACAAGCCCCGGCCAGTGTAGGACTATTGTAGGAAATGAGGTCAAAAAGTACCAGGCTATTAGGGTGAACTGCTAGTGGTACAAGCGGTCTCGGAATATGGGGATTATGGCGTCTGCCCGTCGCAATATTCGGGGAACATGGAAAAATGGGCAGACTGTGATTCGCCACTCCCTGCATGGGCCCCAAAAAATGCCATAGAAGGCAGGGGCAACATGGGTGTGAGTGGCTAAGGGGTGTAGAGAAGTGGGCTGCAGGTTCACCGAAGCTACTTCTGACGTGATGCCATTTATCACTTCCACCCCTGGGAGCTTGAGTCTTAGCTCTAGCGATCTGCACTCCGTGCCAGCTGGTTAAGGCAAGCACGGAGGCGGGGGCCTTGCCTTGGCCCCCGGAGTCAGGTACGAGGTGTCGCTACTCACAAAGCCCCCCTGCGGGTTTATTTTAGTTATTATTGTGTTATTTTCATAGTGTCATGTCCTATGGTATTTTACTTTGGGGCAACGCTGTTGACTTGAGACTATATTTGTTTTACAATAAAGAGCCGTAAGTTCAATTTACAACTTCGGCCCTTGGGAGTCTCTTAGGGAACGCTTTAAGGGAATCGGTATTATGACGGTCGCCTGTCAATATATTTTCAATAATATAATTTATATTCGTAATAATTTGAGTGCCTACAAGCAGTATAAGGATGTTTACAATGTCAACACCAGGCATTGTTTTATTTTTTTATTAATTTATTCATGACCATAGAATCAAAGTCTTTCAGTCGGAAACATGTTAATTAATAGGTCTTCGTATAGTAGCGTAGCGCAGTTGTATTGCAGGCTACAACCGACGCCATTCAATGGAGTTCTTGTGAAAACTCGAAAGATCACATCTGACTATACAGTTCACATTTCTCACAAAAACACATAATTTCTACTCAAAAACTATCAATATCCTGCAACTATTGTTCATTTTAGAGTAATTATACACATTTTTAGAAAATAAAACTGCACAGCACAACGTCTCCTTTCAGTTCCCGCCAAAAACTCCCAGGCATTGTAATAGACTGATATTGCCATCTTTTAAATTACAAAAAGTATTGTCTTCTCTCCTGGGGGTTGGTATACGCTTCTTCAATAACCCTAAATTTAAAACCAAATTAAAAAGTATCTTGCTATAAAAGGGAAACTACACTATTGAAGAATACTTCAATAGCAGCTCACTCCTACCTGTTGTACTGTGTTTTGTACGAATATAACGTTGTTATCTTGCCGTACTTGTAAGGAATATATGGAGATATGTTGCAAAAAAATCAATGTCTGTTTTTGACATTTGTTCATTAACTAATTTTAATAAATTCATTAATGGAGTATTTAATTTAATAAATGCAATTAATCATGCCTGAATTTGTGTGTGTCTCTTGAATGAACATGCGTCTTTATTTTTTTTAAGCTCCCATGACTTACGAAATATTGAAATTTACTAATATAATAATTAAGATACAACTTTTCGAAGGAAAAGACATAAAACAATACAATAAATATAGACTTAAAATAAACTACAAACTGTACTATATAAGAACTAAAACGAAATAAAAAAGGGAAAAATACCTAAAGATAAGTTATTGACCCCAAACCACAGACACTTAGCGGGAACGTCCCCAAAAGACTGGTGCGGCGTTGTCACGTTGTTAATCTTATACTAATGTATAAATCTGAAGAGTTTGTTTGTTTGTTTGATTGAACGCGCTAATCTCAGAAACTACTGGTCTGATATGAGAAATTCTTTGAGTGTTAGATAGCCCATTTATCGAGGAAGTCTATAGGCTATATATCATCACGCTAAGACCGATAGGAGCGGAGCACCATTAAAGTATGTTTCAAAATCGAGGGGTTTTGAAAACAAATTCCACAGCTAGTTAAGTAATATTTGCTTTCAGGCCAACTATCTGAATAGCGGTCGTTTGCTCACGGACGAGCAGCTCCGTCGTCTAACCGACCTCCTGAACAAAATGTTCGTCGACGCGCACACCAAAGTGTTCTCGCTGCTCTTGGACGCGGTCTGCGAGCTGCTGCTGGTGCATTGGCAACAGCTCAAGGACTGGCTCTACCAGCTTATGTTTAGGTGAGTGTTGTACTTGCAAATTTTTGAGTTTTTTTTTTCAATTTTATATTCGAATATTCTTACATTCATTTGTATCCCTTTATACTAAAATTGCTCGGACGAAGAGTATGAAATTTCGCACACTTTTAGTTTCTATAGAGGAGTGTAGAACGCTAATATTTTTTAAAAATTATGCATAGAAAATACATTAAATCAATAAAAAAAACATTACACACACTATCATGTATTTGACACACACTCGCATATATACTCTTTTGTTTATTGTTAAAGTCAAATTAACAAATCTGTGATTATAGAAGTATAGTCTTTGACAACAGAACCTTAACAATGTTGAAACTTATAATTTAAATAAATTATTATGGTCGAATTTCGACCACGGGCGACCACCGGTATACATAAAAACACATTCGACTGTGGCACAGAAACCTCATGGGGTTATTCGTGCCGCAGGGAGTCGTGTACAATACATTACGTTATGACTTGTGATATAAGTCGCGCGCAGAAGGTTTGGCGATAACTACTTACTATTGTTGTATATACTTATGTAAAGTATATACAGTAATAAATTTATTGCAACAACAATTTATGTAACTAATGTTTTTTGTCAACCCTACTGACCATGGACACGTGACATCATGAGGTAGTACATAATGGCATACGCGAACGTTTGTAAGAATGGATGTATAGATGTATGTTTGTCACTCTTTCACGCTAAAACTACTGATTGGATTTTGATGAAAATTTAATGTAATATAGCTTACACATTAGAATAACACAGCCTATAATTTATAAAGATATAGTGTGAATTATCCAAAATGTAATGATTTTGCATCACCACGCGGGTGAAAACCCACGGCGCAGCCAGTATATATATGTCGGAGGGAAGCTATGAATTGGATGGATTGTTGTTGGATGTATAACGCACAATATCATTTGTTTACGTTTTAATTACTTCTAAAATTCTTAAATCGTTCTAACCTAATAAAAGTTATGAATATTGTAATTTAATAAACGACCAATCAGAGCAGAGCATATGGCTCCAAGTGGGCTCAGACGCCCTCTATACTTTAGTAGTATCTACTTCGGTAGACCGAGGAGTTTTGTGGCACATTCGGTTGATGGCAATAGGTCGAGTTGGACCATTGAGAATTTTAAAGAAAGTATTGAAGTTGGAAGTATGAGCGGTGCCCTGAATCCGCTGCTCGGTCTAAACTATGTCAAAATGCTGTTCAAATCTTAATTAAAAGTGTATAAACCGTGGCCATTGTGTTTTATGCTCGCATTTTATCCTGATGACGCCCACTAAACCTGCAATAACTAAAGATGATGTCATGAGAACGAGGCCGTTCTGCGACATATATATATATATATATATAAGCCCATAAGTGTCCCACTGCTGGGCTCGGGCCTCTCATTATAGGGGGAGGGGAAACGGACAGTATACCCGCCACGCTTATCCAAAGTGGCTTGGCAGGTTTAACACATCGGTTATCTCGATGTGCAGGTTGTTAGATCAGAAAACTGCCTAAGTGGTACATGCGTTCCGGCCAGGATCGAACCCGCGCCCTTTGAGTTCGGGACGCGTGCGCTAGCCATTACGCTACCCCGACTTTTCAATTTATGCTATGGCATTATTTTAGTTCAAAATTGCATCAACAATATTAAAGTATTACGTATGAAAACGTCAAGA
The DNA here is from genome assembly GCA_949752895.1 of Dendrolimus pini. Taxonomy (NCBI): domain Eukaryota; kingdom Metazoa; phylum Arthropoda; class Insecta; order Lepidoptera; family Lasiocampidae; genus Dendrolimus; species Dendrolimus pini. Next base: position 930,506 of record OX457152.1, read on the forward strand.
GAAAACAGCCAGGAAGCTGGTCGGCGATGATCGTCGTTTTGATACTCGACTTCAGAGTCTAGAACTCTAGAGCATAGACGCAAGGTCGCGGGGCTAACCGTCTTCTGTCGGATACATTTCGGAGAGTGCTCCTTAGAATTGCACGAGCTGCTTCCGCCATCCCTTTTTTACCATAAGACAACCAGACGGACCGGTTTGCGCCACCGTTACATGGTGGAAACACCACCAGTCAGAACCAAGCGTTTCGCTTCCTCTTTTCTGGTGCGCACTGCCGAAGAGTGGAATAATTTGCCAGATTCTGTTTTTCCTGCAAATACAACCTTGAAGTCTTCAAGTCACAAGTGAATAGGTATCTTCTATGTAAGCGTGCTCCATCCTAGACCGCGTTATCACTCAACATCAGGTGAGACAGTGGGCAAACGCAAACCCATACTTCCAAAAAAAAAAAAATGGTTGTGGCACCCAAGAATCAAGAATGTGTTACGAGTTGGTTGTTTTCATCCAGGTTATTAATGAAACTAGGCACGGACATCCTCGGCTCTGTGCAGAGCAAGATAATGAAGACCCTGGACGTGATACACGAGTGCTTCCCAGCCGAATTGCAAATGCACAATATATTTAGGTGAGTGTGGTCATTTGTATTGTGTCCTATAGTCATTTTGGCGAAAAGGACATCCACATTTTACCAATGGCGATTTAATTGCAGGAGGAACGGAGAAATAATACAATTCACTGCGTTGGGGCGGCCTGTCGTAAGAGGCGACAAAACAACCCACAGCCAGGTGGTAGGGTAATTGCCCTACTGGATGGCTACCACCCTTGATATAGAGTCTAGACTATGCCGCTATAACAACCTTGTGTTGTGTTCCGACATTAGTGACGAGGTTCCAGTCTTCCTTAAGAGAGCAGCAGCGCATTTGTATCACCTTTGGTGTTGCAAATGTCCATAGGCGATGGTAACCGCTTTCCATCAAGTGGGCCGTCTGCCTGTCTGCTGAACTCTCTTTGACGTTCTAATATGTAAATAGCGCCACGTGTGCGTAGTGAAAATTAGGACTACATCTGTCGTCTCATTTACCTATAGTACTAAAGTGAGATGAATGTATTTATGAAAAGTGCTTCCAAGGAGGTCCGTTTATTCAGCTCATTTATTCTCGTAATGGAAAATTCCTTGGTATTTCACCTAAGTACCTATTTTACCGCACGTTTTGTTGAATAGTGTTTAATTTTTAACTTTGTTTACAGGCTTTGTAAATGCAATTTGATTTGAGTCTATTTTGATTTTTTTCCGTGACTGCCTAACAGACAGAGTTACTTTTGCCTTTATAATATTAGTATGGATTGGCATTGGTACATTTATTTAATTGATTTAGTTGTCTGTTGGTGTTGTTGCGAACGCAGGTTCCTAGCGGACGGTGCGACCGCCCCCACCGGCAAGACCAAGGCGGCCGCCCTAAGGTTCCTGGCCGACCTCGCGCACGACTACTGCACGCCGGCCAGTCTCGCCGCAGCCTTACACGGTCAGTATAATATGTCGCATCTCACTACAAAATTGCTAATCACGAAAATGAAGTTGACAATGAAAAAAAAATTAAAGAAAAAAAAAACAGTTAAAATTTTAATTATATTTCTTCTTACGAATCGTAACTAACGGCAAGATTTAAGATTTTTACCAGGGCATGGCGGTCGTGCTCTCAATTGGTTGGGAAGTTAAAAGTTTGCCATATTGTCTGGACCAGAACTACCCTGGCCTGGAAACACTCATATCAATCAGAAGCCGCATGTAGAATAGCTCTCTATTTACTTAAAAATATATCCTTTAACTGGACGAGAAACCATGAAAAAGTCATAAATTGGCTAATATTTATTACTTTTTATCATATATTCGCTTTTATATATTACACTATTTTCGTTAATTTAGTGATGATTTATAAAGTGGTACTAGAGTATACCGTCGTAACAACTTTGAGTTGTGTTCCGGCAGTAGTGACCAGGTTCCAGTCTCCCTGAAGAGAGCAGCAGCGCATTTGTAGCACCTTTGGTGTTGCAAATGTCCAAAGGCGATGGTGACCGCTTTCCATCAGATGGGCCGTCTGCCTGTGTACTGAATTCATGTAATAAAATAATTTAAACAAGCCTAATCTATTTTAGTGTCTACGATTTGTGTACAGGCGGTGCGACGGGGGTGGCCGGGCGAGCCCTAGCCAAGGTGGCAGTGTTGGCGGGTGACCCCAGGGCTGCAGAGGTCCGGGTCCAAGCCAGGAGGGCCCTCGCATGCCTCTACGACTGTAACCCAGTGCCAGTGAGTACTACTATAATAATAATAACTGTATACAGGTGTGAATTTTTCAAGTGGATCTCCAGGGCAAGCAAATTCTAAATTTTGCGAAATATCGAAAAACACTCAAAGGAGTCGAGGCCGATTTTGACGAAAACTTATAACTGGAAACCCCTTAATCAATAATTGAAACAATAACAAACAACAAACATTTAGTTTGATTCAACAAGCACGAATTCACTGCACTTGACAAATTAATATAATATTTTTCGAATGTGTGTCTTTTTAACACCGCAAACGAATCCGACGACAAAATGGCGACATCTTCCAAGTTGAAAGGCAAAATTCGGGGGGGGGGGACAGAGATACGTATACATACATACATATAATATATATAAAAAGAGAAGGAATATGTATGTATCAAGAATGTGTATTGGTTCGAACAAGAGATGGCGGTACCATAACTTGAAAACCATAATTCAATACTAAATAATAAACACAATAAATGGGTAACTATTGAGTGCGTTCAAACGAAGTGCGGCCAAATGACCGGCGCAATTTGTTTGTTTCGAATCCTAACAAGGATATTTCTATTTCAAAAATCCAATGATACCACTTTTATTCAAAATCGGCCTCGGGACTCGTTTAAATGTTATCCGCTATTTAGCATAGTTTAGTATTTGGCCCTGTAGGGGGTCCACTTGGAAAATACACCACTGTATGCATAATTGCATTTATAATGTAACTATGGTGCTTCATGACTGATGTCTAGTTGTTACTAAATAGTGTATCTAAATTATTTTTACTGATAGCCATAAAATGTTGTATCAGTGAATAGTATAAGCTGTATTAGTGAGTAGTACAAATTGTTTTACTTGGTAGTACAATTTGTTTTAGTCAGTACTACAATTTGTTTTAGTGGGTAGTACAAGTTGTTTTAATGAGTAGTGTAACGTACACGGGGAGTCGGTAACCCGACGGCACAAACCCACAAGGCAATTTTTAGTACTTAGGTCCTAGATACTTACCTGGTACTCCAGCCGGCGGTGGTGGGAACAAGAACAAGGGGGAACACTAATCTGTCAGTTTTTTAAGGGAGGGGCGCCCCTTGATAGGAAATATATACAATATCCTACTAAACTACTACTACAATGCAAACACTACGGGGGATGGATAAAATGTCTGTCCAAATACAACCGCGCCTCGTCCTTTTTCGTCACAACCATTCGTTTACTGAGTATATTAACTATTATATTGTTTCACTCACTGGTTAATATGTAAATTTTCAATAAATAATTATATATTAAATTATATCACGCGAGAGCTATCACACCGTGCGTCTACGAGCCAAATCCGCGGCATACCCGCTTTTCGACGCGATAAAAAAGTGCCCTCGTATGTATCGCATAACAATCGAAAACCGGCGTTCGATCTGTATTCCGAACAAGTAGAGTACAAAATGTTTTAGTGGGTAGTACAAGTTGTTTTAGTGGGTAGTACAAGTTGTTTTAGTGGGTAGTACAAGTTGTTTTAGTGGGTAGTACCAAGTTGTTTTAGTGGGTAGTACAAGTTGTTTTAGTGGGTAGTAAAAGTTGTTTTAGTGGGTGGTACAAGTTGTTTTAGTAGGTAGTACAAGTTGTTTAGTGAGTAGTATATATCGTTCATTAGTTTATGTGTAATGAGTATTCTAAATGGATTATAGTGAACAAAATAATAATTGAATTTGTATATAATGCGAACTTTTGTTTCAGTTCACGGCACTAATGAGTGAGCTACCAGCCGACACTCAGGCACTTGTGAACGGCGTGGTGCAGCAGCACGTCCGGCGGACTTCCAGCAGTGAGTGTTCCGTCTAAGGGTTTAGTAGCTATAATATTTTATTAATTTTGCCCGACTAGTGTACATAATCAAACTACCTTTTATCGGTTTTAAGCGCGGTGTTTGATTTTTATTATTCCGACGTTTCGGCCACTTTTCAGTAGCCGTGATCACGGAAGACAAAGATGTCAATGAGTATTGTTAAAGTTTTATTTAGCCTAACGCCAAATTGTTAATTTTAATTTGGTTTATGGTTATTATTGACTCTATGGGAGCCTAATCTAATTTACCACCGCTTCGCAACATGTTGTGGCTTGAAGAGAGGAAGCGGCGCAAGAAACTCTTCAGTGAACATGCCTAGCTCTACCAATTTTATAAATCAAATTAATTAACGCGCTTAAAACCGTTAGTTAAAACGTAGTTTTATTATTTAGTGGCTATTTTCAGAAAGACATTTGTTAAATAGCTAGCTAATAGATGTAGCTTAGTATAGAGCTGAATATTGTTTATTGCGTACAAGAAATCTGTATAAATCAGAATTAACAAAATAATTATAACTACTACAATAGAGACAACTTTTTGGAGATAATTTTGCATATAATATAATGGAGGGCCGATATCCAGTGCACAGAGTTTTAAATATAGGGCGCGTTCCTTTTGTATCTCACAACGCCCAAAATGCTGCGTCTGCCTTTCCACAAGGCGACCGCGGTCGTTATGGTCGTGGCGAAAACGTCACTAATGATTTCACGATTTTCGCTCACAACGACCCACGTCAAGAGGTGAGTCGAATTACCGTTCCACTTGAGTTTGCGATTGTGACGCCGGCAAGCAAGTGGAACGGGAAAAGCCGCGGTCATGAACGTGGGCGTTGTGTTACAAACGCGTTAGGCGGATAAGTTAACCTTCTTTAAGGGCCAAATTTAATATTATTTTCATCCAGAAGCTGCCAGCTGCCCCAAAATTGCCGCGCCAAAACTAAGAAAATTATGTCGTCTCTTTTATTCCAATACAAATTCTATGTAGTTAAGAGGGAGAAAGCATCAGTTCAACGTTCGTTTCAATTATCTGTATTTGACCACAAATTTGTGGTGCTCCCCAATTAGCCGTGTGTGACAGTTCGGGCAACAAATCTGTGGTGGTTCCGTCTAAAAGGTTAAACATTTTTTTTTTATAAATTCGATTTAATAATAAAATAAAATATTTTATATATATAATACCAGCAGGCAGCGAGAGTCCGCTGCGCACCGTGAGCGGCGCGTCGTCGAACTGCGCCAACGCCAACGCCAACGCCGAGGACGTGCACTCGAGGATCAGGAAGACCACCTCCGAGATACACACGTACACTGCGCAGCACTCCAACGGTCGGTACTCTCTTCGATCGAACATTTATTTGCATAGGATACATACATAGAAAATTCTTTATTGTTCAAATTCAAAAGTTTTAATTCAAAATAAGGTTCACTGGAGAACACTTTTTGAAGGTCATACATATAAAGAAAGAAATTAAGAAAAATATTTATTGACTATACAACGCTATACATAAAAAAAACAATACATTATCATTTTTTTATACAAAACACACATATACATATATATATATAATAAATAAAAGCTCGTACGTCGAACTTTTTAGTCAGCGAGGTTGACAACTCAGCATTGAGTTGTATCGATTTTTAAAAAATCCCGATATATATATGTCGGAGGGAAGTTATAGTTGGATGGATTATTATTTGGATGTATAACGCACAATATCATTTGTTTACATTTTAATTACTTCTAAAATTCTTAATGTAATTTAATTAGATTTGTTAAATGTTTCTATAACTTAAAGATCGTTCTAACCTAATAAAAGTTATGAATATTGTAATTTAATAAACGACCAATGAGAGCAGAGCATGTCTTGAGCGGGGTCAGCGCCCTCTATACTTTGAGTAATATCTACTTGGGTAGACTGAGGAGTTTTTGGTGGCACATTCGGTTGGTGGCAACAGGTCGAGTTGGACCATGGAGTATTTTAAAGAAAGTATTGAAGCTGGAAGTATGAGCGGGTGCCCTGAACCCGCTGCTCGGTCTAAACTATGTTAAAATGTGTTTTAAATCTAAATTAAAAGTGTATAAACCGTGGCTATTGTGTTTTATGCTCGCATTTTATCCTGATGACGCCCACTAAACCTGCAATAACTAAAGGAGATGTCGTGAGAACGAGGCCGTTCTGCGACATATATATATATATAAGTTCGTACACACATAACAACATACAGCATATACACTGATATAATGAATTAAAATCAATATAAGTTAAAATTTAATTGTACTGCCTAGTCTATGTACACCGCTTCGCAACGTGTTATTGCTGTTACGGAGAAGAAGCGGCGAGAAATTGCCCAGCAACACGTCTAGCCAAAAATTGATTAACTCAAACTTTTTTTAAATAAATTATATACAGAAATATGTTACACAGTTACTTTCCGAAGAATTAACGAAGTTCTAGCAAACAGTGCATACTCAGTAAGACAAAGACAATAAAAGGAAGGAAAAATATTATTATAGTTATAATAATGACATAACATACTAAAAGTATATACTGCAACATATCTCCATAAATTCCTTACAAGCTTGGCAAGATAAAAATGTTATACAAAATATAGTATAAGAAGTTGGACCGAGCTGCTATGTAAATGGAAGTTTTGTTATTTCAATATACTTCAATAGTGTACTTCAATAGTGTAGTATAGCATCCCTTTTTAGCAAAATATTTTTGAATTTGGTTTTTAATTTAGTGTAAGGCAGATTCAGTTAAGTATTACTTAAATACAGTATTCTTACCTAAGTCTGGCCGCATAGTGTTTATAGATGCTAAAAGCCTTTGTCTGCCCAACTCCGACTCTGAAACATGGAGTTCCCGGGCTTGAATCCCAGCTTTGGGATATAATTCTACGTTCAGGAACCCAATCCAGGATCTCTGTGTTGCAGTTACGTTACTTTGTCTATTATTTTTCCAGCGGAATGTGGCAACCATATGTCGAGTAAAGACTCCGGCATCAGTCAGATGTCGGACGTGACTCTCTCGAATAGGGGGATGAACGGTGTACCCAATGGGCATTACAACGCGTGAGTATTATTGGCTTTTATTCTAAATGGCTTCGCACAAATTGTAGATTTAGCTATCCTACAGTCTCTATTCTCTATAAATATTATAAACGCGAAAGTTTGTAATAATGGATGTATGTTTGTTACTGTTTCACGCAAAAACTATTGAATTGATTTGGATGAAACTTTACATTAATATAGCGTATACATCAGAATAACACATAGGCTATAATTTATAAGGATATTGTGTGAAATATCCAAAATATAACGATTTTCCTCACCTCGAGGGTGAAACCGCGGGCGCAGCTAGTTTGATATAAAATAATTTTGATACTGTTACAAAGCGAGTTCTTCAGTATTCATATGAATTTAAGTTTTTAAATACAAGCTTTTGAGCTCCTGGATATCATGTAGCAGCAGAGTGCTACCCAAGACAAGTGAAACGAGCCCGAACACGACGGGTCTTTCTTGTTTAGTACAGCAGTTCCTATGGCCACCTTCCGACTCTATCATCAGATCAGCTCCATGGTACCATATTATTGCATTGTCATGCGATATACATATGCGTGCAAAATTTCAGCTCAATCGGAAACCGGGAAGTTGGTCAAATTTAACTTGCGAGATTCCACCCGAACTTACATACATACATACATCCATTGCAAGTTAAATAGAAGTACATTGTTCTATATTGATTCGTGCAGAGATGCCATAGCGAGAGCGGCCTCGGCAGATTCCTCCGAAGAAGCGAACAGTACGAAGGAATCTTCCCCCATTCCCAGCCACAACAGGCTGGACTTCCCGCATCATCATGGGTAAGATTTTCCTACATTGGTATAATAGTAAATTATTGGATAATAAGGCATTTTCCTTGGCTACAATGAAAATGAATGTATTCATTTCAAATTGGAATCCCACAGATTACGTATTGAAACATGAGTCTACCTCCACTCCATAGCAATTTTACTCACTGGTGGTGCCAAGGGTAAATTTTTAGGTCCTTTCCCCACCTCCCCTATAGCACACCACGTGGCGGCGGTTGTAAATTAATATAGCCCTACCTCCTGGACTGGTGCGGCCTTCGACAATATACCGTAAAATGGGGGAATAGGGTCTAGGGGGTGAATTGGGACAAACCTCAAGTTTTATTTGCGACCTTATATACACATTTATGTTACGTGTTACACTTTGTGGTAGGATTAAAATTTGAAGCTTGCAATATTTTTTCTATCCTCTAATCCGGCAACACTCAGTCATCCTGTCATAAGTCATATTTTAAAAAAAACGTACTTCAAAGCATTGGGTCAAAGTTGTGTGAAATTTATAGTCTAGGTATGAAAGTGTCAGCCCTAGCGAAAAACTCTATTACCCCTTAAGCAACCTGATTCACCCCAACGCGTGGGTGAATAGGGACAAGTGAGTTTTTGTAACTTATGATTATTCTTTAATAAACTACATCTATCTATATCTTAGTGCATTAGAAATGAAAATTAAACCACCTGAACCATTATGATCTCCGTTTTATTACTATAACTACAAAAAAACGATAAAAATCAATGTCGAACTTAAAAAGTGTCCCGATTCCCCCCATTTTACGGTACCTCAAGAACAGTGGACGGCAGGACAATCTGATCAATCGTTGCATCCGATTGATCATATGGGAAGGTAAATCAAGCCACTAACCTTAACCTCCCGAAACTGCACTTCTCCCAATTCGGCAAGCCTGGAAGATTGATTGATTTGTTGCACACAGTGGTTTTATAACGTCTTTTTTGTGAGACACAAATTTACACAGTGGCGGTTAAATATAGCTCATATGGCTACGGAGTGGGTCGTTCATGCACGCGCCATCGGATAGACGATTTTCGACTTATTATCATATATTGGGGCGGTTGTGTCCCTCCAGTCACATTGCGTGACGACATAACGTCGTTGGCCAATGAGCCTCCTTAGCAGAGCACAGATCGGAAGATGTCGGCGCGACTGGCTTCATTCCGTTCATATAATCAAAGAAATAAACTAATCGAAATAATTGGCCTAAACACTCACTGTTAAATTAGATAAAGCGGCACAAAAAAATCCCTAGGAACATATCTTTACTTCATGATCTATATATTATATATACGTGAAGCAAAAACTTTGTACCCGTTTTTACGAAAATTGCGCGGACGGAGGAGTATGAAATATCGCACACTAACAGCCTTATTAATAAAAAAAAGTCTTAATCCTAGGAGTAATCTGACTTTAGGCCGATCTAGTTACTATTGGAGTAACTAAGCATTAACTTCGTCGTAAGAGTGTTATTAATAAACAAGGAGTATCCTCGGAGTAACAATACCTTCCTTACACCATAGATTAGTGAATAAATTATGGCAACACGTATAATTTAAAAGTAAAAAGACCGATTTGGTGAGTGGAAATGGCAAATTATGTTGACAATTGACATTTATAGTGTCTAATTGATAAATGATTCCTAACGTTACCTAAAATTTATTTGAATTTTTTTCGTAGTGCCTAGTTTTTCTTTCATTTACAAAGTTAGTATCACGCATAAACCACTAAAACATGAGTCAAAAACGTAACCACTCCATCAATTGGGATGAGGAGGAAAGGATAAGTCAATTACTTAGGATGGATAAGAAAGAAAATTGTGTAACGTGTGGGTTTTGCATAATTAAAATAAAAAAGTATATATATAAAATATATCGAAGGCAAAGTGGAAGCAAGGAGAGGGAAGGGAAGACCAAGGCGAGCATTTATGGATCAAATAAAAGAAAAATTGGGTGTCGTGTCTTACATAGAAGTAAAACAACTGGCCCATAATAGAGAAGATTGGAAAAGGCTCCACCGACAAGAACGTGCTCTTAAATGATAAATGCAATGAATAAATTTTATTTAGTCACACTATTGTAGTATTTTCTTAAGTAATCTATGTTACCACACAGCTTAGCAAACATGTCGCTTGAAGAGAAGGGCGCAAGAAAGTCTTCAACAACATGCTTATCTATGAGGCATTCGTATGAATTTGAGCTCTCTTTTGTACTAGTGCCAAAGGCAACTTGTTTGCATATAACAGATATTGTTGACTGACTCATTCCACTAAGATCTCCTGCATCATCTAGAATCTGTTAAGTAAAATGTTTGTATAATACTGAATTTATTAAGAAATGGATGAATACTGAAAGATGATCATTATTTCACTTAGTTCTTCACGAACCCGTATTCTTATGGCTGCTAAAACTTTAATATGAGGAGGTATAAAACCTTATTTCCTATGTTATTTTATTATATTAATGTCAGTTTATTTGTCAAATTGTGAATTGTCAGCGCTTACTCTATGCTTAATCCGTCGTAAAACTACCCAGCAGCTTGGAGTAACTTTTACTCTGAGATTAAAGTCGAATTAGTCTACTCCTTGTTTACTCCACGTTTATTAATATTTATTAATTGGTTGCTACTGATATAATACTAGGAGTAAAGTTAATCTAGGTTTACTCGCATGTTTATTAATAAGACGGTTACAGTTTATATAGAGAAGAAGCGACGAATGCTAATTATTTTATTGAAATAATGCATAAAAAATTAAAAACAAAAAACATTACACACACTACCATGTGTTTGGCTTTTGTGCCTTGGCGACATCTGTGATCATAGAAGTATTGTCTTTAAAAATAAAATATTATGGTCGAAGTTTGACCACAGGCGACCACTAGTTATAATTATTCGTCTTTTTTTAATGAATAATAGTAATTATAAAGTGTTATCATTTTAAGTGATAAGTATTTTCTTAAGTTTTCGCGACTTGTATACATAATAAAACTACGTTTTAGCAGTTTTAAGCGCGGTAATTTATTTGATTTTGGTTTATCCATAGAGTAAATAATAACCATAAACAAAATGAAAACTAAATAATTAAAATGAACAAGTTGGCGGTAGGCTAAATAAAACTTTAACAATACTAGTTGGACCAATGTCATCTTTGTCGTCCGTGACCACGACCACTGAAAAGCGGCCGAAAAGTGGGATAAACCAAAATCAAATAAATTAACGCGCTTAAAACCGTTAAAACGTAGTTTTATTTTTTATTATAGTGATAAGCAAATTTAAAAATTAATAGTAAATTTTATTTTTAGAACAAGCAATTCATACAGCAAAAGAAATATTCTTTACTTTGCACTAAATTCTCATCTAGACGCACCCGGAAAGTTTACTTTAATTTTATCCCGGAAACTATCCCGTGTTACGGGATAAAAAGTATCCTATGTCCATCCAAAATTAGTACAGTGCTTTTCCGTGAAAGCATAACAGACAGAATTACTTATGCGTGTATAATATTAAGTATGTATTATTGACATTTGTATCGATTACAGGGACTACAATTCGAGTCAAATGGGCCGGGACAAGATGAGGCCTTACGAGACCGACGAGAACGGGTACATCATCACAAAGTGTGAGTTTCTTGTAATGAATAGCAACTTGTATCAACTCAATAGATAGATAGAGAACACTTTATTGCTAACCAAAAAAAAAAAAAAAAGCAAAATTCATAATTACAATACTTCTTGGCAAAACAACAGGCGGCCTTATCGCTAAAGGCGATCTCTTCCAGGTAAACTAGCTTAAAAAAAAATTCTTAACTAAGCTGGCGATGTAAGTAGAGCAGAAAAAGATAGGACTGTACAATTTAATTATACATACTTACACTAATTTATAAATTTACACATATAAATATATAACTAATATATATATACGTATATACAAAATAATCTAATTCAATATATTTGTTAACATTATATATGGCAAGCATTTTATATTAACATGTTACAATAAATATATAACTAAATTTTTAATATATTAGACATATTTATGGGAGTTCCGAAACAAAGGTAACTAGAGTTTAACCCGCGGCTAGGCCGCGGGACAATCTCTAGTGTGTGCTTCTTGTTTAAAGAGCAGGCGTTACATTGTACAAAATTTTCATGTTAGTGCTATTTGCACTCCGCAGATTAATTTCATTTTATATCGCAAACTATCCCAGCTCCCTGCATAAAAAGTGTTTATGTCCATTTTCCGTATTAAAACTACACCTAAACAAAATTATAGCAAAACCGATCCAGTATTCCTAGTAGTTTTCTGTGAAAGCTTAACGGAAAGACATAACGAGTTACTATCGCATTTTATATAGACGACGAACTATTATATGTATAAACTTGAGAAATGATTGGTCTCATCCAAACTTTCATTCTTTATTTCAAACCGTCCTAGTTATACTTATCTATTCCCGTCTATGTAAACTACATAATAGACAAACATGACAATAATGACTAAAAGGACATAAAAGACGAAAAGTATAAAAAGGACAAAAAGAGACAAAAAGAACACAAAGGCCAAAAGTACAAAGAGGGCAAAAATGACAAAAAGGGCAAAAAGGACAAAAAATACAAAAAGGTCAAAAATGACAAATAGGGCAAAAATGACAAATAGGGCAATAAGGGTAAAAAGGGCAAAAAGAGACCAAAAGAACACAGAGAGCAAAAAGGACCCAAAGGGCAAAAAGGAAAATATACAAAAAAGGGAAAAAGGATAATAAGGGCAAAAGGGGCAAAAAGGAAAAAATGACAAATAGGACAATAAGGGCAAGAGGACAATAAGGGTAAAAAGGGCAAAAGACAATAAGAGCAAAAATAACAAAAGTACAAAAAGGCACAAAAAATTACAAAAAGCGCAAAAACGACAATAAGAGCAAAAGCGACAAAAAAACAAAAAGGGCAAGAAAAACAAATAGGACAAAAAGGGCAATAAAAACAATAAGGGCAAAAATGACAGAAAGGGCAAATAGGTCAAAAATGGCAAAAGGACAATAAGAACAAAGATGACCAAAATGATGAAATTGGAAAATCACAAAAAACCTATCCCACTTTTTGGGATAACCTTTACATAAATCTATCCCAAAATCTATCCCATTATCCGGGATGAAAAGTATCCCGTGTACACCCTCGGTATAAAATTTACATATATACCGAATTTCAGCCAAAACGGTCCATTAGTTCTTCCGTAAAAGCATAACAAACAAAAAGACAAATATATTTTTATCCCGGAAACTATCCCATTTTTCGGGATAAAAAGTATCCTATGTTCATTCTCGGCATCGAATATATATATATATATATATATATATATATATATATACCGAGTTTCAGCCAAATCGGTCCAGTAGTTTTTCCGTGAAAACGGTACAGACAGACAGACAGACAGACAAGAGTTACTTTCGCATTTATAATATTATTAATAGGGATAGGGATATTTTGGCCTCACAGTCTGCACTGCAAAAGAGCAGCAATAGGAACTTGTAGCAACTCAATAGCTACGTGCGGCAATTCGATAGCAACTTGCTACGTGTGGCAACTCGATAGCAACTTGCTACGTGTGGCAACTCGATAGCAACTTGCTACGTGTGGCAACTCGATAGCAACTTGCTACGTGTGACAACTCGATAGCAACTTGCTACGTGTGGCAACTCGATAGCAACTTGCTACGTGTGGCAACTCCATAGCAAAATGTAAACTAGCAAAACTCACGTGCAAAATAATTGTGAGCGTTTTTATATTAAAATAGCCTAAGTATGCCACAGTAAGAATAAAGAAGAAATTTTCGTTTTTTTTTTTCTTTCAGCTGGTCTCCGTGAACCGGACGTGTTGGAGGCGTTATGCCAGTTGGACGCCCAATCTCCCCCGGAACAGTGGGAGAGGCTGTTGCTGGCAACACACGAGATACTCAAATATGGAGATTGTAGGAAGCCATGTGAATATTTCAAGTAAGTTTCGTGACTCTAGTAAGTTCTTAAATTGTTCGATTATGTTATTAATATTCGATACTAGCAACATCGTCGACAGCGAATTCGTGGTAGTGTAATGGCTAGCGCACGCGTCCCGAACTCAAAGCGCGGGTTCAATCCTGGCCGGAACGCATGCACCACTTATAGTAGAATTATTTTCTCCGTGCAGTTTGGGTCATAAATAATCGGAGCAGTGAAGCGAGTATTTCGCTCTCTCTTCCACTCACGGGCTTTATGGGCAGGCATAGTGATACGCATTATTGTTGTCGATAAGCGTTATCGATAGTGTATTTAGTTTTGTCATTTTGTGGGTAAGTGATATAAATTAAAGAAAAAAATAGATAAAACAACGTATTTATTAAAATAAGAATAATAATGATTTAAAATAAATTATTAATTAGGTATCTATGTATTAAAAAACTATAAGTACAAAAGTTTAGAATGTAACAAGTTATATTAAAAATAAATATAAATACTTATGTCTAAGTTTAAAATTAACAGCAAAAAAGATAATAATGATTTTTATAACAATAATAATCTTTCTTTGATAAGAATGAGTTTTTATCGATAATGGCGTTGCGTCCGCGCAACATGCTCACCGCCCTAGCCGGGCTGAGGCCGAGATTGATTTATGACCCAAACTGCACGGAGAAAAAATTATACTATAGTCAGTTTTCTGACCTAATGTGCATATTGTTACAATTACCACGTGCTAACAACGGTGAAGGAAAACATCGTGATGCAACCTAGACATCGAGTTGACCGATGTGTTTTTTTTTATTATTATTTTATTTATTATCCAATATGCTTACATTCATATACATTACATTCACATTTGAACTGTGGCACAGAAACCTCATGGGTTTATTCGTGCCGCAGGGAGTCGTGTACACTATATTTTTATTTTAATAAATAGGAGCAGAGGCGCGTAGGCGTTATCATCATTCTAGTGTTTAGTTCCGATTTGATAATATTTGGTATCATATATTCCTCGCGCCTTGTCCCATACACATTATTATATTTAGGTATAATATATTTACATGTGTCAGATCTCGGTCGCATGTAATTAGGTCTAGTCTTCTGTACTAAGACTTCTGGTTTGTTACATTCAGTTAGTATTGAAAATTTAACCTTGTCAAAGATGCTCATAACTTTACAATATTTGAAAAGTTCTTTATAATTATCTTTATGTTTTGTTTTAATATTCTTAGGTACTATTGTGTGAATCCTGCCAAGCCACCTTGGACAAGTGTGGCGGGTATACTGTCCGTTCGGGCGTCCGTTGGGAGGCCCGAGCCATACACAATATACGGTTTTTTTTAACAACTCTACGGACACGAGTTCCGTACCCTATTTATTTACAATTAAATTTAAGAAAAAGTTTTGAAGTTGTACACACTTATTTGTTATTTTTGTTGTGTGACATTTAATAGATGTTTGTGTTGTGGTGTACCTTAAGAATAACTTATTATATTAAATTATTGTAATTTTAATACTAAACTTATACTAATGTAGAGTGTATCTGTTTCGTGCTGGTGTGAGGTAGTGCATGTGCAGTGTGTGCCTTATGTCTATACCTGTATATATTATCCTATCTAGTGTCATGTGTGTTGCAATATACGGTTAGCCGATATTGCTTAGCCAAGAAATACTGGCTTGAAGTTATGAAAGATGACATGCATACCAATGGTCTCAAAGCACGGGGTGCTGGAGACAGCGCGAAGTGGAGTAGAAAAAGTAGGAAAGCGGACCCTGGGCATCGGAGTGAACGCTCCGAACGCAACCGGGATTTAACGCTCGGATGATGATGATGCGGGTAGCGTTAGCTGGTAGTCCGGTTCACGGCCCGGTTGGCCGCAGGTAAAGAAAAATGTATTTCAAACTGATTTCTATATATGCACTAGTGTGCGGTACTCAACCGCGTGCTGCGTTCGCGATTGCGGCTTGCAGCATAACCAACCGCATACTGCGGTCAGATTAAAAGTTCACGCAACAATGATACATGTAATACAATTTACTTTCTTAATCGTCAGACAAACACACATTCCGTATATCCCTAAATTGAGGAAGTTAGGCTTGTATTATGGGTACATATAATGAAAAAACAATATCAAATAAACGTGCATGTATGAAGAGGTTAATGAAAGTAGATGAAGCGAAAGTTGTTTGTCAGGATCGTCGCAAGTGGAGATCTTTAGTCTCTGACTACCCCCAAGGGAAACAGGCGTTATAATACGAGTATGTACGCAAGAAATTCGTTTCCGAAATTTATTATACTAGGAATAGGAATGATACACACTTTCTCTCTCTCTCTCTCTCTCTCTCTCTCCCCCCCCCCCCCCCTCTCTCACTCAATCACAGTGACCGAAACAGATAAGATTAATAATTAATTTGATTTTTGATTTGATGATTTGGGCCCCTGTGGTTGAGTGGGCTTTGCCGGCTTACCTCACTGCAACCCTGATATGGTAAATTTCGGCAACGTATTTTCTCCGTTATTTACTATGGTCTGGATATCTGGGTTCGGCCCCGGAGTTGCTCGTTGTATATTATTACCCGTAACACAAGCGTGGTTTAATTTGGGGATATACAGTATGTGCGGTTGTCTGCCGATTATTATAAAAAAGAATGTTGTTTCACAGGAATATAGTACGAGTGACGCTGGTCGCGTTGTCGATAGAAGACAACTCCGGCGACAAGGAGAACACGGAGAGCGCCACCAACGCGCAACAGACCTCCGGTGAGACATTTTCACCGGTCCAATCGGATATAATACCTATACAAGATTAAATGTAAGAATATGACTGACCGACATGACACTCAATGATGACACAAACTCACAAACTAGTGATGTGAATACACCACACCACACAGATAACGTGTGTACGTTTGTTGAAAGTGCCGTGCACGAAGTTTATGTTTGTTTTTATTGCAAGAGGTTCAGCATTCGCCTATGGACATTTGCAACACCAAAGGGACTGCTCTCATAAGGGAGACTGGAGCCTGGCCACCAGTAAATACCCAATACCCCAGCGCGTTGTTGTCGTGCAGGCTGGGGCAGCGCCCACGAGCGCGCCGCCGCCGAGGCGGTGAAGGTGCTCATCTGGCTGTGCCGGCGGCCGGAGACGCGGCCGCAGTGGCAGGACTACTTCGACCTGATCCTGCTCAAGCTGATCAACGCGTACGAGTCGCTCAACAAGGAGGTGATGCGCGCCGTCGAGGTCGGCATGCCGCACATCGCGCACGCGCTGCCCGCCCAACAGGTGACACGGCACATGGCTCCTCAACACCCCCCTCCCCCAGCTAGCACAATGTGCGAGCGAGATAGAGCGACTATTAATATGTGCTAAAGATGGCCTTAATGGTTGAATTTATTCATTTGCTAATTGGTAATTGATAAAAAAAAATTACCGATATTTTTATTGGTTGAAAATACCCGTAAATGTTTCCGTTGAAAAATTAATTCTGCTAATGTTAACTCGAATGGTTGAGTGTCCTATATTATTTTTGATTCAATGAACTTTCCTTCATAGATATAAAATTTAAAAATCGACAACAACAAAGTAAACAAAGGCTCAAACACACAAACAAAAGTCAAAACACAAAGTACAAATCTCTTGAAATACAAAAACACAACTTTACCAAACTAATAGAAAATATGCACTGACCCGCCGTAATATCAATTACCAAACAATATATTACGTTTAAAAAATCAACCAATCCCGTCATCTTCGCGATCGGTAAAAGTATCGTTTCATTTTAATTTTCTAACAAATAAAAATACCATTAAGTGTAAAAAACACCAAGTTAAATATTGTGCTTTATTTTGAGGGGCATAGAGCATACAATCAAATACTCAAAATTCAATATTTACATGATAAGTTGAAAACACCTGCAATGCGAAAATAAATCTTGTGTTGAGGACTATAAAGTTGAAACTTGCATGTATATAATTTCCAATAATTACCTACGCGACTACACGCAGTGCATTTGTTAAATGGTATTTTTAACCGTTTTGCTTAATTTTATTTATCGAATAGAAGTGTTAAATTTTTTTCCGGTAAATTTATTGGTTAGTGGTTATATTGCGTTAGCCAGTAGTGCGTTGTCCGCTGCGATGACTAGAGTTTAGATTGTAGTCCCACTTCCTACTGGCATTATAAACGCGAAAGTTTGTAAGAATGTATGGATGTATGTTTGTTATTCTTTCACATAAAAACTACTTAATGGATTTTGATGAAACTTTACATTAATATAGCCTATACATCAGAATAACACATAGGCTATAATTTATAAAAACATAGTGTGAATTATTAAAAATGTAACAATTTCCATCACCACGCGGGTGAGACCGCGGGGCGCAGCTAGTGTAATATAAAACAACTGTAGAAATCAATAATATAAATGACACCACCACATACTCTCGCAAACACCTCCACATAATCTCCAAAACACTCCCAAAGACCCCACTGGCACCCCACACATTCTCCAAAACATCCTCTAACAGCCTCACATAAACTCTTAAACACCTCCACATATACTCTCAAACACTCTCGAAGACCCCACTAACACCCGACAAGTTCTTCGAAACACGCCTTGACTCTCTCACATAAACTCCTAAACACCCCCTAACACCACTACTATTTCTCTCAAACACCTCCAAAGACCCCACTAGCACCCGAAACCTTCTCCAAAACACCCCCAAAGACTCCTCCGCTTGCACCCGACACATTCTCCTAAACACCCCCTGACACGTCCACACAATCTCGTAGACGGCCCCTGGCTACAGCCCTGTCCTCCCGGGCCGCAGGTGCTGGCGCTGCTGAAGCCGGTGATCAGGACCCGGGGCTACCCGACGTCGCTGTGCGCGCTGAAGCTGGCCGGCGAGGTGGCCAAGGCGCGCCCGCACGAGCTCACCGACGACACCGTCTCGCAGCTCATGGAGGGCGTCGGCCAGGTGGGTTCCACTATACACATATCGAGGGGTTCATAACAAATGGGCGTACAGACAAAAGTGTGAATAAAACAAAACTAGTTGATTGTATAACACGGAAATTTGGAATGCCCTTCTATTTAGGCACACTTCATATTGGTAAGACTTTCTAAATTGGACCTACTTATGCAAAACAGAACCAATCCACAAACATGCCGAAATTGGGTTATGGATGCAGAAGGCTTTCAAAATGCACCTTCTATCGACTCGATAAGCATCATAACGATCTGACAACATTTTTACAGATTAAAACATTTTTATCACAAAGTAGCTAACCCACAAAACACCAAGAGTATGATAAACTATCAAGATCCATGACCCATGGTAATCCAAAAACCTTAAAGGTTTACTTATATATAGGACAAAATATAATATACAATATTCAAAAATTGTTTTTTCCAAAAACGCATTTTTTTGTATGCAAAATTTTAATAAAAACGGCTTTTTCTCAAAACTGTCAGTATGTGGGTTAGTTCCATTTTGCATAAGTAGGTCCAATTGTAACATGCATTGATGTTAGCAAACAACAAAAATTGCATTTTTACGTATACGCCGATTTACTATGAAGCCCCTCGATATATCCAGTGTAAACTCCATATAACGTCACTCGATTTCACGACAAATTCCCTTAAGCGTCGAAATCACTTGGCTTTGGTTGGTGAAGCTTGTTTTCCCGTACAATGATACGCTCTATATAGCATCAAACCCACTCTCAATAAGAGCAATAAAAAGTGGCACGTTGGTCTTGTTTTAAAACTTGAGTTCATTGACAGGTGCCCGACTTTCTGGTGGAAAGTGGTCACCGTTGTGTGTCACCAACGTTGAAAGAATTTTATGATCATCATGGAATTTTTCATCAAACTCTAGTGCGTGCCTCTTGTTTAAAGAATAAACGTCAATACAGATCAAAAAAATTTGCTAGTGCCATTTGCCCCTGGAAGATTGACTTCAAATCTCCCAGCATGTCATTTCCATTTTCGGTAAAGTTACATTGAAACAAAATTACAGCAAAACCGATCCAGTATTCCTAGTAGTTTTAACTTGAAAACTGAACAGACAGACAGATCGAGTTATATATGTTTTGATAAATGATAGGTCTCCTATACACATTTTTTTATCCTCTATTTCAACCCGTTCTAGTTTTATTTATCTATCTTTCTGTAAACTTAATAAAAAACAAAAATGCTAAATCACAAAAAGCATAACCTACCCTACTTTCTGGGATAACCTTTAAATAAATGTATCCCAAAATCTATTTCATTATCCGGAATAAAAAGTATCCCTTGTCCACCTTCGATTTTAAAACTACATATATACTGAATTTCAGCCAAATCGGTCCAATAGTTTTTCTGTAAAGCATAACAAACAGAGAGACATATATATTTTTATTCCGAAAACTGTCCCATTTTTTGGGATAAAAAGAACATAGGATAATGTTCATCCTCGGCATCGAAAATATACTGAGTTCAGCCAAATCGCTTCAGTGGTTTTTCTTTGAAAGCGTAACAGACAGACAGAGTTACTTTCGCCTTTGTAATATTAATAGGGATTAAAAGATCACAACACTCAGCGCCCACCAGTTTTCTAGGGGTAGGGGGTCGCATAGTAGGTGTGGGATTGGGGTGTAGGAGTTGGGTCAGAGGAGCTAAAAGCAGTATGGTTCGCTTTCAGTTGGCCGACCACCAGAACTCGGCGGTGCGCAAGGCGGCCGTCTTCTGCATGGTGGCGTTCACCTTCGCCCTGGGCCAGGAGAGGATGCAGCCGCACCTCAAGCACCTCTCGGTCAGCAAGCTCAGGCTATTGAATGTGAGTATACTGCCGTTGCCCTATATCCTGTACGAGACAGTTTTTGAGTATAGATGATAGATCTTTCTTACTCTTTCACGCAAAATCCATCGAACAAACTGATGAAATTGTACAGTTATATAGTTTACACAATAGAATAACCACGTTAGATACTGTTATTGGTGTGAATAACCTGCATCATCGCCGGATGCGCGACCAGAAGGCGGGCAACGTTGATAGTCGTATGCTATGTCTGTGTTATTGGCCGCTGGGAACGTGTCCCATACATTAATGCTTATTATTATGTATATTAAAATTACTTCTTTCAGGTATATATTGGTAAGCATCGCGACGAGAGCTCGAAATCCAGCGGGGGAAGCAGTGGGGGGCAAGCGTAGCGCAAGAGGAGGCGACGCCACACAACCACCAGAGCCACTCAGACTGATGATGCGCACTCATCATAGAGTGGTATATAACGCTTTACATTTATTATTTCGTCTACCAATTCACTTGTATGATGATTATGTTGGTTTTGAAGGACAGAGAACTACCTGGAAGTGTTTATGATTCGACCTTAACACTCAGAGTATAAATGGCAACTCCACTCAGACTGACGATGTGTACTCATCGTAGAGTGGTATGTCACTTTACAATTATTATTTAATATACCAATTACTTGTATGATAATTATGTAGATTTTGAAGGATAGGTAAATACGTGGAGTGTTTTTATTTTGACTTTAAAACTCGGAGTATTAATGACAACTCCTCTGAAATTGATGATGGACATTCATCATAGAGTGGTATAGCGCTTATTAACAATGATTATTTCCAGTACCAATCACTCATGTGATGGATATATTGTTTTCCAAGGATAGGTAGATATATGGAAGTGGTATTAACACTATTTTATCACTTATGGCCTTACTTATAATCGTTTGTTGAATTTTAAGAAACTGCTCAGCAACTGATTAACGAAGATCTTACCCATAAACTCCTCTTAAGGATAATAGGTGGTAAAGTAACTTATAAATAACTGTCAAAAATAACTAACATCGAGAGGTAGTTTAAGTAACTGCTAAGAGGCAAGTGTTTTTATTTAAAACAGCCATTGATTAGGGGCTTAAGAGTCTCTTATTTAAGAGATGGCTAATCCTTTCTTAACGAAATTATTATAAGTAAGGCCCCTAGAGTATTAATGGCAACTCCACTCAGACTGATGATGCGTACTCATCATAGAGTGGTATGGCACTTAATAATTATTATTTCGCGTACCAATCACGTGTATTATAAATATGTTGATTTTAAACAACTTGTAAACTCTTGGAAGTGTTTTTGATTTGACCCTAATACTCTGATATTAACAGCAATTCAACTCATACTGACGATGCGCACTCATCGTAGAGTTGCTCAGCGATTAACAATTACTATGTAGCGTACTAATTGATTTGAATTATGAATGTTTTGAAGAGAATTAGCAGTGTTTTTAATTTGACCTTACACACTCAGAGTCATAATGGACGATTAACTTTTACTACGTGGCAGGCCGATAGAATGTAACGTGGTCATGACCCACATGAATTGTCTCGTCTATCTATCTCGCTCTAACGTTCACGTATACTATTGCCCTATCTCTTTTGTATTCTCTCTTCATTTTACGTATTACTTACACATATACACGTACAAAGATTTCGTCTTCATGTATTAAGCAACTTGACATTTTTCGTTGCTTAATGCAATTGCGAGTTGTGTTCGCGTTATGTTGCTAGCTGCTATAAAACATAGACTTAGGTCTCATACGCATTATGCGTCTAGCTGCAATACGGTCGGCCGTACGGCTGACCGCAAGTGAGCGAATGACAATTGTGGGATTTTTGTCCCACACAGAGCTGCAGATTGGATAGCTGTACTAATTTAGGAGAGAAAATAATAGGTTAGGCTGAGCCAGATGCAATTCTCTATTCGCTATCACAATGACAGAAGGAATTAAAAAAAGTTATAGAAAAGTCAACAGAATATTTAAATACTTTTCTAAATATCGCCACTGCTTTGATAAGTTGAAAAAGTAGATTTTAACAAAATTAACCAAGTACAAAATTTACATCTGAAAAAGTCCCCTACAATTTCTATAACACGCATCTTTCTAATTTAAAATGAATTTAAGTGACTAAAATTTCTTCAGAAGCGGTAGTAGACTAATGACGTGAAATAACGTTTAGTCATTGTTTTCGCATTTTTTCATGTTCCCCGAACATTGCGACGGGCAGACGCCATAGTCCCCATAGTCCCACACCCCTAGTACGACTAGCAGTTCACCCCAATAGCCCGGTACTTTCTGTTGTCATTTCTCGCAATAGTCCTACACTGGCCGGGGCTTGTCCTTGGGTGCATTATTATATGGTAGACAGGGATAATCGCCGGTCAGTGTTACGCCACATTTACATTAAATTTGTCAAGGGGCCTCTACGTGTTGGCCTTCCCATGACCCCACGCAAGCCCTCCAAAAGTTCGAAGCATTTTGAACCGACTTCCAAAAGTTCTCAACTTGGTCGGAAAGTTTTTTTTATATTTATGTACACCGATTACTCCGAGATTTGTGATCCGATTTACTTGATTCTTTTTTAGTTTAATGCGGAATAGTTGCTATTTGGTCCCCTACAAATTTAATATAGTTTGGCTTAGTAGTATTAATTTTACGAACATTTTTTTTGTTCCCGTTTCTTGGGATGTATATTTTTAAGGCGCGGCACCTTTCGTAGGCCTACCAATAACTAGACACTAAAAAGTAAGAAATAAAAAAAAACTTCGTTTAAAAACACCGACTTCAAAAACTAAAAAGTATTAAATAACTTATTTCTAAAGCTATTTTTAATTATAATATCTTATTTTTAATATATATTAACTAAAACATCTTGAAGTCGGTGCAAAGTAAAACATAAAAATGACTTTATTTTGAAAATTACTAAGCACCGACTTTAAAATGTTTTAGATAATACCTATATATTAAAATAAGATATTATAATTAAAAATAGCTTTAGAAATAAGTTATTTTATACTTGTTAGTTTTTGAAGTCGATTTTTTTTTATTACCCCTGTTCTTTAAAGACACATATATGTAATATTACTATAGTTTTACCTAATGATTTAAAAATTGGGCCTAAATAGGTTTTTTGGTTTGTCTACACTATTACATCCGCTTGTGTTTCATACGTATCTCTCGTCTCCGATCTTTGAAAAGGTTTGATCGGTTTGATCTTGACACATTCCGCAGCAGTTTTAGTTTATTCAACCGCTTGTTGCGGTTGTGGCCGATCTTAATCCGGCTCGCCGCAAATCCAACCGCATACTGTGAGCAAGCGGACGGCAAATTCGCATAGTGTAAATTCAATAGCCAGTATTTGAAGTTAATCGGCCATTAGTCCGACTCTGGGTGTAGCAATGAATTAATTAAATCGAAATTCAAGTCACGCTGATATAGCGATTGCAGATGACAAATGGCACAGGATAAAATGAGACATTTAGAAAAGGCGACATTAACTTTATCAAATTAGTGCCCGTGAAACTTCGTTTGCGTTGTATTTTCTTAACTTATGGGCACCCTGCTTTTTTTATTTTTAAATTGAGTCTACAAACTCGATGCCTCTACTGATTTATCTATATCAACACTATAAAGAGATAACTTTTGTGATTTGTTTGTGGAAAGTAATCTCTTGAACTAAATACATAACTTCACGCCAGGTCCCTTGCGGGGTAGGCACGAACAACAGAGCGCCGTTCAGGCTTATTCTTACACACCTCACTTGATTCTTTGACATTCATAGCTCTTGAACTAGTGCATCAATTTTGAAAATTCTTTCACCAACACAAGGCTACATTATTCCTGAGTGGCGTAGGGCTATATTTGTGATTAATAATATTTTTTTATATGTCCAGCGAAGTGGGCGCGGATGTTTGTTCGAAGTAATCTCTTGAAGTACTAAACCGATTTTGAAAATTCTTTCCACAGCCAAAAGCTACTTTATTCTTGAGTAACATAGGCTATATTTTATTACTAAGAAAAAAAAATAACGACGTTTAGCGAAATGGGCACGACTAAGCTAAAGAAGCTAAAAGACATTAAAACATTTGTCATCTACAATTTCTATATTTTCAAGTGTGACCTAGTGTTCACTCTGTTACTTGGAGACCGAATTCGATGATATTTTTATAGAATAAATATTTACCTATTCTGAATATATATTACTTTTCCGTAAACTGGGGAAAAAATAAAGACATTAAAAAAAGACTTTGGATTTTTGACCTTATTTTATTTATTATAAAATAAAAATATGGTGGTAAAAATGCTGTGAAGCGTCGATATGAGAAAGTGTGCTGGTTTAGATTTATTGATTATGTAAAGAAAAGAATTTTGTTTGTCTATTGTCGAGTGAAAATTAAATTTCGGTTAAAAATCATAAAGACCTTGTTAGAATTTCTGTTATGTCGTGCTAGTTAGTGGGTAACGCACTCGTGTCTCAAATAACGTGTATATAGTTCACAATTGCCACGTTGCACGTCGTGGTAACAGATGTGTTAAACCCGCCAATCTTTATATTACTTGATGTTATAATTTAATAATTAGACACGTTATTTTTCTATTTCTTGTATAGAAAAAAAAAAAAAAAAAAGATTTATTGACTTAAAAAAATACGAGTCTGTACATAAAAAACACATAATACATTCACGAAATTATCTCTCTTGTCTTCTCTTTCTTGTCTCTTTTTTATTCTGTTTTTTGAGGGGGTTTTTATACACAAAGATTTTTTTGAGTCGCCAGGCGTGTGGGAAATGGCACACTAGGGATTAGACCAAAGCGATGAGAGCTAGCCATTGAAGATAGCGCACCTAACAGAGTCGATCGCCGGCATGTGTAGAGATTCAGCAAGGTAACCCATGGGCCAGTACTCCACTAAAACCACCCTTCCCTTCTTCCTATTTAGTATTATATATTTTTTCTATATCAATAATAATCGCCGGTCAGTGTCACGCCACATTTAGATTAGTTTTATCAAGGGGCCTCTACGTGTTGGCCTCCCCATGGCCCTACGTAAGCCCCCCAAAGTCCGTGGCATTTTTATGGCCCGTGGTTTTTAAAGACATATAAATCTATAAGTAAAAAAATTACTTCAAATTACTATTGGCGGGGAGCGTTCTCACGATATAGTAAACTAGATGTAAATTTCACTCGACAAGAAACTGACGTGAAATTTAATTCGTAGGATAATTGTAACGCGATGTAAAAAAATATCTCCTCATTATAGTTATTTATAATAGAATATGTACAAACTCTCGTCTTTAACTTGCTTCTAGGCATACATAGAAATTCTTTACAAAACTGAAGATCGTTTCCTACACTGACATACAAAAAAAATGGGCAAGAATTTTAATAGTATTAAATAGTATTTCGAATATTTAATAGAATCAATGTAATGTGACTCGGAGATTTAAATTTCCATGAAAATAATATTTTAAGAGATTATTCCGGAAATAAGGGCATGCTATGCTATGATGGGCAACACATCTAGCCGCATAATGCTCATGAAATCTAAAGGTGTGATATGTTAAGGCGTGTGCTTTTTTTTTGCACGTCAGTGTATTTTATTCTGGAGTAATTACCATCAGGCACGTACCAGACAACATTAAAAAAATTCTTCCAAGGTCCCTGCTCTATCTAGGATAATATTAGATGTAGCTAAGTGCTTAATGCGTTATTTGTAAACAAGAGGCATTTGGCCACTAACACTGATATTATCCCAGATGAAGCAGGGACATAAAACGCACGCTTTTTTTGTATGTCAGTGTCTATTTTAATCTGGATTTAGTTGGCAGCAGTGTGCACCACGCTTAACGAACATATTTTTGAAAAAGTCGTATTATAACGACTTTTAAAAATATACACAAAAATTCACGAAAAAGCAAATTACACAATTAGTTTATATTTAATGAGGTAATTTCATGATAATAATATTTTGCGAAGTATTCCTAATCGACTCGGAAACATTCCGAGTGAACTAGAAATAAATTACATGAACGGATCGAAGCTGCAAAAAGTGAAAAAATGTTTATATTTAAGTGCATAAGAGGTAATTTGATGATAACAATATTTTCCGAAGTATTCCTTATACACTTTGAAACTTTCCGAGTGAATTAGAAATAAATTACATGAACGGATCGAAGCTGCAAAAAGTGAAATAAATGTTTATATTTAAGTGTATACGAGGTAATTTGATGATGATTATATTCTCGAGGTATTCCTATTCGACTCGGAAATATTCAGAGTGAACTAGAAATGAACTACATGGATAGATCAAAGTTGTAAAAAGAGAAATCAATGTTTGTATTTAAGTGCATAGGAGGCAATTTGATTATGATAATATTTTCCGAAGTATTCCTATTCGACTCGGAAACATTCCGAGTGAATTGGAAATGAATTACATAAATGGATCGAACCTACAGAGTGAAATAAATGAGAATATTTAAGTCCATAAGATGTAATTTCATGATGATAAGAGTTTCTGAAATATTCCTATTCGACTCTGAAACATTCCGAGGGAATTGGAAATAAATTACATGGACAAATCGAAACTGCAAAAAGTGAAATAAATGTTTATATTTAAGTGCATAAGAGGTAATTTCATGACTATAATATTTTCCGAAGTATTCCTGTTCGACCCGGAAACATTCCGAGTAAATGGGAATTAAATTACATGAACGGATCGAAACTGCAAAAAGTGAAATAAATGTTTATATTTAAGTAATGATAATGGAAATTTGATGATGATAATATTTTCCGAAGTATTCCTATTCGTCTCGGAAACATTCCGAGTGAATGGAAAGTTACATGGATAGATCGAAAGCAGCAAAAGGTGAAATAAATATGAATCAACTAGCCAAAGTTACTTTTTGACGGTTTGTTGACGAAATATTGTAAAAATCAAATTATATAAACGCATAAATCCGTGAAAAAGTAACTTTGACTATATCGATCAAGTGATTTTATGATATATGACGATGTGGCCATAGAAGGTTAATACTAAGATGACTATCGCCCAGTGAAAAAGTTTATCAACGAAAAGCTTCTAAAACGTATGTAATATAGATGGCGTAACATGTACTACAGTTTTAACTCTAATTTAATGGTCGCGCTTGTTGTTTAGATTATTCTAATTATTTAAAAAAAATATAGATAAAAGCTGACCAAAGCAAAAAGTAGTAATAAATCCACATAGAAAATTCAATAATAAATGTGCCAAATGGTAGGGTATTTGCTAGTCTGGATGGCTACCACTCCTGGTCTAGGGTATGCCGCCATAACAACCTTGAGTTGTGTTCTGATATTAGTGACCAGGCATCAGCCTCCCTCTAGAGCGCGGCAGCACATTAATAGTGGTATTAGGCGATAATGGCCGCTTTCCATCAGGTGGGTCGTCTGCCTGTCCGCTGAATTCATGCAATAAAATGTGTACAAGTTTTTTCACCTAAATTTCCCAAAAGTAATATTTTCTTAAGTTTTTGCGACTAGTACACGTAATTAAACTACGTTGTAACGGTTTTAAGCGCAGTATTTTATTTTTCCCAAAATTACTATATTTTTACAGATTAAAAACAAAAATTCAGTTTAAACTCCACATAACGTCACTCGATTTAACGACAAACTCCCTTAGCGTCGTAACCACTTTGCTTTGGTTGGTTAACTTGTTTTCTATACAACGATACACTCTATATAGCGTTACACCCACTCTCAATAACGACAACAACTAAGCAATAAAAAGTACCTTTTAAGTTGCCAAAATTAGTTAAAACTGCGCAGCTGTGCACGTTCTTTTAACCTTTTATTATCCTAGCCCATAATAAACTCGGCTGTCGGCATCATGCATACTGAATTTTCTAAGATTTTCCGAAATTTCTAAGTAGGTACTTCTTCCTTTATCACCAAGATGCCTCGATATCCCTAGATATTAATAAAATAAGTAAAGAAAGTACAACAAACTTACTGGTCCAGCAAAAGACGTCACACAAAAATATCAGACTTTTCTCCATTTAACGACAACTCTCTATAACTCCACAACATGTAATCCATTCAGTATCGTTATATAGAGTTTACATTGTACTATATATACTTTCTTGAAAAAAGGGTAGCACTACATTGCTGTCTGTCCGAAAACATTGTTGAATGACCTGATGTCATCTATCACATGTGGGCTTTAGTGTTTTTCTTCTATGACGCGACTGATAAATCTAGGATTATTGTCTTTTTTTTTAATAACATCCCATTTTTCCTATGTATAGCATTTCGTGCCTTCATGCCAAAAACTGTTTGTTGAGAGAGCTTTACGATCACTTGGCCCGTAGAAGTCAAAATCATTGCGGGCTTGTCTTAGTAATTAATTGAGTATATTGCTGAATGATAGATGCATTTTCTTTAAAAAGCCGTATATTGCACACGTTTAGATAATGAAAGAGATAGACATACTCGTTTATAAACTGCATTTCGACACCTACGCCAGATTAATTTTAGATATTTTGTTTTATAAAACAAATGAATATTTAAAAACTTTTGTCTTATTTTTTTTTTATAAAGGAAGGTAATATTAATAAAATGAGTAATAAAACGTTATAACGGTTTTAAGCGCGGTAATTGATTTTTATTATTCCGACGTTTCCGGCCACTTTTCAGTAGCCGTGATCACGGAAGACAAAGATGTCAAGTGTCAATGAGTGTTGTTGAAACTATGAAACAGACTTAGTGTTAATATATTTGTATATCATAGAATGATATATTTTTTTTGTGGAAATATCCAAAAAATAGACTAAAATTGTTTCTCTTCTTTCCTCCTCATTGCTATCTATGCTTTTCCACTGCGGGCTAATTGGTGTAAAGTGACTTTTGTTTTTTTGTTTGCGTTGCAATGCGTTATGTATGATAGATGGTATAGATTATGATAAGGATTTAACTTGAAGGTGTTGATGTATGGTCAAATTGTAAAGTTTTAAGTTTTTTTAAAAATTTGGAATGGCTACCGTGGCATCGACCGTTGTAAAGATTTAAATTATGTGATGCGTTTATTATTGACATTATAATTGCATTAAAAAGTAGACTTGGTGGGCGTATACTGGAATGCTAATTTGGGTCGCGGCGTACATTGGACTATCTGTCAAGTAAGACGGCGTAAGCTGGAATAGTTTTGAAAAGTTAAAATACAATCGTAAATCATTATGAAGATACTGCTCTTAATTCTAGAATGTGTGGCGTAATCTGGAATTCGTTTTGTTTGGTTGGCGTATATTTGAACAATACATAATCAACTTATCAGCTATAGAACGGTTGGCATTTGGAGCTACGTGTAATATCTTAAGGAGCTAGCTATCAGGGTTCGCTATCTCGCTCGCGCATTTTCGATGATATAAATCGATAGAACTTGGTGACAACAACAAGTGAAGTCTTTTTAGGCTTTTATCGTCTAGAATTATAGCTTCCGTATTTTAATTTTAGAATTAAATTCACCGGCGTACTTTGGAATGGTCTTCCAGATTAATGTTCAATAATTCGCAGTATTTTTATTCTGTTTGAATGATCCAAGTCACTTTAAGAATATTTCCGGCGTATTTTGGTATATTGGTATATGTGTATTCCAGTATACGCCTGTTTAAAATTTTGATAATCTAATGAAATAATTTCATTAATGCGAGCATTTTTTTTTGTTATAATTAAGTAATGTCAAGAAATTAAATTATGAATATTAAAGATAAAGTAAATATTTGTCAGTCTAATTATTATTAAGTATGATTGTTTTTTTGTATGTATGTTAAATTATACTGACATTGCTTTCTCTCTCTCTCTCTTTGGTAAAGGTATTTGTGATAGGACAACATATATAGGTATTTAAATATTCGAGTTACAAAAGTAGTGTAATAATTTTGAAACGAAGATCTATAACATGCGTGCGCAGTGGAGTTTTTCATTCGCAAAGAAACTTTACTGCGCGCGTCTCTATACTATAAATATTTTGTCTGATCACAAATAACAGCCCTTATATGTAGAAGTCGTTCTTTAATTTCGTCTGTTTATTGTCTAATTTCTAATAATGCTTTAACGATTTATTTTTAAGTTGACTAATATTCTTTGATATATCTCTTTGTGTGTACAAATAGTACCTTCTTTACACTTTCCTTCTAGAACAATACTTATGTGCAGAATGTAGTAGAAGAAGGCCAGGGATGGTGACTTGCACGTCATCTCTATAATAATCGGATTTACAAAGAAAGAAAGAATTTATTTAAAGAAATAGGGACATACTTATACTGCTGACGTGTATTTTAAAAATAAAAACATATTATTATTTCTTGTAGAGGGCGGCACAGGCATCTCTTATTTTAATATAGAGAAACACCAATAGACGTATGACCAACATTTTATATCATTGTGTGTACTACAAAAAAATTAAGAATTTTTAATGGTTTTAATAAATCACTACTTAAGAAAGAAAAAAACATTTATTTGGTCTTTACAACACATAGTGTGATGCATTGAAAAAAATAAAAATAAAATAATGAGTTAGTGTAAGTTTGAAGCCATTTTTAAAACAATAAAATTTCCTTCAAACTTGCTCTCACTCAATATGAATAACACTTTTAGTATATAGACGTAAGAGATTAAAGACCCGTGGCATATTTTGGATATGTAGAGTTTAGGGAGTCGAATTATATTTTTTTAACTGGGCGATTCTCGTTTTTACTTAAACTAGGCCTCCATGTCTAGCAGGCGGAAAATGAATATTCTAAAGTTTGTAACCCTCGTCCCCTATCTATGCTAAGACTTCCGATTCTCTTCTCCTAACGCTCTACCTATCCCTACTTTCCTCCTCCCCTCTAACAGTCCCCTCCCTGTTACGGTCACATATCTCCCCCTTCCCTGACTGTGTTCAAATTATCATCTAAAAGTTCGTTTTGTGTACATAAGTATTGTTTTTCGAATAAAACTCTTGTATTTAAATATTGTATTCAAAAACTTGTATACAGATTTGATATAGAATTTTGAATCTCATTATGTAAGTGTTAAATTGTAAGTTTTACATACATACATACATAACTTCACGCCAGGTCCCTTGCGGGGTAGGCACGAACAACAGAGCGCCATTCAGGCTTATTCTTACACACCTCACCTGCTTCTTTGGCATTCATAGCTCTTGTCATGCACGCTCGTCTGTTCTTAAGGCTCCTGGCATCACCTGCTAGTACACGATCAATTTGATCATGGAAGATGTGTCGTGGCCTTCCGCGACTTCTGCATCCATCCACTTTTCCATTGTATATCTGTTTAGTCGTTCTTTCATCATACATTCTTTCCACATGCCCGAACCACCGGAGCACTCCTTTCCTTACCTTCATCCCGACACTCTCTTTCAGACCAACTCTCATTCTTACTTCGGTAGATTAAGATTCATATATGAATGAAGAAAACTTGCATCCAACTTGAGGACTTCTGCGGTTATGTGGGCAAGTCTTTGCGGGCTTAGCTCACTGGGACGCGAAGGTAACGAGTTCAATCGAGTTCATGATAACCGCCTTCTGTATCTGGCCCTTTACCCATTCACCGAGCGGGAGCCTCTCTAGGTGCCGGTTAAGGCTCTTCGCCATTAGACCGTTAACAGGCACAACTATCGGTATTATTATAAATTGTTCCCATTAAGCTTCCAGTGTAACATTACTTTCATCCATTCTTTCCTCTCAATTTTTAGTCACGGGTGTAACTTTCAAAGATCCCCTTATCTACACTCATTTCTTAATTTTCTTAGTTTATCGTGTACATAAAAGATATTTGCATTTTTTTTACTGTTTGTATTTTTTTATATATTGTCATTTGATATTAATAATTCATTGTAGTAATGTTCAAATCTGTATACAAGTTGAATCATTTATTATTTATTTACAATTTCTCAAAATTTACTTCAGTTTTGTCGTTAGCATTTTCGGTGTCATGTCCTGCGGGATCTCGATGTTTTTTTTTTAATCATACCTATACATACAACAGGATAATCCTTCATAAAGTTAAACTTTACTTGTAATATAATTCATTGTGGACCACGGGCCATAAAAATGGCCCGGACCTTTGGAAGGCTACGAGAAGGCCAAGACATAGAGGCCCTTTGACAAAAATGTAAATGTGGTGTGACACGGACCGGCGATTCTCGCTGTCTGCAGCATATAATAATGCACCCAAGGACAAGCCCCGGCCAGTGTAGGACTATTGTAGGAAATTAGATCAAAAGATACACGGCTATTGGGGTGAACTGCTAGTGGTACGAGGGGTCTGGGAATATGGGGACTATGGCGTCTGCCCGTCTCAATGTTCAAGAAACATGTTAACAATAGGCAGACGGCGACTCGTCACTCACTGCACCGGTCCACATGGGTGTGAGTGGCTAAGGGGCGTAGAGGCTGCTGGTTCACCGAAGCTATTTCCGACGTGATGCCATTTATCACTTCCACCCCTGGAGCTTGAGTCTTAGTTCTAGCGATCTCCACTCCGTGCCGGCTGGCCAAGGCAAGCACGGAAGCCTTGCCTTGGCTCCCGGTCTCAGGTCCAAGGTGTCGCTACTCACCTACATTTGTTATTATTGTAAATAAATTATTATTTATAATAATAATTATTTATTAAAAGCAACATAGTCCAATATATAACACACAAACAAACACACACAATAATATTAGTCATATTTTTTCCTTATCTCTTATGTTAGTAATTAATGACTAACAATATTCATATTTTTGAGAAATTGTCAATAATATAATTAGTAATTCAAAGCCTTTACGAAGTTTATATAGAAAATACCATTATTCACTAGTTTTTTTTTAATAAATATAATTCTATTATAATTGATTTTTAACTTTGGCTATGTGATGAGTTTGTTTTTATATGACACTGAACAAGCAAATAAAATCTTAAGATTACACGATAATCAAGTTTATTCAATTAATGTATGAATCGTATGAGAAAATCTTAAACAATTTTATGCGACACGAAATTGCATAAATTGACCGCATCTAAAGTTCTAAGTAGTATAGTAACGAAGAATTGTTATAAATACAATCAATTTAATTAAGGGGCTACTCAAAGTTCGCTACTCACTCGCGCGTTACCATATTTTTGAAGACATAAATTGGCATAATTTACATATGTTAAATCCGTATTCTACAAATCTTATTACTAAAACTTACTTAGTTTGATTTCAAATACATTTTATATATATAAAAACCAGAGATTTCCCTGCGGATACGCCTGGGTGAAGCACCGGGAAGTAGCTTTATTTTACTTACAACAAAAAAATTACTTTGGTTTAAATATATATATAAATGAACCTAACTATTGGTGAAAACCGCATAAAAATCGTCTTTTGGGAGGGGTTAGTGGATATACAGGAACACAGGTGTGCGATTTGTTTTATACAATGTAAATATTAATTCTTGTTATTTTTGTATTATTCTTTGCATTAAAAGGATTTTTTTGTAAAATCCGTAACATTGTTGTCGAGATTTGTAAAATACAGATTTCTTGTAAGTGAATTCAGTCAATTTATATTATATATAGCGAACAACATTTACGTAGCACCTTATTTTTTTGCAATACATATGTTATACAAAAATACTGTTTGTAACATTTGTACGCGACGATTCTGAGCGATAATGTTCAATGCAACAATTTTGCGCAAGATTGTTTTTCGCATCGCTGACTTTCTGAATGTGTACAACATTTTTGCGCACATTATTTGTATCAAATTGTCGTTTGAAATATTTTTTGTAAACAATAATACTGCGTAATTTTTTTTTACATAAAGATTCTGAATGATAATGTTGCGCAAAACAAATCCGCGCAAGATTGCTCTTCGCAGCAATGCGTTGCTGAATGTACGGAATATTTTTGAGTAAATATTTTGTATTGCTACAAAATTATTTTTCACAATCACGTATAAACAACAATACTACGTTGTAACTGCTGAATACAATCATTCTGATCGCTGCTGTTGAATGCAAACTTTCTGCGCAAAATTGTTGTTACAATATTATTGACCAACTAATGTATATCCTATAAGATATATTATAGTTAATACTTTATACATCAATGCTTAATTTTTTGCAAACGAGAAATTTGCGCAATACTATTGTATGAATATTGTTTGACAATAAATATGCGCAATAAATCTTCTCACGACAATTTTTTTGTGCAATTTATATATTATGAATAACTTTACTATATGCGTAATTAAGTTGGTTTTATTTGTTTGTAGAGTTTACGCCATACTTAATCGACAATATTAATTGTAACGAGATTGTTTCGATAGAGAAAGAAAACAGCCCCAGATTTTATCACAATTATTATTCTGGAGGGCGCCAGAAGTCTATATTCACTTGCGTTTTGATGTAGCAAAAACCACTGTACTCGTGTCAAACACTCGCTGCTCTTGGGGCAATAAAATGTGGGAATAAGACAGCGCCTATGTCTCTCTCTGTCACACTTCAGGCCTAATCGGAGGCGAAGTGATGCACCAGTGTAATGCCAATATTAATATCGCTCTCCTTATAGCAAACGCAGTACTTGCAAAGTAGCAGTTTCGAGTAAAATGTTGTATACATATTTTTAAATACCTATCATTTTTAGTGATATATTAAGCTTTAGGTATAGATTAGCGCCTTGGGATAGATATCATTTTTGGAAAAGAGTGAAAAATCGAAAAATGACGGCCTTTGTGGTTGAGCGGACTAAGCTTTGACTAGTCTACCTCGCTGCAACGCAAAGGTTTCAGGTTTGATTCCTGGCATAGTCAATTTCGGAAACGAATTTTATTTCTCCGTCATTTAACTGGGATTGGCCCAAGATTAGTCCATACTATGTACCCATGACACAAGCCTAACTTGCTTAATTTAACGATGTACAATATGTGTGTTTGCCTGCCACAAAAAATACTGCAAGTGCAGTTATTGGGGTAGGATAGTAAGTAAAGTATGGTTCGATAAGTGTCTTTATCCGTACACGAAAGAATGGCTACCACCCCTTGTCTAGATGCCGACATAACAACCTTGAGTTGTGTTCCGGCATCAGTGGCCAGGTTCCAGTCTTCCTTATGAGAGCGGCAGCGCATTTGTAGCACCTTTGGTGTTACTAATGTAATATTGGGTTGGTACTCAGTGCGCACATTTTAAAATATATATTACTAGCGGCCCCGGCAGACGTCCTGCTCTGAAAAAATAAAAATCTAGGACCCGATCCCAGCGTCACCTACCGGTTCCGATTGTGGATTTAAACCATCCGGGGACCCACTCAAACACACAAAAACAAAATCACCAAAATCGCTCCAAGTGATTAGGAGAATTCTAAAACCCGATCTCAGCGCCACCCACCGGTTCCAACGGGATAAAAAGTATCATATGACCGTCTCCTGGTTCTAATCTACCTCCCCACCAATTTTCAGCCAAATCGGCACAGCCGTTCTCGATGAATAGTGTAACTAACACGACTTTCTTTTATATATATAAGATAATATATACACAGGGCTTTTCTTGTGGGGGCACGCAGTGCCCTTACAGGACATTCCGAAAATATCTGAAAATTACCACAAAAACTGAGTAATGTAAAAAAAAACAGTTCTGGTAACCTTACAAAAAAAATGGATTTTTTAATAGGTTTTTTGGAGTGGAGCTACAAACAAAAAATTATGGACTTACAACTTTCGAGAATTAGCGTGCCCCCAAAAAAGAAGTGACAACAAAGGCCTGTATATACATATGTTAATAGCATTTACTGTTTACAAATTTAGATGGTGGTTTATTTTGTAATGTGATGTATTGGTAGAACAAAACGCAAGTTACTTGTTGCACCCCCTGTAAGTGTAGAATTTACGCGTATTTTCAATACTTACATTTAACATAACATATTACTGGACTATTGTTGTACTTAGATTATTCTTCCATAGCTTGACTAAGTTTTAAATAACTAATAAGATATTGTAATTTAAAATTTGACCAGTTCATGTTATGTATGTTATATATTAAAATCGATACTTTACAAGCGTGATGAAGTATGGCGCAACCTCTAACAGTGTCTATTAGTTTGTTTGTATGTATGTATGTTGAAAATTGCATTTATATAAAGTAACAATGTTTATGCTTGTTTGGTGCGAGTGTCGCTGTGTCATTTACACGATTGTATTTAAAAATAATTGATTAATATTATTAATGTACGATAGTTATGAATAAAATGATTTTTAAGCCTTATATTTAGTTTTTTTATATTATACGGTTTATGCGGAACCCTAAAAAAATAGCCTAAGTTACTCCTAACATCAGCTATTTGTCAGTGAAAGTCTCGTCAAAATCGGTCCAGCCATTTTAGAGATTCGTCAAAACATCCAGACAGAGTAAGGATAGCAAAAAACTCGTGTCACTCGGGGACTGCCGCAGTAAAGCTATTGCATAGCATTTTTTATCAACTTATGCAATTATAATTATTTATTTATTGTTTATTTATGCAGTATTTTTTTTCTTTGATATTAATTCAAGTTACACTTTTTGAGCGTGGTGACCGATAAGAAAACAAATCACCTATATATACCTACATGTATACTTATGGGGCGCACATGCGGTGAGTGTGGCATTATAAAGATCTATACACCTATATACTTTCTCACAAACAGCTGCTTATGTATTCGTCCGATTTCGGAGCAGCTCGTCGTCCATAGTTTGCAATACCTGACATACTTCGAACCGCTACGAGAGCTCGCGGCTCACTGTGACCACCGCACGCCTCCGCTCGCCGCACCCGCCTCAGGCCCCGTCACCGCGCATTCAGTGTGGACGCACACATACACGTTAAGCGAACGCTCATGGTAGGCGGAGTGGGAGTTTTAGGTTTATTTTCGTTACGGAATTTCTTGATTCGGTCTCCGCGCTCAAAGCCCGCGATAAAAGCTATGCAATAGCTCAAAACTATTTATGTATCGACACGTGACGTCATGAAGTTATCGGCAAACCTGTGCAAAAGTTCTAAATACTTCGTAAGCAAGTATGTCCAAAGTAAATGTAAAACAACACATTTTATTCACCAAAACAAATAAACACAAAGAACAACAACTATCTGAAATATAGACAACTGGGGTGTGGACATCGCTGTACGCAACGCGGCCTGCTAGTAACAACTCTTTCTTTACATTTACACCTTATCGTCTCTTCTCTCTTCACTCTCTCTCTTGTGTCCAAGTCATCTATAACGTTAGGGTTAATCCAAAAATCTTCATCATCACTTACCCAATATTTTGGACTAAAATTTCTTCTGCAGTCAATATTGCTGTAACTGGTTTGAGTTGGTCTTGAAGCACATTCTTCATTGTACTGCCGATGTGGGAACCCTAGATAGCAAAAATAGGATATAATTAACATTTACAGGGTACTGGAACGCAGAAAACGCGGGTTCAATTCCTGGTATAGTGAATTTTGTAAATGTACTTTCCGACATTTATATGGTTTGTTGTAATATCATTGAAAAAATACTTGGTCCATGCTCGTAACACAAGCGTAACTTGCCTTCGGAATATCATGTGTTTGCTACGGGCAGTTTGATAAATCGGGTCACTATGAATAATGACCGGTCTGTATACATAATGCCCGTATCAAGTGGGCAATATAAATAAAACTGCATAATTAATCACTTTTCCCGGTCAGTAAGAATAATGACAACCTTATATTGGGTAATATAACATATAAAAACACAGATACAGTAGCTACCACAGCTCAAATCCCTATTAATATTATAAATGCGAAAGTAACTCTGTCTGTCTGTCTGTTCCGTTTTCACGTAAAAACTACAGGACCGATTTGGCTGAAACTCAGTATATATATATTTTCGATACCGAGGATGAACATAGGATACTTTTTATCCCGAAAAATGGGATAGTTTCCGGGATAACATGATATTTGTCTGTTTGTTTGTTATGCTTTTACGGAAAAACTACTGGACCGATTTGGCTGAAATTCGGTACGTATGTAAATTAAATACTGAGGATGGACAAGGGATAATTTTCATTTTGGCCTTTTTGGTAATTTTGGCCTATTTGGTCATTTTGGCCTTTTTGGTCATTTTGGCCTTTTTGGTCATTTTGGCCTATTTGGTCATTTTAGCCTTTTTGGTCATTTTGGCCATGTCGGTCACTGTGGTCTTTTGGTCATTTAGACCATTTTGGCCTTTTTGGTCAAGTTTTGTAATTTATTTTGTTGACAGATAGACGGGGGATGGTATATATAATTAGCGATATAAAATGAAGTGAAGCTTCTGTGCGCAAATACATAAAAATGTAATATAATATAACCTGTAGCACTTGCTCTATAAACAAGAGATACGCACTAGAGGTTAACCCGCGGCGCAGCCGCGGGGTAAACTCTAGTATCAGGTATATAATATTAATAAGATTTTGATTACATTATCAAATCAAATCTATTCAATCAAAACATGGTTAAACAGTTTGCATATATGTTATATCTTAAAGTATACACATGTTTTGCTCACTTACGAGCAAATATTTACAACAAATTATATGATATTAAATGAAACATGAAAAAAGAACGCTAATAAATATCAAAAAGTAATAGTAATAAACTACGAATAAATAAATGTATTCGTAGGTAATAAATAATAATAATAACAATAATCAGTCAAGGAAGGTTTAGGATTTGCAATTGAGAAATTCGACCACCGAGTAAAACATTATATTTAAGAGCCATTCCTTCAATTGAATTTTAAATTTATTTATCCTAAACTCTTTTATAAGGATTGACATTTTATTATATATTTGAATGCACATGTTATAGCAGTTTCTGGTAAAGAGTGTTGGTTTTGGTGCCACATTGAATACTAGTCGTCCACTATTTCTAGTATTGTTTGGATAGAAGTTAGTTAATTAATTAGTGGATATAAATTAACGCTCTTAGAGTAAGTTTGTAAGCTTCTATAAGAACCTTAAAGAGCCTATAAACTTACTTTAACTCAATATGAATACATAAGATACTAACTTCCCTGCTGTCTTCTAGTACGGTCGCCTCTGGAATTGATGCTGTTACAACTTCGGCCTGGCCTGTTTGTGCCTTGATCTGAGGGCCCCAAATAATATTCCTTGATGATAACTTGTGGGGATATATCTGGTTTGCTAGGACCTAGAATTAGCGTGGTAGTAGAAGCTTATTAAAGAATACCTATTGCCTAGTAAAAAACGCAACGTAAAAAGTTGCTTGGAAGACCTGATGGAAAGTGGTTACCGTCGCCTATTGACGTTTGCAACACAACGGGTGGCCTCAACGCGTTGCCCTACTTAAAAAACCCCATATCATAACGCAAGTGGAGGGTAGTTCCCTCCAGATCATCGTTGTGCGCGGAATAAATGTTCAAAAACCTTTGCGTAGTTAAGCGTGGGAGCTCTAGGAAATGGGGGTGAACATCCCGTCGTCGGCGAGCTGTGCGGTTGTAAAAGTTAGGCGTTAGCACCAGAGCAAACAATTCCACGGAACATTCCCCCTTATACAGGCGGTAGAGTACGCAGAGGGACGCGAAGTCTCTTCGAAGACTGTTAATATGGGATCGTCGACGATACGAATGGTGCGACGGTGTGTGGAGTCGAGGGGGTCAGTCTGGTAAGCGAGTGCCCCGGCCCATAGATGTAATAGATGATCTCTACCACAAGACAATATATATCTATCTAGTCTAGAATATATGAGTATAAATCCAAATGCTACGCTAACAATGTTGCAAACACTGCTACTTGGTTATTAATAATTAACAAATCATACCAGCTGCGGCATTCTGCCCATACAATATCTCCTGTGTTGAACCCACATTTTTATTCGACTCTTGGAGAAATTCCTTTATACTGGGACACGTTTTGTTGTAACATTTTGAAATATTTTGAACTCCCGGACAGAGGTTTCCATGAGTAACTGGATTAATATCTTCAGTAATAGATCTTACAAATATTACTTGAGAAGCTGCTGTTCTAGGACCTGGTAGATCCGTTTGCTGTTGAAATTCTGAACCTTTTTCAATTTCTTTGTTCTGTTCTTTATTAAAGATACCTCCAGAATAAATCTTAGGTTGGTCTGGCGTAGTTGTTCTTATTTCTTGGCTTCCACCTATTTCTGTATTCTCGATAGCTACGTCTTGTTGCATTGGACTTATAGAGTTAACTGGTTGGTCTACTGGATTTGTAAATCCTACTAGTCGGCTCGGACATGATGCTTCTGGATATATTGGTAGCTTTGCAAGACAATTTGGGATTTTAATACCTTTTTGTGGAGTTGTAGGTACGATATCTGTTTGACTAGCAACGTCTGTAGGTAAAGCACTAACTGCAGCGTCTCTTTTTGTAGAAGTTGGTCTAAAACTAGAGGCGTTAAGCGTTCTTTCTCTTATTTCTTCTAAATGAGCTCTGTCAGCCGTATTTAAAGTGCTCTGTGGAATTGATGGAATGTAATTGGATCTAGTGTGTTTTGAACTTCTGTCTTTCGTTGATTCATTTAAATTTGCAGATTCCTTTGTATACTTTCCAATCATTTTATCTAATGTGTCATCAGTACTATTATCTATGGTATTCCATAAACTCAACGATGTATCTTTTAGAGATCGTAATGTTTTTGATGCGTTATACCGTCTTGAACTTGCACTTTTATTTAAATTATCAATTAATTTATCAGCATAATTACCCACGATTTTATTATCATTGACAGTCAATGGCAAC
Organism: Dendrolimus pini; assembly: GCA_949752895.1. Classification (NCBI taxonomy): domain Eukaryota; kingdom Metazoa; phylum Arthropoda; class Insecta; order Lepidoptera; family Lasiocampidae; genus Dendrolimus; species Dendrolimus pini. The sequence continues at coordinate 972,114 of OX457152.1, forward strand.
TTGTACAAGAATTTTAGAATCTCTTTTTTGGTTTCGTCATTAATTTCATTATCATCTAATTCACCATCACTTTCATTGTCATGTAACTTCTTAGCTAATAATGAAATCATTTTGTTTCGCTGTAATAGCTCTGTTTTTGTTTGTTCTTTTAATGGTATTCCTTTTATCCAATCATTTATTTCATCTCGGATTCGGGCTTTTTCTATTTCTCCTGAAAGAATTTCTTCATTAGGAATTTCCACATTCTGTAGAGCATCGAATAATTCTAGTTTTAAGTTTTCATTGTCTACAGATGCGTTCGGATGTCTGTTTAAATAATTGTTACAAAAACTTGTTATTTCATCTGAAATTTTTGTTTTGTATTTATCTAGTAAACCGTTATCAGCGCCGTAAAAATGCAAGTTCATATACGCGTCAGCTAAATGATCTTTTAAGACATCTAACTCAGCAAGATCTTGTAAGTTCATAGAACGTTGTAGAGGAAGTGTTTTAGATATTATGTCTCTTAAATTCCGCTTGTACTGTTGCCCCGCTATTTCTTGTTTTATTCTTTCTCTTGATTCCATTATTTTGTAAATCAAATCTTCCTTTAAATCTGACAATGTACATATTAAATCCGCATTCATCGGTAATTCATTTAGAAGACTCTCAATTTCATCCTTTAATATCTCTTGATACAAATAATCATCATTAAATATATCTTGGTTTATATTCATTTCGCCAATCTTATTTATCAATTGACTAGACAAGCTTTGCTTAAGAGCTTTCGTCTCTTCTCCTTGTTCAGAACTATCTGTTATTATTGGCAGATTATTAAACCACGCCATTATGTATTCACTCAAAATTTTGCATGATTTTCTAAAAGTACTTACTGGTCTAATAGATTGTAAACTTAGATTAACCTGTTTAGATGTTGATAGATCTTCTACGCTGGTACGATTTATTTCTTTGGAGTCCTCTAAATGAACTGGTTTAGCACTATCACCGTACATTCCACTATCACTAACCCAAGGTACACTTTCTAAAAGCTCTATCAATTCATTAATTTTTTCGTTAATATATTCATCATTATTCTTGGCAGGGTCTAGAGGGAAATTGAGAAGAAACTTTCTGATCTCAGCTCTCATAGCCTCTTTATTTAAAGTCATGTGTAAATGTTCAAGACGGCATTTAAAATCTGCTTTGAGGCGTTCTACCTCTATGATTTCGAAACATGTTTTTCGTGACGTGATTGATAGAGTTGCAAACCATTCTTCTAGGATAGAATCGAAGGTCTCTTCAGCAATTTTATTTCCAGCACCTGAAAAAATATTTTTTAAAGTATGTGTTTCATGATCATCTAACCAGATTTATAAATTACTGTGTAAGAAAGATTAGATCTAGTTTGTAAAGAAAATAAATCGTTGATATTTTTACCAGTGTGATGTCTTCCCGTATCTTTTAATAAGACAGGAATATAGATTTCCTTAATCTTCTGCATTAATTCTTCTGTCCTAGGCATAAAATTTAAAAAAATATGAATACCAGGTAAATTGTTTAACCATCTAAAAACTTGGTAGTTCAAATGTTCCAATTCTTCCCTATCTGATGTCTTCGTAGTTGGATTAAGTTGTAAATACTTTTGCCGGTCCAAAATATCGCTAACCAAATCCTTAGTCATGTCTGTCTTGAACTTTTCATCAATCTTTATAGGAAAGCCTTCAATCCAGTTGGAAATTATTTTTGTCAAGTTTTCATTGTAATCAATTTCTAACTTTTCTACGTCACAAAAGCATAAATCTTTTGAATTTATATTAATTTCATCGTTGAATGTTTTTGATGTATTAGCAGTTTCAATTCTGAGACTCTTTAATTTGTCTCTCTTTAATGACTCTATGCCATCTTGTTTAGATCGGATTGAACGCTTTTCTTTCCGTGGTGTCGAAGTATTAATAAGAATGCTTAAAACTCTATTTACTAACTCATCTATCAAATCTAAAACTGGTGTATCACTTTGATAAGAAATTTTATTAAAGTATTCCCATATCGCATCTTTTAAGAGATCTTCTGTATTTTCATTAGGTTCTGACAATATATCAGCTACTAAATTAGCTAATACCTTTGTATATTCTTTAATTTTAGTTTGTTTTACAGAATTTCGGTCTTTGGTAAACTCATCAATGAATTCGAGTATGATTCTTTCAGCTTCGTTTTTAAAAGCTTCGTTATGAAACGGCGACACAGTTTGAACTTTTTTGGATCTATTAATAAAGATATTAGAATCTTTAGCTTTATGTGCAAGTGACATTTCTCTAACTCGATCAGTTAATTTCATGGATATATCAGCAGCTTTACTTTTGGGGATGTTATCCTCTTGTAACATACTGTAAACTTTTCCTCTACTTTTATCGCTATCAACTCCTCTCATTATTTGATCTGCCAACATATGTGAGATCATATCTTCCAACTCTTTATTTGTAATACCTACTTTGTACTGTTTCAACATTTCTTTTAACTCTTCTCTTATAAATTCCTTTAGATCACCACTAGGAACTTTTCTCATTTCATCTGCGCTACTTTCTAAAATACTTACTGTTTTATTTTTCATTTTACGATTTTCACCAAATTTTACTAGTTCATTATCAATCAAATCTGAAATATCATTTACGAAAGTTTTACGTTTGTCATTACTTTCATCCCAACGTTTTCTGGGTTTATTCTTCTCAAAATATTCAAGAAGCTTTTTAGCAATTGCTTCTCGTTCTTTGATAGGTATATCAATTTCTGTTTTCTTTGAAAGCATGTCAAGCCAATCGTCAATTACATCCAATATAATATCCTGATCAAAACCTTGAATTTGTAACTCTCGTATGTGCTTTAATAATTCTTCAATATTATTTTTTTCATCGACACCTATTTTTACATCAGATACAACTATATGTTCAATTGGATCAGTAAGACTATGCTTATCTTTATAATAATTTCTTAATCTCTGTTTCGGTGTATTATTTTGACTATGACTAATTTCAACATCTTCCATTGCATCCATTCTTCTCATTTTCTTTTTAGGAATATTACTAGTGTCACTTTTGCTTGTTCCTGGTGATTCACTAGATCTGTTTCTTTCATAACTGTCGTTTAATAGTTGTGGGGAAGTTTGCCTTACTATAGTAGGTGTTACCGTTAGTTGACTATATAAATCTTGCTCGTTTCCTAAAGAAAAATGATCTGGTTCACTTAGCTTTTTCAATTTTTCATCTAGTAGCGTTTCTAGATTCTGTATTTTCGTTATTAATTTAGTAGATATTTCATTCTTAGTTCTTCCATCGGATTGTTGCAAAATCGCGGTTTCCAAAAACTTTTTTATAGTGTCTTGCATTTCATTTAACGTATCTTTTATGTTCAGATTAGTAGCTTTGATTTCTAATAATTGCCTAGTGAGAATTTCAGTTTTATTTCTATCAATACTGCTTTGTAAATTTGCTATATCATTATTCCAATCTATAATAAGCTTCGTTACTTCTTTATTTACAGCATTTTCTATGTCATTTTCAGTTCTGGATCTTTTTGAATCTTCTTGTATCCTTTGTCTTTGTTCATCAATTAAAATTTCGCTTAATTTTGCTGTTACTCCTTCTACAGTTTCACTTGGAATAGTATATTTTAGTTGGTGCATCATCTCTTCAATATTGGCGTTTTTTGATTTCATTTCTGATAATTGTGTCATTAGGTTTTCTGTATCAAAATTTTTGCCAATGATACTTTGTAGATTTACAATATTATCTTTCCATTCATGTACTAGCTTCTTTAACTCTGCAGAAACAACTTTTTCTACGTCTGTCTTAAGTTTAGCATTATAACATTCATCTTCTTTTCTTTTATGCTCTTCGTTTCCTATAACTTTACTTAATTTTTCAACGACGCCTTCGATAGTATCAGTTGGAATGTCGCTTTTCATTTGATTAATCAAATTTTCAATATTTATATTGGTGGATTTAATTTCTAATAATTGTTTAGCGAGTTCACTAGTTGCCGAATTTTTATCAATACTTTTTCTCAAAGTTGCAATATTTTTGCTACAGTCTTCAATTAAAGCCTTTATTTCTGTACCGACGACCTTATTTATTACTTTAGCAAGTTTATTTGTTATCGCTTCTTCTTCTTTTTGCCTCTCTTTTTTGTCTTCAGCTAGTACTTCAGCTAACTTGGAAGATACTCCTGCAATGGTTTCCCTTGATATAACATGTTGCATTTGATTAATCATGTCTTCAATATTTGTATTTGTTGATTTAATTTCCAACAATTGTTTTGATAGTTTTTCTGTTGTAGGATTTCTTTGAATACTGCTCTGTAGGTTTGCCATATTGCTATTCCAATCATCCATTAACACCTTTATTTCTGTACATACGGCATTGTCGACTTCATTTTTTATTTTATGTTTATCTCTTTCTTCTTCTTTTCTCTTAATTTCTTGTTCTTTTATTAAAACTTCACTAATTTTTGCAGCGACTCCTTCAATAGTTTCCGAAGGTATGACGTTTTGCATACGATTAATCATATTTTCAATATTTTTACTACTCAATTTTAGTTCTATGATTTGATTCGTTAGTTCTTCTATTGCTTTACTTTTATCTATATCGTTATGAATATTTGATATTTTATTTTCCCAGTTATTAACTAATTTCTTCACTTCTGCATAAACAGCTTTATCTATATCAGCTTTAATTCTAGTTTTGTTTAATTCTTCTTCAGTTCGCTTTAGTCGTTCTTCTTTAGCTAATGCTTCTGTTAACTTTACAGTTACACCTTCGATTGTCTCACTTGGAATCACATTTTGAATACGATTTATCATGTCTTCGATATTCATATTTGTTGATTTAATTTGTAGTAACTGCTTAGTAAGATCTTCTATTGCGTTACTTTTATCCAAACTTGTCTGTAACGTTGTTATTCTTCTGCCCCAATCTTCAATTAACTTCTTTACTTCTTCAAAGACCGTTTTATTCATGTCCGCTTTCAGTGTATCTCTATTTAATTCTTCTCTTTTTCGCTTTTCTGCTTCCTTATAGAAAATCATCGTTAACTTTTCAACAACTGCATCAACAGTTTCATTTGGATCAATATTTCTAATATGACTAATCATATCTTCAATGTGGTTATTGGTAGTCTTTATTTCTAATAATTGTTGGGTGAGATCTTCTATAGCTTCGTTTTTATCTATACTACTTTGCAGATTTGTCATCCTTTGGCCCCAATCTTTAATTAACTTCTTTACTTCATCGCAAACAACTTCATCTACATCCTCTATAAATCTTGTTCTGTTCGACTGCTCTACTCTTTCTATTTGTTCATGTTCTTTAATCAAAATTTCGGCTATCTTTGCAGCAATAGTGTTAAGAGATTCGCTAGTATGTGTTGTTTGCATTTTATTAATTTTATCTTCTATGTTTCTATTTGAAGTTTTAATTTCGAGTAATTGTTTAGTAAGCTCTTCGTTAGCTCTATTTTTATCAATACTGCTTTGCAAATTTGACATGTCAGTACTCCAATTTTCGATTAATTTTTTAACTTCAGCAGATACAGCTTTGTTTATTTCTTCTTTAATTTTAGTATTATTTATTTCCACTTGTTTACCCTTTTCTGATGCGCTAACTCTAACATTATTCAAATCTTCTTCTTTTCTATTTTCTTCATCTCCAATTCTGGTTTGACTTGATTCATTTTCAACATGTTTTTGCTCTTGTTCATTTTCTAAAACATCCGTTAATTTTGTGGCTATACCATTAACTGTTTCACTTCTTGTTCTTCTCAATAATATCGGGAGCCTATCCACTGAATCTTCTATTTCTTTCTTCACGGCTTTGAACACTTTTTCTTTGCCATTATCTTTTATATTCAAAGGTTTAATTTTATTAACCAAGTCATCGACTACCTTTTTTTTAACTACAACATTTCCTTGGTAATCTTTATCTCTAAGATTAACAACATCTAACCATTTTGATACGCTTTCCCTAAGCACATCATTGTTATTCAAATTCTTAATTCTACTATATAGATTTTCTATAATTAGATTTTTAAAAGCATCCCGTTCTCTTTCAGTCTCAGGATTCCATATAGGCATATCATTGACACATTTTTCAATGTCATCTTTGGCTTTATCACTAAAATCATCATCTTCCACTGCCTCTTTTAGTTTTATTGCAAGTTTTTTGATTAGTTCTTCACGTTTCATCTTATCACTGCGACTTTCTGCTGCATTTATTGGTATGGTCTTCACCCACTCGTTGATAGCATCGTCTATAATTTTCTTTGGACATGCGCATATAACAAAAGACGTTTTTGATTTGCAGTCGTAAGGCAGTTGACAGCTTTTTGAACAACCAGGAGATAGGGTCTGTAAAAAATAATTATGAAACGTATTTCAAAATGAAAATACCCATCTTAGGCCTTGTGATGATGAATGAAAATACCCATCTTAGGCCTTGTGATGATGAATGAAAATACCCATCTTAGGCCTTGTGATGATGAATGAAAATACCCATCTTAGGCCTTGTGATGATGAATGAAAATACCCATCTTAGGCCTTGTGATGATGAATGAAAATACCCATCTTAGGCCTTGTGATGATGAATGAAAATACCCATCTTAGGCCTTGTGATGATGAATGAAAATACCCATCTTAGTGAATTACTTCACTTGAAAAATTGGTTGCCACTTGCCAGTACAGGTTTTTATTATTTAAAATAGGTAATTAAATATACTTTTCAGAAAAATAAGAATAGTTTCGAAATAACTTCGGTTCTATAAACATAAGAGCTTTTGTGATTGAAGTTTCTGTTTGTAATTTCAAAATAAAAATGTAAAAAACAGAATAATTTGGACCAGGAAATTCCGAAGATGCAATTTTTAGAATTTTTGTCTGTCTGGATGTTCCGGCTAATCTCTGAAACAGCTAGACCGATTCTGACAGGACTTCTACTGGCAGATAGCTGATCTTATAAAGAGTAACTTAGGCTACTCTTTTTAGAGTTCCGCGAAAAAAGAACCATAAGATGGAAAAAATAAAAATGGCAGTTGTATGAATAAAATGTCATGGTGTCACTTTTGAATTCATTCAGGTTAAAATGAATGAATGCTGGGCTCGGGTCTCCCAATATAGGAGGGGAACGGACAGCATACCCGTCACGCTTGTCCAAGGCGGCCTTGCAGGTTTGACACATAGGTCATCTCGATGTGCAGGTTGCATCACGATGTTTTCCCTCACCGTTGTTAGCATGTGGTAATTGCAACAATATGTACATTAGATCAGAAGGCTGACTCCGTGGTGCAAGCGTTCCGGCTAGGACCGAACCCACGCCCTTTGAGTCTGGGACGCGTGCGCTAGCCATTACGCTACCACGACTTAAAAAGTATTTGACTAATAACCTTTATGTAATTATTGAAAAATCGGTTTCAAAATTACACTTACATCTGTGTAGACATCTTTGGAGTTGATAGCTGTGGCGTCCCTCGAGGTCGTCGGACGGGATACTGCAGAGGGAGCGGACATCAATACCAAGATTTACTTATATAAAAAACACCCAGAATACCAGAAGACCCAGACCCTGCAAAAACCAACTGCCAGACCTCAAGACACTGTGAACTCCTTCTGCTTGCAACGGAACACAAACCAACTTGATTGATATTGTTACGACCGACAAAGACCAGTTCACACCTGCAGTTTATTACCTTTCGGCATTTGGACTTCTTTTGTTTACTATATGTTTAAAATTTGTAATTAGAAAAACAGCCCATTGTGCATTGGAATCGTTATGGTAGTATGGCAGTCGTTAGCCAAGTGTGATTCTTGGAAATTCAGTCCACGAGTAGACATATTGTATTTGTGTAGTATAAAAAAATGCCCCAACGGAGGGGTGAGGCAGTCGAGCGATAAGCACAAGCAAAGCAAGATGTGAGTACTACATTCAGGAATCTATTTAGAGACGGACCGAATTTGTACCTGAGTTATACGTGTTTGTATAGTTCTAATACATTCTATAGTAATTCTAACGGCATTTTAATTCGAGTCCTGCTACTCGTACCAATATGTTCTTTTATATCTCCTTTCACCCATTTTAATATTATATAAAATTATTAGAGCTAGGCATGTTTGCTGATGAGCTTCTTGCGCTGCTTCTTCTCTTCTCATTTCTCTGTGTTTGTTTATTTTGGTGAGCAATAAAGTGTTACCTGTCTATCTTAACTTTCATACGAGTTCCTGAGCCACTCATCTATTACACTACTACAACATGTTGAATCGAAAATGTACATGAAATTACCTTGAACTTCTGTATCCAGAAAGTCCACTCGCTGAAAGAAAGAAATAATTTAACTGAGAACAGGATCTTTGGAAGCAAATTGAAGTGGGATGTTTATCTGTGCATTTTTACTATCAAAATATGTTTTGAACACTGTCTAAAACTGAACAATAATTGCAGGATGTTTGTTGTTTTCGACGAAGAATTGCGTGTTTATTCTGAAAATTTCAAGTTTTATTGAAATGCAATTTTTCTAGCTGCCTAGTTTTACTTTTGTGGCGAATAGAGCCTTCTTACCGCCACCTACTGGCCGTCAGGCCAGGTTTTATAGATATTAATTGACAACTGTCAACATAGATTAGAGAGTAGAATTTCGTCATAAAGCACATATTTTAAAGTCCAATAAATCCAATTCATTGTTTTGGCTATGTACAATCGAACCAACTGAATTATATGACGCACTTTGCTAATAATTCCTTTAAAACCGTCAAAATAGTAAGGTTTATTGTGTTTTGCACTTAGGACCTTACATATCAAATGCATTATAAATATTATAAAAGATCGGGTTGTTAGATTCCTGCAACTACCCGTCAGATTAGAAACACTCACAGTTTGATTCAGGCTTTAATTTAAGAGGTTGCCTGAATATAGTTCGTTATCTCGCTCACAGAATGCCACATTTTTGAGGATATAATTTGACAGAAGTTACTTGCGACAAATATATTATACATTTTCTAACAATAAAAAACTTGAGAGGTGTCAAGGGACACCCGGATGGAACGAAGTTCCATATTTATTATTTACAAAAAACCTGTATACACTCAACAAAATAGTAAATGAGTAAGTTTGAATCCTATTTACTTCAATATAAGAAACAATTTAAAAATCGAATCACATCCTGCAACTCGACTCTTGAAACAAATTTAACTTTAAACCAGATTCGTGATATTGCTCCTTATTTTAATGACATTAAGACTCTATATGTCCGCAAATGCTATCTGTACGTCAGCAACCCATGACATTTAAATAATAATGTACTCCAAATTAAACTCTAACTGCGTGGGCATATATAACATAAAAGGCATATATAACATTATACAACTGCATTTTATCTTGGCAAGTTCAAAAACTGTCGTGACAACTTTTTTCGTAAGAATTTTTTCCGTCTAGCCCTCATTCGTACCGCGCGATAAGGAACTACGTTCCAAAATTAAAAATGACTGGAATAACTTAGGTACCGGTCTATGGTGGTCACACGGTTGCCTTTGTCGCTGCGGATGGTATTCCCTTTCGTGGTTCGTATAACGATTCCTCATTTTCTGACACATCTGTAAACAATATAATAGAGAGAGTGGGAGATGACACTTTATTGCACACCAAAATGTACAGTTACAAAAACAGGCTACATTTACAATATTTTCTAGGAAATACATTAGGCGGCCTTATCAAAAGTATCGCTCAAAGTGATCTCTTCCAGGCCACCTAAATCAAAGAATTTTGAATCAGGCGAAATAGGTGGTGTAGGAAGAAGGCAATAGAAATAAATACTCAAACTCATTTACGAAATAAATATACAAATATATACATACATAGTCGTATATATACATATATAATAATATAGTTCAAAATACATAAGTTATTATAATAAATGTATTAGCATGATTATATTGTGTTAATTAGACATAACTATTTGTGGACAAATAGTGTTTTCTGAGTAAATTTCTAAATGTTGTTAAGGATTTAGCCTCTCGATACGTATCAGAGCGCAAGTTGTGGGCAGTGGACAGGCGAAGGAATTTAACGTAATAAAACCATGAAAGAAGATTATTACTTAAGGAATGCCAATAGCTCAGTAAAAAACGTAACTTACAACACACTCTACAATTACAATTGGCGCCTGGAGTCCATTCTAGTTTTTATAGAAAATCCCAATTATTGAACATTTCAATAAATGTTCTATTATTTAAAACATGTATTTCAACTTTAATCAATCAATAAATTAAAAGTCCTGTCTAGCTACTTTTCCGTGTCATGAAATTCATAAAACTTACGTTTTTAGTGCCATATTTATAAAGATTATATCGTCATATCACACACATTTCTTGTTCCTACATTATTTAATGGTGTTTAAATCTCTTAGTCAACTTAAGGAACAACTGAAGTTTGATATTAATGTAGAAAATATTTTAAACTAATCAACTGACTCACAATTTAATTAAAATTGTATTCCAAATTACGCTATAAGACAAGACATAGTACCTATAGGCATGTGACTGGAAGTTCCTCGAGTCCTTGACGTATATACTTCTTAAAACAACAATAACAATGGAAAAATGGTGTAATGTTTTATTTTATTTTTTATTGCATTAGTTCAGCAGACAGGCAAACGGCTCACTTGATGGAAAGCGGTTACCATCTCCTATGGACATTTGCAACACCAAAGGCTACAAATGCGCTGCTGCTCTCTTAAAGTAGACTGGAACTTGGTCACTAATCTCGGAACACAACTCAAGGTTGTTATGGCGGCATATTCTAAATAAGGGGTGGTAGCCATTCAGTCTGGAAAATACCCTACCACCTGGCTGTGGGTTGTTTTGTCGCCTCTTACGACAGGCCGCACGGCTGCAGATAATTGTATTCTTTCTCCGTTCCTTTACGGATAAAACAGTACACAGAGTAGGAGACTTATTTTTTACATAGAGTAGAAGACAACTATATCTTACTCTGAAAAAATAAAGGGTTGGGTTTACATATATGTCCCCGAATGATTTCCTGGATGATTTTAATGGTTGATGTGTTTAGGAATATATTTAAGACTTATTTATAACAACTGAAATTGATTTTGAGTGGAAAAAATACATATTCAATTAATTATCGAAGTTTGAAATTCACAACAATGATCTGGTAATTTTGTCGCCGAGATGTTTTTTTTCGTTTTTTGACGGGATTTATCGAAATAGGAAACTGTATGTATCCGAAAATTTAAATATATGGAGTTTTAAACAGTTGGTTAGGTTAGGTTTTGTGTAGACCAAAGTGCCAGAACCGACTGTAACCATTCACTATATTTTTTTTATATTAGTGAAAATCAGAAGTGAGGTTAGATTGACAAAAACATTAATAACTCAGGAACTATACATTTCCGCCACATGGGAGTTGCAGAAGGGGTAAGTTTTCCTCCCCCCCCCCTCCCGCCTTCCCCCTCATTACTTATGATTCCGGGGACATATATGTAAACCACACCCAAAATAAAAATCGAGAACCATTTGTGAGTGTAAACCATCCAGGCAACCACTCAAACAGAAAAAAAATTATCAAAATCCTGGAACCCGATTCCAGCGCCACATATCGGATCTGCACACATACATGCATACGTACATGCTTTTACACAAGTGAAAATTAACATAAATTTTATTATTTTTCACATTCGCAATAAACATTTACCTAAGTTCTTACTTTATATAGGTACTCGCGCTAACATCTGTCTATACAAGTTTGCATGGCAGTACAATACCTCACAAATTTTGTAACAGTTCTACCCACATATAAATATAAAGTAAACCATTCTAATTACGCATTATAGGAAAAAACTAACACCTATAGTACAGGCTTTGCCTAGTTCAGGTGTTAGTATCCACTAATTTTATTAATTGTTTCTAAGTTTTCCCTAGTTATTAATTACATTTACCTGTTTTATTGTAAAAGAACTTTATAGCACCTTATGTTATCGTTGTTACAATGCCGTGGTACCTAATAAACTATTTTTATTATTATCTACATGTTGTCAAAACGTTTCATTTAACTCGATCCAGCGGTTTACGGAATTCATTGTCATACAAACAGTGTTTATATAAAGATGATATTCGAAAATGTTATTCAAGAGAACTTAGTTTGAATAAATCTTTTGAATATGAATATTACTTACAATTGGTTTATCGTCGTAGATTTGCCTTAAAGTATCCCTGAAGCGTTTGGTCACATCTGTTAAATACCGAACTTCTGGCGACCGATAGAACTTGCGCTGTGACTGTGTATTATATTTCAAGTAATCGTAGGTCTCGTTAAGGTGGTCATCTTGCAGGTCTTTACATCTAAAATCACAAAGTATATACACAGTCAAGGTGGCCGTCGGTAACAATAATATTTATTTATTTGCTCTCACAACAAAACATAAGTTATTCTAGAAAAGGTTCTTAATGACCAAAAATTGGTGAGAGCCTGGTGTGAGTAGAAGGAAAAATCCTGTGTAACTGATCACCAGCCTCTCCCCGGAAACATGTAGTAGTATATTTACAACTAGTAAATTGATTATTATTAGAGATACAATGTATTGAGTGTAAATAGATGTACAGTGTGTAACTGTGTATTTATATGTATATATTGTACGTAAATGTGGTTGTGTGTGTGTGAGTTTACGTGATCTGAAATTAGAGGAATAGAATAAATTATACTATGAGAATAACATAAAAATAAATAAATGAGTGAATATATATACATACTATATATAATACAAGATGACAATAAAAACAGTAAAAAGTAAAATATTTAAATAATTAGGACATATAATATATATAATAGTGCTTCAGTGGAGTCATAATTGAGTTACAACAGCCATCCGGTGAGGGTTTTCTTACATTTGCCTTTAGTCAAAGGGAATATATTATCAATTCAAAGATTTGTATTGTGACAGAATAGAGGAATATTGAAGAGAAAGTGCTGAGCCCAAATGATTGAGGAAATCTGATTTGAAATGTACCTGACATACCGCCTATCACTGACAGGAGATTTCAATCTGAAATTTCTCGAACGTCTCTCTTCAATGTCATTGACAACAACATCGTCCTTAACAGGGGAACTGCTACCACTCCTTGTATACGTCTGAACGTTCTTATTGGACTTGTTCATTGTCTGTATGTCCGGCTTTCTGTTTATATCGGGTAATGAACGCATGCTTTTGGATTTACGCCATCGCTTTTTGGCTGAAAATGAATAGGTGAATCTATTTATCTTGTAGTATAGTATAGCAGCTAACCCGTGCCCATTTCACTGGGCGTCATTAAAAAATAAATCCGCACACACGGATGGCAATCAAGGTTTAAATAGCTTTGTAACCTTTTAGGAGCGTAGCTACCGCCATACCAGCCATATTTTTTATTTTATTGTAGTATAGGTTCGCGTTTGACCACAATCTTGCCCTATGTGGAGCGAAGATATTGTCTAGGATGTACCACGCTTACCTAGAAGGTACTTATTCACACGGGACTTGAAGACACTCAGGTTATAAGTATCGGGGAAGACAGACTCCGGCAATGGGTTCCACTCCTTTCCGGTCGTATGATGAAGCTAGATGTAAAGCGCTTCGTTCTTATAGGTGGAATATCCACCATATATATTGATGCCGTATCAATGATACAAGGGCCCCAGGCTACAGGGGCTCCCAAAGTGTGTAAGGAAAAATTCCTAAAATGTTATCTAACTTTAATATCTATATAATTAATACTGTTACATACCGACAAAGAAATACGCACCTAGTTTATTACTTTTCCCGCATTTGAACTTCTTTTGTTTACTATTTGTAATTAGACAATAGCCTATTGTAATTGTTTTTGTTTATGGCCGTTCACAAGAATGATTAACCAGGTGTGCATATTACGGGCCCTTTGTCGTATTATATAGTTAGTAACAAAACAATGCCCGAACTGAGGGTTAAGGCAGTCAAGCGAGGATTGCGATACGAGCAAGACATACATTCGATGAGCGATATAGTGACGGACTTTGCGCGTGTTATTGAATAGTGCAGTTTGCACTAGTAGTGTCTAGTTATATTTGTACCAATGTTTTATACGTGTTTGTATAGTTCTAATAAATTCCATAGTAATACCAACGGCATTTTAATTCGAGTCCTGTAGCTCGTAACAATACTGACTCTACCCTGTCTGTCTGTATATTCTTGAAATAGCACTATTTGTTAAAGCGTATCGGCATTTGTTTAGTAAGTTGTCAGTCATGGCAAGTCGCAATGGACTCGACAATAAACTTTGTATGCCTGCCCGTAGACCGCTTTAATAGGGAAAAGTGTATTCTGCATGGCGCCAGAGATATTTAATAAAGTACCCAGATCTATTAGGGATGATAGAATAGATTTGTTTAAAAAGAGGCTACAGAAGATATTAGTCGAAAATGCTATTACGACATTAAAAGTGTTCTTGATGACTAATTGTAAATTAAATTTGACTATATACATACTCAAATCAAATCATCATTTATTGCATAAAACATGGTACATAAAAAAGACGGTAGGATTATTTCATAGTTTCACATGTTTTTGCCTCTAGGGCGTGCAAAATGTTGTAGTACATATTATATTTACAGTTCTTATTGGTTCTGTCATTACTAATACATTAATAAAAACAAATCAAATTAAAAGAATCAAACAAATCATTCTTAATAATAATAAATTAACCATAATCTAGTCACTCTCATAATTTAGTCACTCTTTAAAATAAATGTCAATAAAAAATAAAATTTATCCATTAGTCTATATAATAATAAATTGTATACTACCTCAGTAATTTAAAGTCTATCATTAAAATAATTAACATTAACACTGTAATACGATTTATCAATTAGAAATGTCTTTAATCTATACTTAAAATTATTGGTGTTTCGAATCTCAATTATACATTTTGGTAGGTGACTATAGAGCCTAGGAGGCATACACAACACGCTACTACTTAGCAGAGTTGTCCGACTCTTAGGGCATATTGTTTTATGTGCTTGGCGTTCGCTTTTAAAAGTATTGAATAACTTCATATTGCTTCGAAGGAAAATTATGATCTCGTATATATAAAGCGAAGTAACTGTCAAAATTTTTAAACTTTTAAAGTATGGTTTACAGCTCTCCCTGTCATTTAGTCGACAAATTGCTCTAATACATCGTTTTTGTGCCTTGAATACAGTTACTCTTTCACTACTATTACCCCAGAATATGATACCGTAACGAAGGAGTGATGCAACATATCCATGGTAGGCTGTAACTACTGTACTTTTGCTAGCAGTTTTTGATAGCATGTATAAGGCATAAGAGCATCTATTAATTTTCAGACACAACTTTTCACAATGGGATTTCCAATTTAAACTGCAGTCAATATTTAATCCTAGAAAGTTTGTGATCGTTACATTTTCAATATTATGTCAATGGCAGTTGATTTTTATGTCGTCTAACAAATTTATTCTATTTTTAAAAGTCATAATACTTTGAGATACTTTATTATTCTAATATTTTATTTTTTACATTTTTGACATTGTGTTAAGGAATAACTTTGCACTTGACATACTATCTATGATTACTGCATAATTCTAGAAAAAAAGTAAAATTAATGTCTGTGGATTGAGTGGATTACACTATGGTCAGTCTTGTGTTTGTTAATTAGTTGATTTTCAACTTATTACTATTACTATTTGCATGCCTGAAAGGGCAAAAACATGTGAAACATTGAATAATATATTGTCATTTAATATTTTTACTAACCATGTTTTTAAGGAAATAAATTGTTTGATTTGATATCTATAATCTTTTCTAAATTAATAACATTTTTGAGAATAGCATATCAGACTTGTCATTGTAGAGGTAGAAAATGTAAAAAAACTGAACTCGTCTTCAGCTATGGATGATTTGATAAATAAGCTGGCCGAGATAAGGCGAGACAAGTGTATCTTGGATTTGAACTGTTTGTCTAACTTAGCTCCTAGGAGCATTAAGTATAAGTAATAACTTGTAACCAATATATATTTAATTCCTGTATGGAGAATGCCTTTTTTGAATGAATTCCATGAGCTGAGCTCATCCAGTTTGCTGGATTCGCAATAGAAAAATGTGAGAAAACTAACAATTTTTGGACTGTGTATAATTAATCAATCTTTGGACCATCTCCGCCGATCCTGGTCTCTCTGGGGATATGCTGGGATACTTGCGAAGGGAGTAGACGAATGCCTCAGATTCCCGTGACACCCGGTTCGAGAACTCCGAAGTATGGGCGATACAATTCGAGTATAGAGGACCTGTTGAATATATAAATAAATATTAGAACAGGTTTATTATATTTTTACGAGCTACAGGACTCAAATTAAAATGCCGTTGGAATTACTATGGAATTTATTAGAACTATACAAACACGTATAACACATGTAAAAATATAACTGGACGCAACCAGTACAAACTGCACGATTCAATAACACGCGCAAAGTCCGTCACTATATAGCTTATCGAATGTGCACACGTCTTGCCTTTCTGGCGATTATCGCTTTACTGCTCCATCTCTCAGTTGGGGCATTGTTTTATACTGCACCAATACAATATGTCTCGACACAATACTCGACCGCGTAACAATTTTTTCCAAGAATCACACCTGGCTAATGCCTACCATAAATGATTGCAATACACAATAGACTGTTTTTCTAATTACAAATTTTAAACATAAAGTAAACAAAAGAAGCCCAAACGCCGAAAGGCAATAAACTGTAGGTGTGAATTGTTTTTTGTCGGTCGTAACAATATTATAGAGAGATAGAAGATAAATTAGTTTATGGAAACAATTACTATGACACAAATTGTAGAACAGCGACGAATAATACTGCACCTTTATCCTGGGAGGCTATAGTTTTTCTATAAGAACGACTGTCTCTTACAGGAGTATAGCTATATCCACTCCTACAGCTACCAACGAGAAAGTTACCCTCGGCTGTAAAGAAGTTTAAAAACTTAAAAAACACCGCGGGAACAGGAGACGAAAAATGGAACCTTGAGGTCCGAAGCAGACGATGCGGACACAGCCGGAATTTAAGGCTAGGATGTAAAAAATAGTTAAAAATATATTTTTTTATTTCCCGAATTCAGCAGACAGGCACACGACTCTGTAACATTAAAGGTGCTATAAATGTGATGCTGTTCTTTAAATGGAGACTGGAACCTGGCCACTAATACCGCAACACAACTCAAGGTAGTTATTGCGGCACAGTCTAGACTAGTTGTGGTAGCCATCCAGACGGGCAAATATCCTACCACCAGGCATGCAGGCGTGCTTCGTCGCCTCTTACAACAGGCTAACAAACGCGGATACCACAGACCCCCCCCCGTTTTTGACGAGGGTGTTCTTCCCCGCAGGAGGTAGAAATTAAATAATACTTCAGATGGCAGAGAGTAGTATTCACTGTCGAGTGCTGATGTGACCTAACGTATGTTGGAAACGGTACACTTAAGTACAAACATTAAAAAGTCGTATAGCTAGTACAATATATAGCACCATGTGTGAGCGGGACGGGTGATGTGCGAGCGAGATAGAGCAACTATTAATATGCGCGCTCCCGCGTTGCGCTAGCCAGTAGTTCGTTATCCACTGCAAAGGTTAGACGTGCAGCTCCCATAGAACGATAAAATCAATAAATATAGAAAATATATTACTTGTACTGGGCGACGGTCTTTGAGGAGGATACTCTGGCGGATCCACCTGCGGGCATGCAGGACTCGTATTGCAGTGGGTCGTCTAAAAACAAAGAGACGTGGTAAAGCCAATCTGGAATTTTTATCTTGAATACATTTCTCAGGGCTGGACAGAATATTGTCGTCAAGCGATTAGGTCAAGGCTTACAGTGGCGCCAGTTGTGATTGAACACATTATAACACTTACGAGTTACGGTTTTCCACAAGGCGATTGTCATTCGTATGTATTCTTTTAACATACTGTTACAACTCAGGTCCCGATAAAAACAAAACCCACCTGGATATCTGAAACAAAGCACATTTGTTACCCGTCGGCATTCGAACTAATAACTATTAACATTGAAACTATTGTAATTATTTTATGATTGTCTTCTTTTGTTTACTTATTGACATACAGCCTATTGTTGTATCGTAATCATTAGCCAGGTGTTATGGATTTTAAAGTACAAGCGGATTCTAGGAAATTCGCTCCATTCGCTGCCGGGCGGACATATTGCATTTGTGCAGTATAAAGCAATGGCCTGATTGAGGGAGGGGGCAGTCCAGCGACAACTACGATCAAGGCGTGACGTGTGTACAATCGGGAATCTAATAAGTGACGGACTTTGCGGGTGTTATTGAATTCGTGTGATTGATTACGACCTTCTGCATTATGTTTGGACTTGTTGTGTTCGGTTATATTTGTACCTGTGTTATACGTGTTTGTATAGGTCTAATAAACTCTATAGCAATCCCAACGGCATTTCTAATTCAAGTCACGCGACTCGTAACAATACCAAGGCCCCAATTCTGCTATTACAATACCGTCATAATAGTTGCTTTTTTTAACAAGAACAGCCACTATGACGGTGTGTTCGCCAGTCGGGATGTATGAATCTAGGACCTCTGCGTTACAGTGAACTATGTCAGAGTCTTACCTGATAGCTGCTAGTATATCTTTCATTGCAGACTTCGGCACCTCTATGCGGTTTCTCAAGCGTGCTAGTCTCCACAGCAGAATGAAATTGGGACACTTCTAAAGATTTCTTAATAGCTGGAAACATGTCATTATCTATACAAATATTAAATATCTTCGGCACAAAACAGATAAAGGAGTTTCATAGCGATATCAAACGTTACTTGTTTGAATTTTGCTGGCTACAGAACCTTATAAGAACAAAAAGAATATTACAATAGCATACATACCTAAAAGCCTGGCAATAGCCAGCCGTTCCCTGGCCTGATTTTCAAGGTTAAGGAGTCTTTGGTACCTTCCATCCATGACTGTGATAGCCAGTCCAGCATCACGCAGCGCCTGGATGATAGCGATCATACCCTCACCATCTCCATCCATAGTTACCAGCCTAGGTTATTTGATTTATGTCGGAGTATACTGGAAAGAACCAAAAAAGGGTTTGGCTAAATTTATGGGAGTAAAACGGGAAAACAAATAGACGGAACCTCTCCTCCAGTAGAGCTCAATTTCAATTCAAAATCAGGGGCGAAATTTATTAGGGGAATATATTTTTTTTGAATTTTTGTCTGTCTGTTGGAATACCACGTGAAAACTCGATACAGAGCTAACTTAATCCCGGGTCCTAACTTAGGATACTATTTATCCCAATAAATGAAGTGGTTTCCGTGGGATAGATAACATCTCATTCATTGTATTATTACTACTTCAAATCACGGTGGCTGCGACACGTCTCTACGTTTCGCTGCGCAGTTGTGTAGACTAAATGGACTTAGTTTCTTTGGTATTGTAGTGAACTTAGTAACAAACAGTAAAGTTTTAGGTAGGTTACGTGGGGCACAAATGTCTAGCCAACCCGCCTCCGTCAGGTCCCGGACGAAGGGGTAGGCCCAAGAAATGCTGGCTTGGCGTTGTGAGGGATGACATGCGTGCCAATGGTATCAATACAAGGGATGCCAAAGATCGCGCGAAGTGGAGAAGAAAAGTAGGAAGGCGGACCCTGGACGTCGAAGTGATTGCTCCGAACGCAACCGGGATTTAACGTTCGGATGATGATGATGATGATGAGTAAAGTTTTAGGTAAAACAAGCCGCGAGGAAAACTATGTAGTTATGAAGTAAAGATATGTTGCTGGAAGTTTGTTGCGCCGATTCTCCTCCTTTAACAGTAAATAAAATTGTTTTGGAAGCGTTGGTAGACTCATGACTTTCAGTAAGTAATGTGTAAGATTGAGCAAACTGGTAGATAGCCCACCTGATGGAAAGCGGTTACAATCGCCTATAAACATTTACAACACCAAAGATGCTACAAATGAGCTGCTGCTCTCTTAAGGGAGACTGGGACCTGGTCACTATTGCCGGAACATAACTCAACAACGCCTTTCTTCCGGGTAGACAGCGCAGCTATTTGTTCGAAGAAAGAAGAAAACGGTGGTATCTATGCTGATGGGCATTTCATACAGCCCTACTACTAGTGAAGGCTGGTTAAAGCTCCAGCTTTCTCATGTTTAGAACTAAAGGTATACCCCCTACTTTAGGAACGAGATCCATCTGTTTCTAGGCAGTCTAGATTCTCGCAAATGCTCGCAAGTTTCTCGCAACAAATGCTCGAGAAACCAGAATGTTCTTCGATTATTGTAGATTTTGAGCCGATTCAGAACATTCTACTTTCCTTACGTTCTCGAGAGAATGTGGGACGCTCTACTATTAATAATGAACAGTAAAATCTTACTAGAATTTTAGGCACACGAAGTAGGAAATAAGATAGGTTCGGCCTGTAACACTGCCAGCCGTTGCCTAATGTCCTGAAACCAAATGGCCGTGTGCAAGTCGGAATCGAAATTTATAATTTAAAAAAGTAAGTATAAAAATTCAACGTCCTAATTTTAACATAAATAAACCTAAATGTTTAAGGTATTACTTATACCAGTATAATAATAACAACGAACGAACAGAACCCATCTATATCCACCACGTTTGTCTGAGGACCATCTGTTATTTCCATGTAATTTTAACAATATGTACAGTCGCGGAATGAAAATATTTGTCACCATAAAGTCGACTTTTGCTTACACGAGTACAAGCAACAATACCGTCAACATTTTGATAAATGTTACGTTAATAAAATACAGAAACGTGTTAAAAGAAAATTGCAATGTTGACAATGCCAAACGCTGAGATTAACATAAAAGAAAAAAAAGAAGTTATAATCACTAAGTTACTACTAACATAAATATTAAAACCAATAAATAGGTTTTACGTGTCTAAACAATATTCTCAGACAAGATTGAAAATTAAACAACTTTGATTGAGTAATTTTAAACGGTTCTGTGACTTAGTTTAAAAAGGTAATAAGTGCTTGCGGAAAGTTTAATTAATTAACTTAAAATAATAAAAAAACTTCGTTTAAAAAAATCGACTTCAAAAACTAAAAAGTATAAAATACTAGAAACTTTAGAAATAAGTTATTTCATATTTTTTAGTTTTTGAAGTCGGTTTTTTTAAGTGAAGTTTTTTTTTATTTGTTACTTTTTAGTGTCTAACTATGGCTAGGCCTAAGAAAGGTGCCGCGCTCCTTAAAAAATATATGTCCCAAGAAACGTGAAAGGAAAAAAAAACATAAAATGAAAACTACTGGGGCAAAGTGTGTTAAATTTTTAGGGGACCAAATGGTAACTATTCCGCATCGAACTAAAAAATCTCTGAGTAATCGGTGTATACATAAAAAAAAACGATCAAGTTGAGAACCTCCTCCTTTTGGAAGTCGGTTAACTAGCGAACATTTTCATACCACGACTGTACATTAGAACAGAAAACTGGTGGCGCATGTTTCTCTGTTACGAATCGAACCCGCGCAATTTGAGTTTGCCAGACCGGACACTGTGAGCTCTACGTGCAAACAAACTCCAACTTGATTGATATATTTCTCCTTCTATTTTACCTCCCACTTTCTAGAGTGACAGAGAAGCGTCATAGGTTTATTCGTGCTGCAGAAAAACGTTTATATTGTTACGAGTTGCAGGACTCGAATTAAAAATGCCGTTAGAATGACTATAGAATTTATTAGAACTATACAAACACGTATAACACAGGTATAAATATAATTGAACACAACCAGTGCAAACGTATTTTACGATTGAATAACACGCGCAAAATCCGTCAGTAACGCCTTGCCTCGCTTGTGACTATCGTTAGACTGCCCCCTCTGCAGTGGGGCATTGCTTTATACTGCACAATTACAATATGTCTTATAGTTTCACGGTCGGGCAGACTGAATTTGTAATCAGAAACCGGGAAGTTGGTCAAATTTAACTTGCAAGATTCCACCCGAACTTACATACATACATCAATTGGACCTACTTATGCAAAATGGAACCAACCCACATACCGACAGTTTTGAGAAAAAGCCGTTTTTATTAAAAATTTGCATACAATAAAGTGTCTACATTTTGGATTTTTTTAAGTTGAATATTGTATATTATATTCAAGTAAATCTTTTAGGTTTTTGGATTACCATGGGTCATGGATCTTGTTAGTTTACTATACTCTTGGTGTTTTGTGGGTTAGCTACTCTGTGATAAAAATGTTTTAATCTGTAAATGTTGTCAGATCGTTATGATGCTTATCGAGTCGATAGAAGGTGCATTTTGAAAGCCTTCTGCATCCTTAACTCCAATTTTGGCATGTTTGTGGATTGGTTCTATTTTGCATAAGTAGGTCCAATTGTAAGCTTAACAAAAGCTTGTAAAAAGAAACACGACAAGAACAACTATACTACTCAATGACTGTAACACTAGGTCTTCTAAGGGTAAGGTGCTACTAGAAGGCTGGTTACGTTACCCGAGTATGTCAATCAGATTCGACCAAAAACTTAAGTAGGTACTTTAAAAGACTTACATGATACGTATGAATTTGTAAATGAAATAGGTACTATAAAAATTAATTAAATTGTATAAAAATCAATTTAGAATTTTGATAACATCATAGAATACAAAACATTCTGTCATCTGTCATTTGATAATTTTTTCCTTCTTTATTTCTCTCAAACCTTCTGTTAAGGTCGATTTACATGGATACAGCTAATGAGTTGAAATTCGAAGGAATCTAATGCTGAATTCATACTTGCACCGTGTATGGTTTTGGAAGTCAGTGCTTGCTTGGAAATACCCGATTGAATATTTGGAAGTCATTCGGCTCCCATCGGCACTCTTTCTTTTGATAACCCAGGGTAAATGTCTTTGGATACCGTCCTCAGGCTCTTCGGCGGAAGGGCCAAATGCAGCGCAGAAGTATGCATCGAGGATGTGTGGGATTCATAGCGACCGGTTCTCTACGCTAGCTTCAAACAGAAGCAGACCCGAGAAACTGATAGACGAACTACCTACCAAACCTAAACCTGCACCCCTGTATTCGCTCTTTTACGAAGCGTCACGGAATTAGGTACAAAGTTACTGCACCGCGACGCCCCCACACTCGGCAATACTGGGTCACCCCGGTGGCAGAGTGACTATATCAATCAGGAGGGAAGTCCGCTGTTACCCCCGTAGCAGCCCCCTTACTCCGTTCCCCACCCGCACCAATCCCCCGGAACCCTCTTTTAGCGAGGGGTTTGTTAGAGGACTATCTACCGCGTAGGATTCGCCATGTTGAGGTGGCACTAGCACCGCAAGCTAGAAGTGTTATAGCCACGACCCTGTTAAGGATACCCACTAAAACCCCTCGGTGTTCCGTCCTTCACCCTTATTCCAGGGCCACAAGTATTTGGCCTAGATATTTCACAGGCCCTGGTAAGCGGCGACCCATGAGGCCTCGTCCCGGCAGCAGCCCCGGCGACATCGCGCTCTCTGTGCTTGGCGTGGTTTATAACAGGCCCTAAGGCCGGGAGTAGTTTAGAAAAGAGATGCGATCGCAGCGCCATCTTCTTCGCTATTTTCGTCTATTCCACGGAAAATACGTCATGTATCAGGATAAAAAGTATGCTAAGTTACGCCCCAGGATATAAGCTAGCTCTATGTCGAATTTCATTTAAATCCGTTCAGTAGTTTTCACGTAATGTTCAAAAGACATACAAAATTCATAAAAAAATTATTTTTGAATGTACTGGTCCGAATTACTCCCTTGAATTTTTACATTTTTAAACGCATTGTACAAACTCGAACCTTTTACAGATTTATTATAGTACTAGTCGTGTTACAAGTTGCAGGACTCGAATTAAAGTGCCGTTGGACTTACTATAGAATTTATTAGAACTATATAAACAGTAAACACGTATAACACAGACACAAATATAATAACTGAACACTACCAGTACAAACTTAATGTACGATACAATAACACGGTCAAAGTCCGTTAGATTATCGAATGTACACACGTCTTGTCTCGCTTGTGGTTATCGCTTGACTGCCTCACCTCTGCGTTGGGGCATTGCTTTATACTGTACAAATACAATATGTCTGGTCGACCGTGTGGACTGAATTTTCCAAGAATCACACCTGGCTAATTACTACCATACAGATTACAATACACAATGGGCTGTTTTTCCCAATCACAAATTTTAAACACAAAGTAAACAAAAGAAGACGGTAATAAAACAGTTTCAATGTTATTAACCGACGGGTAATAAATGTGCTTTGTTTACAGGTGGCCCAGATTGTAACCGTAGTATAGAAAGATTATAACACTTCTATTCGTGTGTATGTCATTCACTCACTCCTAAACGATTGGACCGATTTTGATGGATTTTTTTGTATGTGTTCAAGTGGATTCGGGTATGGTGTAGAAGTAGATTCATAATTGGACCCGGTAGGTGGCGCTGGAATTGGGTTCCAAGATTTTTCTTTGTACTTATGTAAGTGGGTCCCAAATTCGCAATCAGACCCAGCAGGTCGGGCTGCAACCAAAACATAGATTTTTCTGTCTTGCTGCTTGGGGAGGAATCCCAAAAACAAACATTATAGAGGTAGAACGAGCACAGCGAGCAGTACTTAAAGTTATGCATAAAAAACCTTACATATATCCCACCCATACACTATACATAGAAAGTGACGTTTTGACAGTCCGACAACTCTATATTTGCAAGGTAGCCACAGCAATTCATAAAGAAAATCGAAATGCCCCTAACTTCCAATACCTCACTTCCCGTAGAATTTATAGTATACCCTTACCAAAAATACATACATCCTTTGCCAAGCGCCTTCCCCCATACGTCCATATATCCATTTATAATAAAGTTTGCCAAAACACACCCTCTGCTAAAGAAATGTCAGCACCAAAGTTTAAACACCAAGTTAGTAAATGGTTGAAAACTTTAAATTACAGCGACACAGAATGTATACTACCAATACGACTATAACACTAGGGGCACATACAACGAACACAAACACACAAACACACACACACACACACACACACACACACACACACACACACACAGGCACACACACACACGCACGCACACATAGTTTTAGGTTAAGTAATTAATTAATAATTCCATTATAATTAAGTTTCTATATTATAATAAAATTGTGCTGGGTGCCGCGATACAGACCTCGAGTCTAGTGCAGCAACCGCCGCCAAAAAAATATTGTAGCCTTAATTTTAATTCAAAATGTGTTATTACTATAAGTTTTAGATATAATTATATAAGGCCTAGAAATAAGTTTATATAAATAAATGAATTTGAATTTGAATTAATTATAGAGAAGGACAACGGATACCAGCGCCTGCTAGTCACAGTATAAAAATTAGTAATAGTTACATAATTGTGTAATTTGGCGATTTAGCGGAACCAGTGAAGCGAATTAAAAAAACTATCTTTTATTTCTTCTACATCAAATGAGTTTTTTTAGTGGTCGTTTACGCACCTCAAAACTAGGTCAAGGTTTCAAATAATTGCTATATGAAATCGTAAAGAAACGAAATCGAATTATGAACTTTACAATCTACCGCATTCTGTTTCCGAACATTCGTAATGCTGTCACAGATGACAGGTAAATTGGCGGGAAAACTATTAATAGTTTTCTAATCTTTAGCGGGAACCGAAGGGTGATCTTTTGTACAGTTTTACTGTCTTATAATGTCTAAAACTTATATAATATTACTTTATAATGAACAATAATTGTAGGATCTTGATAGTTTTTGAATAATAATAATTACATAGTTTTGTTAGAAATGTGAACTGTGTAGACGAATATGTCCTTCCGAGTTACACAAAAATTTCGTTGATTTACTTCAGCCAATAATTTTGAAGTTCTTTGAGGTTTTACTTACCCAAGCTAAAAGCAAAAAGTAAATATATTTTACAACATCTTGAAGTTGGTGCCAAGTAAAACATAAAACAACAAAACCAAATTTGATAAACAGTAATTTTTACGTTTTGCAAGTTGTTGCACGGACTTTTTGCACCGATTTCAAATGTAGAGTCGGTCGTTGTTCAGATGCATTATTATTTTATTGTAAATAAAATATATTAATTATATATATATTTTGAGATGCTGTCCTATATGGCAAAACCAAAATATTTTAAAAACGTTGGATAATGTTATTCGGTACTCGGTAATTTCTGCAGTTTTTTTACCCGCCTTTCTGTCCTCAGTGTAAAGAACAAAGGACCTCATTGGTGAAATATTAAATCCGTCACTTGGTGACTTTGAGGTCCTGTATTTGACTGAGGCCAGAAATGCTTGGTCTGTGGCCTGCCCATATCAAAATTTACCCATAAATCTAAAGTCACAGAACCTATGGGACGGCCCGCTTTGCTCATTGGTGCATAAAAATCTTTTGGATACGTGTGCCAATGAGAGGGAGCGTGCTCGTCTCCTAGCTGTCTCGCGTTGGGAGTCTGGCTTGTGGCTACAGGCACTCCCCTCGGCGAATTTAGGCACTTTTCTAGACGATAACACGTTTAGAATAAGTGCTTGCATTCGCCTAGGGGCAGCCTGTGTTGTCCCACACCGCTGTCAGTGCGGAGATAAGGTCGAGCGCCTCGGTCACCATGGGTTATCGTGTATCAGGAGTGCCGGTAGAATTTCACGTCTCTATAATTTACCATAATTTTATGGAACAATATTTATCTCTAATATGATGTGGTAATTATGTAGATTATAATTCAAAATCTCTCAAGTGTATATAGACGGTATTCACTACATTTTATTTTCGTGTTGGCAGACGTGATAGATTTTTTTACTGAGTTCGATTTATTTTATTACATGTAAAACTTTAAATACATTATTTTACTTATTTATTTATATAACATTAATAACATTACATACTATTGAATACAATGTAAGAAAACTTAACTTATTTGTATTGTATTCTACCCATAGTCCCTCAAGACTATAAGTAGAATACTGAGCCCAGATCACCGTGTTCTATGGGTATGGTGCCAGAAGGCTGGCTACGTTTCCTCGCTGGATCGCCATACTGATCCATTGGCCGAGGTAGGCACCAGCCTTCTGGTCACCTGAAGAGTCAATGAGTCGTTTCGATAAATTTTGCTAGAGGCTCATGGCCTCAGGACCCCACGGTCCAAGCGTCTCGACAGCAAACGGCACAAACATATAACTCTCACTGAGGGTTGCATATTTGCGTATTTATTTATATTTATTATATTTACATATAACATTTCCAAACAAAAATGTAATAAATTCTTGTCATTCATAACCTATTTAATTAAAATAGGTTTACCAATGACTTCAATCCGCTATCGGTTTTGCCAATTTGCTAAGTTTCTTACTGTAAAATTGTTCGAGGGATGGCGAGGTGTTCTAAAAATGTTTATCCAATGTGTAGGGTTAGTGTATGAAATATGTTAAAACTGTAAGGTTCTCTGATTATAAATATAGTAACCAGTTGCCGTTCTTCCATTACCATAAACCCTTGTGAGTTGTTGCAAATATTGCAAAATTTTCACTTCTTCATGTCGTACTGACAGTTTTATTTTGTACTGGTCGATTGACTCGACATATTTTATCGTTAAAAGTTCGTTAAATTTGAAAGTATATAAAAAACGTTAGAGATAAAACGGTTGTTGTGTCCAATTGATAGCAATCGATATGACCTCGTCGCGAATCGCACGTGTTATTGTTATGCCGTTCGCAACGGACGGGACGATTAATATTTTGCAAACATTTCAATTTATTACAATACCATTTATTAATATTTATGAGCATCAGCGTTGCCAACCAACGTGGAAATGCGGCCAGCATTTTGGGCACTCTCCCCGCCGACAGCGACCTGGACTCAATTTTTACTTATAGATTTTTTGTTGTTGTAAGTCTCTTATATTTATATAGAAAGAAAGAAAGAAAGAAAAAATATTTATTTCTAAAAATGCGACACTTGAACAACGATTTATAATAAATAATAATAATAATAACATTGAAATTGTGTGCCGCAATTCGCGAAATGAGGTTGGCACTCAGTTTTTTGCTGTGCCGAAACATACTCCGACACAGCACTGATTTTCAGTGCCCACCTCCTTAATTACAAAGTTATGTGACCCACGGTAAAAGCAAGTTAAATAAAACTAAATTATAATCAACATATAAAATAAAAATAAAAAAATAAAAATAAGTACCTAAAAAATTAAAGTATCCTAAATAGAGCACTTATTATATACACATGTTACATAATATGAAACATGTGGTAAACAAAAGTATAAAGATCAAATCACATTCAGGCCAAATAACATAATATTTTGATATTCGATGTTGCAGGTAAATAAATCACAAATACTTTATAATTTATTAATTTGTATATATTATAGTATATATTATATTTGTAGATCTATGCATGCAATAAATATATAAATATTTATGAACTAATTAGTTTTTATTATATGTCGGGTCTTCTTTTTGCAACTTAAGTAGGTTTCTCTTATAATGAAATTTGAAAGAATGTAGTGTTTTCAGGTCTCTTATGGGTGGAGGAATATCATTCCAGCATTTAGTAGCAGCATATTTGAAACATCCTCTAAATGCGCTAGTCTTATGCTTAGCTGATACTAAGGGCCCGATAACAGAGCGAATGGTACATTCCTGTGATCTTTTTTGTCTCCATCCTATTTTGCTATATAAGTAAATAGGTTTCTGAGAAGATATCACTCCAAATAATAGACATGCTAAGTGTAATTTTCTCCGAGCTGCCATTTTTAGAATATTGTGATTGTTAAGGAATGGTGTTATATGGCTTCCGAGGCTTTGGCTCCGAGGAATCTGAAAGCAATACCGAGCACATGCATTTTGTATGCGTTGTATAAGCTTTTCAGTTCTCGTAAGTAAACATGGTCCGTACAC
Source organism: Dendrolimus pini (assembly GCA_949752895.1). Taxonomy (NCBI): domain Eukaryota; kingdom Metazoa; phylum Arthropoda; class Insecta; order Lepidoptera; family Lasiocampidae; genus Dendrolimus; species Dendrolimus pini. The sequence continues at coordinate 1,001,135 of OX457152.1, forward strand.
TGTGTCACAATAATTGAGTTTAGACAGTACTAAGCTTTCTACCAATCTTTTCCTAACTTCCTCGTTAATATACGGCCTGATACTATACAAAATCTTTAACCTATAAAAGCAATTTTTAATCACATCATTAGTATGTTTTTCAAAACGAAGCTCCGAATCAATTATAAGCCCTAAGCTACGAGCGGTGTCAACCCAATATATTACTTTAATGACATTAAACTTAATATCGATCAGTAAAAATTACATTTAAAATAATTATATTTAAATTTACTTATTTAACAATTATAAAATTAGTTTTTTTAGTTTTTATTTTTAATTTTATTATATTTATGATATGTAGTCATCATTCTAGTATTTAAGCACGGTTGTGTTCAGTGAGTCTATCCTCTTCGGAGCCACTGCACTTTCCTAGTTTACCTTCTCCACTTCGCGTGGTATATTATGTTTAAATTTTTATCCATCCAGGAACGGAGAAAGAATACAATGTTCTGCTTTGGGGCGGCCTGTCTTAAAAGGTGGTAGGGTGTTTGCCCGTCTGAATACCACCCCTTGTGTCTTGTGTAGAGTATGCCGTCAGCCGCTCAGGTTCCTTTAGAGAAACTGGTGTTGTGAATATCCATAGGCGAAGGTGTGTGTCACAAATCATTTCTTTGTAGAGGCTCATGGTCTCGGGACACCAAGGTCCAAGCGTCAACAGCAAACAGCACATAAAACAATACTTGTAATCAAACCATCTCTCCCACATAATTGTGATAATATTCTGCAATATATTTAATTAATAAAACCGTGAGATGCTATCGGCCTTGTTGCAGCTCATTTAACAAGCAAACTCACCTTGAGTGGAAACTAAGATTACTTACTATGTATGTATGTACCATAGGTATGTATATAACATACATATCATTGGCATCAGTGCAGGACCTCGTAACTACATTTTTTAAATAAATGATTTTGTTCCACAAAATATAGATTCTGCTAATTTTACACTTTTTCTTGTAATTAAATATATGTAACATTAAGGGCCGCTTTCATAAGGTTGCTTAAATTTATTTAAAAAAACCCAAAACGTGTTTAACACCCTTAAATACAATTAGCGTTTTGCACAACGCAAAATTTGCCACTAAATATGTTTAAAGAACTGTCAATATGTTTTGTGTAAAACGTATTTAGGCAGTTTAATATGATTAACTAATTTTATTTAAAGGCGATCGTTATGCAAGCGGGCCTAAATTAACTAAATACTTAAAAATAAACTAAATTATAAATGAATTAATATAAAGAATGTAACATATCGCTGCCAGAGGGAAGCTTACCCAGAAGGCTGGCTGCATTGCCACGCTGTATGGCAATGCTGATTCGTTGCGCGAAATACGTACCAGCCTTCTGATCACGGGTGGTATCAAAGAGTTTCTTACAAATTTCTCTGAAGAAACCCTTTGCCGATGTACCCCAGGGACCTAAAGTTTCAACTCCAAACGGCACAAATATGTAGCCCCTTCCTAGGGTTCCATATTTGCGCCGTTTGAGATCTTCAGCTGTTGAAGCAGTGTTGCCAGCCCCCGACTTAGTCACTGGAAGATGAGACGCCGCCAGAGTGTCAAAGCATGTCGCATCCCACACAAGCGGCCTTCCCATCTTCCAAGGAATAAGGGACATTCCATCCATCCCCTTGCCATCGTCGCGGACCAAGCCATTTGACTCTCCACAAAATTTTCTTTTTCTATTGAATGAGTTCAGCAGACAAGCAGACGACCCACCTGATGGAAAGCGGTTACCACCGCCTATGGACATTTGTCACAACGAAGGTGCCACCAATATGCTGCCGCTCTCCGAAAGCAGACAGGAGCCTGGCCACTACTAAACACCCTCCACCTGGCTGTGGGTTGTTTTGTTGCGTCCAACGATAGGCCACCTGGCGGCAGGAAATTGTATTCTTTCTCTGTTCCTGCACGGATAGTTTTTTGTTGTTACGAATCTTCTATGTATATAAAACAAAGTCGTGTTAGTTACACTATTTATAACTCAAGAACGGCTGTACCTATTTGGCTGGAAATTGGTGGGGAGGTAGCTTAGAACCAGGAAACAGACATAGGATACTTTTTATCCCGTTGGAACCGGTAGGTGGCGCTGAGATCGGGTTCTACAATCCTCCTAATCACCTGGAGTGATTTTGTTTTTGTTTGTTTGAGTGGGTTCCCGGATGGTTTAGATTCGCAATTAGAACCGGTAGGTGGCGTTGAGATCGGGTTCTAGAATCTTCCTAATCACCGGGAGTGATTTTGTTTGTTTGAGTGGGTTCCTGGATGGTTTAGTTTCGCAATTAGAACAGGTAGGTGGCGCTGAGATCGGGTTCTAGAATCCTCCTAATGACCTGGACCGATTTTGGTGATTGTGTTTTTGTGTGTTTAAGTGGGTTTCCGGATGGTTTAAGTTTCACAATTAGAACCGGTAGGTGGCGCTGAGATCGGGTCTTAGATTTTTATTTTTTCAGAATAGGACAACGTCTCCCGGGGCCGCTAGTTGTTATATACAAATATCATATGAATATAGTGGCCCATTTGGACCGCTCAGTATGGGTAAGTCTGAAACTATAAGAAGTTCCGGAAGCGAATCCGGTTGTGATTTTTCCTCTGGGTCCTTATCTGCGCGCGAAAACGGTTCTAGAAGCAGATGATTTAGTTGTTTGAAGTTCTCAGAAGGCAACATCCAATGATTTGCTATCTTTACTTTAATTGGAGCTATATAGAGATATATAATTTTAGGCGTATTTATTGTAAATATATATTAATAATATACAATACAAATATTATTATAATACATTAAAAATAAAATGCATTGTATTTCATATCCTTTAATTTAAATAAGCAGGTGTTCGAAATATCAACCATTTTGTTCAATATAACATTCAAAGTTCAGGTGCGTAAAAATGTACAAGAAAGATAATTACTGTATTTTCCCCCCACTCAACCTCTAGCCACTATTCCATGTCCCATTCCTCCTGTCTGATCCTCCCATCTCATTCCCGTATTCCTTCTCTTTATCCCATCCTAAAAGCTATCATCGTGTTGTCTTCGCCCTAACCTCTTTCCAGTGATCCAATTCTGCTATTACTATGTAGTCAAAATCGCTGGATACTATCGTCTCAATAGTATATTTGCCTGATTTTGGTATTCTATTAATTGCAATGGCGTGCCCGTGGCAAGCAACTCTATAGATATAAGCAAAAGCTCACGAAATAAATGCTTAAAATGTTGTTTTTTCTTTCAATATTTCTTTTTGCCTGATGCCATTTCAGCTAATGGTATTACCAATTATTTTTTACTATTATTCCGCCCCGACTATATCAAGAAGATATAGTGGATTTAGTAGAATACAAATTATTAACTAAAAACTATTTATTTAGGTCTAAAATAGCACAACCGGTTAAAAAAAGTTTAATTAAAATTTATATCTGGAGCATAGCTTTATACGGGTGTGAAGCATGGACAATGACACAAAGAGATCGCGATAGATTAGAAGCATTTGAAATGTGGTGTTGGAGACGCATGGAGAAAATAAGTTGGAAAGAGAAGAAGACTAATGAAGAAGTTCTGGATATGGTATATTAAAAACTCTAGAGGAAAGAAGGGGGAAGATGTTTGGCTATTTGCTAAGACACAACACCTTCTTATGCACGTTAATCGAAGGTAAAGTGGAAGCAAGGAGAGGGAAGGGAAGAGCAAGGCGAGCATTTATGGATCAAATAAAAGAAAAAGTGGACGTCGTGTCTTACACAGAAGTAAAACAACTCGCCCATAATAGAGAAGATTGGAAGAGGCTCCACCGACAAGAGCATGCTCTTAAATGATAAATGAATGAAATTATTAACAATATCGCTATGGAATAGTACTTTGAATATCGTCCTAACGCCTAAATATAAAACTAGCATAATAGGGTCTCAGTAGGTCCGTGCGCCTGCCTGCGACGGCTGCGCAATACAAATAAAAATATGTGCGTGTCAGCTCAGACGCACGACTGGCGTTTACTCCTTAAGTATAATTGTCTGAATATGCACTGATAGATCTATATATTAATACGTGAAGCAAATACTTTGTGCCCCTTTTTACGAAAATTGCGCGGACGGAGGAGTATGAAATTTCGCACACTTATTACTTAGTTTATATAGACAAAGACTGCAGAATGCTAATATTTTTTTATATTATGCATAAAAAAACATTAAGGGCCACTTGCATAAGGTTGCTTAAATTTATTTAAGAAACACAAAACGTATTTAACACCCTTAAATACAATTAGCGTCTTGCACAACGCAAAATTTGCCGCTAAATATGTTTAAAGAACTGTCAATACTTTTTGTGTAAAACGTATTTAGGCAGTTCATAGTAATTTTATTTAAATGCGATCGTTCTGCAAGCGGCCCTAAATCAATAAAAAAACATTACACACACTGTCGTGTATTTGACACACACGCGTATATACTCTTTTGTTTATTGTTCAAGTCCAATTAACAGTGTAGAAGTATAGTCTTTGACAACGGACGATTATGGTCGAATTTCGACCAATCGGCGACCATTAGTGTATTAGTGTTATATAATTGTATTAAAATTCGAAATTGTATACTAAAAATATCAACGCTTTTGAGTTAACGCTTGTATTGTTTCATGAAATTTCCATACCGGTGAATTGTCTGAAAATCGATTATTAAGAAGTAAACCCCAAAAACTGTCTAAGACAGGTCGATAGGATCGTTGGTCACTTGAAGACATGTCATGGTAATATGAGATAACAACATTGACCTGTGTTACAAGAGAAATCTAAAATTAATTAAACAATAAACGCTACTCGTCATAAATAATTGACAACTAATACAATAATTACTTTGAACGAATTGTTGAATAGAGTGTGACACTCGTGGATATCATGATTCAGATTGAAGTCTTATCTATTGGACGTGGTCATTGACTTTCTAAAAGTAGTGATCGCTTACGGTTTTATTCATAGAGAGATAGATCAAGTTTGGACGCTTATGGTTCTTAAAGAAGCGTTCAAACTTACTCTAACTCTATGAATAAGACCGTTAGAGGCTAAGAGCCTTGACTTATTTCAATGACGTGAGTTCAAAGCCGGGGCAATCGAATAGGGTCATATTAGTATTACCTAAGCCAAAGGAAGGTTTGCACTGCAAATCAGCGTTGTGTCGGATATTATGCCGGCACAGCAACAAGCTGAGTGCAAACCTTGTTTGCGGAAAATGCGGGGTAACAATTCTCAAAATATGTAATTTTTAATACATGTTAGCAATGTCGCTATTTCTTCAAATACATTTTTTCTTTCTTATATGGGATTAAATTAGCCCAAAGTTCGACTGACACCTCATATTTTTGATATTTTTATTTTTTTAGGTTTATGGCTTGGCAGCTAGACCTTAAGCTAGATCTTAGTTTACAATATAGTTTCTTCATTTTCTTAAGCCTATGTGTAGCACAGCTGAACTGTAGGCAATCAGCTAGTGCCATTCAACGGAGTTCTTGTGACAACTCAAAAGGCCACATTTGACTATACAGTTCACATTTCTCACAAAACACATAATTACTACTCAAAAATTATCAATATCTTACAACTGTTGTTCATTTCGAGTAATTTTACACATTTTTAGAAAATAAAACTGCACAGCACAACATCTTTCATAGAAAAAAAATTAATTATATAAGTTGTTCTTAAGGTACACATAATAACACAAAAACAATAAGCGTGTATGAATTCAAAAAACTCTAGCAATAATTATGTTGTAATAAAAAATAAAAACTTCGTTTAAAAAAACCGACTTCAAAAACTAAAATGTATAAAATAACTTATTTCTAAAGCTATTATTATTATTAATATATATTATCGATAACATCTTAAATTCGGTGCTTAATAATTTTCAAAATATAGTAATTTTTATGTTTTACTTTGCACCGACTTCAAGATGTTTTAGATAATAATAGCTTTACAAATAAGTTATTTTATACATTTTAGTTTTTTAGTTTTTGAAGTCGGTTTTTTTAAAGAAGTTTTTATTTTTTATTTGTTACTTTTTAGTGTCTAGCTATGTATGAGTGGACTTACGAATGGTGCCGCGCTTCTTAAAAATATAGGTCCCAAGAAACGGGAACATAAAATGTTCGTAAAATGAAAACTACTGGGCCAAACAATGTCAAATTTTTAAGGGACCACATGGCAGCTATTCCGCGTCGAACAAAAAAGAATCACGTAAATCGAATCATAAATCTCAGAGTAATCGGTGTACTAAGGGAACGGAGTGAAAATTATTTTCATGAAAAATGTTCATAAAATGAAAACTACTGGGCCAAACTATGTACAATTTTTAGGAGACCAATTGGAAGCTATTCCGCGTCGAACAAAAAAAGAATCACGTAAATCGGATCATAAATTACGGAGTAATCGGCGAACATACATAAAAAAAAGCAAAAAAAAAAAACGACGAATTGAGAACCTCCTCCTTTTTCCGAAGTCGGTTAAAAAGGGTACGGAACTAGAGTCAGTAGATTAGTTAATTTAAAAAAAATCTTTCATACATACATAACTTCACGCCAGGTCCCTTGCGGGGTAGGCACGAACATCTCCTTTCAGTTCCCGCCAAAAACTCTTTTGATATTTTAAATACTGCAATCTTCAGACGAACAGAATAGGCAGAACGCGCCCTGAGCTCTCAGAGTGGTGCCGGCTAAAGGAAGCCGATATTATGAAATACCGACCGACAGACGAATGGAAATAATACTGTACGCACCAGGCTGTGCGTCTCGGGAATAAGCTACCTATTGCTATATGACAGACCAAATCCTTACATTGCTTTAAAAATCAGGTTTAGAAGCTTTACTTTTCTACGCCTATAATAATTCCTAATAATTCCGTTAAAAACATCTACATTATTTACCAATCTATAATGGACATCAGATTACACGAAACCGTTATTTTTTTTGAAATTTACTTACTGTAAATTTAATTTTAATTCAATACACGTAATGGATGTTTAAAAAACCCACAAGACAACCCAAATTGAGTTCGGTAGCGAAATAGGTACAAAAAACGACGTTTTTGCATCGCCATGTTATGCACAAGCAAAATTATGTGGTGTGAAGTTAGCTACACTATTTTGCTTATGCTTAGGCCGGCCATTGCTGTAGTACATGTTTTAGGCGATGTTTACACATACAAACAATAAATAAAAAATCGGCAGACAAAACAGCAAAACACATAGTCTATGTAGAATCGAATATTGAATAAAATAATTTATTGCCAAAAATGTATGTATTAAATATGTAAATATATTCCTATATTAAGCAACTTTCGATTATGTTATGGTTAATATAAGAAATTAGAGTTTTACGGCGTAGCCATGCGTCGAATCCTACGTAATCCTACTTTACCTAAAAACTCTATTTATATTCAGTTTTTTGTGTATATAAACCTTCATTGAAAAAATATCTAGCTGATGGTGAAAACCGCTTAAAAGTTGCTTGTGAAATTTAGCAGGATTCGGGGGATATACAGACAGATAGACGCAAATATCGACTTTGCTTTTTACCATGTATAGCAGATATAATGTGCCGATACCAAATAATTGAGAGAAGCTGAAAGAAAGGAGAAATGCTAATATACAACGGACTATTCTGGGACAGATTAAAGACACTCAGACCATAGTAAACAAATGAAACTTCGGTCTACAAAATGTACCATACCACCAGTCGAATCCGAAACCTGCTAGGTCAGCAAAGGCTTAGCCCACTAACCCACAGAGGCCGTCAAAACAATAAATTGTCAAGTTCAGTTTAGTTTAGTTTACCAAAATCATGTCATTATCGTTTATACACTTCAAGCGCTAAGTTTATCCAATTCAATGGGTCTTTTTTTGAAGAATTTAATAATGTTAACGCGAGACTTGTGACGCAAGTAAAATTAAAGATGCCTGTGCCTTCTCTGGATCTCTTCAGAAGGAACTGTATTTACATGGCTCCTCTTATTTATAACTCTTTGCCAAATAATATTATAATCGCACCCCCAAGAAAATTCACTGTAGTCTTAAAAAAGTGGCTGATCAAGGAGTGTTTCTATACTGTAGATGAATTTCTTAAAAAAGTGCTTGTCGTTATTATCTATACGGAAAAGCTTAGTGATCTATTTGTAATTATTTCTCTTGACATTAATTACTTGTATTTTATGGAAAATTGACTTTTTTTAAATTAGAATATTTATGTTAATTTAATTTTAAATTTGATTTCATTCGTTTTGTACACCACTATGTGGTAGAATGTACTGTGCATCTACAATTGAGTAACACCTGTATAAACTACATTCTTGCAAATAAAGATATTGATTGATTGATTGATTGAAGCAGGCGTGAATGTATGACGAGATTAATGAAAGTAGTAGAAGTGAAATACAGTTACCAAGATCTCTTTGATATACACACACAAGCCACGTGTATGTTACATAAGTTTATGCATAAAAGTTTTAAAAAAAACTTCACTTCATTTGACACTTTGATTCACGAGGGCTCCGCATATGCTTTTATTTTGTCTCAGTTTATTCCTTAAAATTACGATCGTTTTTGATGTGACAACGTCTTATAATTCGATGGAGCCGGCTGCACGTACAAAAAAACATGACTCATGCGGCGTTACCTCGCTCTGAGGCGTTCCATTTAAGGCTTGAAGTACAAGCGAGAGCGCCGAATGAGCGACAAAGAGGCACAATCGGCCTCCGCGTTCGGCAGCGTAATTGACATAATTGTATTTATTCGTACAAATAAATGTAACTTGATCAATTCAATTGTGATTTCCATTTACCTCCTTCTCTATATCCATACAAAATATCTATCAAACAAATGAAATTAAAATTTTCTTTTGAAAAATGAAACAATTCCATCAGTATTTTCTTATGACGTTGTCACGTTCAACTATCGTCAGTAAACCAACTTTACAGACAACCGATTTTTTACATTGAATTTATATTATTTTTCTTTCATCTAATAGGTTATGTTATAGATTTTCTATTTGATTAAGGACACGAAGTGAAAAATAAATTAAAAAATATATTTCAATAATACCATCATCGTGTATAAACAACCTTATTGACTTGAAAAAACGTTGGTCTCCCTGCTATAAAGTTGTTACAACTTTATAAGCAGTTCTTAAAATGTTAACTTTTATATGTGTAACCCATAATGCCATAGGAATAAAGCTTAGAACCGTTACAACATGAACACTTACAGCTTAAGATAGTAACAAAGTTTTAACAAGCTCTGCAATTAGATACAAACTTCAGTTCAATAGCAAACACCGTACGTGGTGGTTGTTTTGCTGCGCAAAGCTGAAATGATCTAAAAATATTCAAAATAATCGTGTTTAATAAATATAATAACTGTTTATAGAATATTATTGTGCCAAAAATGTGTATTTTGAATGTGAAATAGCAACTTTTGTGTTAAGAAGTGTTTTTCAAGGACGAAAAGTACTTATTTAAAAATAAAACAATGGAGGATGTTTACACGATTAAAGTTAAGACAAAACCCGATACGAGGAATGTTTATCCATCGGAGAGGCGTTATTCGGCATCTACTGTCTCAGGATTGGCCTGGGTGCACATTGCATTAGCCGCTACATCGTTTCTACTTGCTTGCCTAGCAATAATCAGCCCCCAAAAGTATGCAGAACAATCGTCGAACGAAACTGCAGATTTTAATAACGAATCGCTTGATAGTGATGCATTATCGAACTCAACTAGTGTAGAAAGTGACAATAATTACTTGCTAGTGCTCGCTCCGTCGTTGATTACGTTATTTGGACTAGCTGCTGGTGTTACAAGTATTTTAGCCTCCGTGAAATGGTACGTTGATCATAATATAACTTGGCTATTCATCATGTCAACTTTGTCTACATTGGTATCGTTCAGCTCGTTCGTTATGATCGCTGTGTGGTTCTTAACAACCGAGGGAGAAACTATGGCGGACTTTTACAAGGACAAAGAACCTTTTAAAGACTATATCATAGTCAAACATACGGATGTTGTAGAAAAAAACACATCGCACATGATTATTTCGTTGAATAAAGAGGAGAATTCAAAATTGTTTACAAAGAGTGTTTTGTCTATAAATATACTTATTGCCGCGTTCCTGGAGCTTTTATGGTCTATTTTAAGCATGAAAATATCTTATAAGGGCATGAGGAATAATTATAAAGATGACAACGAAAGGCGCGGTAATTGTATATCTGTGGTTACGACGATAAAAGGTAACAATGCGAAGAAATTGCCGCGTAATGTCAAAATATTACCGCCAAAACCGGATTTGATCGAAGATTATCCAAATAGGAAGATTAAAAGGATATTTTTAGCACAAGACGAGAGCGGTTTTTATCTAAAGAATCATAATAATAAAAATAAAAACACTGAAACGAGTTCTGAGTTTTATAAGGAGAGGATGATCAACTTTTTAAACAGATGCGCTTCGCTCGAAGGGGTTAGTAATCCAGATAATCCGGACCGGACGCCGTCGGTACAGTCGGAAGCCCTTAACCCAATTCCGGAGATCACCGTAGAAACTCCGGACAATAGAGTGACTCCAGTAAGCTGGGGCGATACTCCTGATCATACAGTCTACAACCAAAACACGTTGAACTTGGAAAGGATTTTCAATTTTCCTAAAAAACAAAATGATGATAAGAAACATGAAGATATGAAGGAGACTGAATGAGTTGCATAAAATTTATATACTGTCTGAAAATTTTTGTCCTGAGAGACATACTCTTATAAGTTTGCTAACTGCTGGTATAGCTAACTTTAGGCAGGTTATTGGTCTTACGCTGCTGAGCGTTATCTCTTCTATGGCAGGAGTGATGAATTCTTTTGTAAAAAAATGTATTAGTTAGTCATTTTAAGGGCGATATCATTTTTATTTTGTGGTAGAGTCGATAGTCTCTATAGTCAAGCGGTCTTAGTCCGCTTGCTCAATAAGACGCAACAGTTCCGGGTGTGATTCTCAATATGGTAAATTTCGTAACCGATCTTTCCTGGGCCTCTGAGATCGGCCCCAGAGATGTACTTTATATACCCATAACAGAAGCATAACTTGTTTAACTCGGGGATATACAATGTGTCTGCCGATCTTTAAAAATAAGTTATAAATCGTCGGATTTATAACTTATAAGCGAAGGGGCCTTGTGAAATTATATTTTCATCAAAATTGTTACATACATACAAGATACTCAGTAGAATGGCTTTAGATCAACTAAAGCCTACAGCTCAGCTGAGCTATACATAGGCTTAAGACCTGTCAAAAGTAAAATAACCTTTGGACGGGGTATAAGCTAGATACCATCACATACTTGTTGGTCTATATTTAGCCGGCAGTTAACCAGACACATCACTCTCATAATAGGCTTTAAATTAAAGAATTGTAACTTCTGTAATATAAAGCCCATTGACCAAGAAAAAATTCACAGCAACTGTTCTAACCGGATGCTATTATGAAGATATAATTGCGTAATTATTTACCTGAGAACCAACTTTAATATGATTTCTCGAGTTTCTAAGCTAAGTGGACAGAATAACTATAATAAGGTTATAGAGATAGAATAGGTTCGAGACGTATATGTGTTTGTAGTAGTGTACTGTCAGCAAATAAATAAACAAACTAATATGTAGTTTAAGTATGTTTGTTTATGATATTCCTAATAATCTGCACCACCTACATCGCCAGATTAGATTAATCTATTCCTTATTTTAGGTTGCCAGGAAGAGATTCGCCTATTGTTTCTACCATGACAATATTGTAATTGTGTGTTTTTGAATTTGTATGTTTGATTAGCAATAAAGTGTTATCTGAACTAATACTTTTTATGTATATTTATAGGTAGGTACATAATTTGAAGCTAATATATTGGCTAATAATATTAAACGATATTAAAGTAATAAATGTTAATATTAAACATAATTTGTAATACTAAATTTGAATTTAAGAAGTCCTGCAAATTTACAAATACTACTACAAACGCAAAAAACATTTCGAAGCCAATTTACCTGTACTTTCTTAGTTTTCATGGCGAGTACAAATAATTAATACTACGGTTTAACTGTTTTAAGGTAAAACTTTAAACGTAGGTTTTCTATCGGACATGCATCAAACTCGCCCTTATAGTATGGAGCCTTCATACTGTAAGAGCTCGAAATTGGAGATCACCAAAGGTTATCAGTAGTATGCCGACAACGGGTACTGATGTACTTTGGCCCCATAGCTAGGAAGCACCCAGACAATGAGAGACTTGAGGTCACTGGGAAAGTTGAAGGCAAAAGACCCTATAAAATATTGATAATCAAAAACTCGCGAAATAAATATTTACAAATATTATTCCGCTGTTACGCTATCGAGAAGATATTGTGGATTTATCAACATACATACATAACTTCACGCCAGGTCCCTTGCGGGATAGGCACGAGAGAGAGAGAGAGAGAGCGCCATTTAGGCTTATTCTTAGACACCTCACTTGCTTCTTTGACATTCATAGCTCTTGTCATGCACGCTCGTCTGTTCTTAAGGCTCCTGACATCACCTTCTGCTAGTACACGATCAATTTGATCATGGAAGGTGTGCCGTGGCCTTCCGCGACTTCTGCATCCATCCACTTTTGCATTGTATGTTTGTTTAGTCATTCTTTCATCATACATTCTTTCCACATGCCCGAACCACCGGAGCATTCCTTTCCTTACACCATCACCCCGACACTCTTTCTTACTTCGGTATTAAAAACGCGGTCCGCGACCGTCACTCCGCAGATTTTGCGCAGTGCTTGCATCTCGACCGCGTTTACTCTACTTTCAAGCTCTCTGTTCCATAGCCAACTCTCGCTTCCATACGTGGGCGTAGGTACCAGATTTATCAACGAGAAATAATAACTATAAATATTTATATAAATTATTTTTTTTGTCCAAACAAGTCTTCATACAATAAAATTTTAATTAATAAAAATTGTTATAGCTTTATTTTTAGTTTATAAAATAATATTTTTATGATAGATAACATATCTAGAAATACGTTAAAATTACTATTTAAAAGCCCAAATCTGTAAGTGTGATAGTTTGTCAGTAAAGTGCACCACAAAAATGCATAAATTGTAGGATAGTGGTAAGGTTCGCTTCGCTCGCCCTGATTACAAATTTTGCCTAGAAAATTGGTGTTATAAAAAATGTAGTTACAAGATCCTGTACTGACGCCGACGATATATAAAAAAAACCTGTGCGTCTCGGGACGCCCGATAGAACTGATAACTTCAACTAATCAAATTGAACTATTTGTTAACTTGAGAAAAGCTTAGATTATTATGTATATAGCGCGTGAGTTAGAGTGAGAGAGGAGGAGCCTGCCTACCGCTGCCGTATGCGTGAGAGAAAGGGAAGCCAGGCAGACTGGCGCCGTAACGCGTTACGTAACGAAGCAGTTTACCCTCTCATAAGAAGTTATCACTTCAAAATAATAATAATAATAGTTCTTTATTCCCCGAACATTGCGACGGGCAGACGCCATAGTCCCCATATTCCCAGAACCCCAGTACCACTAGCAGTTCACCCCAATAGCCCGGTACTTTTTGTCCTCATTTTCCACAATAGTCCTACACTGGCCGGGGCTTGTCCTTGGGTGCATTATTTTATGGTGTAGACAGGGATAATCGCCGGTCAGTGTCACGCCAAATTTACATTAAATTTGTCAAAGGGCCTCTACGTGTTGGCCTTTCCATGGCCCCGCGCAAGCCCTCCAAAAGTCCGGGCCATTTTTATGGTCCGTGGTCGTCAAAGACATACAATAATTCTTTATTAAAGTTTCTGCCTTAACTTAAGTGGTGGTGGGAATATTCTTGTAAGTATGAAATACCTGTATCAGAAGATTCCACTCTTCACGTTATGACAAACACTGCTACTAGAAATTTATACATCTATTACAACAAAAAAAAGAAAAATATGTATTTGCGCGTTGTCTGTGTGTGTGAGTGAGTGAGTGTGTGTGTGTGTGAGAGAGAGAGAGTGTGTATGTGTGTGTGAGAGAGAGTGTGACTGTATATGATTTTTAAATATGTGCATCGAGTATTAGAGAGGAATTAATCAACATTTCTATTTCATCAAATGTTTAAAATTTTAAAATATTAGAATTTTGTGTAACATGTGTCTACATCGCCTAAATAGCTGGCTAAATGAAGTGTAAATAACGTAAACAGCAGTGAAAGTGTTACACGAAATAACAATTCAATTTTAACGTGTGCGAGAATTGTGATTTGCACGAAAGAAATTATGCAATATGGCGAGAGATTATTTTGTTTTCTATACAAGTTGGGTAAATAGTGGTATTTTGTGGATTTCTTAATGGCATCTAGGTTAAATGCTCTTGGTATGTACATTGTACGTATGTTAATTACAATAACATAGTAACATATTGTTACGAGTTGCAAGACTCGAATTAAAATTCCGTTGGGATTGTTATAGAATTTATTAGAACTATACAAACACGTATAACACAGGTACAAATATAACTGAACACAACCAGGTACAAATGTAATGCACGCTTCAATAATGCGCGCAAAGTCCGTCACTATACAGATTATCGAATGTACACACGTCTTGCCTCGCTTGTGGTTATCGCTTGACTGCCTCACCTCTCCGTTGGGTCAATACTTTATACTGTACAATTACAATATGTCTGCTCGACCGCGTGGACTGAATTTCTAAGAATCACACTTGGCTAATGACTACCATAAAGATTACAATACACAATGGGCTGTTTTTCCAATCACAAAGTAAACAAAAGACGGGCATAAAAGCGTTTCAATGTTATTAGCTCAAACAAACAGTAACAATATCTATATTGATAAATAAAATTTAAGTGTCTGTTTGTAATGTCGAAATACTTATATCAACAATTCAATTTTCTTTGTCTGTCTGGATGTTCCGGCTAAAGCTGTTGTTATAAGGAATAACTTAGGCTGATTTTTTAAGTTTCCGCAAAAAAAAAACTCCAGCCGGACGAAATCGCGGGCACAGATAGTAAATAAGAAGTCTGTAGAGAGTTTAAATGAAATTCGACAAAGAGTAGCTTATATTACAAATCGAATAAAATTGAAACTATTATGCCGCGGTTGTTTTTTGTGGGACCATTGCAATTCATTAAAACGTTATCGTCATGGCAACGCGAACGAAGTTCAGCTTGCACCCCTTGTAACATTATAAAATCTATAACTGAAATTATGTTTTAACGATTATAAGCGCGGCATTTTATTTGATTTTTTATTTCGATGTTTTGTCGATTATAAAATCTTTTCTAATTGGGAAGTAGTTTCTGACACTTTGAATAATACCACACATTACACTTTATCCAACGATTTGTTTTCTTTCAGGTCGATCATTGATCAATTCGTGATGGTCTTAAAGCAATACAAATTCGGTTTGACTTAAAATTAATTTTAAACAATGTGGTGCACCCATATTATTAAAATACTGTGTTGCGTAATAAGTATGCGTTAATAAGCCTTATAACCTATGGGTTATGTTTATATTTACAAGTTAAATAAAGCCAGAGTATGCTTTGCTTTTAAGTAATACAATTTCATGTTATAACGATGAATTACAATTAAATTTAGATATTATGACGATAGTCTATGCATAGGTGACTTATAGGACGGCTTACTACGTCGCTTGGAACAATGAAGTATGAAAATTGTGACATGTGAAATTTACTGTCAAGAAATGTGCAACTTGATGGGAGTGCAAATGTCAAAAAGAAAATAAATCATTGGACATGATGGCCTAACTATAACAATTTAAACTGTGGTCTAACTTTATGCTAATTCTATCTACGCGAGAAGAAATCTTGGTTTTACTATGAAATCGATTCTTGCACGCATATTTCAAGCAATTAAAGTGAAAACGGTTACACTCACTTGTTTCAACAGTAATACTAAGTACAATGGTACATTCTGTAATTAAATATGTAGTAAGAACCACACTCAGGGTCAGATAATTGTCCATTATTTTGAAATAATAAAGTGTCGTCTTATGAGACTTTAATCGGTACGATTCAAGTCTCATAAGACAAAACTTCTCATTCATTTTATTCTAGGAAAATGTCCATGTTGATGTTGTTGCTTGTATTGAGTTTTGGGTGTACTAATAATGTCTCTTATTAATTGTATAAACAACACTACTTTAGCTTTACTCATATATATTTCAATTGTAATTAGTAGGTACGGAAAAATTGTTAATTGAGTATAAAGTTATTATTTGTCAGGTTATGAATTTTGAACCACATATTTTTTATGTGAATACATTAGAGACAGTAGACTAGACACGTGCCGCGGGAAAACCAGTGGAGTAACAAAATACATAAAGGAAAGAGTAAGTTTCGTGAACAAGCTATTCTAACGGCATAAATGACGAATTATTCCGAAAATGGCTGAATTTTCTGTATTCCCTAAAAATTGAGCTATCAATACTCTTTAGTTGTAAGACTGAATTTTGTACTTTTGTATTATTAAAATGATGAATTAATTATATTATTTAACAATAATTTGGAATTTCATTTTATTATCACTACTCCTGACATAGCTGGATTCCTGTTTTAATTTACTACTGTTTTTTTTAGTTTCCTCACGTATATTGTATATATATATATATATATATGGCAATGTATGTATTTGTGTATTTATTTTTTAAATTAGTTTGAGTATTTATACATGTGTTGCCTTTTTCCTGCACCACATACATCGCTTGATTCTAATTTCTTTGATTTAGGTTTTCTGGAAGAGATCGCTTTGAGCGATAAGGCCGCGCCTGTTTGGTCTGTTTTTATAATTGTATATTTGGGTGTGGAATAAAGTGTTATCTCTCTCACACATACAGGTAGTGGTTGGTCCTTTTATCTTCGTTGTAATCGAAATCCATTATATTTTGTAGTAAGATGCGTCCATGAAGTTAGTAAACCTTTTATTAATATATTTTTATTGCACGAGTTTAGCAGAATGGCACGTCGGCGGTATGCGGGGCGCGGAGTGTAGGTGTGTTCCGGTGGGCGGGTCAGGGAGGCGCTATCTGTCCGCAACAACCGTAATTGAACATAATATTGTATTGATGTAAACTTGTAAGCAGAGCGATGTTCGTTGAAATCTATAATATTGTAAATTTGTAAAAGTGTAGTCATTTGTTTCTTACATTTTTGTGTTTGTCTGTTTGTTCGGGATTCATCAATGAAGTATAATGTACTACGTACAACTCGAATGATTTCGATGCGGATGCGGATCAACAGCCGGAGCCGAAATACCCCGACTTAAAATCTGCTGTATCCCGTGAATCTTACGGGAATTGCCGATAAAATGTTTAGTAAAAATTCTAGTTCGGTATGCCTTTAGTAACATTACTTATCCCGAGTTTTCACGGGAATTACCGGGATTCATATAGTTTAATTCCAAAAAATCCGTTGGAAAAATAACTGTAATCTTTGTAACCTGTCCAACGTGGACAATGTCACGGGCAAACGCTATTAAATAATATCGTATAACTTTCGGGTCAAATTTTCATTTATCTTGTATGTATGTAGATGAGGTAAAGATGCGTGTCAAGATCGCAGTAAGTGGAAATCTATCGTCTCTGCTTACCCCTATAGGAAACAGGCGTGGTAATATGAATGTGTTATCCATTTTGTCTCTTTACACATACAAAGATGGACGGACAGAGATAAAGATTTCATAGTTTCGTTTCGGCTAAAATTGGTAAGCATTAAAAGAACCTTGTTTCAAAAAGCTTTTATTAAAGTATTTACAACAATGTAAATTTAATTAACCATAAAAAGTGATCTAAAAATAGATTTATGTAAACTTGTACTTATTATAATTAAATGCATTATCAATAAAGGTTTAGCAAAAATTCTTCGTGTACTTGCAACACTCGAGCACCTTATTGTCATTGTCAGAGGTTATATTTGTCTATAGGACTTGCATACGTCTAGTCATCGCAGCGGACAACGAACTACTGGCTGACGCAACGCGGGAGTAGGGATGCAAATAAAACATCGATGTTTCCAAACATCGATGTATCGTTCATAAAAGTCGATGTTTTAACATCGATGTTGAAACCAAAACATCGACGATACATCGTTGTTTCAGAACGATATTTTATGAACGATGTTTTATCTTACGTAGTCATAACGCGCCGTCTTGCGCTCTATCTGTGATCTACATAGATTTCCGTTATATAATTTTTTCAAAATATTTCTTATTGCCAATAATAACTTATAATATAAAAGTTGAAAAATCATCACCTGGCTTTTCTGTTCACACGACATTGGCAAAATCAATGCATAAAAGGCATTGCAGCCATAATCTAAAAAAATTTAATAATAATGTGAAAGTTGAATATTATATCTATTTCTTTCATTTCTATTAAAAATGACCATTTTTCTCAGATGTAGTACATTTAATTGAAATGGTGATAAGGTAAGGATGTGTTAGTGTGCCCTCGCTGTTGAATAATAAGTACGGTAGTGAATGTTGGGTACGGCAAAAGACATATAAATAGAATAAACATGTTATTTAGTAGGAATTAGAGCATTGAGAAATGAGTGTGGTATTTCTTTGAAAGATGGACTGATAGTGGTGCAAAAGGAATATGTTAGTGAAAGCAAGATTTAAGAAAGGTTTGCTAAAGTGGTTTGGGCGATGCATCGATGTTAAAAAAAAACGATGATTCATTTGCATCGCAGGAACAAGCGTCAAAAGTTTATCTAAACGGTGATAAAAAAACATCGTTCATAAACATCGATATATCGTTCATAAACGTCGATATTTTTAACATCGATGTTTCACTTTTGAAAACATCGATATCCTAACATCGATGTTTTTTATGAGCGATGTTGCATCCCTACGCGGGAGCGCACATATTAATAGTCGCTCTCTCTCTCTCTCTCGCTCGCATATCATCCGTCCCGCTCACACATTGTGCTACTGTACTACCAGTACGACTTGTAAATATTTGTACTTGAGTTCATTTCAGTTCACATGAGCATTGACAGTGAATAACTACTCTCTGCCATGTGAAGTATAATTTAACGTCTACCTTCCGTTACTACATTCTGGGACTAGATGTATGCAGCTTCCATATCTCTATGCTCTATGATACCTTGGCTACATTCCATTAGAGACTTACAACGACCACGTTCACAACCGCATTTTTTACATTTTACCCGTTCAACTTGCTTGCCGGCGTTACAATCGTAAACCCAAGTGGAACGGTTACTCGATCCACCTCTAGACATGGGTCATTGTGAGTGTTGTGTGACCACAACGACCGAAGTCGCCTTGTGAAACGGCTAACGGAGCATTTTGGGCGTTATGAGCTACTAATGGAACGCGCTGCTTGTCAGAATAGTATTTACTTGTCTACGGTCGTATATTCGAGCAGTTTCGTGTCCGGATAAGTATACGAACCGGCTTGTTAGAATATTAAAGCAGTTTGTTGTTAGTGTAAAACTATGCCTTTCTATGCTTGTATTATGTTAGAAAACTAAAGCAGTTTCTTGCTAAGTAAGGCAAAAGTAAAAATTTGCTCGTTTTGATCGTATTAAGTAAAAATATTCGAGCAGTTTTTTGGCTGGATAGGAGTTAGAATTGGCTTGTCTATAGTCGTATTACAGTAGAATATTATAACAGTTGCTTGTTAGGCTAAAAAGTTACCTTTCTATGCTCGTATTACATTGAATACTAAAGCAATTCTTCCTAAATAAGGTAATAGTAATAATTTGTTTCAATTATCGAGCGATTCCTTGCTTGTGTAGTTTTTTGCTTGTCCTTCCTCAAATTTGCCGGAATATTCGAGCACTTGTCAGAGCAGAAAATGAAGTGTTTGTCTATGCTCGTTTTATGTTGTATTTTTTTTGTATGATAATAAATAAATAAATAAATAAATGTTAAACTGTTCTAGCAATTACTTGTCAGGGTAGTATATGCTTGTCTATGCTCGGTTGGCATATTCTAGCAGATTTTTGTTAGAGCAGAAGTAAGTGTGAATCAATGCTCGTTTTATGTTAGCATATTTGACCAGTGTTTTATAGTCAAAGTAAAATGTTACTCATGTGTGCTTCGATTATGTTTATTAAAGCAGCTTTCTGTTAGGATAAAGTAAGAAGTTGTCCATTTATGCTCGTATTACGTTAGGATACTAGAGCAGTTTCTTGCTAAGGCAAAAGTAAAAATTTGCTTGCTTTGTTCGTATCAAGAATTGTCCAGCAGTTTCTTGCAATTAGAGCATAATATTGCCCATTTTTACTCTTTTATATCAAATCTTTAGAAAAAAAAAACACAAAATTCAGCTTATGTATTAATACTGGCTAAAGTCGGCCAGGGTGCTTAACTAAACTTATAAACTATATAGGAAGCTTGAATAAGGTGGGTTAGTTTACGCCCACTGTTGGGCTTATAATGGCTCATCTGTGAAGTAGGGATGTTTGAGGCAATCCCACGCTGTCAATCTTTTTGCTGGATCGAAGACTAGCATACCCTGAAAGAAATGTTACCACCATTAAAAAAACTAATGATGGAAAATAACAATAATCCAATAATATTTTCTTTTTTTTATTATATAATTTTTTTTTTATAACTAGGCATGTTTGCTGAAGAGTTTCTTGCGTCGCTTCTTCTCTTCAAGCCACAACATGTTGTGAAGCGGTGGTAAATTAGATTAGGCTCCCATAGAGTAAATTATAACCATAAACAAAATTAAAACTAAATAATTAAAATGAACAAGTTGGCGGTAGGCTGAATAAAAACTTTGACAATACACGTTAGACAAATGTCATCTTTGTCTTCCGTGACCACGGCCACTGAAAAGCGGCCTAAAGGTCGGACAAAGCAAAACTTAATAAATCACCGCGCTTAAAACCGTTAAAACGTAGTTTTATTAAATAATCTAATATATATACTAACACGTTTAGCAAAAACCTTGTACCCCCTTATTACGAAAACTGCGCGAACGGAGGAGTATTTAATTTCGCAATAATTGTTGCAATTCACTAACAAATACATCGCCATGGCAACGAAATGATAGCGACAATTTTAATTCGTTGCTCTCATAGTTAGTTCCTCCTTCGCTTCGCTAGATGGCGTTACGGATATTTATCATTAGGTACTCTATAGTAATTAGTACGACATTTCTAAGAATTCACTTCATGACATATCCTGTATACACTTTGAATGAATGAATGCTCTTTATTGCATATACAGATGAATTCAAATCATATATACAGTGTAAACTCTATATAACGACACTGGATGGACTGTGCGTTTTATGGCGTTATAGAGAGTTGTCGTTAAATGGGGAGAAGTCGAGAAGGATGAAGTGTTATTTTTGTGTGACGTCTTTTGTTGCACTAGTAATTTTGTTATATATTTTACTTATTTTATTCATATCTTGCGATATGGAGACATCTTGGTGATAAAGGAAGTACTTAGAAGTTTCGGTATGCATGATGCCGGCAGTCAAGTTTATTACAGGTTAGGATAATTTAATTTTTTTATTTTATTTTATTTATTAAGGACAATAAACAGATATACACTAAAGTTACATAAAAAAAGGTAAATAGTACAAAGTCAGTGTTTATCCTACTACATTATCCACGAATATCAATGTGGTAGTGTACAATTTTTAAAGGAAAACGGAACAAATACAATTCAAACGCACACACACACAGACACGCACACACACACACACACACACACACTCACTTTCACACTCTCAATCAAAAGAAACAAATCAAATCAATAATAAAAAATAATAATAAAGCGATAGAACGCACACAGCTGCGCCACACAAAAGGTACTTTTATTACTTAATTGTTTTCGTTATTGAGAGTTGGTGTAATGCTATATAGAGTGTATCAGTATGGAAGACGAGCCTTTTTTTTACCAGGGGAAATCCGATTGAGGACTAAGCCGCGAATGGAAGACAAGCTAAACCAACCAAAGCGAAGTGATTTCAACGCTTAAGGGACGTTTATCGTTAAATCGAGTGACGTTACATGGAGTTTACACTGCATATACAATTGGAGGTCTTGTCGATTTTTCAAAAATCTAATGATACATAGTGGTATCATTAGATTTTTAGTTTTTGTGCTTAAGGGAGTTTATCGTTAAATCGAGTGACGTTACATGGAGTTTACACTGCATATACAATTGGAGGTCTTGTCGATTTTTCAAAAATCTAATGGTACCACTATATTTTTTGTTAAAACCAACCCGAAGACTTCTTTGACTGTTTTTCGCTATTTCGTCTAGTCTGTCTGCGTTGGAGGTCTACTTTAGATGTTCACCATGTATGTAGATGAAGATTAGCATAAAATGAATATTCTTGGTTGTAAAGTCAAGAAAGCTTCCGTTTCACCGGTAAGTGTATTTTTAAAATCTGTAAAAGACCATACCTTAATCATGTCGAGGGCATGAGGATGTATCCTGGGTATGACCTCCCCCAGATCCTGGGGCTGGTACTCAGGGAAGCTGTCGGCCACTATGGAGATGTTCTCGGGCCATTCGCTCCTCGGCGGTCGACCTATTAACCTGTGGAGAGATTGCACGAGTTCAGCAGACAGGCAGAAGGGCCACCTGATGGAAAGTGGTCAGCATCACTTTTAGACATTTGCAACACCAATTCGTTGCCACTCTCTAAAGGGCTGACGGACTAAGACTGGATGGACGACTGATGCCTGGGGTGGTAGCCATCCAGACAGGCAAATACTCTACCACTGTCGGTGGATGGTTTTGTCGCCTCTTATGACAATCCCTCCAATGCAGGATTCTTTCTCTGTTCCTGTGCGGATACAATAACACTGGTCGGCAACCAAATCCTCCTTGAAATAAAAATTCGATAAATATATAGAATTTGACATGTTGAATTTAGATCTGGTTTTAGTTTCTTGCTATCACATATGTATTTATTCATATTTTGCTCCTAACTGAATACTTTTTGTGCAAATCTTTTTACTTATCATGTCAGTAGATTTAATTTTCTTTTCCTCAAATCTTTAAGCAATATAATATTGTTACGACCTGAATGCCGACAAAAGACAAATTCACACCTACGTCTGTGGAAACACATTTTATTACCCTTTTGGCATATGTAGAGAAACGATACGAATGGTAAATGCTCAGAATTATATGCCACAAAATTACAATAGAATACATAAAAATTGAGAAAACTACTAACTGGAATTAGATTATTAATTAATTAGACATGTAATTTTGATGATTTTAAATGTTTTCGAAGGAATTAAATGAACTATTGTCATAATAATTCAATGTGTATTCTGTATGTAAAGCAAAAAAGCACTTAATTTAAAACACCAATTACAAAAAAAAAATGATGTGGTACAAAGCTTTTAATACTATATTTATATTCATAAGTGGCGAAGTTGGAGTGAATTTTCGTATTTTTTGCCGACCAGTGTAATTAAACATCCTAACAATATACTATTTTATTACAGTAAGACCTGTGTAAGTTGAACTTGAAGGGAGAAACCAAAAGAGTCGAGTCATAGAGTTTTCAACTTAAGCGAAGGAAACATAAGATTAAGATTTATACTATACTAGCTGACCCGTGTCCACTTCGCTGGGCATCAGAAAAAAATTAAAAAATACTTATTATTAATGACAATCAAATATATACCCTATGTCACTCAGGAATAATGTAGCTTTCCACTGGTGAAAGAATTTTCAAAATCGGTTTAGTAGGTCCAGAGATTACCCCCTACAACGTCACTAACTCACAAACTTTACTTCTCAATAATATTAGTATAGATTTATCTTTATAGAGGTTGGAAAATCAATTATTGCTATGTTCTAGATACAGAGGTCCAAATTTATTTTTTGAAATGAAACTTCTATATAGACGGGGTCTTACGATTTTTCACTCACGAAAAAGTGTCACGGCCCCGTGTACTAATACATTTTTAAACTCGTGATATCTTTCGAATGGAATGTTCGAATTTAATAATTCAAAAAGTTATATAAAGGTATTGAAGCAGTCTTGAATATGAAGTAATTTATTTTGATAAGGATTAATACCAAGATACAAATAAAGAGCCTTTTCTAGCGGCGGCATTTTAATTAATTTTTTAAAATAAAAGAACACTTATTGTGGCATAACTATAATAGTTAGACATCTACTGTCGCGACACTTTTTGTAAATAATGATGTGTTCTACAAAGTCGTAGTACATTATTTTATTCTATCATCAATAATTTTCGCAGCGCACGCGATTTTAGGAATTTTTTTTACACCTTGGGTTACATTATTGCGAGTTTTAGTAAGGATCCCTAATTCTTTTTTCGAGTTACAGGGGGAAAATAAGTACTGAATTTACTTATATGGAGTTACTAATTATTTTTGACCTAGAGGTTTTGGGGATTGATGGGAAGGGAAAACAATTTTTTTTCGAGTTTGGGAGGTTTTCGACTCAAAAAGGTTCTACTGTATTATTGCATACCTAAATATACAGTGTAGCTGATCGGAGTCCGAAGATCCAGGCAGGAGTGGCTTCCTCGTGTGCAGTTGGGCCAAAACACAGCCGCACGACCACACATCTACGGCAGTGTTATAAGACACTCCTAATAGCACTTCGGGAGGCCTGTACCACAGCGTTACCACCTATAAAAATCAATTTAGATACTAAGTTTCCCTGATGAACATATTCTGATCGTTGTACATCTGAATCCTTACACATTTAACAAAAATCAAAAGCGACATCAATTTTTCTATGTCGTGATAATCTTACATTCGCAGGGGGCTTTGTGGCGAAGCTTTAGGTGAGTAGCGACACCTCCCCTCATATCCGTGCTTGCCTTAGCCAGCCGGCACGGAGTGGAGATCGCTAGAGTTAAGACCCAAGCTCCAGGGGTGGAAGGAATGGCATCACGTCAGAAGTAGCTTCGGTGAACCTGCAGCCCACCTCTCGACACCCATACCCCTATCTTCTATGAAACTTTTAAGGGCCCATGCAGCAGTGGCGAGACTCCGTCTCTCCATTTTTCCATGTTCCCCGAACATTGCGACGGGCAGACGCCATAATCCCCAAAACCCAGATCCCTAGTTCCACTAGCAGTTCACCCCAATAGCCCGGTACTTTTTGTCCTCATTTCCCACAATAGTCCTACACTGGCCAGGACTTGTCCTTGGGTGCATTATTACCTATATGGTATAAACAGGGATAAACACCTGTTAGTGTCACGCCACATTTACATTAAATTTGTCAAGGGCCCTCTACGTGTTGGCCTCCCCATGGCCCCACGCAAGCCCTCCAAAAGTCCGGGCCATTTTTATGGCCCGTGGTCTTTAAAGACATACAATAATAATAATCGGCAGACAAACACACATACTGTATATGCCCAAAGCAAACAAGCTTATTATGTGTAATATACAACAGGCCGATCCCAGACACCCAGACCATAGTAAATAACGGAGAAAATTAGTTTTTGAAATTTATTACACTAGGAATCGAACCCGATGTTTTTAGATTTCTTATCAGTTTGGTCGGGATTCACGTAAAAACTGCTGGGCCCATTTCGATGTGGTCTTCACTGGTCGACAGCAAATTCTTAGACTTAAAATCTGAGCTACTTTTAATTCTGTCATAAAATCTGGGAATCTCGCGGGAAATTTTCTGGAAATAATTTAAAAAGGCCAGACTAAAAAAAATCCAATTCCAATGTGATTTCTTCACTATTTAATAGAAAATTTTACGTATTAAATCCCGCGGGAATTTTCCCGGGAGCGGTTTGTAGTTGTTCGGGTGTATAAAAAACTAGCTTATTCTGAGACAGTTTTCACTAAAACAATAGCTTACATTCTTTTTTAAATGCTGCGGTATTTTGGGGCCATTTAGATTTCAATTCAAGTGTAGACGACGTCGCGGGAATATCCTAGTATAAAATAAGTAACACTTACCACACTCGTAAGTTTCATATCTGTGTCATACGTCTTCGCTAAGCCAAAGTCGGCCAACTTCACCCTTCCGTTTGAGGTGACTAGCAAGTTGTGTGGTTTCAGATCTCTATGCACTATCCGGTGAGAATGAAGGAAGTCTATCCCGGATAGGATATCGTAGGACATGCTCTGAAATTCAAAAAAAAGAGAAAAATTTATAAATAAAAACTACAACGTGGGAATGCGGCCAGCATTTTGGGAACACTCCCCACCGACAGCGATCTGGATTAAATCTTTTACTTGTAAGTATTGTTACAACCTAGGCCCCGACAAAGACAAATTCCACATATACGGATCAGTATGGCGATCCAGCAAGGTAGCGGAGACAGCCTTCTACCACCTAGATTATAGGTACAATACTGTTACAACTTAGGCCCTGATAAAGACAAATTCCACGTACAGATCTGTAGAAGCACATTTTATTACCTGTCGGCATTTGAACTAATTGTAGTCCTCTTATGATGGTCTTTTTTGTTCACTTATTGGCATACATTTCTAGTTATTGTGAAGAACAGCCAATTGTCCTATTGTACTCGCACATTAGCATCATTAGCCAGGTGTTACAAGGTTTTTTTTTATTTTTTTTACTCCTGCATTCAGTAGACAGGCAGACAGACTACTTGATGGAAAGCGGTTACCATCGCCTATGGACATTTGCAACACCGAAGGTGCTACAAATGCGCTGCTGCTCTCTCAAGGGAGAGTGGAACCTGGTCACTAATGGCAGAACACAACCCAAGGTTGTTATTGCGACATACTTTAGACCACGGGTGGTAGCCATCCAGTCGGGCAAATGCCCTACCACCTGGCAAGGTTTATGAAAGCAGGTGAAGTGAAAGTTGTTTGTCAGGATCGTCGCAAGTGGAGATCCATAGTCTCTGCCTACCCCCATGGGAAAAAGGCGTGATATTATGTATGTATGTTACAGGCTAATTCTAGGAAACTGTGATGATGTTGCCGGGCGGGCACATTTGCATTTGTGGAGCATAAAACGACGGCTTGATGAAGAGAGTAGGCAGTTGAGCAACGACTACGACACGGGCGTGACGTGTGTACATTCGGGAATCGAATAGTGGCGGACTTTGCGCGTATTATTGAATTACGACCTTCTGCATTACCTTTGGATTTGTTGTGTTCAGTTATATTTGTACCTGTGTTATACGTATTTGTATAGTTCTAATAAATTCTATAATAATTCTAACGGCATTTTAATCGAGTCCCGCTAACGCGTAACAATATGTTTATAATAGTATTTAATTCCTAAGTTTCTTTTGTAGTGTAATTTATTTATAACTTAGTTTTAATTCACTTGACTGTTATTTAGTTTATTTTACAAGTATAGTCGAAAATAAATAAGTTTACATAAACTAAGGATTTGTAATATCAGAACTAAAACGGACTTATTCAGTCTAAAGTCTTATTCGATCTAAAACATTATTTATTTATGGAAAACATACATACATACAGCTAAATAAATTTTATTAGATTTTTAATTACCTGGATTAAAATGACAGCTGCAAGATGTTTTCTTATGTTGCAAGCTTGGAGCATAGTGTTGTATTATCGCTCCTTCATAAGGGGGTTCTGTAACTCATTGGTCCAACTCACAGTGGTGAGTTGTCCAACTCACAGTGGTGAGTTGTTTGTCCAACCATTCTCTGTGGTTTATACACTTACCCTGATCCTGTTCTCCGAGAGTGGACCCGGGGCCCTCTTCAGATATGACTCCAGGTCCTGCTCGACGTGCTCGAAGACCAGAAACAGCACCAGTTGGTGGTCCCTTTCCACCGACTGACCACTGTGGCACACATCCAGCAGTCTGCAAATTATAAACAAAAGAATAGACTTTATTGCAATAAGGCTTTTCTTGTGTGCTGCTGTCGAACAGGCAAAAGGCCCACGTGATGGAAAGTGGTTACCAACACTTATGGACATTTGCAACACCAGGGGCCCAATTCTGCACTTACTACCCAACTACAGGTAAATTAGCTTATATATTTATAATAAATGGATAAGGGTTTAGTATAGGGAAATGGGATAGGAGATGGGACAGGGAAATGTAATATGAGATGGGATAGGGAAATGGGATAGGAGAATGGAATGTGGAATAGGATAGGGAAATAATATAGGAGAATGGAATAGGAGATGGGATAAGGAAATGCGATAGGGGAATGTAATATGAGACGGGATAGGGAAATGGGATAGGGAATAGGATAGGGAAATGGTATAGGAGAATGGGATAAGGAAATGGGATAGGGGAATGTAATATGAGATGGGATAGGGAAATGGGATAGGAGAATGGGATAGGGAAATGGGATAGGGGAATGTAATATGAGACGGGATAGGGAAATGGGATAGGAGAATGGAATAGGGAAATGGTATAGGAGAATGGAATAGGAGATGGGATAAGGAAATGGGATAGGGGAATGTAATAGTTCATTGACTCACCTAACAATATTCTCATGTCGGTATGCCTCCAGCTGTCGCAGAAGTGCTATTTCTCGTAATGTAGACAATGGTATCCCATCTTCTGTTAGAGCTACTTTAACCTTCTTCATTGCTACGATCTGGCCTCCATTGTGAAGGTCCCTGGCCTTATATACAGTACCGTAAGCTCCTGAAAGAGAATATGAGGTTTTATATAGTTTAGAAACATCGGTGCTGGACTCCAGGGTCAAAGGCTTAGGGCTACATATGGCTTTTTATGAATTCTATAGCTATTTTCTCTGTGCAGGAACGAAAAAAGAGCACTAATTCCTACGGCCAGGCGGCCTGTCGCAAGAGGCGACAAAACAACCCACAGCCGTGTGGTAGGGCATTTGCCCGACTGGACGGCTACCGCACTTGGTCTAGAGTATGCGCTCGTTACAAGTTTAGTTGTATTCCAGTTTCTCCTTCAAGGCTGGTAGCAAATTATGTAGTAGCACTTCTGGTATTGCTAATGTGTCCATAGGCGACAATAACCACTTACCATCACAGTTGCGCCGTCAGCCTCTCTGTTGTACTTCAGCAATAAAATAAGCTTTTTTAAAAAAGGTTTTTAAATACAAGCTTTTGAGATCCTGGATATCATGTAGCAGCATAGTGCTAGTCAAGATAAGTAAAACGCGCCCAAACACGATGGGTCTATCTTGTTTAGTACAGGAGTTCCTATGACCACCTTCCGACTCCATTGTCAGATCAGCTCCATGGTACCATATTATTGCATTGTCATGCGATATACATATGCGTGCAAAATTTCAGCTCAATCGGAAACCGGGAAGTTGGTCAAATTTAACTTGCAAGATTCCACCCGAACTTACATACATACATACATATACAGCAGAATTTGAATTTGCCTATACAAGTTATAGGCATCTTCGCCATCCATTTAGCTGACTGTACAGTCCTGGTATGAAAATGTTTTCAAATTGATTCATCTAACATTAGCATGAGCACATGTTACCTTTTCAAACTGTGTCACACAACACTGCTCTACAGAAAGTTATGTTTAACTATTTGAAAATAGTTTTAAATTACTTATATCAAAGTTGTTTGATTTTCTATCTTGTCTAAGAAGATTGTTTAGACATGTATTATCTTTTTATTGATTTTAATATTTATATTAAGCCTGTAATTATATCCTCTTTGTTTCTCATTATTAATCTCAGTGTTATTGTTAACATTGCAATTTTCTTTTTTTTACATTTCTATATTGTGTAAACTTTTAAAATGTTCGCAGTATTGTTTCTTTTACTCATGCAAGCAAAAGTCGACTATAAGGTGATGAACATTTTCATTCCACAATTGTAAATTGTTTATTGTATTGTAAATTGTTGTTTAATTTTGATTATCTATAATATTATACAATTATAAAAGTGTAGCCATTGACTTACTAACCAAAAGTCAATGAGTGTAGCCTATTGTTTCTTACAGCTTTCGTGTTTGTCTGTTTGTCCAGGATTCAAGTAAAAACGACTGGGACAATTTTGATGCGGTTTTCAATGATAGACAGTAAATTTCCGATCTTAAACTCTGTGGTACTTTATATTCCAAGAATTCTACGTGAAATTCCTTGGGAGAGGGTTAAAGTAGTCAAAAAAATAATTCTGATGAAATTTTTTTACTGAAGAATAAAATCTTTAGTAACATTACTCATCCCGAGTTTTTACAGAATGTTCCGGGATTCATGTATTCATACAAAAAATCCATTACCCTGTTTAAAATAATCTTTGATTTTATATTTAGCAAAATTACTTTGTTACCTGTACAAAGTGGACAAAGTCATGGGCATATTCTAGTTTTTTATATAATTATAGAAGTGTATTGATTTTTAGATTTAATCAGAAATAATTTTTGTGATTTTTTTTACCTCCTCCCAATTATTTGGAGTCTGTACAACATGTCTTTTCCTACCACTCTTCTATTCTAGCACACATCCTCTGCCACACCACAAATCATCATGTTGTCTGTCAAACTATGTATCCATCTTTCATTTGGTCTACCTTTATATTTGTACCCATCATTCTTCTAGTTTTTATCCCTCCTCATTACTGGCATGGGCATCAGGGCTGTAGCTACCACCATATCAGTTGTATCAGTGATATGGAGCCTCGAAAGTGTGTAGCAAATAAAATATTGTCCACAAGGTTTTAAAGATTAATAACATTTTTGAGAATACTCATTCATTTCTTACCCCATCTTTTCTTATAAACACAATATCCATCTCAACATTCTCATAACACTAAGATTTATCTTATGGAAAACATATTTAATATGTCCTTATTCCGCCCTATGTATGATGAACATGTTGAATAAGGGATGATAAGCAATTTGCTATCCCTTTTTTAAGAAGTAGGTACAAAGTTTACATAACTTTGTTTACATACAAAAATGCGCGAATATACCGGCACATGTGATTAATAGGTTATATATGTATATAATTTATGAAATACCTGTTCCAATAACGTTTAATTCCTCGTATTTCTTTGCGTTTTGGAATAAAGCACTGACATCACTAATGGAAGCTATTGCAGGTGGACTTTGAGAAGAACTAGCTGCCGACATGTTGTTATAATTTTTATCTTATTTCTTAGGCAAAATAACTTGAAAGCGGATTAGAACTTAACGTAGAAACGTTTTAAGTTAAACGAACTAAACTACTTCACATTATTACAAGCGGAAAAGTAAGTTCTACACTGTTAAAAAGTAAAAAAAGTTGATTTTCAAAGACATAAAATGCACATTATGAATTAAAACACCTGCTCCTTTAACCGATTAATTATAAAAGTAATACGTATAATACAAAGATGATAGTAAATGGTGACACTTTAATTAGGATGGTTTATACTCTTCGTTATAATAACAAGAGCCATCTATTGTCAAGTAGCAAGTGTGTTCAGTAATAATGTAGATATAAAAGATTAAGAGAAAATTTAAAAGATGGAGATATATATAATTAATATCATCATATGTTATATTAAGTTTCATTAAGATTTAGCAAAAATACACATTTGTATAACTTTTAGCCTTCTGAACCGTTTCATAATGTAATTCAGGTACAGAATAGAATATAATATTATTATGAATGTTTTTTCTAATGGTACAATAAAAATGTAAGAAATTCGTATCGCGATACGTTTTTTGTTTATTCAGTATCTTTTGTAATCACATTAATTGGTACTTTCTAGTTATGTTTTCCATATTATGTAACTAACAGTACGCTAAAAAGAGTTCACCGACGGGCTCGTCCGGGATTTGAACCCGGGACCTCTCGCACCCGAAGCGAGAATCATACCCCTAGACCAACGAGCCACATTTCAAGAAGTCCAATTTATTTTTTATTTAGCGCTATTAATGACGTGCATTAGTTTTTACATTTGTTTCGATTTTTTGTATATTTTTATTATCCAACTCCTTAATTAAGTAAAAACTAAACTTACATCTCAATATATATCGTAATCAATGACCGTAAAATATAAAAATATGAATTTAATTTAAATATTCAAGAAACTATGATATATTACATTTACAATTTAGAAATTAACTTCATTTTAGATTAAAACAAGAGCGAATATCTCAAGGCGTTTTAGAAAGTTGACACGCGAAAGGAGAAAAAAATTACCGCTATATGACACCCTATAGCTATCTCTTTTTAGACTAGGTATTATATATCTTACATCTCGTTCTAACACGTGAATCAACGTGAATCCGTATCGAGACGCGTCAGTTGCCTATAGACTATATTGCGCGCGCATGTTTTAAAACATGGCGGTCTTTACAAACGAATTTGGACAATAAAGTATTTTAATTGGAATAATTATTTAATTATAAATTTGATAATAAAACAACATCTTAACAAATAAAGATATATTTTGCGATTAATATAATTAGTGGACGTATGAGTGATAATGTTTTGTGAAATGTGAAAGTTGTCGGAAACATTCGTTTACGTTCTTTTTTGCATGTCTTATCCTATATTTTTGATTTGGACAGCTGTTTACTGTTTAGAATCTGAAAATTGGTAAGAAACGTTTATATTGTAGTGAAATTATTCAATTATCTCTTATTTATATTATGAGTCGCTAACTTATTGCCTAGTCATGTTCGTGTTGTTAAAAAGAAAAAGTATATTTCTTCGAATCAATTGTTTTCTTAACTTTCTTTATTTGCATAAACTTTTTAATAACGCTCTTGTTCGTTAAATGTAATTAAAACTATTACTTTTACATCTGCTTTGATTTCTTTTCAAGTTAATATTTTTATTTCATTGTAGCTACCCACTTTGCGTTTATAAGAATTTTAGCCCCGCATATTTTAGGGTTCCGTAAGAATTATAAAACCACAAATATGTCTGGATCGAGCCTCCCCAAGATGAAGGGACGGTATAAGGTTCCCAACCAGCGTGACCAGATTTAGTAGATTTCTACTTTTTTGGTAGATTTTGAGGTACTGGCAACAGAATTTAGTATGTAAAAATTATTTGGTAGATTTTAGTAGAATTCACGCATTTCAGTTATTCTCAAGAAGCTTATAAGCTTCTTGATTATTCTAGTGCTTTTTTGGCATATCTAGGGATGCAACATCGCTCATAAAAATATCGATGTTAGGATATCTATGTTTTCAAAAGTGAAACATAGATGTTAAAAATATCGATGTTTATGAACGATATTTTTTTATCACCATTTACATAAACTTTTGACGCTTGTTCCTGCGATGCAAATGAAACATCGTTTTTTTAAACATCAATGTATCGCCCAAACCACTTTAGCAAACCTTTCTTAATTCATGCTTTCACTAGCATCACTTGTTACACCACTGTTACTCCATCTTTCAAAAAAATACCACACACACACACTTCTCAGGTATGCAAGTTACTTACGTTAAAATGTGGAATATAATGTAATTTTTAATTATATTTTTATCTAAATAATTAAAGAAACCAAAGTTTTTTTTAAAACCATTGGTTTGATATTTTCTTAAGTTTTCGCGACTTGTACACATAATAAAACTACGTTTTAACGGTTTAAAGCGCGGTAATTTATTTGATTTTGGTTTATCCGACGTTTCGGCCGCTTTTCAGTGGCCGTGGTCACGGAAGACAAAGATGACATTTGTCTAACGTGTATTGTCAAAGTTTTTATTCAGCCTACCGCCAACATGTTCATTTTTATTATTTAGTTTTAGTTTTGTTTATGGATATTATTTACTCTATGGGAGCCTAATCTAATTTACCACCGCTTCACAACGTGTTGTGGCTTGAAGAGATGAAGCGGCGCAAGAATCTCTTCAGCAAATATGCCTAGCTCTAATAATTTTATATAATATTAAAATGGGTGGAAGGAAAAATAAAAGAAATTATCAGTCAAGTTGGTTTGTTTCGTTGCACGCAGAAAGAGCTCACAGTGTCTTGAGGTCTGGCAGTTGGTTTTTGCTAGGTTTGGGTCTTAATAGTTTTGATGATCGGATCCCAAACAAGTGGTACCTGCCAACCATCTTCTCTATTGAAATTTGGGTGTTTTTTGATTTCAATAGCCTCACGCATCATTCTTGGTATGAAACGATTCTCTTTCGCAAGGATTTGTGGGTTATCGAATCTGATGTAATGGTTGGGTTTATCCAGCGTGTGTTCACTGCTTCGTAGACCTTGTGTATTTCATGTCAGCAATGTGTTCTTTTACCCGTGTTTTTATGCTCCTGTTTGTTTGCCTAATGTATGATAATCCACACTCACAATCGAGCTTGTAAACACCTGCATCCTGGAGTGGGATATTGCATTTCACAGGTCTCAAAAATTGGGTTATCTTTTTATGCGGCTTGAAATATGTTTTGATTGAAGCTCGCCAGAGGATGTGACCAATTCTGTCTGTGACCCCCTTGATGTAGGGTAGGGTAACAGGGCACCGCTCAACTGAATGTGGTTTGGGGACTTGTGACGTTCGTGTGGAGTCTTCAGCTGATTGCGTTAAATTTGCTAAATTAGATTAGGCTCCCATAGAGTAAATAATATCCATAAACAAAACTAAATAATTAAAATGAACAAGTTGGCGGTAGGCTGAATAAAAACTTTGATAATACACGTTAGACAAATGTCATCTTTGTCTGCCGTGACCACGGCCACTGAAAAGCGGCCGAAACGTCGGATAAACCAAAATCAAATAAATTACCGCGCGTAAAACCGTTAAAACGTAGTTTTATTAACCATTGGTTTCTTTAATTAATGGTGGTTTCTTTGTTATTTTTATTATTTTATCGATAAATCAAGAAAACATTCATGTTTTACGTTGTAACACGACAGCAAAAAAATCTAGTAGATTTTTAGTATTTTCTTGTTCTCTTTTGGTAGAATTCAGTAGTTTTTAACTTCCACAAGCAGTAGATTCGTCAAATAAAATCTGGTCACACTGTTCCCAACCGTACTATAATATATAATATCCCTAGTTGTACTATATTTTAGGCAAATAATTATGGAAAAGTAGTATAAGTACGAAATGTATTTATGTACTATATATAAATGTACTATATTTTCATTGCTTAATTCATGCATAAATACACATGGTAATTCAATAACGAAATAAATAAAATGTGAAATAATTAATGAAAAATAATAATGTGTTCTATTTTTCCCCTATTTTCCCAAAAGTGATATATTTTTATTATTTTGGACAGAACAACCCACAGCCAGGTATTTACCCGTAGGTACAACACACAGGGGGTATTTACCCGTCTGGATGGGAACCAGCCTTGGTCTATAATATGCCGCCATAACAACCTTGAGTGGCCAGCCAGTGGCCAGGTTCCAGTATCCCTTAAGAGAGCAGCAGCGCATGTGTAGCACCTCTGGCGTTGCAAATATCCATAGGCGATGGTAACCACTGTTAAACAGGTGGGCCGTCTGCCTGTCGGTTAAAAAACAAAAATGTATATTTTCTTCAAATAAAGGTTGCATCCCTAGGACGGTATAACAATCACGCCTGTTAAATTTAAGTAAGAATAATAAGTAAGAAACTTGAAAATAAAAATAAAAATAATTTTATTCAGGACCAATGATCTTATATGTCAGCTCACTGTTCAGGACAGTTTTTCTTTATTGGATATGGACTGGCTGACAGAAAACACCTCTCAAAGGAGACGGATATGCTTTCATACACTTTGCGGCCCAGATTGTAAAGAAAGGAGACTGATTTTAATATTTCTTATTATGTGGACAATTTTATAATTGTAGTGGGTGTAGTTATTATTGAATGTTTTAATCGTGTGGTATAAGTGTTTTTATATTATTAATTGTTCATCATCATTGTATTAATATGTGAAGCAAAAACTTTGTACCCCTTTTTACCAAAATTGCGCGGACGGAGGAGTATGAAATTTCGAACACTCATCTTAATATATATAAATTACGTGTCACGTTGTTTGTCCGCGATGGACTCCTAAACTACTTAACCGATTTTAATAAAATTTGCACAGCGTGTTCAGTTTGATCCAACTTGAAAGATAGGATACTTTTTATACCGTTGGAACCGGTAGGTGGCGCTGAGATCGGGTTCTAGAATCCTCCTAACCACCGGGAGCGTTTTAGTGATTTTGTTTTTCTGTGTTTGAGTGGGTCCCCGGATGATTAAAATCCATAATTGGAACCGGTAGGTGGCGCTAGGATCGGGTCCTAGATTTTATTTTTTCAGAGCAGCACAACGTCTGCCGGAGCCGCTAGTTGTTTATATAGAGAAGGAGTGCAGAATGCTAATATTTAAAAAAAATATGCATAAAAACATTACACACACTAACATATATACACTTGTGTCAAATTAACAGTGTAGCCTTGGCGAAATCTGTGATTATAGATGTATACTTTGACAACAGAACCTTAATAATGTTCAAACTTATAATTTAAATTAATTATGGTCGAATTTCGACCACTGGTCCACCACTAGTATTATTAATTGTTCAAATTCATTCAAGTAAATCGACTACTGTAATCGGTAACTCTTTGTGACTTTATTTATAAAAATTCTCGTCTTCCAGATAGAATTTGGGGCTGGTGTTTTCCATTTAGTAATAGAAAAATATAACGGTTTTTTTAAAGCCATTCTCAACTCTTTTATCCATATTTAAAAAATATATGTGCATATACAGGCTAAATCCATAAGCTACGTGAATCCATATTTAAAAGAACCTTAGATCTAATAACTATAACTCTTCATACTATGTATGTATGTACATGCATTCCATGCATGAAGTCAGCCAGAACGTGTTTACGGTACAAATGCAGTTCGATCTCCATACATCACTGCTCGCCCACTTGTGTTTATAGCGTGAAGATACAGCTATTTCTAATTACCGAGGTTAATCGGGCGTTTACCAGTGCCGGATTTACCAACAGCCTGAGTAGGCTGGAGCCTCTTTTTTTGTTAACGTTGGGGGATGCATGCATTACTCCCTTTTTTTCCAGGGGAACTCCGATTGTAAACCTAAGCTGCGACAAGGGCAGAACCTTGGGTGGTAATTCGCGACCGGTGTCTGGGGTTCACCAGATCGGGGATGGCCATAGCATGCCCAGTCAGAACTGGAGCCATGCTATTGCCACCCTCCAGTTAGGGGTACCCATTAAAACCCATGGGTGTTCCGTCCTTCGCCTTATGCCAGGGCTACGGTTATACAAGTCAGCTTGCAGCCCTGGCAGGCGTGCGCCTCACGTGGGCTACTTCCAGTGCCGGGAACTTTCTTTTATCCCCCGGTATCATCCAGCTCCCTGTGCGTGGGATGGTATGCAACTCGCCCCACGGGAGGAGAGATGAGAGGAAACGTAGCAAGCCTTCTGGGCACCTTCCCAGAAGGCTGGCTACGTTTCCTCGCTGCATCGCCATGCTGATCCTTTGTCCGAAGTAAGCACCAGTCCTCTGATCCCCTGAAGAGTTAATAAGTCGTTTTGATAAATGATGGTACAGCCTTATAGCCTCGCGACCCAACAGGATAAGCGTCTCAACAGCAAACCGAACATAGTATATATTAAAATAGGTATTGATATTTTATGATTCCTAGTAGGTAGTATATATTGTGAATTGCCAGGTAGACGTGTTGATACATGTTAATCTAAGATGTTGTAGGTCCAAAGGGCATTTGTGAGCCAGCCACGCGGGTAATACTGACCTGGTATTTCTGGAACCGGTTCTATAGGACCCACTGACCGACGCGCCTCTGTGTCGGGCCATAAGAAAAACTTGTTCTACGACTATAGAGAATACACGATCCTGCAGTGCGTGCAGGACTCAAAAGCCATTCTGCTCGGTGTTGCAGGACGTAATGCAGGCTGCAACAATATTCAACAGTCCTACATTACGCGGCGGACTGTTACGCGGATATGCGGTTATGCGGATTGTAATGCAGGGCCTTGAATGAGCCGTTTAACACAACCGGCCAAGTGCGTATCAACTGCACGGTGAAGAAAGAAAGAAAGAAAAACATGTATGTATACATATATACGTACATTGCGAAATTCACTTGAGAAAAAAAATATAAGCCACTAAATACGTAAACAAAAAATATATCTCCAGATGGTAACAAACAACATTAAAAATAATTAAAAAGCCAAATTAAATATTTTCTAATATATCTCATTATAATCGAAATATTTATAAAATTAAAAACTAAAAAACATTTCAAACACCTAATTAAAAATAAACTTAATTATAAATCAATTAAACTAAAAATAAACTATATATACAAACTAAAATTAAACCATAAAATCTAGTTCCAGATCGCTGTCAGTCGGAAACGGAAATATTTTCTACATTTTGAAGTCGGTGCGAAGTAAACCTATATTTCGTATTTTTTTATGTTTTATTTGACAGCGACCGATGCCACCAACGACGCACCACCCATCAACCCCACAAACTCATACATGTAACATGGCTGAAAATGCTCAGCGGCCTGTATTTCTTAATAGGCGTAAATGAATACTAGAAAGAAAATGTTCTGTGATTGCGAAATGCACTTTAATCGAGGCTATTTTCTCGTTGTTGATGATTGCAACTTAGCAATCGTTAATGTTTAAAAATACCAGGCCACTCAGAGAGTATTGGAAAAAAAGTTTTTATGTATGAGAGACTGGCCAGTTATATTTTTTTATTTTGAAAATATGATTATTTATGACTAAAAATAGGAGCGTTCCAATTTCAAAATTTCCCTCCATTTCGTTAGCGAGCTAATTTAAATTATCGTCTCTCATTGAAAAATGGATTTGCGTCGGGAACATTTTCGCGCTATGATTTTTTACGATTTCAAGTGTCGCCTGAAACCGAATAAATTAAGATAGACTTCAAAATGGCATTCATGGATGAAAGCTTTTCTAAGGCAACCGTGTATCGTTGGTATAACGAATACAAGCGCGGTTGACTAACTTTGGGGGATGAAGAAAGAAGTGGTCACCTTTTGACGGCTGTTATGGAAGAAAATGTGCTAGAAGTGAAAAATTTGATAAAAAGAGAAGGTGGTGAAAGAAAACAGAGAGATAATCGATAATGTCAGAATGTATTGAAACAGGTGTCCGCATCGCTACTAAGTGTTTTCGTTCTCGGAAATGCTAATTTAGTGCTGTCTTTGATTTTTCGAAAATCTCATATAATTATTATAATTAGTAAAAACTTGCGTTCTGTTTATCAATTTTAAGTGTTATATTTCTCGAAATTTTATTTTATCTGTACTGTTGACTTTCAAACATAAAATATTATATTTTTTTATTTCTAAGTCGGTCTAAAAACTGGCGTCGTATATGAGGCAGTTTGGCTAGGACATTAAAATTTGCATACGGTAGACTCCGATAGCACATTTACGCGGAAAACAGATAAAAACCGTTTTGAAGTCAACGAACTTAAGTAACTAAGTAGAGTTCACTATATAACTAAGGTATGTCACCCGGTTTCACTCGCATAAATTAATAAATAATCGGCAAACAAATACACAATTCAAGCTAAACAAGTTATTGTGGTATTGGTAACACACAACGGACAAATCTGGGGCCGATCCCAGACACCCAGACTTCATCAGTAATTCGGTAGTTGACAGTATGAAAAATATAGACTGATTTTAATATATATCGTAGAATACGATCTAAATATGACAAAAATAAATTGTTTTAACTAAAATATTAAATATTAATTGATATTTTTGAGAAATAAAATTGTTATATTGCAGCCATTAGCCACGTGACAATGAACGTCGATCAGAGCGCGTGACGTCATAGTGTGCAAAACACAAGAAGTTATCAATGACTTCTCAGATAACACTTCAACGAAACAGATGTTTGTTTTGCACACTGTGACGTCATGCGAGACGCCATGACAGCTTGACGCCTTTTTATGACGAAATCTCAAAATAAATATTGCTAAATTAAATATTTTAATGTTGTTTTTTTGCTGAAATATTAATATTTTGGCTAAAATAGACCATAAGGCTCAAAATAAACCTGTTTCTCAAAAATTTTCAACTATCGTATTGTGGCATACTTCTGTATAAAATTTATCAAAAATAGAGTTTACGCTAGATAAATGAGAAGAAACACATTTTTTAGCCATACGTGTTGTTGGGGACTTTATTTTGTGTGTGTTCAAGTGGATTCGAGAATGGTTTAGATTCTTTCTTTATACTTTCCAAAAATTTATAAATACATAAATTGGCAACAAAATATAGCAAAACTCTAAAAATAAATAAAATCTAATAGTTTATAATATTCAATGTATAATAGTGAGATACAAGAGCAAGACAACAGAAAGAAAAAGAATGAAAAATAAAAAGACACCCACAATTATTTTTACTCAAAAGAAAATAAAAAGAAAGAACCAGAAATAAAACAACAAAAAAGAGCTCTACCTTGTACTATGGCGGAGGATGGTGATTTATAAACAAAAAAATTGGCAGTTATAGAGACTGCCGATAGAAGTGAAAACTTTTAGTAGGTATCAAAATTTGATATTTCATATTTAAAACACTATGGGTAGAATACACCACAAATAAGTTAAGTTTTCTTACATTGTATTCAATAGTATGTAATTTTATAATTGTTTTAATAAATTGTAATATTTTTCTTTCAATTAAAAAAAAAAACACTATTTCAACAATACACAGTATATGCACATTGCACTTTTCACTAAATCCATTCAATTTCACTTATAAGATATACATAGCACGATACGTCAGCTGTATAGCTACACTACTGCTATAAGCATGTGGTGACGCGAACGCACAAGGTTTCATCCATCCAAAAAGCGTCTAACGCGCCCAGCATACGGCCGCTGCGCATGCGCCAGTCACGAGCATGTCGGTGACAAGAACCCATAAGATTTAAAAAAAAATATATTTATTTCAATAAGTCCATACAGATAAGTTGCCAGGGCTTCCCAGAAAGTAATCAGATGATACTTGTGTTGGTAAACCTCGCTCTTCCTATGCTTCATAAATTTTAAGACTATTTTTCCTCCGTGCAGGAACGGAGAAAGAGTACAATTTCATGCGTTGGGGCGACAAAACAACCCACAGCCAGGTGGTAGGGCATTTGCCCGACTTGATGGCGACCACCCCTGGTCTAGAGTATGCCGCCATAACAACCTTGTGTTGTGTTCCGGCATTGGTGACCAGGTTCCAGTCTCCTTTAAGAGAACAGCAGCGCATTTGTAGCACCTTTCGTGTTGCAGGTGTCCATAGGCGATGGTAACCGCTTTCCATCAAATGGGCCGTCTGCCTGTCTGCTGAACTCCTGCAATAAAAAAATATCAATTCGCTGAATTACAGAGAGTACTTTTACAAATATTTAAAGAAAATAAAGAAAGAGATAAATAGATAGGTTTCTAGTGGTTGTGACCGCAGTGGGCAAGTAGCAAGCAAGTGTGAGGTGCGTGTGTGCGTGTGCATGTACATGTGTGTGTACTGCGTGTATTGGTGGTAGTTTGAATGGAACACAAATCCCTACTAATTTGTTTTGAGTCTTATTGAATACATT
Source organism: Dendrolimus pini (assembly GCA_949752895.1). NCBI lineage: Eukaryota > Metazoa > Arthropoda > Insecta > Lepidoptera > Lasiocampidae > Dendrolimus > Dendrolimus pini. Next base: position 1,042,658 of record OX457152.1, read on the forward strand.
AAGTATGTATTAGATTCAAGCATGTAGCATGTAAGCAAGATGTCTTCCACTTCATCATAATTAAGGGTAAGGAGCCATTCAGTCAGATTTTTCTTACACTCATATAGTTGCATGTCAAGAATGCGATTAATTTTAGTATAAACGCGGGGGCTTGAGCTACATATTGCCGACCAGCAAAGACTGAACGTGCGCAATATTTTCCCCTACCAAAAACTGCCCAACGCGGCTAAAGAAGTTTTCTCATCAAAAATATTAGCCCACAGTAAGGCAAATGAACGTCCGGTAAGATATAGGATAATAGGAACCGGCCAAAGTCACAAACTATATGTAGGGGAAATTTTAAAAAGATAAACTGCCTGTAAATGTTCGAACCGGTTCAAGCGTAGCAAATGTTACTTTTTAATATTTTTCTGTGTTATCAGCAAACATTTTCACTTTTGTTACATTTTCAAACTTTATGACATGCGGGTATTTAATGTAACTAATGGTCTCTCGTGGTCGAAATTCGACCATAATAATTAATGTCAAAGACAATACTGTAATCACAGATTTCGCCAAGGCTGCACTGTTAATTTGACTTTAACAATAAACAAAAGAGTATATATGCGTATATGTCAAATACATTTAATGTACTTTTTATGCATAATTTAAAAAAAAATAGTATTCGTCGCTTCTTTTCTATATAAACTATAACGGCCTTAATTATAATAATCTCGTTAAGAAACGATTAGGAATCTCGTAAGTAAGAGAATCAGAATCGGACCCTAATCAATGAATCTTTTTTTTCACTTATAAACGTGTATTACCTGTTGTTTATCTAACTGTCTAACAGGACCACAGATAAACGCAATTTGAATGATTAACGTACGTTGTACCCAAAATATTCGACTAAAGAGGAGTTTATGGGTAAGTTTTTCATCAATCAGTTGCTGAGCAGTTTCTTTAAATTAAAGAAACGATTCTAAGTAAGGCCATAAGTGTGCGAAATTTCATACTCCCCCGTCCGCGCAAATATCGTCAAAAGGGGTACAAAGTTTTTGCTTCACGTATGAATATATAAATTTTACCCATAGTCCCTCAAGACTATAAAGTAGAATACTGAGCCCAGATCACCGTCTTCTATGGGTAAGGTGCCCAGAAGGCTGGCTACGTTTCCTGGCGGGATCGTCATACTGATCCTATAATCTGTATATATAAAATTGAATCATAGAAATGTATGTACGCGCAAAACTTGAGAACGACTTTACCGATTTTGATGATTTGGTTTTTGTCGGTTTGAGTGGGTTCCCGAATGGTTTAGATTCGCAATTAGAATGGTGGCGCTGAGATCGGGTTCTAGAATCCTCCTAATCACCGGGAGCAATATTGGTGATTTTGTATTTGTGTCATGAAACAAAGTCTTTTAGGAATTCAGAAAATATGGCGGTTCGACGTTCGCCGGGTCAGCTAGTTTGGTATAATAATACACTGTGTGTAATTTTTTTCAAAATCAGCCTATTCGATTACTGACAAAGGTAATTAATTTTCCAAAAATCTAACGATACTTTTCACTTTAGTTTTCGTCAAAAGCGGCCTCGAGACTCCTTTGAATGTTTTTCGCTATTTCCTGTAGTCTCGGACAGGGGTCGCCAAATGGCGGCCCGCGAGAACACAGCAACTTGCAATACAGTTTTAAAACACAAAAATGCGGAAGTTTCAAGCGAAGAGTTCTGGATAAAATTTAAAAACTACATAAAATTATCTTTGAAACTTCTTATTTTGTTTGGGTCATGGAATGAGTTACCTGTTACTGTTAGACAAGCTAAATCACTAAGAATATGACAAAAGAGCCACTACCTGCAACATAGTGATGTTTGATATTTCTATTTATATATATATATATATACACACACACACACACACACACACACACACACATTATATATATATATATATATATATATATATATATATATATATATATATATATATATATATATATATATTAGTGTTAGGTATCTCTCCATCTATCTAAAATTCGATCTCAACTTACTGATGAACATCTCCAGGATTTAATGTCAATAGCTTGCACAAATTTTACTTCAGACATATTTCTCAATAAAAATAGTAATTTTTCTCATTTTTAAGTAAAAAATACCTTTGTTATTTCCGTAATTACATTTGTTTAATAACTATTTTTTTCTATAAAATCTGCGGACCGCGATGGTCATTTCATTTCTTAAAACGGATCCCGAGCGATACTAATTGGTGACCCCTGGTGTAGGATTTGCCTAGTGATCTCATACGCTCACCTAATCAGGGCGATGGCGTGAGGTCGCAAAATCCACTAAGCTGCTGACAGGCCACCAGAAGCCACAGATGGCCACCTAAAGCCCGAGATGGCCACCGAACGCCAATTAATGGCCAACTAAGAGCCGCGAAAGTAGCTAGCGGAAAGCCCGCGAAGGCCAACGAGAGTTGCTGAGAAGCCATTGCCGCCAACGAGAGCCGCTGCAAAGCGGAGAAGACTCTAGCAGCTCCAAACCCAATTACCGGTGGGTAGTTGCCCACTGAGTTGCAGCCGGGGTAAAGAGGTAAAACCTCGAGGGCCCAACCTTCTCATTACAAATAACGAGGAAGAAGGCCCTGGATGATGAAGGCCTACTTGATAAATTTACCTGTGTATATACAAATATACAACAGGGTGTGTCCGTCTATCAGTATTAGATCCGCGTCTCGTCACCGGCTCGCTATATAACGGTACGTAAGGCCCCGACGCAGGTGGAGCCGAGTGACCCACTTAGTTTACCGTACGCATAACTTTTGTTTGTGTTATAAAATTAACATTCCTCATAGTTGACACGTTGGGTGTTAAGCGCTAGGTCTTGCCGTTTGCTGAATACTGATTTCGTCGTAGAAGTGGAACAACGTGTTAATCGTATTTTCTTACGTTTTTGGGACTAGTACACATAATAAAACTACTGTTACGAGTTGCGGGACTGGAATTAAAATGCCGTTGGAATTATTATATAGTTTATTAGAGCTATACAAACACGAATAACACAGGTACAAATATAATCGAACACAACAAATTCAAAGTCGTAATTCAATAAAACGCCCAAGTCCGTCACTAATTCCCGAATGTACACGTCACGCCCGTATCGTAATCGTCGCTTGACTGCCCTTTCTCTCCATCAGGCCGTCGTTTTATACCTCAAAATACAAATGTGCCCGTATCGTAGTCTACGTAATCCGCAACATCTGGCTAATGATTCATTATAATCAGTGATTATAGAAGTATTTCAAAGACTATACTTCTATAATCACTTATTTCGCCAAGGCTACACTGTTAATTTGACTTGACAATAAACAAAAATCCGTCTTAATAAACAAATTTCATCCGTGCAGGAACGGATAAAGAATACAATTTCCTGCGTTGGGGCGGGCTTTCGTAAGAGGCGACAAAACAACTCACAGCTATCAGGTGGTAGGGCATTTGCCCGACTGGATCTGGATGGCTACCACTCCTGGTCTAAAGTATGTCGCCATAACAACCTTGAGTTGTGTTCCGGCATTGGTGACCAGGTTCCAGTCTCCCTTAAGAGAGCAGCAGCGCATGTGTAGCACCTTTGGTGTTGCAAATGTCCATAGGCGATGGTAACTGCTTTCAATCAAACGGGCCGTCTGCTTGTCTGCTGAACTCCTGCAATAAAAAATAAAAAAGTGGATGGTCCCTAACTGCAGAAAATTCTTGAAAGTTTACTGGGATTTTGTTGAAGAGCGTTATAATTTACCCCATGAAACTATTATAAACTTTATGGAAATGAAATGAAATTTATTTGCATACTAGATGTACCCGGCAGACGTTGTCTTGCCCTTAGAAATAAAAATCTAGAACCCGATTGCAGCGACATTTACCGGGGCAAATTGTTATTTTAAACTATTCTCGAATCCACTTTAATAAAAACTAAAAAATCATCAAAATACGTCCCACCGTTTAGGAAGACTTTAGTGGTGCCACCTATCGGTAGATTTATAATCTTGACCCCGGGATCCACTTGAACACACAGAAAAATAATTTCACCTGAATCTTGGAACCCGATTGCAGCGCCATCTACCAGGTTCAAATTTGAATCGATACCAGCGTGATGGCGTGACCAAGGGAAATAGGGATTCTTTTTAATATATATAGAAGACATGGTACATAAAAATACAGGTCTTAAGTTATACATATATGAGTCCACATGTCATCACCCATAGGGTGTGAAAATATTACATCGTCTTAAATTAAAATATTAGCTACGTTTAAACACGGAAAATTTAATTAAATTAAAGTATTGTTGTATGTTCTAAGATAATAATATCAAATAATTGAATTCACGAAATCAAAGGGCTGGTGGATGTGCCCAATATAATAGGCGAGAGCGAGGCACATCGCTTGCGCTGGCTTGGCCACCTACATAGAATGGGGAGGATCGCGCGGTGAAAAGAGCCTTTCTGGGCAGACCAACGGGACGGCGACTAGTTTGTAGGCCCAGATATCGCTGGAGGGACGTAGTGGAGGCTGATCTGCGCGAGCTTCATGCCTATGACTGGCAGGAGACAGCGCTGAACAGGAAGGAGTGGAGTATTCCCATTTCGGAGGTCAAGACTCATTTTGGGTCGGTGAGCCGCAGCAGTTAGTTAATTAAATTTATATAAATGTGATACAGCCTCATCTATGTCTTGTTCCAATTAAAATAATCATGCACCGAGTAAAAACATTTCTTTAATAATCGTGAAGACTGACTTTAAATAAATTCAAATGAGCAGTTTATCCTTTTTGGAGGCTACGCTACAAGTTGCCCGGTCGCAGGTACTCTTGTTTTTTCTCCGTTCCTGCACGGATAAATCGGTATTTTTATACGTTCTAATAACACTAGGTCTGACACGGTCAAATATGATTCACGAGAAGGATGTACAGCGCGACTGTTGCGCAACAATCGCGCAAGTCTCTTTTGAGTGGTTGCAGCGGATGTGTCATTGTGGTTATACCGAGTTACAGTTTCGTAACATATGAAGCGGATTTCTTTGAGATTGTAGTTTACTAGAACTAGCTGTACTCCACGTTTGTGATTGTGTTTTTAACACAGACAGACGAGGAAACCGACTATGTTTTATTAATCAACTTCCAAAAGGAGGAGGTTCTCAACTTGATTGGTCTGTATGTACACCGATTACGCTGAGATTTATGATCTGATTGCCGTGATTCTTCTTTAGTTTGATGCGGAATAGTTGCCATTTGGTCCCCTAAAAATTTAACATAGTTTGGCTCAGTAGTTTCCATTTCATGAAAAACTTTTTCGTTCTCGTTTCTTGGGACCTATATTTTTTAAGGCGCGTGGCACCTTTCGTAGGCCTACCCAAAGCTAGACTCTAAAAAATAACAAATAAAAAAAAACTTCGTTTAAAAAAACCGACTTCAAAAACTAAAAAGTACAAAATAAGTTATTTCTAAGGCTATATTAAATTATAATATCTTATTTTTAATATATATTATCTAAAACATTTTGAAGTCGGTGCAAAGTATAACAAAAAAATTCCATATTTTGAAAATGACTAAGCACCGACTATAAGATGTTTTAGATATTATAATAGCTTTTGAAATAACTTATTTTATACTTTTTATTTTTTGTAGTCGGTACTATGCTTAATTGAAATTAAAATAAAATATCAAAACCATCTTACAATTGGTTACCATTTTAATAGTTTTATTTAAATATCTCCTCTGGAATGTAATTTTTGAATAAAATAAGCAATGAAAGTAATTATCTAACAGTAAAAGTAATATGTATTTCATTTTAATTGGCTTTCTTAACATTCCTCGAAGAGTTTAGTTTCAAGTACATTCAACACTATACCATTGAATAATACTATAACAATCGCGTAAAATACTTAAAAGCTGATTTTTATCCGTGAAGGAACGGAGAAAGAATACAATTTCCTGCGGCCGGACGGCCTGTCGTAAGAGGAGACAAAACAACCCACAGGTAGGGCAAATGCCCTCGACTGTATGGCTACCAACTCTGTTCTGGAGTATGTCGCCATTAAACCCTTGGGTTGTGTTTCGGCATTAGTGACCAGGTTCCAGTCTCCCTTAAGAGAACAGCAGCGCATTTGTAGCACCTTTGGTGTTGCAAATGTCCATAGGCGATGGTAACCGCTTTCTATCAAGTGAGCCGTCTGCCTGTCTGCTGAATTCCTGCAATAAAAGTTTTCCCCGCGGCACGTGTCTAGTCTCTCTAGAGAAGTTTCACTTCAAAAACGATAATGCAAATGAACCGACTTCAAGATTTTGTATAAAACATTTATTTTATGCTTTGTAGTTATTCTTGTAGTCAGTTTATTTTTTCTAGAAATGTTTTATTAGTATTTTTATACGTCGTATACATTATAAACAGTTTTTAGAAATCGCTGTTGCACTCCGCATACGCAACACACTATACTCAACTGCTACGGTATGTAGGTTGAATCGCAAATTATGGCCCCAATGTTGGTATATTTGATCAAATAGATCCGCTATGCTAGATGCCGGTTGAATCAGCAATTATGGAGTGTTTTGAGGCCATGAGCTTCTAAAAATATTTTTTTATTTGTTTTATTGCAGGAGTTCAGCAGACGCTGTAGACGCTCCACTTGATGGAAAGCGGTTACCATCGCCTATGGACATTTGCGGAGATTGGAACCTGGTCACTAATGCCGGAACACAATACAAGGTTGTTATGGCGGCATACTCTAGACTAGGGATGGTCGCCATCCATTCGAGCAAGTACCCTACCACCTGGCTGTGGGTTGTTTTGTCGCCTCTTACGACAGGCCGCCCGGCCGCAGGAAATTGTATTCTTTCTCCGTTGGATAATATAAAGATATCTCAAAACGACTCATTGACTCGTCGGGAGATTAGAGGGCTGGTTCATACCTCGGACAACGGATCAGTATGGCGATCCAGCGAGGTAACGTAGCCAGCTTTCTAGGAACCTTCCCCATTGACTTCGATGACCTAGGCTCAGTATTCTATATTATAGGTACAATCCTGTTACAACTTAGGCCCTGACAAAGACAAATTCGACGTACAGATCTGTAAAAGCACATTTTATTACCTGTCGGCATTTGAACTAATTGTAATCCTTTTATGATCGTCTTCTTTTGTTTGCTTTGTGTTAAAAATTTGTGATTGTAAAAATAGCCCAATGTGTATTGTAACCTCTTAGGGCCTATTGTTGTATGAGTCATTAGCCAAGTGTGATTCTAGGAAAGTCGGTCCACGCGGCCGAGCAGACGTATTGCATTTATACAGTATAAAGCAATGCAATTGAGAGATGAGGGAGTCTATTTAGTGACGAACTTTGCGCTTGTTATTGATTCGTGCATTATGTTTAGACTGGCTGTGTTCAGTTATATTTGTACCTGTGTTATACGTGTTTGTATAGTTCTAATAAACTCTATAGTTTTTCTAACGGTATTTTAATTCGAGTCCTGCAACTTGTAACAATAATACTAAAATCTGAAGTTTAGGATTCATGTAAATATACAAATACTATCTCAAACGTTTGGAATGTAATTTACCTCTAAACTTTTGCCACTTTTGCCACGTTCTAAATAGTGAACTGTTATATGATTATTATTCGTCACCGTGTCCGTCTGTCCCACTAACTATATATGGTTGCCGTTTTACATAATGTGTACGTATGTGTCGCGTTTGTTTTATAATGTCCGTGGACTTATAGGCTGGCAAAATAGAGTAGAAAACAATAGGGGCGCCACTTCCGCAAATTTGTCTGAACTCTAGCAACTCCAATATTAGGTCATGACTAATTTCGATACTTACCAGTGATTTTTAGTACGACATCAACTATAGTGCAAGTATCAAGTTGCTTTGAATAAATGAATCTTTATTTGCAGAGATACGGTAGTGGCGTGGTAAGTCGTCCATAGACGGTAAAACAGTGTGACTGGTATCACTGTATCTGACCTAAGGTCGGACAAATATTTAAATATACAGGGTGGAATTTTCTAATGCCACCTGGAGGGAAAATACTATAAATAATAGAGATAGCAAATTTTGCAAAAAAAGTTAGAGATTTCATGGTTTTACTTTTATTAAATTTACCAAGTATGTTAGAGAGATTTCATCCTTGTGATTGACCCTAACGATCGATGCAATAAAATTACAGGTGTAATTTTTACAGATTTTAGTCGGTTCGAATCCCGGGTGAAGCATGAGAATTTTCGATAATCGTTGAATGCAGTTTTATTTATTTTCAAGAATAAAGAAATGTTTCTTTGGAGGAAAATTTGCTATCTCTATTATTTAGAGTACTTGCCCTCCAGGTGGCATTAAAAAATTCTACCCTGTATGTGTTAGTTATAACTTTTACTATTCATACAACACTATAGGTACATACAATAAATCTTGTGTACTAATATATGAATATGAAGAGTTAGTTTGTTTGTTTGAACGCGCTAATCTCAGGAACTACTATCTGATTTGAAAAATCATTTCAGCGTTAGATAGCCAAGCTTAGATAGCCTAAGACCAATAGGAGCGCAGCACTAATGAAGAATGTTTCAAAATCGGGGGTTTTGAAAATAAATTCCAGGCGGACGATGTCTGTTGGCATAGCTAGTAGTAAGATATAGGAGCCGACCAAATGGTATAAACATATTCTTTTTTAAATATGACTTTGCATGGTTACGTATTTATTTAGCCGATATCAAGCTTTCAAAAATAAACAAGTTTTTTATAGCCTGATCATGACACTTTGTAACGATTCTAAAAGTATATTATAATTATTTATGGAATTATATTAATAATTAATATTCTATTATATTAAATCAACAAAGTGTATGGATGTAGATATAAAACTAGCTGTGCCTGCGACTTCGTCCGCGTGGATTTCTTTTTTTGGCCTAAAAAAGCAGCTTAAGTTAGTTCCTATAACATCAGCTATCAACTAGCGAAAGTCCCGATGAAATCGGTCAAAACGTTTCAGAGATTAACCGGAAGATCCAGACACAGACTGACAGACAAAATTTAAAAAAAAAACATTTTCGAAATTTTGTCTGAATTATCCCCTAGATTTTTTTCACGTTTTTGGTTTAACATTACAAAGAGACACTTCAATTTTATTTATCTGTCTAGAATATATTAACATAGATACAATAATAATACAGTTATCTGTATATCCTATATTTATAGTTTGGAAAATAAAACATTACCTTTTTTGTTGCAGATATTTAGAAAGAATAATTACGTGGACCAATGTGATCGAATTGAAAATAAAAGCATACAAACGTGTACGAGATTTGTGTGAAGTGAAGTGAACACGAGTGAAAATAATGTGAAAGTGAACGCAAGTTAACGAACTGTCAGTTTTGGCGCCAAAACAAGATGGCCGCTAGGACGAAATGGCGGACGAGGCGGTGCATCGCCGTCCCGCTGCTTTTTACGCTCATACATGTTTGTTGCGGTAAGTTTTTTTTTATAGCCAGACTACAGCAGACGAGCAGACGTTTTACCCGATGCAAAATGGTTACAGTTGCCTATGTACATTTGCAACGCAACAGGTGCTGTTAACGTGCTCCTGGCCTCGAAAGATTATCTGTTTATTGTCCACCGATACACAACTTAATGTTGTTATGGCGGCATAGAATAAAGTAGAATAGAATAGATAACACTTTATTGCTCACCAAATATACAATTTCAAAAATGCACAATTACACCATTGTCATGGTAGAAACAATAGGCGGCCTTATCGCTTAAAGCAATATCTTCCAGGCAACCTAACTTAAGAAATAATTTAATCTAATCTGGCGATGTAGGTGTTGCAGATTATAGATCTGAAACCAACATACTTAAATTACATATTTTATAAATTAAATACATACAAACATACAGACAGACAGGCAAAGTCGCGGGGCTGACTTATTCCTCTATCCCTTTTTTACCATCGGACAACCAGACGGACCGGTTTGGGCCACCGTTACATGGTGGAAACACCACCAGTCAGAACCAAGCGGTTTCGCTTCACCTTTTCTGGTGCACACTGCCGAACAGTGGAATAATTTGCCGGAGTCTATTTTTCCTGACAAATACAATCTTGAAGTCTTCAAGTCACGAGTGAATAGGTATCTTCTAGGTAAGCGTGCTCCATCTTAGACTGCGTCATGACTCCACATCAGGTGAGACAGTGGTCAAACGCTGTACTTCCATAAAAAAAACATATTTATAAGATATATATATTCATTAGTCTAGAAGTCTAGAAAAAGTAGTGTCTTCTAAGTGCGTTCTTAAATGTAGGCGATGTTTTGACCTCTGACAGTAAGAGGCAGCGCATTCCAAAGTTTGACAGCCTGCATTGTAAGAGTTATCATAAAAGACGTACTCTAGACCAGGGGTGATGGCCATCCAGACGTACAAATACCCTACCGCCTGGCAGTGGGTTGATTTGCTTACGACATTCCGCCCCACCGCAGGAAATTGTATTCTTTCTCCGTCCCTGCACGAATAAAACTCTCGTAATAATTTTGGAAAATCTGTTTTCAGCAGTTTTATGGCAGCTTAAATTTCGTCATTTAACAAGGCTTAAATAAGAAATTATTAAAATACGTGAGATGAATGACCTTAACGCCTGGTCTTATGGAATGATGAGTTTTTCAGATTGACGTTTTTTACATGGCGATTGTTGTTCCTATTATTATTACTCTTACAAATTTTCGATTAGAAAAGGCCCAAAAAAGCTCGACGAGCTCGACCGACGGGCAAATGACCGGGCGTCCTTGAAGGCAGGCCGCTCGAACGCACCGTGCACGCCGCTATGATGCCATAATAACATTTTAGGACATTAGAATGTTTTATTACTACCCGTGTGCAGAAGGTTTGCCGATAGCCTCATGATGTCATGTGTCGACGGTCAGTAGGGTTGACAAAAAAGGTTACATAAATAGTTGTTTCAAGACCACGGGCCATAAAAATGGCCCGGACTTTTGGAGGGCTAGCGTGGGGCCAACACGTAGAGGCCCCTTGACAAATTTAATGTAAATGTGGCATGACACTGACCGGCGATTATCCCTGTCTACACTATATACTAATGCATCCAAGGACAAGCCCCGGCCAGTGTAGGACTATTGTGGGAAATGAGAACAAAAAGTAACGGGCTATTGGGTTGAACTGCTAGTGGTACTGGGGGTCTGGGAATACGGGAACTATGGCGTCTGCCCGTCGCAATGTTCGGAGAACATGGAAAAATGGGCAGACGGTGACTCGCCACTCCCTGCCTGGGCCCCAAAAAATGCCATAGAAGACAGGAGCAACATGGGTGTGAGTGGCTAAGTGTAGAGAGGTAAGCTACTTCTGACGTGATGCCATTTATCACTTCTGTCCCTGGAGCTTGAGTCTTAGCTCTAGCGATCTCCACTCCGTGTCGGCTGGTTAAGGCAAGCACGGAGTCATGTACGAGGTGTCGCTACTCACCTAAGGCTTCGCCACAAAGCCCCCTGGAGTATTTTAATTTATTATTATAATATATACTTTACATAAGTAGTATATACAATAATAGTAAGTACCTAGTCACCGACAAATCTTCTGCGCGCGGCGTATATATGTAAGCCAATATCTGTATCGCCCTCTTTGATAGGTTAAAGTGTTATTTTGAAAAAATGCATATTTAGAAAAAGTTATTTTGAAGCTTTATTAAAACAAATTAAAGAATAGAATGGAATAAAATATTCTTTATTTCACACTAGCTGTGCCCGCGACTTCGTCCGCGTGCATTTTTTTTCGCGGAACCCTAAAAAGTAGCCTAAGTTACTCCTTATAACGTCAGCTATATGACAGTGAAAGTCCCGTCAAAATCGGGCCAGCCGTTTCACAGACAGACAGGCAAAAATTCAAAAAAATTGCATTTTCGGAATCTCCTGGTCCGAATTATCCCCCCTCATTTAAGGGATTATAGGTAGAATAGAATATGGATGGATTGCGTGAAGGATGATATGAGGATTTGTGGTGTGACAGAAGATGTATGTCCGAATAGAGGAGTGTGGAAGGCAAATACATATTGTGCCGACCCCAATTAATTAGGATATGGTGAATGAAAAGAGAGAGGTAGAATAGAATATGACTGAGGCCTTTAATACACTACGCAGAAACGTTAATATTTTATCTGCGTACAAAAACTTAATTATCTGTAAGTACCACACACTACACAGATACGAAGATATCGTCGTTTTCGTGAGATAAACGAATATAGTCAAAAGTCATTATATTTTAATGGATATTTGCATGTAAATGCAAATAAGTAAATTATTTTATTATTAATATATATAAAAAACTTATTAAAATAAGTGATAAATTTACTTACTTATTATTATAATAGAATGGATTCTGCGGATCCCTTAACAAAAGTGAAAGTGCATATAGAAATTATTATCACGTCGCCGTCCGTCTGCTGGCGTGTCACCCGCTAGTGGCCCATTGTGTTCTTTTTACGTATGAATATGTCATGTTACTTGCGATTATGTCAGGTTGGCTGAACTAATTTCTATGTGAATAGTAATAAAGCTGTTGAACTTGCAAGAAGTTATAAGAGGGGTGAGGGGTATAGATGTAGGGCACCTTTATTTTAAGTAATGGGAGGGGGGTGGAGGGGGAAAGTAAGAAGGAATACTTACCCCTTCTGCAACCTCTATGTCAAGAAAATGTATAGTTCTTAAGATACTAATGTTTTTGTAAAGTTAACCTCTGGTCAGCAAGTGTCACAACTGATTTGTGACCATCATTTAAATAGTTATTAATGAATAAATGGTGACCAGTCTGTTCTCCAGTAGCCCTCCCCGTAATGTTACGAGTGCGGTGCGCTCCAAGACACGGCGTTTCACACGCTCGTGGAGTGAGTCGCCTGGGGGCCACAGAGGGCCCTCTGAGAAAACGTCGTTGGCCCTGTGAGTTCGCTTCATAGCACGATCGAGGCGATGCTCCAGGGCCAGAAATCCTGTCTTGCGGTTTCCTCCTTCTGCGAGTCCGTCATGGCACAGAAGGAAGCCGCAGAAAGAGTTCGCAGGAGGTGGACCGGCGGTCGAAGGCGCCGCTACAAGTATCTCCTCCTCCCATAATTCTTCTCCCCACCGCGGTGGCCCAGTATTGCCGAGCGTGGGGGAGTCACGGTGCGATAACTCTGTTCTAAATCCCGTGACGCCCCGTAAAAGCGTGGATACAGGGGCGCAGGTTTAAGTTCAGTGGGTAGTTTGGCGATCGGTTTGTCGCGACTGTGCTTCTGTTTCAAACTAGCGTGGAGAACCGGCCGCTGAGAGTCCCACATACCCTTGATGCCTGCTTCTGCGTTGCATTTCGCCCTTTCCCCCTATGAGCCCAGTGTCCAAAGGCATTCGCCCTGCGTTATAAAAAAAATGTCTTTAGACCAAACCGGAACAATAAATGACTTACCTATCAATTGACTACATCTGTATGTAACGCTAACATTATCCCAGATGTAGCATGCGCAAGAAATAAAACTGCACATGCCGATGAAACTCCAATCGGAAGAAAGTCATTGTACCAAGACAATGGTAGATCTCGCTATTGTAATCAATCTATTTTTTCCGTCATTACGTTCTAATTAACATCATTAAATCCGTTAGCAGCTTTGTCTGTTTACCACAATAGGAATGTGGACACAGGTTAAAACAATTTTTTATATTATCTCCACGTCAAACTCCTCTACTGCACATACCTTGTCATGGGACTAATTATGCCAGCAATGCCATATTTACACGAATTGCTACGTCTTACAACACCAAATTTAGTGATATTGACTTGTTTCGTTACTCTAAGCCTGTCCTCAAGAGTTTAATCTTCAAAACAATGATTGCAACAGATGCCATATCATATATAAAATAAGAATATATATGAGTAATATATTTAATTAATATTAATATTTTTTTATATTTAAATGTTGTTTTATATTATGTATAATAATAATAGTGATAATCGGCAGACAAACACACGTTATATATCCCCAAATTAAGCAAGTTGCGCTTGTGTTATGGGTAATATACAACAGACTACTCTGGGGCCGAAAATACGTTTCCGAAATTTACTATACCAGGAATCGAACCCGGAGCCTCTGCGTTGAAGTGAGGTAGGCCGGCAAAGGCTTAGCCCGCTCAACCACAGAGGCCGTCAATGCCGTCAGAAGCCGTCATGTATATTTTTTATTTATCTATCAATGTATTTTATTTAGATATCTCTGTATGCATATGTATTTGTTATTATAAATATGTATGTGTGTAACTATATATTTATTTGTTTATGAAAGCAAATAAATGGTTTGATTTGGCAAAAGAAGAAATTTTGGTAGTCGGTACCTAATCTTTTTCCAGAAACCTGAGGTCAAGACAGCACAAACAGTTATGTTACACTAACTACTTTAAAGGAATATATATATATATATATATATATATATATATATATATATATTATTAACAAATCTACGGACTCGGTTCCGTACCCTTTTTACAACTTAATTACTATTAAAGTTTTTTGAGTTCATACACGCTTATTGTTAATTTTTGTTACTGTGTGTGACATTAATTTTGTGATTTTTATGTTGTGTTGTGTGTACCTTAAGCATAACTTATAATAAAAAAATAATATAATTTTAATACTAAACTTATACTAATGTAGAGTGTAGATCTGTTACAAGCTGGTGTTGTGAGGAAGTGCCTGTGCGGTGTGTGCCTTATGTCTATACCTATATATATTATCTTAACTAGTGCCATGTATGTTGTTTTTTCTTTCTGTGCCTAGGTTATTTATTTTTAGGCTCTTTGTGTGTCTTGGTATGTTTGTGAATTGTGCGTGTAATGCAATGCAGTGGTAGTGTGCGTTGGTGTGAGTAAGTGTATAAGTTTTGTTCTTGGTTGGGTGTTTGTTTGTTGGAATATATTGTTAAGTGATAAAAATTTACATAGAATCAAGATATGCTTACTATAAAGAAATAAATTATTGTTTATGATGAGCGTAATCTAATTTAACACCGCTTCGCGCCTAAAACCATGAAAACGTATTTTTATTATGTGTACAATAGTTCCGACAAATGAAGAAATTACTTAAAAATTTTCTAACAAATGATAGAAGTCGCCTCTCCCCCATTTCTTGCAAATTTTTCCGTCTCCAGCAGCTCTTGCCCAGTCTTTTCCACATCTATTTCCGAAAATATCTTCTCAACTCAAAGTCGTTATGGGGGCATACTTTTTGGAACGAAGTTCCTTATCTTTTTTTTATAGTTATGCAGGCTTCTCTACCATTGGTCAGGGCAGAGTTCTCATTTCTTTTACTTCGATTTCATTTATACTTTGTCAAAAATTTACATTTTGCTACTACTTATACATATGTTACTGCGGGTGAATATCTATAGTTATATTATGTATACATATATATATATTCCTGGTATAGTCAATTTCGGAAACGTATTCTCTCTGTTATTTACCATGGTCTGGGTGTCTGGGATCGGCCCCAGAGTGGCCCGTCGTATATTACCCATAACACAAGCGTAACTTGCTTAATTTGGGGATATACAATGTGTGTCTTGTGTTGTCTGCCGATTTATTTATTATATATTTTTATATATTTTACCTATCTAGTTAGTAAGTAGTAGTTCTTCTAATCTAGTTCTCTTAGTCTTAATCTTTTACTATATTCTACGTATAATACTACTGTTTTCATTCTTTCTTATTCTATGTAATCTATTCTACATAGAAAGAAAGTAAGAAAAATATTATTTGAGAAAAATAGCGACGTAGTTACATTCTTTATACATTATTATTCACAAAACATTATTTGATAGTTTGTACGCCGCATTTTCAGCAAACAAGGTTTGCACTCAGCATATTGTTGTGCCGGAGTTAAATCCGACACAACGCTGATTTTCAGTGCAAACCTTCCTTTTGGTGTAAGACCATAACGACCCAATTTTTAACCGACTTCAAAAAAAGGAGGAGGTTCTCAATTCGTCGGGATATTTTTTTTTTAAATGCATTTTCACCGATTACTCCGAGATTTATGATCCGATTTACGTGATTCTTTTTTTGTTCGACGCGAAATAGATTTAATTTAGTAGTTTTCATTTTATAAAAAAAATATGAAAAAAATTCCATTCCGTTCCATATGTACACCGATTACTCTGAGATTTATGACCCGATTTACGTGATTCTTCTTTAGTTTGATGCGGAATACTTGCCATTTAGTCCCCTAAAAATTTAACATAGTTTAGCCCAGTAGTTTTCATTTTGCGAACATTTTTTTGTTCCCGTTTCTTGGGACCTATATTTTTTAAGGAGCGCAGCACCTTTCGTAGGTCTACCCATACATAGCTAGACACTAAAAAGTAACAAATAAAAAAAACTTCGTTTAAAAAAAACCGACTTTAAAAACTAAAAAACTAAAAAGTATAAAATAACTTATTTCTAAAGCTATTATAATCCTTCATATTATAGTCCTAATATAAAACATAAAAATTACTAGGTATTTTTTGAAAATTACTAAGCACCGACTTTAAGATGCTTAACATAATATATATTAATAATGATAGCTTTAGAATGTTCAATTTTGTGATTAGTTCCTTGTCAGCTACGAACTGATCACAAATATTGTTACATACACTATGGATTCATATCAGTTTAATGTAAGTGTGTATTTAAGTTTGAATAAATTAATAAAAGGTACGATGGGGCTGACATAACCGTTTAGGTTCTAAGCCCCTTTAAAAAAAAGAAAAATTAGAAAAAAGTTATTTTATACTTTTTAGTTTTTGAAGTCGGTTTTGTTAATATAAAAATTAAAAGTACATATTGAGTTTATACGTTTTATATTGTTAGTTGACGCTGGGAGAATATATAATATAATATATTTTCGGTTTCATTTAATAGCCAGTTTGGGGGCATACTCTAGACCAGGGTTGGTAGCAATCTAGACAAGCAAAGGCCCTACCATTGGCTGTAGGTTGTTTTGCCGCCTCTTACGATAGGCCGCCCGGCCGTAGGGAATCGTATACTTGCTCTGTTCCTGCACGGAACTGTGGATTACAATATGTAATTGCTTGACCTCATTGACTGACCGACTCATGTCTGGAACGTATCTATAATCTGTGTAACAGACAGACAACAGACTAAGACATTAATATATTTGAAATGTGTAAAATATTATTCTACAGATAAAGTTGTAAGCGGTGCCTATTGAGCTATCGAAGCGTGAAGCCGGTGCTTT
This sequence comes from Dendrolimus pini, assembly GCA_949752895.1. Classification (NCBI taxonomy): domain Eukaryota; kingdom Metazoa; phylum Arthropoda; class Insecta; order Lepidoptera; family Lasiocampidae; genus Dendrolimus; species Dendrolimus pini. The sequence continues at coordinate 1,059,936 of OX457152.1, forward strand.
GTATCTCGCGAGGACCGTGCCGTAAAGGCGAGATGCGTCCACGGTAGCGGAACGACGCGACGTGTGGCAGGGTTCCCACCCGTAGGTACCTTGATATATAGCATCGTACTATATTTCAGCAAATTGTACCATGTGTTATACAAAACGTACTATGTTTTCATTGCTGATTCAATTGTCGCGCTTTTATGTCCATACTTGCTGTGTCCTCGGTTTCACCCTCGAGGTGATGGGAAATCGTTATAGTTTGGATAATTCACATTATATCTTTATAAATTATAGCCTATGTGTTATTCCGATGTGTAAGCTATATTACTGTAAAGTTTCATCAAAATCTATTCAGTAGTTTTGGCGTGAAAGAGTAACAAACATACATCCATATAGCCATTCTTACAAACTTTCGCGTTTATAATATTTATATTATGAGATTCTTATGAAATAATAGATCTTTGTTAGCCAAAGCAAAAAGTAGTAATAAATACACATTGATAATTTATAATTCAATAATAAAATAAATGATATACACAATAAATATTTTTTCAACACACTTGCTCATGAAGTGGCTCTATGGTCACCGCAATTAGGCACAGAATGACCCCCATAATCAAACTGTGACTAAAAAAAATTATAACTCACTAATGAGTTATAGATTATTTTTAAAATTTTATTGGTTGAGTTGCTTTGTTCTTATAAGAGTTTTTATTTAAAAAAAAGATCGTCTTCTATAGAACAAATAAATTAATGTTCATATTGCTTGCTCATTTCATACAACTTCTTATTTAAATAGATAATTTTAACTCGTACGTGTTTAATAAATAAAACTTTCACTCATATATAACTTTTTATTTCTCTGTAATAAAAGAGAACTTTAAATTCCCCATTTTGTACGTGGCAGAATAGGCGCAAACCCTATGCGCGGAAAAAAAAAAAAACCTCATCCCTTTAGTCTGTGGCCGAACGCAATGCGCGCGCATAGGAAAACTGTTATCTACTAACGGCGGCTTTCAATATGCAATCTCAATCTTTAATCTCGAATCTAAAATCCTTATTTTCAATCCATTTCTGACTTTTATGATTTCAATATTCGATCCACAGATCGTTTCGTCGATCCGTTTTACGAATCCATCGTTGGGAGGGCAATCCGGCGTTTTTGGATTGCCACTTGTATGAAAGTGACAGCTACACGCTTTCAATATACGATCTCTAATTTTGACAAATCCTTTTTTGACCTCAATCGATCTTTATTTGCGATCCCCCAATATTGAGAGATTCTTGTGTAATAATGGAATTATTTTCAAGTGATAGTGATAGTGATTTTGAAATGTTACTTCAATTATCGGATTTGGATAGAAAAATGTATCGGCGAATAAACTTGTTGTAAAATTTGACTGATGCAGAGTTTATATTTAGAATAAATAAAACACGTTGAAATGGTTTTGAGAGAAATAATGCCGTTTGTTAGAGTGAAATCAAGACGTTAAAGTGTTTTTAATAATACTATTTACATTGCTTTATAAATTAGATAACCTAAAATAATATTCAATTCTATTTTTAGAAACAACGGCTGTCCACCAATTGCACCAACTTTTACTAACTACGATTTTATGCATTCGGGGACAATGCTAAATTCCGTGACTGACTTTGCTGGTGTATCCCTATCAACAGCATGTAGGATAGTGGCAGATATTGCTAGATTGTATGGCAAATATATTGTTCTGGGCTCTAGGACTACAAACAAATTTTATAATATCACTCGGTTTCCTAGGGTATATGGTGTCATTGATTGTACACATGTACACAGTCAGTCTCCATGTAAGTATAAACTTACTATTTTGTATAATGAATTATGTTATCAGAGAGTTACTGTTACTACATGTAGATTATTAATGATAAATTAATAAATTATTTTCTATTTCTGGTTCCAGAATAGGTGAGGAATATAGAAATAGGAAAGGATATTTTTCTATCTATGTCCAACCAGTCTGTGATGCAGACCTTAAATTAATAAATGTTGTTGCTCGCTGGCCTGGTTCTATTCATGATTTTACTATTTTTAACTACTCAATATTAAGAGGTTGTTATACTGACATTGTCACTTCTATTAGTAATATATATTTTTTTCTGTTAAGAGTTTCCAATGCAATAATTATTGCAGCTAGGTGTGAAGAGAGTTTACTAGGAAATCATTGGTTACTTGGAGATAGTGCCTACCCAAATCGGTCTTACTTGCTTGCATCTTTGTTAAATCCATCAAATATGCAAGAAGAAAGATACAATGCGGCCCACATAAAAACTAGAAATATAATTGAATTGTAAAACTAACACTTAAGATTATTAGGTACTCATATTGCTTACCACAGAAACATATTTAAAATGTAAAAATACATGCAAAGAAAGCATAGGTCAAATGGTAACAGTAAAGAAAGTACCCACCTGTTTATTACTAGAAAATTGTATTTTATTTTTAATTTTAAATATATATTTCTTTATACAGGACATTTGCAGTTTGGAAACATCGCTTCCCAATTATATCACTGACAATGAAATTGTCTTTAGAAGATATAACAAAGGTTATAATTGCAACAGCAGCTCTTCACAATATTTGTAGAAACTATAGTATTGAGGAAGTGGCCCCTGAAGTAGATTTGCCAAGAGAAAGTGTATTTACTGTGACATCAGAAAATTTGGAAAATAATGTTACCCATAGACAAGAAATAATTTCGAATTATTTTTAATAATGCACATAAATATTATACCTGCTTCTACTTATATATTTTATCTATCTAATTATATTGAAATAAAAAAATTGCCTGTGTTAATTTAGATTATATGCTGTTTTTACTACTACATTTCATTGAAAATTCATTCAAACATTTTGTGTGATTGACAAATAACCACTCACACAAACAAAATTTTACATTTATTTAATATATATTTATGGGATTTGTAAATTGCTTAAAGTTCATGTAAATATATGTGTTGTGATGATGGCTATATTTTACTTAAATTATGCTAGATATAAATGGAACAATGTCCAAGAAATAAAATACACAGATCATACTATAAATTTGTTTAATTTCAACATAAAAGGTACATTACATATTATTAAAAACTTTTATAATGTAGGTAATTCTAATAGCTACATTTAGGTTATTCAAAATTAACATTTACATTCACATTATACACAAAAGCTTAAAATTCAAATATACAAATGTAAAACATCGTAGAACTCATCATTTTTTTTATAAATTAAAAACTATATGAAGTAATATGACTAAAACCAACAACTTTATACATTTTCTCCCTTCAAATTCGTTATCTCTAATTTTAACTTCTCATTCTCTAACTTAGTATTTTCAATCTTACTCTCTAATAATTTTTTCTTAACTATATAATATCCTGCTATAGCTATATTTCTGGCTTGATGACCACATTACTTTTTAATATCCTCCGTTTGGCACCTGTGAAAACAAAATGTGATATAATAATCTGCAGTAATTAAATAAATATTATAATTAAATTCCTTCTAGAATCATATTTTATATGTAGTTTACAGAATCTTAATGTCATTGACATCTGCAATAGTTGTAAAATTGAACCATTGAGGCTACTACATATGTAATAGTTTTGGTTTGGGTTTCCCCTTAAACTATTGGACAATACACAGGGGGAATCAGACCTAGGACATCTAAGTTGCGACTCAAATGTAATAAAATTTGTCCACCATATATTCTTCCCAGGATAAACTTACTTGCATCATAAGTAACAATGTTTGTCATATCTATAATTTTTAACAAATAGTAATAAAGCACGCTTGTCGTGTTGATTTTGTAACATTTTAACATTAACTGTGTATATAAACAACATTTATATATTATATTTTTTGTCATTTTGTAGTTTACAGTTAGACGGGCGATGGTATAGATTGTGATATACATATAAAAGTGAATCTTTCAGGGGCAAATACATAGAAATGTAATACAGTGTAACCTGTACCACTTTCTCTTTAAATCAGAGATAGGTACTAGGGGTTGACCCGCGGTGCAGCCGCAGGGTAAACTCAGGTATTATAATAATAATAATAAAATAACCTCCAATAATATACTTAAGTCTTTCTACAAATTTATTAATGATTAGACCAGAAGTAAAGCTACATCTATTAATAATTGGACCAGTTACTATATTACGAGAATAATCAACTTTTTACCTTAATTCGGTCCATTCTTATTGAAGTTCTGCTTCAAATTCTCCCATTTAAGACGTAGTTGTTCAGGTTTACGGCGACAGACACCCACATTGGCATTGAAGGCGTCACAGATGTTGCATGTTTGCTCCACTCCTTTTATTTTGTTACTGTGGCATTGGTGGTTTCGTTGTTGATTATCTTGCTCCGCTCAGTTAAGGAGACCAACCAGCTCGTTTCTTCCTTTGGTAAAGGTTTTTGTTTATTCTACAAAGAATTTTAGCAAGTAAGTAATGGTGCGTACGTAACTGCGTGATAACGCGTCTACACATGATTCAATTTTATAACAGAAAATTGTTAGGTAGTCATACATATGATGGGTAATTCAATAGATATTTAGTTACATAATGTATACTTACCATTAAATTCTCCATTTTCTAGTTTTTTTTGCTACAAAACAAACTTTAAACTACCTAAATATGTAATACTTGCTTACAAAAACATCAAATGTATACAATATTTTAATAATATCATACTGACTGACGTGACGTTTCTCTTTTCTTAAGATGGCGTTCCGTTCCTATTCAAAGGTTTAAGTTACAGAACAACAGAACGTGTACTAAAATGTTTAATAAATCCCCTAAGGTTATTTATACAATATATATTTAATAAATATAAAAAATGTTATGTTTATTCATAAAATATACTACTTTGAATATAAAGATTATCATTAAAATCTAAATAACTCTTAACTAGAACTGCGTGAAACAAAACGTTCGGGAGGACACAAATTTATGACCAATCCCTTTTTTTTTTGCGAGATTTTAAAACCAGATGTTATATTGAAACGAAGATTTTGGATCGATCGATGGATTGTTTAGAATCCGGATAGATAACCATTTTTGGATTGAGATCGAATATTGAAAGCCGCCGTAAATAAAATGAGCTTTTGTTGTTATTTTATTCACAAGTGTGTTGAAAAACGTCGTATGATACACGTGTGTATAGATGATTAAAGTCCTCGGCTCTCTTAAGACCCTCGCCTACGGCTCGAGTCTCAATGGCGCCTCGGCGGTAATCACCAATGTTACACACTAGTACCATAATGTACTATTTTATTACATTAATTATAAGCTAGTACAATGAAGATATTTATAAATAATCTAATACCATAAAAGAAAATTCAACTTATCTGTATTGTATTCTACCCATAGTCCCTGAAGACTATACGTAGAACACTGAGCCTATATCACCGTCTTCTACGGGTAAGGTGCCCAGAATGCTGGCTACGTCTCCTCGCTGGATCGCCATACTGATCCGTTGCCCGAGGTAAGCACCAGCCCTCTGATCACCTGAAGAGTCAATAAGTCGTTTCGATAAATTTTGGTCTCGACAGCAAACGGCACAAACATATAACTCTCACTGACGGTTGCATATTTGCGCCGCTTTAGTGATTCAGCTGTTTCCGCCGCCTAACCGGCTGATCTAGACGTGTTTGGTAAATGGGATGTGACCAACGTGACTACGCAGGTCGCACTCCACACCAAATGCTTGCCACGGTGCCAGGGAATTAGAGTCATGCTGTCAAGACGCCTACCATCGTCACGTGCAATACCGTTCGGCTCCAATAAAACCGGTACGTTAGCGGTGGCAAGCGCCCTCCGTAAAACATCACGGCACTGCGGCGGCAAGAAAGACCGTGGTATCCTGTGTTGATTACCTGTTTCACAGACACATGTGTGTGGTGCACATATGCGAGAAACCAAGCGCAGATTATAGCTTAAAAAAAGGAAGTATTATCCATCAATGTACCTGTATTTGGGGATAGCTTGGAGCCAGAAACCAGAATCTATACGGGAAACGGCAAGCATGCACGTCCTGTAGAGTTAGTCGAATTTAAAAGTTTTGTATTTAATCTTCTACAAATAGGTATAATGAATGACGATGGTGATGACGATGTAGCCCTTTGTTCCGAGCTAGTTCCGATTTGTTTAGTCTCCTGCTTTATAAAATATCTCTTAGCTCGGTGTGTCGCTTGACATAGACCTCCTCCAACTGCTTCCATAGCTCTCTGTCTGCCGGAACTCTTTCCCAATACGATCCCAGGGCCAGGCGAAGATTATCTTCCCATCTTCTTAGCGGACGTTTTAGTAGTCTTGGACCATCCCTTGAGTACCATAACATGTTGGCTCCATTTGTTCGCTGCACACCGTGACATGTGTATGTCCAGCACCATTTTAGATGGTCGATTCGGATGAGTATAATGAATAAATAATTAAAAGTACACTATTACAAATTTTACCCGTGAGATTCACAAACGTGAGAATACTATATTTTATTCATAAAAGTTGGCAACCCTGAGTACATTCTTTTTCCTTGGAAGATCATATTCGTACATTACAAACAGGAATTTCGCAATGAATTGCGACGCTATTTAATGTTTAAGTGTCTTAGATAACATAGGACACATTTGAAGTTAGATATTACAGTAAAAAATGTTTTATATATCTATAATATTATAAGATTCCAAACATGCCGTGTCTCTACAATGAAGCTATTAAAAAAAACTGGGTCTATTCCAGTTTTTTTTAAACGAGAACGGAGAACATGATGTATTTTTTTTAGATTCTTGTCTGTTTGTTCGGGGTTCACGTGAAAACTAATAGGCTAATTTCGATGCGGTTTTTGCTGATCAATAGAATATTTTTAGACTTAAAAACTGCGCTACTTTTTATCTTGGGAATCTCGTGGTAGTTTTTCTGGGAATGCTTTTTTTTTTACTGTTGCAAAGTAAAACATGAAAATTACTATATTTTGAAAATTACTAAGCACCGACTTTAAGATAATAATATATTAAAAATAGGATATTATAATTAATAATAGCTTTAGAAATAAGTTATTTTATACTTTTTAGTTTTTAAAGTCGGTTTTTTTTATTTTAAATGCTGCGGTGCTCGCATCCCGGGAATCCCGCTGGAAATTTCAAGTCAACCGTGTATAAGTCACGGGCATATCCTATTTATTCAATAAATTGCATTCAGAACTCACCGCTCTGACTTTTTTGACCAATGGGTGAATGACTCGTCGTTCGCCGGCAGCCCTTTTTTGCTCTTATTCGACGGCAATTAGTCAGGTGGCGAATGGTTGTCGACTTTTTTTGTTGCGAAGCTGGTATACCAGTTGCCCTTTAGAGAGCGCCAGCATAATGATAGCGTCTTTGGTGTTACAAATGTCCATAGGCGATGGTTACCGCGTTCCACCGCATGGGCCAGCTGCCGGTCAATGATATTGGGCCCCGAAAGACTGTAAGCAAAAATCCTAAAATGTTATCCATAATCTTTTATAGACTACGAACTGCTGGGCCATCAGGAACGGCTTCAGATTTGTCTTTATTGTCTGTAGAGGCAGAAAATGTAAAAAAAAACTGAAATCGTTTTCAGTGATTTCCGTAAACGATTCCCGAAACGTACAAAGAATATATACAAATTTACAGCAATAATAGATGAGCCAAAGCCTGCGAGGAATAACAATGGCCTCGCTGGAAGATCTTCCTTTCAGACGGAGGAACATTCCATCAAGAGTTTGGTAGGACATGATTTTAAAATGAGTTTGTAAGAGTAACATGACACTTTGTACTAAACCAGTTCAAATGAGGCGAGGAGATTTGTAATCATTTGTATGGTTTGTACCGCGGCAGTACATTTGTCCCATACATAACTTCTAGTTAGGAAATGTTCATTAAGAATCGGCCTCCATCACCTCATTTTACTAGCAGTCGTACATATCATGTTGTCCTTCTTTGTCATGTGAATTTCCGTACAGGCGTTATTGTACTATTATAGAATAAGCCTCGTTTCGCCCTTCTTCTTACATTTGAGGCGCGAGTGGTACACTGAGTAGTAGCGTGACAAAATATTGGAAGCATTAATTTTTTAGATTTTGTATCGTGTCAGTACAAATGGATTTTGTACGGGACAAATGTACCGGTTCGTACGTGTCCGACGCAACTCTAATTCCACTTCGCTCCTCGGCCCTATACGATACGGGGCACTCTGTTCTAAACCGTTAAAACGTAGTTTAACTGTGGCTTTACCATGTCTATTCACTAAAATTTAACTAAAGGGACCCTGTTTCCGGTTTTTGTAGCTATTCCTCGTGCATCCGTCACGTCGCACACCTTGCACACCCCAGCATCCTGTTGAGATGTATAGTTATAGTAGCGACTCGTCGTGTGCGATTCGACGAGTCGATAACAGCCAGCCTCACGGGCGGTCAGGTCGCGCTGGATTCGAGTGTAACTTTCACTTCGTAACACGAATTGACGCTTTCTTGTTGTTTCTGGTGACGTCATAGTGTTTGGTACACGTGTGAGGCCCCACCGGCCATTATTGCAGGCAGATTAGGCTTTATATACTGGAGTCCTTAGATAACTTTTATCGCACTTATAGTCAAGGTAGCTAAGTCTCTCAGTGGGAAAACTTCATACACCTCTCATTATTTCCGTGTTTGAATAGGTACGACGACAACAAATCTGTCAGTGAAGTTAGGACATCATTGAATTCTGTCCATTGAATTAGAATCAGGAGACAGACATAGGACTATTTATCCCGGCGCTGAGATCGGGTTCTAGAGTCCTCCTAATCACTTGGACTGATTTTGTTTTTGTGTGTTTGAGTGGGTCCCCGGATGGTTTAAATCCACAATTGGATCCGGTAGTTGGCGCTGGGATCGGGTCCTAGATTTTTTATTTTTTCAGAGCAGGACAACGTCTGCCGGGGTCGCTAGTATATATATATATATATATATATATAACGTGTGTTTTTTATAGAGGTATAGAACTTTAAGTTGCAATAAAACAACGATGGATTATTCGATTGACATGAATTTTATTTATCCGAAAGATAATCTTGTGGCATTACATTTTAAATATGATTTCTGGCATATGACTGCCACGGCTGGCGCGGATGTAGTTCAATCTGAACGTCCAATTTTCGATGACTTTTTCCAACATTTGTGGCCGTATATCGGCAATAACACGGCGAATGTTGTCTTCCAAATGGTCAAGCGTTTGTGGCTTATCCGCATAGACCAATGACTTTACATAGCCCCACAGAAAGTAGTCTAGCGGTGTTAAATCACAAGATCTTGGAGGCCAATTCACAGGTCCAAAACGTGAAATTAGGCGGTCACCAAACGTGTCTTTCAATAAATCGATTGTGGCACGAGCTGTGTGACACATCACACATCTCCTGGACATCATGGTTATTCAATTCAGGAATGAAAAAGGTAATAATCATGGCTCTATACCGATCACCATTGACTGTAACGTTCTGGCCATCATCGTTTTTGAAGAAGTACGGACCAATGATTCCACCAGCCCATAAAGCGCACCAAACAGTCAGTTTTTCTGGATGTAACGGTGTTTCGACATACACTTGAGGATTAGCTTCACTCCAAATGCGGCAGTTTTGTTTGTTGACGTGGCCATGCAACCAGAAGTGCGCTTCATCGCTAAACAAAATTCGCTTATGAAAATCGGGAACAGCGACAATCTCGTTTTGGGCCCATTCCACGAATTTACGTCTTACTTGATGATCGTTTGGCTTCAATTCTTGCACGAGTTGGATTTTGTAAGCACGCAAACCAAGATCCTTCCGCAAAATCTTCCATAAAGTGGATGGACACAGATCCAATTCCTGTGCTCGATGGCGGATGGACTCATTCGGGTCTTCCTCAATGCTACGCTCTACAGCAGCAATAGCTTCTTCTGTACGCACCGTACGGCGTCTCTGGGGATGCGAGTTATCAATAAGAGTAAACGTGGTGCGAAAACGTTCTATGGTTAATCGAATTAACTGCTCTGATGGACGATTTTGTCGACGATAAAATGGACGTAGTGCGCGATACGTATTCCGCACAGAACCATTATTTTCGAAATAAAATTGCACTATTTGCAAGCGTTGTTCAGGCGTGAGTCTATTCATGATGAATTGCCAAACCAAACTGAGAATAAATCACTTGACAGCTGTTAAATCGGTCGCCATCTTGAACAGTAATGCCAACTTAAAGTTCTATACCTCTATAAAAAACACCCCTTATATATGTCGCAGAACGGCCTCGTTCTCACGACATCTCCTTTAGTTATTGCAGGTTTAGTGGGCGTCATCAGGATAAAATGCGAGCATAAAACACAATAGCCACGGTTTATACACTTTTAATTTAGATTTGATCAACATTATGACATAGTTTAGACCGAGCAGCGGGTTCAGGGCACCCCGCTCATACTTCCAGCTTCAATACTTTCTTTAAAAACTCCATGGTCCAACGCGACCTGTTGCCACCAACCAAATGTGCCACAAAAACTCCTCAGTCTACCCAAGTAGATATTACTCAAAGTATAGAGGGCGCCGACCCCGCTCCGCCATATGCTCTGCTCTGATTGGTCGTTTATTAAATTACAATATTCATAACTTTTATTAGGTTAGAAAGATCTTGAAGTTATAGAAACATTAACAAATCTAATTAAATTACATTAAAATTTTTAGAAGTGATTATAATGTAAACAAATGATATTGTGCGTTATACATCCAGTCAACAATACATCGTCATATCGTCATAGTCATAGCTTCCCTCCGACATATAAGATGTCACGAGAACGATGCCTTCTCCGAGATATATATATATATCTCGGAGAAGGCATCGTTCTCGTGACATCTTCTTTAGTGGTTGCAGGTTTAGTGGGCGTCATTAGGGTAAAATGCGAACATAAAGCACAATGGCGGCGGTTTATACACGTCTAATTTAGATTTAAACAATATTTTGACACAGATTAGACCGAGCAGCGGATTCAGGGCACCGATCATACTTTAACCATTCCTTTAAAATTCTCAACGATCCAACTGGATCGTTTACTATCGCTCAAATGTGTCGCAAAGACGGGGGAGTCTACCTTAAGTACACAGATGGCGCCTCGACCCCGCTCGAGGCATATGCTCTGATTGGTCGTGTATTAAATTACAATATTCAAAACTTCTATTAGGTTAGCAGGATCTTTAAGTTATAGAAACATTTAAGAAATCAAATGAAATTAAATTAAGGATTTTAAAAGTAATTAAAATGTAAACAAATAATATTATGCGTTATACATCCAAATAACAATCAATCCGACTTATGGTTCCCTCCGACATATATATATTTATCATAATCTGAGTATTAAATCCCTGTTGCGTGAGGATGGTCCGCTTCAAAACGAGGAGGTTGTTTTCTTACTTTTTCTTATTCACTTCGTGCGATCATCATTCGACATTCCTTATTGTGAGTCTATTGGTACTCAGGTATCTTTCACGACCGTCGAATCAGCATTTCTTGGGCCTTCCACTTTGACTGGGATCTGGCGGAGGCGGCATGGCTAGACATTTGTTCTCCACATAATTAGCCGGTTACCCGTAAAACATGGCCACACCAGCGTAAGCGCCTCTCCGGCAGTTTGTCTGCTATGTCAAGGACACGAAGACTGCCACGGATGCGGGAGATCCTGATGCGGCCCTTACGCGTATCCTCCGCAGCATATTCATTTCTGTGACACGCAGCTCTCGCTGTGTCGCTCAAGTAAATAATATATAGGTTTAACTAAAATATCTAACAGTGACTTTATTGACATTATTGACGAAGAGTGGAATAATTGCCGCAGTCTGTATTTCTTGACAAATACAATCTTGAAGTCTTCAAGTCACGAGTGAATAGGTATCTTCTAGGTAAGCGTGCTCCATCCTAGACTGCGTCATCACTCAACAACAGGTGAGACAGGGGTCAAACGCAAACCTGTACTTCCATAAAAAAAATTAAATAAAACCTATTACTTATTACGTGTGTAATCTCCGCGAGAAGCGTGCCCAGAAGGCTGGTTGCATTGCCACACTGTAGGGCAATGCTGATTCGTTGCGCGAAATACGTACCAGCCACGGGTGGTATCAAAGAGTTCCTTACAAATTTCTTTGAAGAAACCTTTGCCGATGGACTCCACGGACCTAAAGTTTCAATTCCAAGCCGCACAAATATGTAACCCCTTCCTAAGGTTCCATATTTGCACTGTTTGAGATCTTCAGCGGTTGAAGCGCTGTTGCCAACCCCTGACTTAATCATTGGAAGATCGGCCTGGGCGTAAATTCTAAGTCAACCTACCCATAAGCGCGGGGCACAGGGGAGGAGGGTGTATTAGTCATTGGCCGTCCAATGATCTCGAGTCTCCACACAAGATGCTGGTCAATTATGGACGGATTACCTTTAAGGGAATCTCCCTCCATATGCGACAACGGTTTAATCCCTTGCAAAGGACCTAGTATTGTGCTCAAACAGCATTTCCACCGCCTTAAAAAAAAGTCATTGGAAGATGCGACACCGCCAGTGTCAACTGTCAACGCAAGTAACGTCCGACACAAGCGGCCGTCCCATCTTCCAAGGAATAAGTGACATTCCCTCCGGCCTCTTGCCGTCGTCGCGCACCAAGCCATTGGCTCTAGGATGGCTTGTTGTAATGAACAAGTTTTTAATTTAATTTTAACATTACTCATTGATACTTGATCTTTTTCTTTCGTGATCACGGCTACTCAAAAGTGGCTGAAACGTCGGAGATAAAAATCAAATAAAATGTGATTGGCAGGAAACACCAGTTTTTTTTGGTGTCTGGTGTTTCCTTCCATTCGCGTACCCCCGCTCGCACGTATCATTTTCTATTTCTGTCTTTTTCTTCCTGAACCTTCTAGTCTAAAACTTGGATCTTCATTTCGTTATTCTTTTGTTCATCATCTATCCCTTTCTAAGATGTATCTGTCCTTGTCTTTTTCTTCCAGCATCTTCTACATTTTTGTGAACTTCTTAAGCCAAATAAATCGTTCCACCACCACTCGCCACAATACTAGTCGCGAAAATTTAAGTATTTTGTTTATCTATACGAAATATAAAAAAATTGTTTCGAAATTCCAGGTTACGAAGAAACCTACTCCATATCACAGCTATCACCAAAATCGACCTCCGTCCCCAGAATACCTCAAGACCTGATGATGCAGACCAGCGAAACCGGCGACTTGCTGAGGATAGAGCCCAGTACGAAGAGTTTTGATGTGGAGATCGAAGACCTGGGATCCAGCGAGGTGGACGAGCCCCATTACATAGTGGCCAGATCGGCAGATCCGCTCAGAGAGTCAAGGTAATATGACATCGAAATATTTTGATCTGTTTTTTCTATATAATAAAAAAAAACCTGACTTCAAACTACGAAAGTAGCAATAAATATTTTCTACAACATCTTGAAGTCGGTGCATTTCCTATGTTTTTAGCGCCAACTTCAAGATACTATAGTAAATATTTATATAATTGTAATAAAAATCAGTTTTGTTTTTGTTCAAAATATTTTTTTTGCTTTTTAGTTGCTTGATTATGATGGATAGGTACAAATGTAGAGGTAGACGAAAAAAAGGTGGATGGATTGTGTGAAGGATGATATGATGATATGTGGTGTGACAGAAGATGTATGTCAGAGTAGAGGGAGGAGTGTGGAAGGAAAAGACATGTTGTGCCGACCCCAATTAATTGGGAGACGATGAAAGAAAAGAGATTATAATGAAAGAGGTGCGCATCCCTACCGGCCCGCGTTCGCGGCAGCACCAACAGCAGGCTGTTTTTTCGTAGATCGATGGGACTGGCCACTGTTAGTGAACGGGTGCAACTGCACACCCAGTTAGGTGCATGAGCTTGTTTGTTTCATACTTGAAGTCATTTTGGTATACATGTCCCTTTGACGCCTTGTAGTAGAAACATTTATAATAATTATAGTGACGCGGTTGTAATGCCCTAGTATTTGTATTTTTTGTATGTATTTGTTATTTGTGCAAATTTAAACATTGAAATAATTTTATAATATAAAACTGTATTATACTATGGAAATACTCAATTTTCTGAAATAAATAAATAATTATATACTGTATGTCTTTCAAGACCACGTGCTATAAAAATGTCCCGGACATTTGGTGGGCTTGCGTGGGGCCATGGGAAGGCCAACACGTAGGGCCCCCTTGACAAATTTAATCTAAATGTGGCGTGACACTGACCGGCGATTATCCCTATCTACACTATATATTAATGCACCCAAGAACAAGCCCCGGCCAGTGTAGGAATTTTGTGGGAAATGAGAAGAGAAAGTACCAGGCTATTGGGGTGAACTGTTAGTGGTACTAGCGGTCTGGGAATATGGGGACTATGGCGTGTGCCCGTCGCAATGTTCGGGGAACATGGAAAAATAGGTAGACGGTGACTCGCCACTCCCAGCATGGCCCCCAAATATGCCTTAAAATAATAATTATTATTATAATAATAATAGTCTAAACATTATACTTTCCAGATCGATAAATATAGACGAAATGCCACAATCTAACAATGAGATCGATAGCGAATTGGAACTTCATAATAAAAGGAAATATTACGATATCCATCCCACGAAGACTGTGAGCTACTACCGGTCGAATGATGATGAAATAATCCTATCTTCAGAAGGTATTGAATCTAAAATATTTGAAGGTGACCAAATAAAATATTTAAACCAATATCTCCGATTCATATATATAGTATCGTTTAAAATATCGTCAATATATCGGCATCTGTGATCACTCTTAATTAAAATGTATTATAGTGAACATACACCATGCACCTTGCCCTCCAATCGGCATGACGCTGCAGGCTTGATCCAATCTGCAGTTTGTTTATATACACCACACACAATCATTTTAAACTGTCCAATTAGCAGTTGAAGCCGTCAAAAAAAAGGATAAAAAATCTTCACTCAAGTGAACTGTGGATCGTGACGGCTATACACGGTCCAACCGGCATGATCAAACCAAAAGAATTGAATTTCGTTTGTTCTGTCAAGTAGAACTGTCATGCCAATCTACGCGCACACACTGTCAGTTCTACTTGATCCAATCGGCAGCATGGCGTATGGCCACTATAATACATTTTAATTAAGGATGCAACGAACACAGATGCTGATATATCAGCGGTATTTTTAATTATTCGATATAATCGGAATCAACGATATTGGTTTGCCGATATGCCAACAATAATTACAATACATACTACTATATCCATATTGCTTTGACGGATGTTATTCAGTTTTGTGGCTATTGCAGTATCATTTGTCTACTGCTTTAGAGGATGTTGTTGTCTCAACTATAAATATGATCCAATGTATTTTTTTTAAATTTTTTTTATGTATAATAATTTATTAAATTAATATATTATAAACTAGTATTAAAACAAAACTTAGCGATATTGTATTCTATCTATAATCCCTTAAGACTATAAGTAAATTTTATTTACAAACATCTATTAATTAGGTACTTTAAAAATATAATTTTTATCTCTTATCTATATACTTTTAAGAAACGGATAATTTGATTATACTAGTTACATGTATTGTGCCATTATTGTGTACCAGAACATCCTTAATTTGTATACGATTTAATCCTTAATTTTTTGTTTGGTCTATGTAAATTTAGATCTAATGTGTTTCTATTAACTCTTATTTAATCTAATTTCAGGTTTTGGAGATAGATTAACCTTTAAGTTTCCGGGGGAAGCCCAAAGGGTCCCGAAGCCGCGCGCGCTGCCGGTTTCCGGACCCAAGTTTCGTCCTACTGCAGTGCAACCGATATTTGCGACAGCGCACCCTAGAGAAGAAGGTCGTCAGAACACAGAAATACAAAACATTATTACAGGGATTGTCAAGTTATTGAATGGAAATGTCAATGTACAAGCAAACTCTCAACTACTGAATGGCAGACCACGACCTATGGCTTCTAGAATAAATAATAGAGGTCCGCCAAGAATATCTGATGTTCCACCTTTGCCTGAGTATGAGCAAGCAATGACTCCACCTCCTCCGCATTTATTCAAACCAACGAAATCGCCTCCACCGTACCCATTTGATAGGCCCCCATTACATGTAAATTTACCTGAGCAGATAGTACCGCCATTAAACAGACCAGGTTTCCACAGACCAATGCCCCCTTGGCAGCGAAGACCAAGGCCTCCTAACCGAAGACCAAACCCGAACTTACCAGTATACAAACCAGCAATAACTCCTTTGGATCTTCCTGAAAGACCTGAAGAGATACTTTACGAAAACGAAACACCTCATGAAAATACTTTGCATAATGAAGAACTACCTGAATTGACATTAACAGAATCTGATACAACAGATGAGAGTGAGAAAGAGACACAATCAGTTACTGAAACTATAACAACTAGCTCATCAACAACAGAAACGACTACTCCTACAACAGAGAAAACAACCACAACAACAGAAAGAGTAACAACAACAGAAAAAGTAACAACAACAGAAAAAATTACTACAACTGAAAAACCAACAACTACAGATAAAACAACAACGACAGAGAAACCAACGACAACGACAGAAAAGGCAACAACTCAAAGAACAGTCCCGACAACTGAGAAAACGACTGAAAAACCAAGTAGTACTTCTACGAGTACTACTACAGAAAAAATAAAAGCAGAAAAGCCTGTCAAATCTTTGGACAAGAAGAAAGAGAGTCTTTTTAACATAGAAAAAGATAAACAGAAAATTAAACAAGAAGAGAAGGTTAAAGTTAAGAATGATTCATTCATTGATATAATAGAGTCATCACTAGCTGAAACTAAAACGAGTACGGTATCCATTGCTACACCAACGCCTACTGAAGGATTGATATCTCATATAACACCAGCGATGGAAAGTTCTACAACTATTGAGACGTCTTCTATAAATTCACAGCCGATACCCTGTAAGTAATTTTTACAAAACTTGTCATGTCTTCATCCGTCTTTTATACATACATATCACCTGTTTCCCATAGGGGTAGGCAAGACACTACTAGTATGGATATCAACTTGTGACCATCCCCCATCATTGAGACAAACAACTTTTGCTTCATCTATTTTTATTAACCTCTTCATACATGTATGTTTATTTGAGATGCTTTTTACAGAGTTTATTGTAAGACTTGTGATATTTGATCATGGTGTATACGTCTGTTTTTCGTTGTTATGAAAATTCATAGTATTGTGCTTATTCGGTCATCTAAGTTGGCGCTCCTTTTTAGTACAATTTAGTCACTGCAATATAATAGTTCTCTTTAATAATACTGTCAGTACTATTCAGTCTTTAGATCTTTTCGATCTTCTTTGTTAACAATCGAATTACGGTCCCTAATAGTTCATCGTTCATGAACTGCACGAGATATCGGGTCGCTGACTGATACGCTGAGTACTGACTTACGGTCGCTTCATATATCTTAGTATTCATTCAATTGCCTTATCATATGCAAAATTTTGACATTAGTTTTATGGAGATTATGTCAAATTTTAACCGATAGCAAGACAAATGGACACAAGTGAACGAATAAACCGAACAACGTTTGATAACGTGAAATGTTTCTTTTAGTACATTGTAGGAAACTACACAAGACTAGAAATGACAGAGTGAGTGTATAATCAGAACGTTACTTGATGTGTTGAATTACCTTCCAGCATCCCAAGGCATACCATACCATCCATACAGACCTCGTCCTGGTATCGTCCTGGATGATACAGAATTCAAACCTAAAGGTTCAAGACATAGAGTTGAAGCATCGGTCATCACAGCAGCACATACGGCTCTGCCTGGTTATGGAGAGATCTTCGACGTCACTGTGTCTGCAATACAAGGCCCCGGTGAAAAAGGTGGTGCTTCTGGTAAGTGGAAGTTAGTTGGTTGGTACGCGCAAAACTTATATGCGTTTCGAGTGAAGTTAGTTCCGTGAGCTTGCGCAGCTCTAATCAAAACGTTTATTACGTCTTACGGTGTGTTGTGCGAAAGAGATCGCATGAGATTTCGCAAAGTGACCGAGTGAGTGAGTGTCAGCTCTATGAAGTTTATAAGCATGTGTACGAACTTCAGGGTCACATTTTAGTTTTGCTCGTACTATATTTGGTGTGCTTGCGATTTTAATATATAAGCGATTATATAGTAACAAAGAAATACACATATTTATGGACAATCTGCAGCCAGTGTAAGATTATTAAGAAAAAGGATTGGATTATTGAACTTACCACTATTACTAATGTAACTGGGAATTTGGAATTATCGAAGGGACTACTACCACCATCTGCGATGGTGATTTTTAGTTTTTGTATAAATATTTAAAAAATCGTACAATTAGATAAACTTGATACACGTTACGCCGATGCTGCGACTATTTAAAGATTTGTCATTGCTTACAGTTAGCGTGAAATGAGTATTGAAGTAGCATGTGAACACTCACTCCCTAAGATGCTGCCACAGGATTCTGTGAATTAAACTTCGGCAGCACAAGTAGAACTGCTTGAATATAATAGCCTTGGCTAGCTCGTGAATGAGAAATAAAATTGAACTAGCTCCCATTACAAAACTTATCTCGCGTTCGCTCAGTTAGTAAACAATTAGTTTACCGCCTCAATCCGCTCGATCGGGTGAGTCTATTGAGCTGATTGAGGTAGTAAGCTCTGTTGCCGACCAATGTCGTGATTACGTACAGTGTAAACAGATCTTTGTGTCTATCAAATTAAATTGAGAATATTTAAAAAAAAAATCTATAAAAATATTATAGATATAATCATCTTAATTTCTTTCGAAGTAAAATCAAAAATATTTTGTTCACACAAGTGGCAATATGAACTACATACCGTGCGTGTTACAACGCGGCTCGCTCTCGCTCTTTTGGCCCTTGAAAGAGCTAGAGCGAGAGGCGTTGTTCCGATGTTTATTATTTACTGAGCTAAAGGTGATATAATGAGAGAGCTAAAGTGATACAGTTCTTCAGAGTGAAAATGCTGTATCTCTCTTTACTAATTATTTTTCAAAATTATTATTTGTAATAATAATAATGATTATTTTCCCGCAGGGGGGCTTTGTAGCGAAGCCTTAGGTGAGTGGCGACACCTCGTACCTGACTCCGGGGGCCAAGACAAGGCCCCCGCCTCCGTGCTTGCCTTAGCCAGCCGGCACGGAGTGGAGATCGCTAAAGCTAAGACTCAAGCTCCAGGGGTGGAAGTGATAAATGGCCTAATGTCGGAAGTAGCTTCGGTGAACCTGCAGCCCACTTCTCTACACCCCTTAGCCACTCATACCCATGTTGCCCCTGCCTTTTATGGCATTTTTTGGGGCCCATGCAGGGAGTGGCGAGTCACCGTCTGCCCATTTTTCCATGTTCCCCGAACATTGCGACGGGCAGACGTCATAGTCCCCATATTCCCAGACCGCTAGTACCACTAACAGTTCACCCCAATAGCCCGGTACTTTCTCGTCTCATTTCCCACAATAGTTCTACACTGGCCGGGGCTTGTCCTTGGGTACATTATTATATGGTGTAGACAGGGATAATCGCCGGTCAGTGTCACACCACATATTTACATTAAATTTGTCAAGGGGCCTCTACGTGTTGGCCTCCCCATGGCCCCACGCAAGCCCTCCAATAGTCCGGGCCATTTTTATGGTCCGTGGTCTTGAAAGACATACATATAAATTATTATTTAACAAAATTGGGTCGTTTTGGTCTTACGCCAAAAGGAAGGTTTTCACTGAATATCAGCGTCATGTCGGATATAATTCCGGCACAGTAATATGCTGAGTGAAAACCTTGTTTGCGGAAAATGCGGCGTACAAACTCTCAAAATATGCTCTGTGTATAATAATGTATGAGGAATGTCGCTATTTCTTGAAATAAAGTATTTCTTTCTTTCTTTTCTTGTTAGTGAACCGTTTTTCTTGAGTCTAGAATATAGTTGAAGCATTAAAGATTACTATAAGGTTCAGCTGGTTACAATTATCGTACTGTTTTAATCTCTCTTCACTGTTTTTCTTCTAACAGTGCATATACACAACGTGAACCTTTCCGGACAAGAGCACGATGACATCATCATGTCTCCATCCGGCGACCAAGGTTTCGTCTCCATCGACGGCAAGAAGACCTATCTGAACTTGCACGACACGTCCACTGTTGAGCAAAACGAGAGCCCACACTCCATTGCGCCCACTAGAGTTCACACCATGCCGCAATCTGGTAAGCTGATTTATACAAGTTAATATTTTATTCAGGTTTATGGCTTGGCAGCTAGGCCTTTAAGCCAGATCTTCGTTTACAATATAGTTTCTTCATTTTCCTAAGCCTATGTGTAGCACAGCTGAACTGTAGATTACCAGCGGGTGCCATTCAACGGAGTTCTTATGACAATTCCAAAGGCCACATTTGACTATACAATTCACATTTCTCACAAAACACATAATTACTACTCGAAAACTATCAATATCCTATAACTATTGTTCATTTTCGAGTAATTTTACACATTTTTTTAGAAAATAAAACTGCACAGCAGAACGTCTCCTTTCAGTTCCCGCCAAAAACTCCACTACAAGTTAAGATTTTGTAGTAGTGATAATAGAGATGCCACGAATAGTGGTTTTGCCGAATACCGAATATTCGGCCACGCTCTCGGCCGTAGCGCCAAATATTCGGCTACCGCATGTTCAGAAATTGCTTTTTATATAAGTAAAAAGTCAGTCAAGTAGTAATTCAAACAAATCTTTAATGTTATCTATCTATATGTATAAAAGAAAGTCGTGTTAGTTACACTATTTATAACTCAAGAACGGCTGTACCTATTTGGCTGAAAATTGCTGGGGATGTAGCTCAGAATCAGGAGACGGACATAGGATACTTATTATCGCGTTGGAACCGGTAGGTGGCGCTGGTAACGGGTTCTAGTATCCTCCTAATCACCTGGACCGATTTTGGTGATTTTGTTTTTGTGTGTATTGAGTGGGTCCCCGGATGGTTTAGATTCGCAATTGGAACTGGTAGGTGGCGCTGGCATCGGGTCCTAGATTTATAAAAACTAGCCATCGACGTGCTCGAAATTCGATCATAATAACTAATGTCAAAGACTACTTCTATAATCACAGATTTGGCCAAGGCTTCACTGTTAATTTGACTTGAACAATAAACAAAACAGTATATATGCGTGTGTGTGTCAAATGTATTGTTTTTTATTGAAATAATGTATATTTATTATGCATAATTAAAAAAAATATTGAAATATTTGTCCCTTCTTCTCTATATAAACTATAAGTGTGCGAAATTTTATACTCCTCCGCGCAATTTTCGTAAAAGGGGGTACAAGTTTTTGCTTCGTATATTAACATATAGATGTCGTGTATATACATTGTAGTTATTTAAAAAAAAACCAACTGGAATAGATTTTTATTTTAGTTTCTTCAGTGTTTTGGACAGCACCTTAGTACACATGAAGGAATTTCATTAAATACTTAAGTAGCTAAGAATTGGGAGATCTGGACCACCCTAGTGACCCTTAACTCAATGGCATAAGGTTCAAATTAGTGCAAAAAAATAAATATTTTCTCGACTAAGTTTACCAACTGCAAAAGCGTGTATAAGGCCTTCTGGCTCACCGCGAACCAGTATAAGTTGAGCTCTGGTTAGTATCGGTGGAGTATGGGTGTAGAGCTTCAGTTATGTTGGTTTTGAGTTTACCAACCGCAAAAAGCGTAAGGTATTCTGGTTTACCCATAACCGGTATAAGTTGAGCTCTGGTTAGTATCGGTGGAGTATGGGTGTAGAGCTACAGTTATGCTGGTTTTGCCTCGATTGAGTTGTGCACGCCTACGTTTTTGTGGGTGACGAGGGGTCTTGTAGGTCTGGTTTCTGGTTTGCTTAAGGGGCTTCTGGCCCACCCATGAACCAGTATAAGTTGAGCTCTGGTTAGTATCGGTGGAGTATGGGTGTAGAGCTTCAGTTATGCTGGTTTTGCCTCGAAATCGGCCGATTGAGCTGTGCATGCATACGTTTTTGTGTGTGACGAGGGGTCTTGGAGGTCTGGTTTCTGGTTTGGTCGGGGACGCCCTCTACGACGCCTGTTGGTGTTGTCGGTGGTAAAGGTGATGGTCGAGGACACCCTCTGCGACGCCGGTGTGGTAAAGGTGATGGTCGAGGACGCCCTCTGCGACGCCGGTTGGTGTTGTTGGTGGTAAAGGTGATGGTCGGGGACGCCCTCTACGACGCCTGTTGGTGTTGTCGGTGGTAAAGATGATGTTCGAGGACGCCCTCTACGACGCCTGTTGGTGTTGTCGGTGGTAAAGGTGATGGTCGAGGACACCCTCTGCGACGTCGGTTGGTGTTGTCGGTGGTAAAGGTGTTATCGAGGACGCCCTCTGCGACACCGGTGTGGTAAAGGTGATGGTTGAGGACGCCCTCTGCAACGCCGGTGTGGTAAAGGTGTTATCGAGGACGCCTTCTGCAACGCCGGTGTGGTAAAGGTGATGGTCGAGGGCGCCCTCTACGACGCCTGTTGGTGGTAAAGATGATGGTCGAGGACGCCCTCTGCAACGCCGGTCGGTGGTAAAGGTGTTGAGGATGCTCTCTTCGGCCTCGGTTGGTGTTGTCGATTAGGCTGCCCAGAGCTTTGGGCTGAAGTTATTGCACAGTGATGGCACGGGTTATAGAGCTCTGGTGTTGGTCGCTGCGGTGTGGACCGGATATATTCCGTTGATAAAAATAAAATGCAATCTATTGTGTTATATTGTAACGATTTCCGGGTAAATCTTCTATTTATAACCTCGTTGACGTGAGTAGATAGGAATTGTCAGTGAAAAAGTGTATTCTTCATACAAAATGTATAGGGAAATAAGTTTACCAACCGCAAAAAACGAGTTAATGTTGTAAAAATTGTTGGTTCTGACTCACACATGAAAAAGTGGATTCTCTATACAAGATGTATGGGGGAATGTGTTTACCAACCGCAAAAATTGTTACAGTTATGTTGGTTTTCCGTTGTTTGAGCTGTGCTTGCATAGGTTTAGTGGGTGTTGATGGATCACACAGATCTGGTTTTTGGTCAGTATGAATTGTCGGTTCAGGTTCATGGATAAACTTGCTTAAGTTGAGCTCTGGTTGGTATGGATGAGGTATGGGTGTAGAGATGTAGTTATGTTGGTTTTCCCAGGAAGAACGGTGTTTGAGCTATCCATTGATAAGCAAGTAATGCGTATGCAGGAGTATAGATATTTTTTCACAATAATGTTGCATAATTATATCTGGGATTTTAATTACAACTAGTGTCATCATGCAAGATGTGGAATAGGTAATCATTGTTTATTATGGTTAGGCCTGTTCCTTATCAATATGATAAAGACAAAGTTGTCTTTGTTCTATGTTTAAGGTAAAATTGAAATAAAACTCTTGCTTATTGTATGTTGTTATCTTTATTTATCCAACTTGTAGAATTTATACCGAACCACTTTACAAGAACTTTATCACCCTTTCTTTTCAACACTTTCTCCACTAAGTATACATCGGGATATTTAACTTTTTGCAATTCATGCTCGTAGAATCCCCCTAAGACGGGGTGGTTCTCTTCATCTTGAAGGTGATAGGTTATTGGATTGGTGATATTAACTTTAACAATTTGAAATATTTCTGCACTCCAATTTCCGGTATAACCTTTGGGAGCCAGAAGATGATCCATGGCAACAACATGTGCAATGGTTTAATCAGTGTGTTTATGTAAAACAGAGGAAATAAAACAAGTTTAAATACAAAGAATGCATTTTTTTTTTTGTTTACTTAGAACTATTACAATTTATTTCACAATGCCCCCAGGCCAATGTGTTTATGTTATCATTACAAATATACCTTTTATCATCATTCCCTGATATGACTTTTTTTCTTTTCACTTGTGTATAAATATTATGCTTATCGCTAGTAAAAGTAATCATATCGTCATATAGCTCATAATCTTGCCCTAGAGCTTTTCTATAATTTTCAAAATTCAACTTTCTGACAATTGCTGCAGACGTGCCTTTATCTTTTTTAACGACGTGATCGTTTTGGAAAATATATTCATACATTTTAGATCGAAGCCCTATGAACTCCCTAACGATGCACCCGTTGGTTTCATCTTTCATTTTACCAACAACCTTCTTATTTGCTAGAGGTAGATTATAGATATTGTTTAGGGGAAAATCGGAGGTATCAAATCTGTCCTTCAAGTCGCATTTTATGTCTTCATAAAAGTTGTCTGTTTTAATTTCATATAGGTATAAAGGAATCGGTGTCGGTGTAGAGCAGTTGTACATTTTTATTATATTTAGGCTGCATGTATGAATAGTGGAAGTCATACATAACATACTTTGACAGTTCTAGTACGGTAAATCCTACATATATAGGTTTATCATACAACAAAGTGGTTTTATTCATTTGTATCGCTACAAATTTTTTCGAAAACACCTTACAACTATGAAAGTTGGGGCGAGCAATGTATCTCTCAGCACCGTAACTACACTTGGTTTTTGTTCTTTTATCACTCCACATGTTGCATAATTTTACATCGACTCGTTTAGCTACATTTTCTATAGTTTTACCAAATATGGAGTTATTCATTAATTTATAAAAATCTTTTTCAAATGCACTCGTCGCCTTGGTTCTCATTGAGGTATTTAAATCGATATAGGATTTGAGCCAAGGTGATTGGTTAAAAGACAAAATCCTATGAATTTTTTTACATACTAATCCATTTTTCATACATTGTTTTAAATTCATATAATGTATAATATAATTTGTTTTTTCATTTAGAGTGAGTAAAAGTTTTTTATTTTTCGAATTAGGGGGTGCTTTAGATTCGGCACAAAAGGGATAGTCACTGTGTAAATTATGTAGGGATTCGGGATACTCAATATCGACCTCTAAAAAATAACCTATATCAGAGTCAGGTTGTTGTATGAGTATGTCGAACGCATCAACTTCACTTTGCGATAACCATACAAAGTTAGCGTGTGGGAGATATTTACTCATGGCATCGCCATACAAATTATTAACATCCAAGTAAATAATGAATGTAGAGTCGTGTGTGGGGTTGTACGTGTCTAAAAACTTATTATTGGCTTTACAATGTCTCTTGGAAACTTGGCTGATTCCACCCCGAATTCCAGATTGTACGAATTGAACCATTTCATAGTCGGTGAGAAGTTCAAGAGTGACTCCAGTTTTTTTCATCATAGCATCCCAAGAAAGGGAGGGTGCTGTAACA
This sequence comes from Dendrolimus pini, assembly GCA_949752895.1. Taxonomy (NCBI): domain Eukaryota; kingdom Metazoa; phylum Arthropoda; class Insecta; order Lepidoptera; family Lasiocampidae; genus Dendrolimus; species Dendrolimus pini. Next base: position 1,085,281 of record OX457152.1, read on the forward strand.
TATCTACAAGGGTCCAGTTGGTATGCACTCATACATATACTGCGAAAATTTTCAAAAACTGCCGTCAACAATAGGACATCAGTTTTGAGATATAAATCACAGTATTCGCCCAAAGTCTTTATGTTAAATTTTTCCCACACCATAAGGGCGTGAAGATAATCGTCGTCAGATATGTCTGTCTGGGTTAGCTCACTAAAGAATGCCTCTTTGGGGGGTAAAGATTTTTCTTCAAGTTTTTCCCAAGAGTCGACATATACAAAGAATGCATTTTTTTGTTTACTTAGAACTATTACAATTTATTTCACAATGCCCCCAGGCCAATGTGTTTATTTTTAAAAGTTATATACTTATTTCCTATAGTAGGTAAACTGATTAAGGCTTTTGCACAACCTCTTGTCTTATGAAGTTTCAATTTACACTCACTTGAAAAATGCATTAGACAGCTATCACACAAAAAAATTGTTTTCTTGTCTTTCGTAATCTGTGAACGAACCCACTTTACAAGAACTTTATCACCCTTTCTTTTCAACACTTTCTCCACTAAGTATACATCGGGATATTTAACTTTTTGCAATTCATGCTCGTAGAATCCCCCTAAGACGGGGTGGTTCTCTTCATCTTGAAGGTGATAGGTTATTGGATTGGTGATATTAACTTTAACAATTTGAAATATTTCTGCACTCCAATTTCCGGTATAACCTTTGGGAGCCTGAAGATGATCCATGGCAACAACATGCGCAATGGTTTAATCAGTGTGTTTATGTAAAACAGAGGAAATAAAACAAGTTTAAATACAAAGAATGCATTTTTTTGTTTACTTAGAACTATTACAATTTATTTCACAATGCCCCCAGGCCAATGTGTTTATTTTTAAAAGTTATATACTTATTTCCTATAGTAGGTAAACTAATTAAGGCTTTTGCACAACCTCTTGTCTTATGAAGTTTCAATTTACACTCACTTGAAAAATGCATTAGACAGCTATCACACAAAAAAATTGTTTTCTTGTCTTTCGTAATCTGTGAACGAACTAGTCGGGATAAGTTTTTAATCCAACAGTAGTGGGATTTATTACCATTGTCAAAAAATAATAGGCTTATACAACGTTCATATGATCTTGATGATATATACAACGGCACAATATTTTTCTTCTCCACTCCATATACGTTCACGCATAGTTTATTCATAGTTTCAAATTGCTTCACTCCCTTTAAATCTACAGGAACTCTTATTCCCCCCGTATTGAGCACGGTCTCGTAGTGTGGGTAAGACGATTGGCGATCCGCGTTTGCATCTACAGGATAGAGAGCACTTACCACCGCCCAAAAGAAGCATGCACCATCTCGGTTTTTAACATTAACGCATGCATGCTTATCCTGAATCCATTTTGGAAGTGGTATGAACGAGGACGCTCTCATAAGCGTATTTTTGTTAATATTAACATCCATGAACTCTATCTTTTCCAAAGCCCATCCACTATCCTTTTCTTGAAACTCTTCGCATTGCTTTAAAATGTTGGAACAGATATCCTCATAAAAAGATGATAGGTTTGAGGAAATATCTAAATTAAAATTCTTCGTGTTGAAAGACTTCAAGTCTCTAATCACTTCTTCGTCTGCTTTTACAATGATAAATGTGCAAAATAATTCCAAATTCACTTTAATGTGTTTATATGTTTTCAACTCGAGTGCAACTAGCTGTTTTACCTTAGACGAAGCCCCGTCCAAATATTCTCGAGGGTCCAAAATCGTCGAAGAACCGTTTATTCTATACGATACAATTCTACACTTGAACGCCGATTTGATAACGTATGTGAAATAATCACCACCTTCTTGTTTACACAGCAATTTGTGTCTCTTCGTTCTGGAATGAGTAATTAATTGATTGCTGGGAACCTCTAAGTTACAGAACTCACAACGATACATGGTTACCGACAGTTGGAAACTAATTATTTTTTATAAACCGCACACTCTTATCTATATTGCGTGGGTGGAATGAAAAGACCAATACATAGAATGTTACATTGTGTTTATTAAAGTAAACATGAATAAAACAAATATTCAATTAAATAACACTTAATTTCATGGTCGACAATACAAGTTCTATCATAAATGTTATCCATTAAAATACAAGCCTCATGCAGCGTCTTCACCCGGCTAAGCTTAAATCGTCTTCTAAAGAAATTCATTCGGTTCTCGTAACACTCCCTCGCTCGTTGTAATTGTTGTAAACGTAAATCAATACAGTTTAGCATATGGTTTACGTGCCACCATTCTTCACTGGAGATGCTCATTGTAGTCACTCCTACGTGTATCAAAATGAAATTTTTAGACTCGCATACAAAAGTGATCGCCGTACACGGTTCTGTCGGTATGCAGCCGGTCGAAAAGAATTTTGATATTTCAACACTGTTCTTCATGAATATGGTGTTCCATTCCTGTCTTCTCAACAATAAACGTCCACCGATATCAATATACACCTCGATTTCTCCATCCACCTGACTTGATGGTTTCAAAAACGTTGCAATATAGGGTATCGTCGGCGCGGGGAGGTGGTATATACTTTTACATATTTCAAAACTGAAACATGGGATTGACGGGGTGTATGAACACATCTTGTCTCCTAGGGTGCTGATGATGTACTATACAGCCTGTATTGAAACAGGAAGTCGTTCAGAATGAGACAGTAGGCGTTCGATGACGATCAGGTTCGAAGTGGTTAGCCCATTGGAGCTCTTCGATGACGATCAGTTTAGCCCATCGGAGCTCTTCAACAACGAAGCGGTTAGCCCATCGGAGCTCTTCAACGATGATCAGGTTAGCCCATCGGAGCTCTTCGACAACGATCAGGTTAGCCCATCGGAGCTCTTCGACAACGATCAGGTTCGAAGCGGTTAGCCCATCGGAGCTCTTCGACGACGATCAGGTTAGCCCATCGGAGCTCTTCAACGCAGATCACTGCCAACGGGGAGCGTGCCCAGAAGGCTGGCTGCATTACCACGCTGTATGGCTATTAGCCCATTGGAGCTCTTCGATGACGATCAGTTTAGCCCATCGGAGCTCTTCAACAACGAAGCGGTTAGCCCATCGGAGCTCTTCAACGATGATCAGGTTAGCCCTTCGGAGCTCTTCGACGACGATCAGGTTAGCCCATCGGAGCTCTTCGACAACGATCAGGTTCGAAGCGGTTAGCCCATCGGAGCTCTTCGACGACGATCAGGTTAGCCCATCGGAGCTCTTCAACGCAGATCACTGCCAACGGGGAGCGTGCCCAGAAGGCTGGCTGCATTACCACGCTGTATGGCAATACTTATTTGTTGTGCAAAATATGAGCAGCAGCCAGCCTTCTGGGCACGCTCCCTCGTTGGCAGTGATCTGCGTTGAAGAGCTCCGATGGGCTAACCTGATCGTCGTCGAAGAGCTCCGATGGGCTAACCGCTTCGAACCTGATCGTTGTCGAAGAGCTCCGATGGGCTAACCTGATCGTCGTCGAAGAGCTCCGAAGGGCTAACCTGATCATCGTCATCGTCTAATGCATTTTTCAAGTGAGTGTAAATTGAAACTTCATAAGACAAGAGGTTGTGCAAAAGCCTTAATTAGTTTACCTACTATAGGAAATAAGTATATAACTTTTAAAAATAAACACATTGGCCTGGGGGCATTGTGAAATAAATTGTAATAGTTCTAAGTAAACAAAAAAATGCATTCTTTGTATTTAAACTTGTTTTATTTCCTCTGTTTTACATAAACACACTGATTAAACCATTGCGCATGTTGTTGCCATGGATCATCTTCAGGCTCCCAAAGGTTATACCGGAAATTGGAGTGCAGAAATATTTCAAATTGTTAAAGTTAATATCACCAATCCAATAACCTATCACCTTCAAGATGAAGAGAACCACCCCGTCTTAGGGGGATTCTACGAGCATGAATTGCAAAAAGTTAAATATCCCGATGTATACTTAGTGGAGAAAGTGTTGAAAAGAAAGGGTGATAAAGTTCTTGTAAAGTGGGTTCGTTCACAGATTACGAAAGACAAGAAAACAATTTTTTTGTGTGATAGCTGTCTAATGCATTTTTCAAGTGAGTGTAAATTGAAACTTCATAAGACAAGAGGTTGTGCAAAAGCCTTAATCAGTTTACCTACTATAGGAAATAAGTATATAACTTTTAAAAATAAACACATTGGCCTGGGGGCATTGTGAAATAAATTGTAATAGTTCTAAGTAAACAAAAAAATGCATTCTTTGTATATGTCGACTCTTGGGAAAAACTTGAAGAAAAATCTTTACCCCCCAAAGAGGCATTCTTTAGTGAGCTAACCCAGACAGACATATCTGACGACGATTATCTTCACGCCCTTATGGTGTGGGAAAAATTTAACATAAAGACTTTGGGCGAATACTGTGATTTATATCTCAAAACTGATGTCCTATTGTTGACGGCAGTTTTTGAAAATTTTCGCAGTATATGTATGAGTGCATACCAACTGGACCCTTGTAGATATGTTACAGCACCCTCCCTTTCTTGGGATGCTATGATGAAAAAAACTGGAGTCACTCTTGAACTTCTCACCGACTATGAAATGGTTCAATTCGTACAATCTGGAATTCGGGGTGGAATCAGCCAAGTTTCCAAGAGACATTGTAAAGCCAATAATAAGTTTTTAGACACGTACAACCCCACACACGACTCTACATTCATTATTTACTTGGATGTTAATAATTTGTATGGCGATGCCATGAGTAAATATCTCCCACACGCTAACTTTGTATGGTTATCGCAAAGTGAAGTTGATGCGTTCGACATACTCATACAACAACCTGACTCTGATATAGGTTATTTTTTAGAGGTCGATATTGAGTATCCCGAATCCCTACATAATTTACACAGTGACTATCCCTTTTGTGCCGAATCTAAAGCACCCCCTAATTCGAAAAATAAAAAACTTTTACTCACTCTAAATGAAAAAACAAATTATATTATACATTATATGAATTTAAAACAATGTATGAAAAATGGATTAGTATGTAAAAAAATTCATAGGATTTTGTCTTTTAACCAATCACCTTGGCTCAAATCCTATATCGATTTAAATACCTCAATGAGAACCAAGGCGACGAGTGCATTTGAAAAAGATTTTTATAAATTAATGAATAACTCCATATTTGGTAAAACTATAGAAAATGTAGCTAAACGAGTCGATGTAAAATTATGCAACATGTGGAGTGATAAAAGAACAAAAACCAAGTGTAGTTACGGTGCTGAGAGATACATTGCTCGCCCCAACTTTCATAGTTGTAAGGTGTTTTCGAAAAATTTTGTAGCGATACAAATGAATAAAACCACTTTGTTGTATGATAAACCTATATATGTAGGATTTACCGTACTAGAACTGTCAAAGTATGTTATGTATGACTTCCACTATTCATACATGCAGCCTAAATATAATACAAATGTACAACTGCTCTACACCGACACCGATTCCTTTATACCTATATGAAATTAAAACAGACAACTTTTATGAAGACATAAAATGCGACTTGAAGGACAGATTTGATACCTCCGATTTTCCCCTAAATAATATCTATAATCTACCTCTAGCAAATAAGAAGGTTGTTGGTAAAATGAAAGATGAAACCAACGGGTGCATCGTTAGGGAGTTCATAGGGCTTCGATCTAAAATGTATGCATATATTTTCCAAAACGATCACGTCGTTAAAAAAGATAAAGGCACGTCTGCAGCAATTGTCAGAAAGTTGAATTTTGAAAATTATAGAAAAGCTCTAGGGCAAGATTATGAGCTATATGACGATATGATTACTTTTACTAGCGATAAGCATAATATTTATACACAAGTGAAAAGAAAAAAAGTCATATCAGGGAATGATGATAAAAGGTATATTTGTAATGATAACATAAACACATTGGCCTGGGGGCATTGTGAAATAAATTGTAATAGTTCTAAGTAAACAAAAAAAAAATGCATTCTTTGTATTTAAACTTGTTTTATTTCCTCTGTTTTACATAAACACACTGATTAAACCATTGCACATGTTGTTGCCATGGATCATCTTCTGGCTCCCAAAGGTTATACCGGAAATTGGAGTGCAGAAATATTTCAAATTGTTAAAGTTAATATCACCAATCCAATAACCTATCACCTTCAAGATGAAGAGAACCACCCCGTCTTAGGGGGATTCTACGAGCATGAATTGCAAAAAGTTAAATATCCCGATGTATACTTAGTGGAGAAAGTGTTGAAAAGAAAGGGTGATAAAGTTCTTGTAAAGTGGTTCGGTATAAATTCTACAAGTTGGATAAATAAAGATAACAACATACAATAAGCAAGAGTTTTATTTCAATTTTACCTTAAACATAGAACAAAGACAACTTTGTCTTTATCATATTGATAAGGAACAGGCCTAACCATAATAAACAATGATTACCTATTCCACATCTTGCATGATGACACTAGTTGTAATTAAAATCCCAGATATAATTATGCAACATTATTGTGAAAAAATATCTATACTCCTGCATACGCATTACTTGCTTATCAATGGATAGCTCAAACACCGTTCTTCCTGGGAAAACCAACATAACTACATCTCTACACCCATACCTCATCCATACCAACCAGAGCTCAACTTAAGCAAGTTTATCCATGAACCTGAACCGACAATTCATACTGACCAAAAACCAGATCTGTGTGATCCATCAACACCCACTAAACCTATGCAAGCACAGCTCAAACAACGGAAAACCAACATAACTGTAACAATTTTTGCGGTTGGTAAACACATTCCCCCATACATCTTGTATAGAGAATCCACTTTTTCATGTGTGAGTCAGAACCAACAATTTTTACAACATTAACTCGTTTTTTGCGGTTGGTAAACTTATTTCCCTATACATTTTGTATGAAGAATACACTTTTTCACTGACAATTCCTATCTACTCACGTCAACGAGGTTATAAATAGAAGATTTACCCGGAAATCGTTACAATATAACACAATAGATTGCATTTTATTTTTATCAACGGAATATATCCGGTCCACACCGCAGCGACCAACACCAGAGCTCTATAACCCGTGCCATCACTGTGCAATAACTTCAGCCCAAAGCTCTGGGCAGCCTAATCGACAACACCAACCGAGGCCGAAGAGAGCATCCTCAACACCTTTACCACCGACCGGCGTTGCAGAGGGCGTCCTCGACCATCATCTTTACCACCAACAGGCGTCGTAGAGGGCGCCCTCGACCATCACCTTTACCACACCGGCGTTGCAGAAGGCGTCCTCGATAACACCTTTACCACACCGGCGTTGCAGAGGGCGTCCTCAACCATCACCTTTACCACACCGGTGTCGCAGAGGGCGTCCTCGATAACACCTTTACCACCGACAACACCAACCGACGTCGCAGAGGGTGTCCTCGACCATCACCTTTACCACCGACAACACCAACAGGCGTCGTAGAGGGCGTCCTCGAACATCATCTTTACCACCGACAACACCAACAGGCGTCGTAGAGGGCGTCCCCGACCATCACCTTTACCACCAACAACACCAACCGGCGTCGCAGAGGGCGTCCTCGACCATCACCTTTACCACACCGGCGTCGCAGAGGGTGTCCTCGACCATCACCTTTACCACCGACAACACCAACAGGCGTCGTAGAGGGCGTCCCCGACCAAACCAGAAACCAGACCTCCAAGACCCCTCGTCACACACAAAAACGTATGCATGCACAGCTCAATCGGCCGATTTCGAGGCAAAACCAGCATAACTGAAGCTCTACACCCATACTCCACCGATACTAACCAGAGCTCAACTTATACTGGTTCATGGGTGGGCCAGAAGCCCCTTAAGCAAACCAGAAACCAGACCTACAAGACCCCTCGTCACCCACAAAAACGTAGGCGTGCACAACTCAATCGAGGCAAAACCAGCATAACTGTAGCTCTACACCCATACTCCACCGATACTAACCAGAGCTCAACTTATACTGGTTCATGGGTGGGCCAGAAGCCCCTTAAGCAAACCAGAAACCAGACCTACAAGACCCCTCGTCACCCACAAAAACGTAGGCGTGCACAACTCAATCGAGGCAAAACCAGCATAACTGTAGCTCTACACCCATACTCCACCGATACTAACCAGAGCTCAACTTATACCGGTTATGGGTAAACCAGAATACCTTACGCTTTTTGCGGTTGGTAAACTCAAAACCAACATAACTGAAGCTCTACACCCATACTCCACCGATACTAACCAGAGCTCAACTTATACTGGTTCGCGGTGAGCCAGAAGGCCTTATACACGCTTTTGCAGTTGGTAAACTTAGTCGAGAAAATATTTATTTTTTTGCACTAATTTGAACCTTATGCCATTGAGTTAAGGGTCACTAGGGTGGTCCAGATCTCCCAATTCTTAGCTACTTACTTACTTTTCACACATACACGTTAAGTATCAACAACAGCCTGGCGCAGACTAAGCGAGTTCTTGTCCATGGACCATAAAGAGTGTACAAATAATCTAGGTACGGACTCATAGGTCAAGTGGTTCTCTAAATGTTTGAATTGCAGTGCCACCTTTAGCGGCTCCCCCACTTGCCCCAGCGCTGGGCACCGGGGTCGCGATCCCAGCGGACGACGCCCCACAAACGCCGATCCGAAGACCCCCCCAACACGTCCATAGGCCTCAGCAGGTGTACAGGAGACCACAGCCCACAGTCAGGTATGACATTGATTAGATGGTAGCGGGATCAACTCGGATTACTCTTTAGATAAATAGAGAGGCGACAAAACAACCCACAGCCAGGTGGTAGGGCATTTGCCCAAACTGAATGGCTACCACCCCTGGTCTAAAGTATGTCGCCATAAAAACCTTGAGTTGTGTTCCGGAATTAGTGACCAGGTTCCAGTCTCCCCTGAGAGACCAGCAGCGCATTTGTAGCACCTTTGGTGTTGCAAATGTCCATAGGTGATGGTAACCGCTTTCCATTAAGTGGGCCGTCTGCATGTCTGCTGAATTCCTGCAATAAAAAAAAGAAAAAAAATTGCAGAAACTAAAATAAAACTATATCTAAATGTGCGCAAAGGACGGTCTAAAAAGCGATCTCTTACAGACGACCCCAGAAATGAATTGAGATAATAATAGCGATGGTGGTATACGTAATATATAGTAAAACTATTTACATTTTAATAACAAACACATAATGATATTGTTACACGCCGAGAAAAGCACACCTGCAGTTGCATTACCTTTCGGCATTTGGACTTCTTTTGTTTACTTTGTGTTTAAAATTTGTAATTAAAAAAGCAGCCTATTGTGTATTGTAATCCTTTATGATGGTCGTTAGCCAGGTGTGATTCTTGGAAAATTCAGTCCACGCGGTTGAGTATTGTATCGAGACATATTGTATAGTTTAGTATAAAGGAATGCCCGAACGGAGGGGTGAGGCAGTTTAGCAATAGGCACAAGCGACACAAGACGTGTGTACATTCGATAAGCTATATACTAACGGACTTGCGCGTGTTATTGAATTGAAAATATTGCAGTTTGTACTGCTTGTGTCCAGTTATATTTGTACCTGTGTTATACGTGTTTGTATAGTTCTAATAAATTTTATAGTAATCCCAACGGCATTTTAATTCGAGTCCTGTAACTCGTAACAATATAATTATATATATTATATATCTTCTATACTATTATATAAATAAAAATAAATGTTGCTAAGCGCAAAACTCGAGAAAGGCTCAACCAATTCGGCTAATTTTTTTTCGCATGTTCGTCTAGGTCTAGGCCCACGGAAAGATATAATTAAAAAAAACAAAAATAAAACATGCGTGGACAATAAGTAAAAACAACACTTTTCTTTTCAGATCAAAACTAGCACTCAAACAGTAGTAGCAGTAAAAATCTAGAAACTGATTGCAGCGCCACCTACCGGGACCAAATGTTGATTTAAACTTTTATCGAATACACTTGAACAATAAAAAATAAAAACTTCGTTTAAAAAAACCGAGTTCAAAAACTAAAATGTATAAAATAACTTATTTCTAAAGCTATTATTATTAATATATATTATCTAAAACATCTTAAAGTCGGTGCTTAGTAATTTTCAAAATACAGTAATTTTTATTATGTTTTACTTTGCACCTTCACTCACTTTCAAGATGTTTTAGATAATATATTAATAATAATAGCTTTAGAAATAAGTTATTTTATACATTTTAGTTTTTTTGTTTTTGAAGTCGGTTTTTTTAAACGAAGTTTTTATTTTTTGTTTGTTACTTTTTAGTGTCTAGCTATGTATGAGTGGACTTACGAATGGTGCCGCGCTTCTTAAAAATATAGGTCCCAAGAAACGAGAACAAAAAAATGTTCGTAAAATGAAAACTACGGGGCCAAACTATGTAAAATTTTTAGGGGACCAATTTGAAGCTATTCCGCGTCGAACAAAAAAAGAATCACGTAAATCGGATCATAAATCACGGAGTAATTGGCGAACATACATAAAAAAAGATCCCGACGAATTGAGAACCTCCTCCTTTTTTCGAAGTCGGTTAAAAATAAAATTTCATTAAAATCGGTCCCACCGTTTAGTAGTTTAGCGATGCTACCTACCCATGATAATTCTAAGTACTTCCTTTGTCATAAAGATGCCTCAATATCGCAAGATATTTATAAAATATGTAAAAAAATACAACAAAATTACTGGTGCAGCAAAAGACGTCAAACAAAAATAACAGACTTCTCTCCATTTAACGACAACTCTCTATAACGCCATAAACTGCAGAGACCCTTCAGTGTCGTTATATAGAGTGTACACTGTAGATAGAATGTAGATAAATTATATTGTAGGACTAGCTGTCCCAGCAGACGTCGTCCTGCCCGAAAAAATAGGGGTTGATCGTAGAGGGTTGAAAATTTAGGGATGTATATATTTTTTTATGCTGTATCATAAAAAAAATAAGAAAGAAATCATTCATTTGGACATGTCTCTCGTAAAGATTACATTTTTTAAAGTCCCTTACATAAATTTGAAAAAATTAAGGGTTGGACTACCCTTAACATTTAGGGGGATGAAAAATAGATGTTGTCCATATAGATGATGATTCTCAGGCCGACCCAATATGCACACACAATTTCATGAGAATCGGTCAAACCGTTTCAGAGGTGTATGGTAACTAACATTGTGACACGAGAATTTTATATATAAGACTAGCGGCCCCGGCAGACGTTGTCCTGCTCTGAAAAAATAAAATCTAGGACCTGATCTTAGCGCCACCGACTGGTTCCAATTATGTATTTAAATCATCCGGGGACCCACTCAAACACAGTAAAACAAAATCACCAAAATCGCTCCCGGTGGTTAGGAGGATTCTAGAACCCGATCTCAGCGCCACCTACCGGTTCCAACGGTATAAAAAGTATGTTATCTTTCAAGTTGGATCAAACTGCTGCACACGGTGTGCAAATTTGATTAAAATCGGTTAAGTAGTTTAGGAGTCCATCGCGGACAAACAACGTGACACGTAATTTATATACATATTAAGATGTGAATATTTGGCTTCAGAATCGACACTTGCATAGTCGGCGACGATTCGACGTGCGACCAGGCCCAGAACGAGAAATGCAGGACGGAAGCCGGTGAGTGGATTCGCTTATTTTAGTAATGCAGATCTTCACTCTTCTAGCATGAAACGCAGCTTTGTGAGGAGGGCCTGTGTGATTTTTCAAACTGATTTTTTTATCGAAATTGTAATGCGGTAGTGAGCTTGAGCACCTTTGGTGCTACAAATCGCCTATAGACATAGGCGATGGTAACCGCTTTTCATCAAGTGGGCCGTCTGCATATCTGTTGAACTCCTGCAATAAAAAAAAGAAAAAAATAAACTAGACATTTTTTTCTTTCTTATTTCTCAGTAGTAATATTAGAAAGGCACTTCAGTAATCTCTATACTATAAATATTATAAACGTGAAAGTTTCTAAGAATGTTGAAATGTTGAAATGAAAAGTTCATGTTCTAAAGAATGGCATGCAGTGTGTTTGTTACTCTTTCACGAAAAAGCTACCGAATGAATTTTGAAGAAACTTTACAATAATATCTTTCTTATCTTTATAGCTTACACATAACACATAGGCTATAGTTTATAAAGATATAGTGTGAATTATCCAAAATATAACGATCTTCCATCGCCACGCGAGTGAAACCGCGGGCGCAGCTGGTCTTTTATAGAATTACGACTCACGCTTAGTCTGCGAAACTATAGATGTCACTTATTGAAGTGAGACTTCTATATAGACGAGGGTCTTACGATTTCTCGCTCACGAAAAAGTGTCACAGTCACGTGGTCTAATACTTACATTTTTAAACTCGTGATATCTTTCGAATGGAAAGTCCGAATTGAATAATTCAAAAAGTTATTGAAGCAGTTTTGAATATGAAGTTACACTTCAAGATAAAATTTTGTTATGATTCATTTTGTCAGTTGTCAGTTGAAGATTTTCCACTTGTCCGTTGCGATTCGTTTTTCCACTTGTCCGATTAATTTTTCCACTTATTCGTTACCATGCGTTTTTCCACTTGTCCGTTGCGTTTCGTTTTTCCACTTTTTTTCACTCATCCGTTTCTTTTTATTGCTAAAGCACAGCAGACTTATTAATTTTCAATAATATTGTATACTGAGTTATTTCATTCTGATGATTTCAGGAATATCCAGCTGCCAATGTAGGCCTGGGTTCGCGAGGAGGATCCACAGGGACCCTTGCAGGAGGGTTGTATCGCTTGTGATGAACTTGAGGGTCGACAGGCTCTATGACAGGAAGGTAAGGGATATCCCATTGTGATAATTCATAGAAAATTCGAAAATCATGTCAATTAGGGGAAATGGAATTTGCAACTTTGCTTGGGGATCACCACATCTTTGAATATATGTGTGATCGGGTTCTAGTCTCCATTTAGAGAGTGATAGCATATTGGTAGCCGCTTTCCATCAGGTGGGCCGTCTGTCTGTCTGCTGAACTGATGCAATAAAAAAAAGTGGCATGACACTGACCGAAAATTATCACTGGATACGCCATATAAAAATGCATCCAAGGACAAGCCCCGGCCAGTGTAGGACTATTGTGGGAAATGAGGACAAAAAGTACCGGGCTATTGGGGTGAACTGCTAGTGGTACTAGGGGTCTGCGAGTATGGGGACTATGGCGTCTGCCTGTTTCAATGTTCGGGGAACATGGAAAAATGGGCAGACGGTGACTCGCCACTCCCTGTATGGGCCCCAAAAAATGCCATAGAAAGCAGGGGCAACATGGGTGTGAGTGGCTAAGGGGTGTAGAGGGGTGGGCTGCAGGTTCACCGAAGCTACTTCTGACGTGATGCCATTCCTTCCACCCCTGGAGCTTGGGTCTTGTCTCCACTCCGTGTCAGCTGGTTAAGGCAAGCACGGAGGTGGGGCCTTGCCTTGTCCCCCGGATTCGGGTACGACTTGACTCTACTCACCTAAGGCTTCGTCACAAAGCCCCCCTGCGGGTTTATATTAATAATAATTATTACATTATTAACCATCACTTTTATTATCATTACATTATTAACTGTTGCTTTTTTATTATATGTATGTCTTTCAAAACCACGGACCTTTTGGGGGGCTAGCGTGGGGGCCATGGCGAGGCCAACACGTAGAGGCCCCCTGATAAATTTATTCTAAATGTGGCGTGACACTGTTATTATTATATTATTATCTATTCCTCGTCAGGTCGTCTGGGATGCTAAACTGGCTGACAAGGAATCTGATCCTTACCATCAGCTAAGTTACGAGGCTGTTCGAGCTGTGAGTATTCATTGAAGTATTTCTTGGTAACAGAAAATTTTAACCTCATCTAACTTTTTATATAGGTTTTCTATAGAGTGTAAAATTCATCTTGTGGATTATATATTGTTACGAGCTACAGGACTCGAATTAAAATTACTATAGAGTTTATTAGAACTGTACAAACACGTATAAAGCAGGCATAATTATGACTGGATACAACCAATAACACTGCACGATTCAATAACACGCGTATAGTCCGTCACTATATCGCTCTTCGAATGTACTACACACGTTTTGCTAGTACCGTTATCGTCGCTAGACTGCCTCACCCCTCCGTTCGGACATTGTTTTATACTAAACTGTATAATACCGACAAAGGGCCGCGTTCACTGAGTTAGTCCACACATCTGGCAAGTTTCGACGCAATTCAATAACAACAAGGATTAGTTCGACACTAATGACTGCCATAAAACAAGTACGATAACAATAGGGTGTTTTTCTTGATTGCAAATTTGAAACACGAAGTAAACTGCGTTTTACGACAGCCAGGTGTATGTTCTTTTTCGGTATGTAACAGTATAATAATCGAAATTTTCATTTGAGTATGTAACCTTTGAAGGTGTGATTTGTTTGTTTGTTTGTTCCAGATCGACTCTGCCTTCTCTATGACGCCGTTCTCTGACGACTTTGTGAGTGGCAACGTGAATTCAGTACACAAGGGAGATGAGCATCATCAAGGGGTCTTCGTTAACTTCACTGTGCTAGTAAGTCATATACCTGCAAAATAAAGCCTCTCAATAATATGCTATCTTGAATATTTAAACTTAAGAAAATAGTTTTGAACTTTAAAAAAATAATCGTATCGAAACGAAGTTTTTGCGACTAGTATACATAATAAAATGACGTTGTAACGGTTTTGAGCGCGGTAATTTATTTGATTTTCATTATTCCGACGTTTCGGCCGCTTTTCGGTGGCCGTTATCACGGAGGAATGTCAATGAGTATTGTTAAAGTTTTATTTAGCCTACCGTCAACCTTTTTCATCATGAATATTTAGTTATAATTTTGTTTATGGTTATTATTTACTCTATGGGAAACTAATCTTATTTACTTTTTTAATTAACTTTTTTACTGTTATGGGAGCTGCATACGTCTATTCATCGCAGTGGACAACGCACTACTGGCTAGCGCAACGCGGGAGCGCACTTATTAATAGTTGCTCTATCTCGCTTGCGCATCATCCGTCCCGCTCACACATTGTGCTATCTATATATTATACTAGCTATACGACTTGGTAATATTTGTACTTAAGGTTACCGTTTCCAATATAAATAAGTTCACATCAGCACTTGACAGTGAATACTACTCTCTGCCATCTGAAGTATCATCACTGTAAATCTACAATAGTGATGTGTACCGGTTGCAATCTTAGCCTCCGGAGGTTTTTCACCAAAAACCGGTTTTTCAGCAAAAACCGGTTTTTCACCAAAAACCGGTTTTTCACCGGAGAATAACCTACAATCAAATTTTGTTTATTTTACATGAAAGTTGGCTTAATTTCTACATAATAATAGTATTTATCCATGTTTTTGGTGGAATAGATAAATAAATACACAAAAAATATACAAAAGAACATTTATTCCAACATACAAAACTTTATAACAGAAATATGTGAACGGAAACCGTGTTTTACTCAACTATTAGTCGAGTAAAACAGAGTTTCTGTTATAAAAACAGAGCATTTCCACTGTATCTGTATGAAATCTTGTTCGCCGACTACCTACCATGTAGCCAGCTGTAGAAAAAAGTCTCTCTGAAGGGACTGACGTAGCGGGCACGTGTGTGTACGAAAATACCGGTAAACAATAAAAAAAAACCGGTGATGACTGTAACCGGTTTTTCACCGGTATTTGTAGAACCGGTACACATCTCTAATGTCTACAATGTATTTTAAAACATACCAAGTTTTTGGCGGGAACTGAAAGGTGATGTTGTGCTGTGCAGTTTTATTTTCTAAAAATGTGTAAAATTACTCTAAAATGAATAATAGTTGTAGGATATTGATAGTTTTTGAGTAGTAATTATGTGTTTTGTGAGAAATGTGAATTGTATAGTCAAATGTGGCCTTTGGAATTGTCACAAGAACTCCGTTGAATGGCACCCGCTGGTTATCTACAGTTCAGCTGTGCTACACATAGGCTTAAGAAAATGAAGAAACTAAATGTATATTGTAAACTAAGATCTGGCTTAAAGGCCTAGTTGCCATGCCATAAATATAATAAATAATTAAAACATAACACCGTTTTTGGAAAAATTACATCGGAAAAGGCGAATTGAAAAATGATTTGTAGAACTTATCGTCACGACGACCTCTGTGGTGGAACGGGCTAAGCCCTTGTCGGCTTACCTCACTGGCATGCAGAGGTTCCGGGTTCGATTCCTGGTATGGTAAATTTCGATAACGAATTTTCTTCGCTATTCACTATGGTCTGGGTGTCTGGGATCGGCCCCAAAGTAAGTCAGTTGTATATTACCCATAATATATATACTATGGATTTCTTTATGCTTCTTCTATAACACATTGCGAAGCGGTGTACATGTAATAGGAAGTAGATTAAAATTTTGATTTGCATTTATGACCTTCAAAAACAGTTCTCCAGTGGAACTTATTTTGAATAAAAGCTTTTGAATTTCAATTTATTGTTTATTTTAAACGGTTTTGTTTCTGTTAACAGATGCAAGAAACCCCGGAAACCCTTCGATCCTCGGTGGCCATTGATATCCATAAGCACATTTTGGGCGTGATAAGGCGGCGTTCCAATAACGTTGGCACTTCAGCGCTGTGGGTGGACACGCCTCAAGGCAGCGTGTTGCCATTAAGAGGTACGTAAATAGACGACTAGCTGTTGCCCGTGGCTTCGCCTGCGTAAATTAAGAATACTCATTGTTTATGTAATAAAACTTGTTTATACAATATAACTGAACACAACCAGTCCGAACGTAATGCTCGATTCAATAACCCGCGCAAAGTCCGTCACTAAATAGATTACCGAATGTACACAAGTCTTGCTCCGCTTGTGGATATCGCTCGACTGCCTCGTCCATCAATCGAGGCATTGCTTTATACTGCACGGATGCAATATGTTTGCTCGGGCGCGTGACATAAAAGATTACAATACACAATGGGCTGTTTTCTAATCACAAATTTAAACACAAAGTAAACAAAAGGAGTCCAAACGCCGAAAAGGTAATAAATGTGTTTCTACAGAGCTGCAGGTGTGAATTTGCTTTTGTCGGCACCTCGATTGTAACAATATGCAATTACATCGATATTTCTTCAAACGATTTTTGGAACGAAGTTCCTTTTCGCGCGTTGTGAAAGGGGGCTAGACGGAAAAAATTCTTACGAAAAGTTGTCACGACACTTTTTGCTATAGTAAGCTATTGTAAGCTGTGCGGCGTCGCATGTTTCTCTGTCTGTCTCTCTCTCTCTTATAGAAAGCAAGCCAGATATTTTCATTTCTATTTCGCATTGAACAGTGTCGTGTCGCGACGATTATTTTTGTTGAGTGTATACAGGTTTTTTGTAAATAATCGAAAGGAACTTCGTTCCATCCGGGTGTCCCTTGACACCTCTCAAGTTTTTTTCTTTCTTTCTGTCTTTTTGTTGAATCAATCAAGTTATAATTTATTCGACTGATGTATTTGATTGTAATATTGGCCCTAAATAGTGTAAAATTGTTGTATAGATTTGGACGAATGCGCCTCTTCGGATCTGAACGACTGTCATCAGCTGGCCACTTGCACCAACACCTGGGGTGGATTCAGGTAAGTGGATGTTTCTTCAAGATCTCGGATGGAGATGATACTTGGAGGAGGAATGTGAGGTTGTTTGAATAGTACGAGGGGTTTTTTGAATGGGAATGTCAATTTGTTTGAATGAAAATGTCAATTTGTTTAGGAAGAAGTGTGAAATTGTTTAGGGGGAAATGTGAAATTGTTTAAGCGGTGTAAATTTTTTGGAGAAGTTATGAAAGCGTATTTTAAGAAAAAAGTGAAGTTATTTGAAAGGGTAGAAGAGATTGGGTGAATGTTATGTTTTTAACATATTGTTTCAATGTGTGTTTGAATAGTTACGGTTGTTTGAAGCGGAATGTGTGTTTGTTTATGAAAATGTGACGTTCAATTAACAAGGGGAACCTGAGTTGCTTTGAGTAGTATTAAAGGTTACTGTGTTGTTCGAAAGAGAATATGGGGCTGTTCGGAGGGATTGTGAAAATTTAAATATTTTTAAGTACTGATTGCTTGAGGATGTTAAGTTTGAAGTAGATGTCAGTTTGTTTGGAGGGATTAGAAAAATTGTTGGAGGTTTTTTAGAAGACTGGTTGCTTGAATGGGCAGGTTGATGGTGAGGTTATTTGAAGTGCATGTGAGTTTGTTTGAAGTAGATGCGAGTTTGTTTGGAGTGGATGTGAGTTTGTTTTTGATGTGGATGTAAGTTTGTGCAAAGTGGATGTGAAATTTGTTTGAGGGATACAATAGGTGCTTTGAAGGGGGACATGGGTATTTTATTTAGGAATATAATTAATC
This sequence comes from Dendrolimus pini, assembly GCA_949752895.1. Taxonomy (NCBI): domain Eukaryota; kingdom Metazoa; phylum Arthropoda; class Insecta; order Lepidoptera; family Lasiocampidae; genus Dendrolimus; species Dendrolimus pini. Next base: position 1,103,698 of record OX457152.1, read on the forward strand.
TTATATTAAGATTATACAAAACCTTTATTTTACATTCTATTTAGATACAAATTATTTTTTAAAAGTTGGTTTGGTTAAACTTTATATTAGTGGTCACTCAATTTTAAGTAGTGGTGGGGCGGAGAGGGGAGGAGTACTTCTCCCTTTTGCAATCCCCATGTCTAAGAGACATGTAGTTCTGTGTGTAGTTTGTTCATTAGTTTCGTTGTATTGTGACGATGATGTCAAGTCTGTTCTGGCACTCGTCGGCCGCTGCCGCGGCACTCACGCTTCACTCGTTCGGCTCGTGCGCCATTCTAATCACTGGTCGCGACTTTTAACTAAAACCCACAAGCCAAGGGAGCATGCCATGGTAGCACTTAGCGAGTGTCACAACCGATTTGTAACCAACGTCGCAATATACAAGCAAAAAATAACTATATTCATAATTAAAAATCAATATACTAATTCAAAACTGGTTTACTGAATTTACCCTTAATCATGCCACTCAGCCGTTGGTTTTACCCCTACCACGAAAACCATTTAATATTGGAAGGAAGTTCCTTATCGCGCGTTGCGAAAGGGGGCTAGACGGAAAAAAATAAGGCCAAAAGTTGTAACGACACTCTTTGCTATAGTTGTAAGCCGTGCGGCGTGCGCGTGTTTCTCTGTCTGTCTCTCTCAAATTATTACTAAAATTGAGTCTACTGATTAAGTTTATATTACATTATATTTGTTAATAATAAAACATATAATATTATAACTCAAAAAAAATTACAATTATTACAATTCCTTCACTAATTTTATTATCGTTCGTCTATTATGACCAGATGCACATGTCCGGACACGACCCTCGACGCGGCGTCCAGTCCGGACAAGTCCGGCCGCGAGTGTCGCTCGTGCGCCGCGTCGCACTGCAACGAGCGCGGCGTTTGCACATACAACAACGGCCAACCTTATTGCAGGTATTGCCAACCAACAAAAAATATATACACACACACGCACACACACGCGCGCGCACACACACACACACGCACACATGTCAAAGAAGCAAGTGATGTGTGTAAAAATAAGCCTGAATGGCGCTCTGTTGTTCGTGACCTGGGACCTGGCGTGAAGTTATATACAGTGGTGGTCAACTAAGAAACACTACCAACGGTCCTTGACATTATGTAAGATACTTCACCGCAATCGTTTTTATTTTCAAATTAAACAATAAATAGGACAACAATATGTTCAACGGTTTATCATTTATTAGAAAAACATTATAAATCCCATTACACATGTGCAGTTTTAATATTACATTACGGAAAAACATTTAAATCAGTTTTAAGGTATGAACAATAATGGTCAACTAATTAGAAACAACAACAAAAAAGTATAAAAAGCAATATTTTTTTAAGTAATTAGTATTGTTATATACGAAATAGCTACTATCCACAGCCTACCAATAGTTGTAATTAATGTTTAGTGGCGTATCCCTTATTTTGAATAACAGCACTACAACGACGTGACATTGATTCAATCAATTTCATACAGTTTTCTAGGGGGATTGAATTCCATGCTTCAACACATGCTTCATATAGTTCGTTATGACTTTATTCTTTTTAACAATACACCAGAGATTTTCTATCGGGTTTAAATCCGGACTATTTTCTGGCGAGTCTAAAACGGATATACGCTGTTCGCTAAGGAAATATTTGACGCTATTGGCCGTGTGTTTAGGATCATTGTCATGCTGAAAGATCCAGGTTACAGGCAAATGATCGTCCGAGTAGGGAATCATTGTGTGCTCTAAGATATTTTTGTATTGCCATCGATCCATTGTACCTTCAATCTTCCGAACGGGTCCAACTCCACATCCGGAAAAACACCCCCAAACTTTAATGTTACCGCCACCGTGCTTGACTATAATCCTTGTGTATTTATAATTAAAAGCACTGTTTACAGGACGTCTAACATAGCGCTTTCCATCGGAATTTACCATATTTATTTTTGTTTCATCTGAAAATAACACTTTTTCCATTCTTGTACCGTCCAATTAACATATTTTTTAGCGAGTAATAATCGCTTCTTTCGGTGTTGCTTGGTAAGAAGCGGTACCTTTCGAGAGATTCTTCCAAACAATTTAGCTTCCACTAATCTTCGGCGTATCAGTCGTGACGAGATGTTTCTCGGGCCATCAGACGAAAAAACTTCATTTTTAATCTGGTTGGAGCCTTTACTTGGGTCTTTTTAGCAACACGAACGATTAGCGTATCTTCTCTGTGAGAACTTTTTCTTGGCCGAGCCTTTCTAAGAACATTTTCAACAGTTCCATGTGTTTTATAATGATCAATTGCATTAAAAACTTTCTTAACAGAACAATTTAAATGCTCAGCTATTCTTGTGTACGCCCACTTTTGATCCATATGTAAATTAACAATTATTTGCCTAGTTGACGCGTCACAACTTTTATTTTTGCCCATTTTGAACAAAATAAAATTCAGATTAAATTTTTTATTGCCGCCAAAATAATAGAAAAAGCCAAGAAAGAAATGTTATTCTCCAATTTAAAAAAAAAATCTTGTACCGTCCAATTAACATATTTTTTTGCGAATAATAATCGCTTCTTTCGGTGTTGCTTGGTAAGAAGCGGTACCTTTCGAGAGATTCTTCCAAACAATTTAGCTTCCACTAATCTTCGGCGTATCAGTCGTGACGAGATGTTTCTCGGGCCATCAGACGAAAAAACTTCATTTTTAATCTGGTTGGAGCCTTTACTTGGGTCTTTTTAGCAACACGAACGATTAGCGTATCTTCTCTGTGAGAACTTTTTCTTGGCCGAGCCTTTCTAAGAACATTTTCAACAGTTCCATGTGTTTTATAATGATCAATTGCATTAAAAACTTTCTTAACAGAACAATTTAAATGCTCAGCTATTCTTGTGTACGCCCACTTATGATCCATATGTAAATTAACAATTATTTGCCTAGTTGACGCGTCACAACTTTTATTTTTGCCCATTTTGAACAAAATAAAACTCAGATGAAATTTTTTATTGCCGCCAAAATAATAGAAAAAGCCAAGAAAGAAATGTTATTCTCCAATTTAAAAAAAAAACGAGCTATGGATGCTTTTTTAAAATGTTTCTAATTAGGCGTCCAAGCGGCCAGTAACAGAAAATAAACTCTTACATGTGTAAAACTCATTTCGTAATTAAAAGTAAGATATGTTTTATATTTTATGCATTTCATGAGTTTTTTATTTGAGTGGCTATATTATTGCTTGATTATTAATTATTGAATGTGTATATTTTTACGAACATTTGTACGTTGAAGTTATACTTTCTTTATTCATAAGAAGTGTTTCTAATTAGATGACCACCACTGTATATACTGTTGCTATTTAGTTACTTGTATGATTGTTTTTGTCATCATGGAGGGTAGAGGTAAGGAGAACCATCTCGGTATATTAAAAAGTGTCCACTGAATGGCAGCAAATTAAGATGGCGCCACAACAGCAAGTGGAAAGTATTTAAAAATAGCGCCACAAATAATTTGAGTAGGATACTAGATTAAAGAAGGAAAGAAAGACTTCCTCTTTGACACCGCGCATTTTACGAAAATGTAACTATTGCATTTATATACATACATATCAATACGAGAAAGTCTCAATACTTTTCCAAATTAGAATTTTTGAATTTTTCAACCCAGCACACTTCACTTCGTTTATACCTGCTAAATTCATATCATTTCCTACACTGGCGCTATTTTGACGAGTTTTCGAACCATAATTTGCTGTTTACAGGTGGACACTTTTTCAACTGATCCCCCATACTAGATGGCCCTCCTTACCTCACCCTCCGTACTTGTCATGTTCCTTACAATAGAATAGTGTATCAGCGAGAGGTAGAGATTAAACGATACTTCAGATGGCAGAGAGTAGTATTCACTGTCGAGTGCTGATGTGAACTGAACTCATTTATTTTGGAAACGGTAACCTTAAGTACAAATTTTAACTAGTCGTACTGCTAGTACAGTGTGTGTGAGCGGGACGGATGATGTGCGAGCGAGATAGATCAACTATTAATTTGTGCGCTCCCGCGTTGCTCTATTCAGTAGCACAGAGTACTTTATATATATACTGGTAGTCAGTAGCAAAGAGTATATTGAACAGTGTTGCCAGATGGGGGGATCCCTGCAAATTCGGGGGTTTTTTTCGACGTTGGAGGGAAATTCGGGGGTAAAGATTCTTTGGGGGGACATTCGGGGGGAAAATTTTGTTGAGAGAAATTTTGGAGATTTTTTAAGTACCAGTAATTCATCTACAAACACAATTCTCCTCACCACAATAATTATATATAAGTTATAATACAGTATTATTACTTAATCTTAGGATTATATTTTACTAGTGAATCATACTTCAATTCAATAGTTCATTTTAATAATTCAATTCATTCGTTCGTTCGTTCATTTACTTCATTTATTTATTATGCCGTCTACTCGTATACGTCGTATCCTATAGGCTATGTTCCGTTAGACACTCACAACAACCACAACAACCGCGATTTTTCCCTTTCCTTATATACTTTTTGCTAGCGTCACAATTGTAAGCTCAAGTAGAACGGTTATTCGACCCACCTATTGACACGGGTAGTCGTGAGCGTCCTGTGAGCGAAAATGATGACGTCATTAGTGACGTTTCCGCTACGACGGTTGTTTTGCTTTTTAATTTCTCCTTTAAAATAAGTAAAAACTGTTTTGGGGGTTTTTTTTCCAAAAAGCATAAATTTGGGGGTTTTTGAAAAAAATTTGGGGGTTAATTGACATGGTCATCTGGCAACACTGATATTGAATATATGGAGAGTCAGTAGTTCGTTGTCCGCTGCGATGACTAGACGTATGCAGCTCCCTTAATAGAATAGATAATAATTTATTACTCACATACAGCGCGTTCCATTAGTAGCCCAAAATGCTCTATGGCACAAGGCGACCGCGGTCGTTGTGTTCGCGGCAAAAACGTCACTAATGACGTCATCATTCATTCATTCATTTAGTCATCATTATTTTCGATCAAACAAGCTCTTCAGTTTTATAATATTAGTATAGATATTTAAAGTTCTTATATGTAATAAAATAAATCAAACACAATAAAAATCTATCGCGTCTGCCAACATGAAAGTAAAATGTAGCGAATATCGTCTATATATAATTGACAGATTTGATATACAGTCTAAACTATTACCACATCATGTTAGAGTAAAAAAACACATTGAAAAATGTCTCCACCACGTTAAAAACTGACAAATGGCCTTTTCAGCTGTTCGTCTGGCTACTACGGGTCCACTTGCGAAGTGGACGGCGAAGTGGTCGGGGTCGCGGTCGGGGCGTCTCTGGCCGCCGCTCTGGTCATCGCTCTCACGCTGGCAGCACTCATGTCCTGGAGGTATGTGGTGCTTATACTTAATTTATTTTACGGTTCTGGAGCCAAACGATGGCAACTGTCGTCCCTTCTGGACTTCCAACCACTTACTCTTGGAGTAAAGCACTGACCGGATCATAGCTCAAATTAACAACTGCAGTTCATGTATGTTGGAGAGGGAATAAAATATTGTTACAACTCAGGTCCCGACAAAACCAAAATCTACCTGCATATCTGAAACTGAACACAGTTTTATTATCTGTCGGCATTTAAACTAATTGTAATTATTTTATGATCGTCTTCTTTTGTTTACATATTGATTGGCATACGTTTCTAGAAAGCAGCCCGTTGTTTTATTGTACTATTTTATGGTCGTTTGCGGCCGAGTCATTTGCCAGGTGTGGTGGATCAAGTCGACTATGATACGGGCACATTGCATTTGTGCAATTAAAAAACGATGGCCTGATTGCAGGAGGGGGCAGAAAGAAATAAAGGTCTCTATGTGAATGTATAATATCTCAATGATTTTTATACAATTTGCTATCTCTATGTTAAAAATGTTTGAATTTAAAATAAAGTTAAATAAAACTTGTTTTTCGTAAAAATTGTCTCGCATTATAGTTAGCCACTCTAGAAAGCTACTACAACATGTGTCTCTGACCGAAGCCGGTGTGAGACTGACCGTAGGTAATAAATACACTTTATAAAAAATTGATGAACCTCTCTGGAATAAAATATCAAAATATCATTTACCCTGTCCGATAGATGGCGCTACAATACAAAACTTACAAATAAGTTATAACCTTTTCTAAATTGGAATAAAGGGAAAGACTGTGTGTGTGATGTTCCTGGACCACTTGATGGCGCTAGTTTCCGTACATTTTTTCAATTTTTCGATTATGTAGGGGAGATCCACTGGGATGAGACTGTTGGTCGCTGCACTCGCTTATGTACCCGAGCGATGACGTAACGAGCTAAGTGTGAACATTAATCAGTACTACCCGCAAATTTTATTTACTCGGCAATAGTGCAATAATTTAACACTATTATGAACAAAAACTGTTGAATTTGTTTTTATATTTCACTTATTAATTGAATTTCAGTCGTAAATGGTCACGCGAACAGAAAGCAATCGGCATGGGTTCGCCTGTGTTCAATTATATGGCGGCGAATACGGTGAAAACGCCGCCGGTCGGACAGCCGCCTTATCAGGTATGTTAAGTGATTATTTATAATTCTGAATTTAATGGAACCTTATAAGTGTCTGTTGTCTTATTCCAGCGTCTGTCTCTAAATTACATTATTAATTAATTATTATTTTGACATTCAAGATTTTTTTAGGAGATCTTTAATTATTTGTATTAATACACTTTTTTAGATAACATTAGAAGAGAGGATGCGTTGGGCGCAAATCGCGGAGGCAATGGCCCAAGCCAACCACTACAACGTAAGTTTATTTCATACTTATAGGCAGTAGCTTTATCCATACATATGAACCGCTCCCTGGACAATTCCCGCGGGATTCCCGGGATAAAAATATCACACATTTTATTACATAAAATTAGCTATCGATCAGTAGAATCGTATTGTAATCGTAGGAATATCGTAGTATGAATGAATGAAAACACTTTATTGTTCACCAGAATTAAAACTACGTTCTTAAAAACTAGATACAATAAATGCTGAACAAAGGGCGGCCTTATCGCTTAAAGCGATCTCTTCCAGGCAACCCGTTAAACTAAGGAAAATAATTAAAACATGACAGTGGCGATGTAGACAATACATAATATAAAATATTCAAAAATATATAAAATAAATAAATAAAAGTCTTTATTATATACTATAATAATCGCTTGTATTTTAGTTTTTACTTTAGCTTAAATTTTCTGGATTGTTATAACAAAATCAAAATAAGTGTGTTTATACTATATAAACGCAGTAAATATCATAATACATACAGAAAAGAAGCACTATTATACCTGAGAGGATCAAAAATAATTAAAAACCATGATTTTAAAAGAGGATACTTACTTGGCTTGTCTGATGTTGAGTGGTAGCGAGTTCCATGAACGGACAGCATGTACCGTGAAAGAGTTGTCAACGAAGGAAGAAGTGTGTACAGGTGTCATTAGGGAGAGATTATTACTAGAGCGCAAATAACGGGAATGAGAAAGATGTTTGCCTCCAAGAAGCTTGGCGTGCTAAACCGGTCCAAGCAGTACTTCACTCCGCGGCAACGACTTGCGCTGTACAAAGCGCAAATCAGACCGCATATGGAGTACTGCTCACATCTATGGGCCGGAGCACCAGCTCACCAGACTGACCCCCTCGACTCCATCCAGCGTCGCGCCGTTCGTATCGTCGACGATCCCATACTAACAGGCGGCTTAGAACCGCTTAGCCTTCGAAGAGACTTTGCGTCTCTCTGCGAATCCTACCGCCTGTACAACGGAGAGTGTTCCGAGGAACTGTTTGATCTGGTGCCAACGCCTCACTTTTACCACCGCACCGCTCGCCAGCGACGGAATGTTCACCCTCATTTCCTTGAGCTCCCACGCTCTACTACCGCGGTTTTCCCTTTGCGCTATGACATGGGGTTCTTTAAGAAGGGCGTTATAAAATTTCTTAGAGGTCGGCAACGCGTTGGCTACACCCCTGGTGTTGCAAACGTCCATAGGCGACGGTAACCACTTTTCATCAGGTGGGCCGTCTGCCTGTTTGCCTACTTAAGGCAATAAAAAAAAATGTAGGAAGTCAAAGCGTTCCTTTAAATAAGGAGGAGTGCGAGGATCAAAAAGGATGTTGTACAAAAGAGAGAGCAAGTGAACATTCCGGCGAAGGCGTAGTATATTTATATATATATATATTTGCAGCCGGACGCGGCGCAAGCGATGGCGACTCGTCCCTCGTCCGCCATGTTCGGGGCCTATCCCAGTTTAGCGCCGGTCCCCTTGCCGAGGTCAGTGGTTCTATAATTTGCTAGATTGGTGTGAAGCAGCGATGGGTACAGGTCAAATGATACGTCACATGGCAGAGAGTAGTGTCCACTGTCGAGTGCTGGTGTGAAGTGAAATGAACTATATTATTTTGGAAACTGTAACTTTAAGCACAAATATTAACAAGTCGTACTGCTAGAACAATGTGTGAGCGGGATGGACGACGCGCGAGCGAGATAGAGCGACTATTAATATGTGCGCGCCCGCGTTGCGCTAGCCAGTAGTGCGTTGTCCGCTGCGAATAGAAGACGTATGCAGCTCCGATAAGTGTCTGTAGACTTTTTGGTTTCGCTAGATATTCGGCCCTTGCCTAGTATAAATTAGGTAGAACATCGCTCCATCAATTTTGCTGTCTACCCTCTTTCTGTGTTAGACGGCGGCCAATGCAGAGCAGGGTAGCGGCAGCCATTTTTTGGTGACTAGCTATTAACGTTTTGACGAGAGGATATGGTGCTCTCAATTCATTGTAATTACTCGCCATGCCAAGAATATCTACCATATTTATCCTTGGTACAAAATGTTAGCTCCAAAGTGGAACTGTTCCTGCGTGCAACCTGAACCGAGCAAGGAAAGAGTAGATCTAAAGGTTGGTGGAGCTTCAGCTTTTCTGGTGCAAGGCTCTAGTTCATATCTCTCTTTCGTTTATCAGCGCAGCCACGGAGAAAGAATACAATTTCCTGCGGCCGGGCGGCCTGTCGTAAGAGGTGACAAAACAACCCACAGCCAGATGGTAGGGCATTTTTCCGACTGGATGGCTACCACCCCTGGTCTAGATCATGCCTCCATAACATCCTTGTATTGTGTTCCGGCATTAGTGACCAGGTTCCAGACTCCCTTAAGAGACCAGCAGCGTATTTGTAGCGCTTTTGGTATTGCAAAGGTGTTTTGTTGTGTTGGTGTTCCCGACGAAACGTAGGGACTCATTGACACTTGACATCTTTGTCTTCCGTGATCACGGCTACTGAATAATGTCCGAAACGTCGGAATAATATTATGCAATTTTATTTTCCATTCAGGATGGGTATGCATGGTAGCATACACAACGGCACCTTGAACACGGTGGCGTCGAGAGCGAACACGGCGGCGTCACACCATAACCTATATGGTGAGTCACTTTGGTTGCCATACATTTTGACATGATTACATTCTTGTTTCCTCAAAACTCTTCTTCAGAAAATACAAGCAGGAAGAGGAAGTCTAAACCGTAAGGCAGAAGATCGTAATAACATAAAACGCGCATTCTTTCCGAATGTAGACTTGATAACGCCTCGATTTTAGTTGAAACTCAACTAAGTCTGTCCCAACGGACCGACCTTATATGTTCACAAAATAGAAATTGATTGGGCAATAAACATGTACTGACCATTAATTGGAATTCTGAATTTGTAAAGATTTAACTAAAACAATAATTATGGTTTGTAAGAATTTGCAGCGAGAACAGTTCGCCTTACTTGAAAGGCGGCCATAAAACAAATGGATTAGCGATTATCTTATACTAATATATTAAGCTGAAGAGTTTGTTTGCTTGAACGCGCTAATCTCAGTAGCTACTGGTCTGATTTGAATAATTCTTTCAGTGTTAGATAGCCCATTCATTGAGGAAGGTTATAGGCTATACATCGGCACGCTAAGACCAATAGGAGCGGAGCAGCAATGAAGAATGTATCAATCGGGAGTTGTTTGTTTAACTTACTAATTTTTTTCTATTCTACGCGGACGAACTCGCGGGCAGCTAGTAAATGATATGCATAATTAAAACAATCATTAAAAGTGTAGTATGTAAGCATTTGTATTGTTTATTGTTAGGGGGGCCAGCGCACAATAATTAAGTTTGCACACGTAGCAGTAATGTAGTATATAAGGTTTTCATTTTATTAAACGGGATCAGAATAAACAGAATAAATACATCATACACTTCGGGACAATGTAGTTTTACTACTGTAACCGCTAACCTCAGTCCGCGAGCAGCCACCGCTCATACCACAAAAGAATACAATATATTTTAATCACCAAAGGATATAAAACACTTGGGTAGCTAAGGCTTAAAGCTTCTACGTATTTGCCGTACATTTTCTAGACTCAGCCCGTCATCAAAGCAGCCCAGTGCATATCAAAGCATCTCCATCCATATCAAATTCAAATTCTTATGGTAAAAACTCTTATGGTCCTTCGAGCCGGATCACCATTTATCCACCCTAGTGCTACCATTGAATCCGTCCAACAGTAGGTCTTGATATTTACAATACGATACAATGCAACACAGCACACTACTCTTGTACTCTTTATTGAACAAAAATGCTTCAACAATAAAAAGACGGTTGCGCAGAATGAAAACGCAAAACCGCGTGAAAAGTACTGTTAATAATATTTGTTTGTTTTAATTGAAGGTTATACAAATCACATGGCGAATGAGTCGACGAGTTCGGAAGCGTCGAGCCATGTTCAGGATAGGGCCGATCTTCTTGTTCCAAGACCCAAGTCGAGGGCCAGGAGTATGCATGTGAGTATTCTTTTTTTTATATGAGAGAGAGAAAATATTATTCATATTTCATGGAGGGAGAGAGAAACTACTAAGGTCATTAAATGAAGGAAGAAGTAAAAACATAATGAAATAAAATGAGAAAGGAGAGAGAACATAAACCTTATTAAATGACAGAGGAGGGGAAATACTAAGTTTATTAAATGTTAGAGGAGGGAAAATACTGAGTTTATTAGATGAGAGAGGAGGGAAAAGACTGAATTTATTAGATGACAAGAGGGAAAATACTAGTTTATTAAATAACAGAGGAGGGAAAATACTTAGTTTATTAGATGTCATAATAGGGGAAATACAGGATTTATTAAATAACAGAGGAGGGAAAAGACTGAGTTTATTAGATGAGAGAGGAGGGAAAAGACTGAATTTATTAGATGACAAGAGGGAAAATACTAGTTTATTAAATAACAGAGGAGGGAAAATACTTAGTTTATTAGATGTCATAATAGGGGAAATACAGGGTTTATTAAATAACAGAGGAGGGAAAAGACTGAGTTTATTAGATGACAGACGAGGAAAAAGACTTAGTTTATTAGATGACAGATGAGGGAAAATACTGACTTTTCTAGATGACAGAGGAGTGAAAATACTAAGCGTCTTCTTCACCTTGACATAAAAATCACACTGCTTGTAAATATTCAAGCACTTAGCCATTTTATAACTGACTTGACTCAGTCTCATATGTTTCTTTCTCTTAAATTTCAGAATCAGACCGGCATATATTACGATGTGGACTATGAGAATGCTCCCGAAGCCATTTACGGTAGCAAGGGCATCCCCCTCTCCACGTACACAGTGAGCAGAGGGCCGCCATTTTATAGGTCATAGACAATAAATACAGTTGTAGAGGTGGGTGACATTAAGCCGCGTTCACACGATCCGAGTACGCTCGGACCGAGTCCACTCGGACATCCTACTCCTAGTATAGTCGGAATTAAATGTTAAACACATGTTACTATAAATTAAAAAGTAAACCATAAACCATTGTTGGCACGCTCTCAATTTTTTCAAGACGTAACTGTGACGGTGACTAGGTCCGCGTGGGGTTTTTTTCGCGGAACCCTAAATAAAGTAGAAGACAAAGTAGCTTAAGTTATTCCTTGTAACATCAGCTATCCGCCAGTGAAAGTCCCGTCAAAACCGGTCAAGCCAGACAGACAGCCATAAATTCTACAAATTGCACTTTCGGAATCTCCTGAATCTGAATTATCCCCCTTATTTTTCATCTTTTCTATTTTGATATATACATACACTTGAATTTTATTTATCTGTATAGATGTTAGGAAATCGGATTTTTTTAAATTTTGTAGCCATAATTCTATTAAAATTTGTAATTTGTTACCAACATTATTATATGTACGGCAAAAAAATTAAAATAAATGGGATTTTAAATATCTCTATAACTAGGCTGCCAAGGGTGGTACAGTTTATCAAGAGAGCGGCTGCTAAAATCATACTATTTTCTTAATTTAGAAATATTATACAAAATATTAAGTTTGTCTCAATTGTATGGCTGCAAGATATACAAATAATTTTTTTTTAATACAGTGTAAACTCCATGTAACGTCACTCGATTTAACGACAAACTCCCTTAAGCGTCGAAATCACTTGGCTTTGGTTGGTTTAGTTTGTCTTCCATACAATACATACATACATACATAACTTCACGCCAGGTCCCTTGCGGGGTAGGCACGAACAACAGAGCGCCATTCAGGCTTATTCTTACACACCTCACTTGCTTCTTTGACATTCATAGCTCTTGTCATGCACGCTCGTCTGTTCTTAAGGCTCCTGACATCACCTTCTGCTAATACACGATCAATTTGATCATGGAAGGTGTGTCGTGGCCTTCGGCGACTTCTGTATCCATCCACTTTTGCATTGTATATCTGTTTAGTCATCTTCCATACAATGATAGACTTATATAGCATTACACCCACTCTCATTAACGAGAACTATATTAAGTAATAAAGTACCTTTTAAGTTGCCAAAATTAGTAAAAACTGCACAACTGTTTACGTTCTTTTTTCGCTTTATTATCCTAGCCCGCAGTAAACTTGACTGTCGGCATCAAGCATTCCGAAACTTTCTTCGGAACTACCTTCAATTTCGTTATATAGAGTTTGCACTGTATTTTGAGATAAAGAAATACCATGTGGATCATTGGGGCTGGTGCCAACAATCGCAAAAATACAGTTTACCCTAAAAATATTTTATTCAAATATTACAATTATATTTTCAAGTTAAAGTCGTTAAAGGCATACGATCGCTGTTTTGGGAATAAAGAAAATAACTTATATATTTTGTATAGTTTTTATTATATATTATGTTTTTGTGTAAATAATAAGACTGCTTTCATCGAAGTTATTTTTTAGAATTAAAAATATCTGAAACGTTTCTCAGTAGATGTAAGATTCTGTACATTTTATAATATGACGTTGTTATTTTAATAATCATATCCTTTAAAGCGAATCGTTGCTAAACAGAATATTAGAATTATAGGAAAGCAAAAATATATATTTTTTGTTTTTAGTAGTTTTTCTGTCATAACTCCTTTAAACTGTCATCATCACTCTTAGGGTGCGTTCCTTTAGTATTTCACAACCCCCAAAATGCTCTGATTGCCGTTCCACATGGCGATAACGGTCGTTGTGGTCGTGGCGATAAGGTCACTAATTACGTCATTATTTTCGATCACACAGCGCTCACAACGACCCACATCAAGAGCTGGGTCGAAGTGGACATTGATCACAGTGCATTAGTTCTCTCTATCGATTGACATTGATAAAGGCGCGATTTTCAAATCAACCAATGACATTTGTATATTTCGTCGATTATGACATCAACGCTCCCTTATCCGTACCACTAGAGCAGTGCTTTTCAATCTTTTTGAATATGCGACCCCTTTACGTAGAAAAATTTTTGGCAACCCCGTTGGGCCATAAACAGACAAAATGTTGGTAATTTAAATGACTACGTTTATGTCTCTCTATTTTGTTACCTATATTCGTTATTACGGCTTATATACTCTGCATAAAGCTGCAAAACTAAAAAAGTACCTAAGTATTAAATCGGTAGACAAACACACATACTGTATATCCCCAAATTAAGCAAGTTACGCTTGTGTTATGGGTAATATACAACGGACTATTCTGGGGCCGATCCCAAACACCCAGACCATAGTAAATAACGGAGAAAATACTATTCCGAAATTTACTACACCAGGAATCGAACCCGGAGCCTCTGCGTTGCAGTGAGGTAGGCTGGCAAAGGCTTAGCCCGCTCAACCACAGAGGTCGTCAGAGGTATAAACTTAAATTGCCTTTTCCCACAGATTGGAAAAACACTGTAATAGAGTTTATAATTGTACCGCTCGCGAGCAAGTGGAACTGGAAAAATGTCGGTCGTGAATGTGGTCGTTGTGAGTCTCTTGTGGAACGTAGGCATATGGCAAAATAGAACTATTGCTAGTTTGCTAGCGGAAAATTTCAGCGCCATCTAGATTTGAAGCTAAACATCAAATGATGTAATATCCGGGCCTTCTTCTGGGAGAACGCGGGGCACGCAGTGCCCTTATTAAAGGAAATTTGAAAATATTGAAAAATTACCGTAAAAATGAAAATGATAATAAATTTTGGCAGCCTGTAAATACTAAATGGATTTTTAATAGGTTTTTTGGAGTGGAGATACAAACAAAAAATGACAGACTTACAACTTTCGAACATTAGCGTGCCCCCAAAAAATAAGTGACAAAAAAAGGCCTGTGTAAGCTTAAGATAGATGGCGCTAATAATGCAATTTTTTCTTAAATTTCGTTGAGTAATGGTTTACCTTTAAATTATGTGAAAAATAATTATCGTTATTAATATAATATTAGTCACGTAAAACGTTAGAAAATTTAAGTAGTTAAACATATTTAGGATACTAGAATTATTTTAATGTTAAAAAGTCAATGTATTCACTTAAAATATTAGTAAGGAAATAAAATGTACTTAGTTATGTAATATTTTGTAATTAATAATAATATTTTTACCAATATTATTTGTATATTTATACAATGTTATTAATATAAAAAAATTAAAAAGCGAAAATTGTTTTTCTTTGAATCCAGTGATACTCAGTTTATATTTTTAATGCATTTATGGCTTGGCAACTAGGCCTTTAAGCTAGTCGTTTAGGTACACTATGAGAAACACCATAGATAATAAAAAAAAAACGTTTATTATGACATCCAAAATTCACATACAACATATTTACCATTTTTCTAGTAAAATATTTAAAAAAATATCTAAAATTAAGTGAGTATTATAAAAATATAAAATAGTACCTACAATTAATTTAAAAAAGTAATAAATGCATTTTCTGGCATATTTTAGAATCAATCATGAGCGCCCAAGATTTGAATTTTTTACCTTTGTGAGGAGTCCCTTGAGGTTTGCGCCCTTGCACACATCTGCGCGGAGCCCCATTGAGGTTTGCGCCCCTGGGGCTGCCCTCATCACTCGCTTTAAATTACGACGCTACATAAACTTGTAATTGTTTTTTTTTACTACGTCTATTATTTTTACTTAATATAAATATTTATTATATGTATTTCAACATTGGCCGGATATATTCCTGATTTTTATTTAACATTGAATTCCGATATTTTTAATGAAAATAAAAAAATATACTTCTGTAAAAACAATTCATAACCGGCCAAGGTTGTGTTCAATACGTTATATAATTCCTGATAAATAAATTAACAACTACAAGTGTCAAACTTGTGTCAAAATGCATAGATTATTTTCAAGTGTTTTTTTTTTTCAAAGTGTCAGTTTCCACTCTGTATCTGATAAACAAGTCGTAACTCTAAACATGTCACATTGGGAATTTTGGTGGGAACTTGAACTGTCTTGTGCAGTTTACTTTTATTTTCAAAAATATATAAATTACTTAAAATGTTGAGTTTCTAAATAAGAAATCTCAGCGCTTATGAAAATTTATTTTTTCAAGATTTTACAAAATTCCATAACCTTAGCATCAATTAAAGACTTATGATGTTGATAGATGCTAGAAACGACATGTGTATCTACCAGAACATTCGCTATTTTGTTTTCTACAGTCCGAATAGAGATTATCTAACAATTAGGATTAAAGGAAAGTAGGAAATACTTTAATAGATACCCATGTGGTAAATTGATAATAGTGTGGATTAATGCATATTATGACAAGGCTGTATGGATTTAGTAGCATTGCCTGTCATTGTGGCCAACTGAAGCTTAACCAAGTGACAAGTTATAGTCTATAGATTAATATGGCGTTAGTTGTTGATAAAGCAGTTATTGAGTACGTTGTAGCTGAATCTGTAGCCACTCTCATCTATGTCATCTGTCACCAAGTTGTCAGAATGGAAGTGGACGTAGAGAGGTCCTGGCGGCGTCGCTGTGGAGAAAACAATATTTCTATGAGTAACAATGGTCTTCTATGAATGAGTACATACTTTAGGCCCCAAAAATTTAAATATTTTGGCAGCTGTGTTGCTACTTAGGTTAGCTGGTTCTATTTTGTCAAAATGACTACCAACTTACAAGCAATGATCTGGTTCTCAGCACTTTTCCCGCAAAACTTGGATCCTCTCATGCCATCAGCGGTTTCTGCTTCGGGGATGAACAGGTAATCTTGTGATTCGGGGACCCCCCGAGACACTGGATTGTTTTGACAATCAGTGTCCAAGTTAAGATTCTCGTCTGACCGTGTAGCTAAATTGAAGGAAGCTGCCGTAAGCCTGCAAATAAAGCAAAGAATATACTTAATTATACAAAAATGCTACATTATATATATATATATGTCGGAGAAGGCCTCTTTCTCGTGATATCTTCTTTATTGCTTGCAGGTTTATTAAATTACAATATTCATAACTTTTATTAGGTTAGAATGATCTTTACGTTATAGAAACATTTAACCAATCAAAATAAATTAAATTAAGAATTTTAGAAGTAATTAAAATGTAAACAAATGATATTATGCGTTATACATCCAAACAACAATCCATCCAATTATAGCTTCCCTCCGACATATATACATATATATGTCATATATATATATATATATATATATATATATATATATATGTGTGTGTGTGTGTGTGTACATTTATTATTAGAATCTAAGTAAATAGGTAAATAACAGTGAAGAAATTATACTGCAAGTTGTGTTCACCTATAATTAGTTTTTACATTGCATTGTATACCTTAGTCATAAGTCTAGTAACTGATTAAATGTAAAAAACTGTTGGTGATCCTTAATAAAATAAATAAATATATATATATATATATATATATATATATCGAGGGCTTCATAACAAATGGGCGTACAGACAAAAGTCGAAACTTCGGATTAAAATTAAATAAAACGCCGCGCTTAAAATAGTTAGAATATAGTTTTGATAAAGATTACCGATTACCAAAATTTATTCATCCTGCCAGCTATATTAGCGTTTATTAACAACTGTCTCTTTTACTACATTGGCAAAATCAATGCCAAAGGTGTTGGAGCCAGCAACAAAAAAAAATACAATACAAGATTAAAATCTTCATTGTATTACGCACTTGTAGTTTCCTTTAATATTTAAAATATATACTAACTTATCTATTTTCTAATATATTATTGTAAAAGTATATATTTATGACTATGTATTTGTATATTTATTTGTTAAATTAGTTTGATTATTTATGTATCTATTGCCTTTTTCCTGCGCCACTGAAATCGCACGATTCAAATTTGTTTTTGATTTAGGTTGCCTGGAAGAGATCTCTTTGAGCGGTAAGGCCGCCTATTGTATCGCCTAGAAAATATTGTAAATGTCATATAAAATGTGTCTATTTTTTGTAATTGTATGTTTTGGTGTGCAATAAAGTTTTTCTCTCTCTCTATACAGATCACAAAGAAATAATATTTAAAGAAGTGTTTGACATATTCTTTTTGAGTTATTTAACATATTATCAGAGTTGAGATACTTACTTCACGCCGCAAACATCGTTTGTCCTCCTGAAGCAAGTGGCGTAAGCCATATTCGCTATGTAAGGCCCGGCCCCGCGGTTGTAGTTGAACGACTCGAAGTGCCCACTCCTATCTGGATGGTATTGGAGACAACCTGGTGGGGCTGGAGAAATAGTGAATGAATGAATGAAAACTCTTTATTGTTCATTATAACTGAAACCTAGACGTTTAAGAACAATGGGCGGCCTTATCGCTTATAGCGATCTCTTCCAGGCAACCCGGTGTCTAAAGAGACTTAAGGAGGTCTAGCGATTCTTGCGACCCCCAGAGTCTATGCCCTGTGCCTGGGCACCGGTGGAACCGCCTTATTTTGGGCACTGGCGTGAACAAACGCTGATTCTGAAAACGTGCTGAGGAGTCTTAGGAACGAGGATTGGGGATCCGCAGGTGAGTGCTGTTTCATTTTACCTGTGGATTTTGCCCTCCTTCCACTACCAACAATTTATATTTGCCATCCGCACCATTAAATATGTTTGGAACGCCAAGATGGATAGCTACATTTGTTTTTTTGGTTTTGATTCACCGGGCTCCTCTGTCATGGGCCAAGACAGATGTTACCGACGCGAATATCTGGCGCCTGCTTTGGATTCCGCGAGAGTGCATATGTTTCTTTATGTAATGTCATTAAAAAAAAAGGTAAAAAATAAATCTCTCTTCCGTTTGACTTAATGGCGTCGTTTCATTCTCTCAACAAAAAATCACCTTTTCGCTTCCTAGTAATCATTACATATATTCTAAAGTACGAACCAGCTACAACAGAGATACTTATTTTCTATTTTTTATTTATTTCCTCTTAGGAATTTGCATTTTTTACTTTTATATAATTAAGTAGACTAATTATATATGTATGTATGTATATTTTGACATTGCCATTGATCAGAGATCGTGCGGAGCTATATTTCGAAAGAAGGAGAAAAGAAGATTACAAAAAGAACTTACCAATCAAATATTCATCTCTGTCTGCACTACTAGCTAAGGGTGTTGAGGGTAGGCTGGACGTGATAGCGTCCAATAGCCCGTCGCGATATTTCCTATCAAATAAAAAAGATGATTACTAACACCGCATAGCGTTAACGATTCGATTTTGTATAAAAATCGAGTATGTTTGTGAAAGAAATTTAATCAATTTAGTTATAGTTTTACATAATTTACAATTCCGATCGGCAGTTTTATTTCGCGCAGAAAAGTGCAGACCGATTTATGTAAACCAGTGGTCGCTCTTAGGGCGCGTTCCCACTACGTCGTACGATTAATTTATCGTTGGGCGACTGCCGTCTCTAGCTGTTCCCATTATAACGATTGTTTGTCGTCAATTTTTTTTTATCGTTTAACGACTATCGTATCTAGCTGTTACCACTGGATCGCGACGACGTGGCTACGATAGATTTGCCGTCACGATTTAGTCGTAACAATCTTTTATCGTCTTACGACTGTCGTGCTAGCCGTTCCCACTGTCATGACAATCTGTCGCCACTGCAAAAAATGTCGAAGACGACAGTAATTCGTGTCGTTCTATATGTGAACAACTCCATTTAAACATATAAGCCACGACACTTGAAACTACACGATTATCTGATGTCACGACTTAGTGGGAACGCGCCCTTAGTCGAAATTCGACGATAATAATTTGTTGTCAAATACTATACTTCTATAATCACAGATTTTGCCAAGGCCACGCTGTTAATTTGACTTTAACAATAAACAAAAGAGAAGAGCAAAAACTGTATCCCTTTTTACGAAAATTGTGCGGAAGGAAGAGTATGAAATTTCGCACACTTTATAGTTTATCTTAAAAAGGAATGCATAATGCTATATTTTTAAAAAATATACATTAAAAATATATTAAAAATAAAAAAAAAGTTACTCACACTACTGTGTATTTGACATGCACACGCATATATACTTTTTTGTTTATTGTCAAAGTCAAATGAACAGTGTAGTCTTGTCGAAATCCGTGATTATAGAAATAGTTTTTGACAACAAAACCTTAATAATGTTTAAACTTATAATTTAAATTCATTATGGTCGAATTTCGACCAATGGGCGACCACTAGGATTTATAAATAAGGTACATATTTTTATAAGAAAACCTAGCACAAACTCACCCCAAGGCATTGAAGCACTCCAACTGGGTGACCTTGATCTTCCAAGTGGCTTGTGGCAAGTGGGGCTGGCTGTTCCGGTCTGCTATCTTGAAGTTTAACCTTATAGTCCTGCTGTTGAGTGAAGCGTTTACTCTGACGTATACTGAAAAATGAATAGATGACACGTACAGTAGCTTTTGTCAGAGGATTCACTCGTGTTAATGAAGGAAACAAGATTCTGCAAAAAAACCTGCATTGGGGCTGCCTGTCGTAAGAGGCAACACAACAACCGACAGCCAGGTGGTAGGGCATTTTCCCGATTGGGCAGCTACCACCCCTGTTCTAGAGTATGTCACCATAACAACCTTGAATTATGTTGCGGCATTAGTGACCAGATTCCAGTCTCCCTTCAGAGAGCAGCAGCGCATTTGTAGCACCTTTGGTGTTGCAAATGTTCATAGGCGATGATAACCGTTTTCCATCAATGGGCCGTCTGCCTGTTTGCTGAACGCCTTCAATAAAATAAACAATAAAACAAAAAACTCACTATGTTGGCCGTTATTATCACCGCAAAGTGCAGGCAGGAAGTCGGAGTTGGCCTGCAGGTTGGTGACTTGGAAGATGTCGTTCCTGCACGTGTAACCCGGACGTTGGGTTACATTCTCCACAGAATCCACCTTTGAAAGAAGAAAAAAATAATTTATTTGGCCAGAATATTATAGAACTAATAAGAAGAGCTCGTAAAAATAATGTACAATAGCACTGCACAGTGTAATGGTCCCTTTTTCGAGATGATTCTATTTGCGGGAACCTCACCTCACTCGACGAGATGACAGTGCGGTACGTGGGACTCATTGGCTGATTTTGCCAGAATACCTACTGGACACCACGGTGTTCCTCCTATCATCATATGCCAAGGCCGCGGGAGCAGACCGTGGACGAGACCACAGCCCTGGCTGACGTTGAGTCACTCCCGTCTGCGGCTGAGCTTTTGCTTGGGCCGAGGGATGACCGATTATGCCCAGAACAACTTCGCGCCCCCTCTTGGTAGCCTGAATGCGGGTTCGACGAAATGACTATCTCAAAGAAGGAATTTATGGCTCTCGTAAAAAAAGGCATTTCCCTAATAACATTGGGGGCTCCAGCAGTGGATTTATGGACTGTTATTGTTACACTAACCGTGGAAGGTGGCGCCAGGTTAAAGGTCTCGAAGTCAATCCTCATTTGACAGACGTTGTTGTTGTTGATCTCGACGTTGTAGGAGCACTCCAGACCTGACGACTCCTTGTTGAGGGGAGGGTTTATGAAGACTGCCACCTTCGTGTTAGTTCTCACGTCACAAGCATTCACTGAAAAGAAATATTAGAATATAGGGGAAAATACACCATTGGCATCCCCTTCTTATGTTAATAGCACCGTATTAAGTTGTTTAACATATCATTAATAGTTAAGATTATTTATTATTTAGATAACGATACTTACATGAGCAACAAGTGGCAAAGACTCCACAGAAGCCGATCGCCTTGCCACCTTGGGTGTTACATTGGTTCCTGGCCAAGCAGACGCCGCCGGTAGACCTATCAGAGCTCAAGCACTGCTCCCCATTGCCAACGGAGAAGATACTTGGGGCAGATTGACGAGGTACTGAATAAGAAATATATAATTAATGTATTTATTTCAAAATGAAATCATACAGATTACTTATTGAAACATGAGTCTACCACCTATTCCAAAGTAATTTCAGTTACTGTTAAAAGAGAAGAAGCGATACAACAAACTTGCCAGCAAGATAATTTTACTTTTTTTAATGTATGTCTTTGACGACCACGGGCCATAAGATGGCCCGGACATTTGGAGGGCTTCCGCGGGGCCATGGAAAGGCCAACACGTAGAGGCCTTTTGGCAAATTTAATGTAAATGTGGCGTGACACTGACCGGCGATTATCCCTGTCTACACCATATAGTAATGCACCCAAGGACAAGCTCCGGCCAGTGTAGGACTATTGTGGGAAATGAGGACAAAAAGTACTGGGCTATTGGGGTGAACTGCTAGTGGCACTAGGAGTCTGGGAATATTGGGACTATGGCGTCTGCCCGTCGCAATGTTCGGGAAACATGGAAAAATGAGCAGACGGTGACTCGCCACTCCCTGCATGGTAAAACCAACCAGCCGGCACAGAGTGGAGATTGCTAAAGCTAAGACTCAAGCTCCAGGGGTAGAAGTGATAAATGGCATCAGGTCAGAAGTAGCTTCGGTGAACCTGCAGCCCACCTCTCGACACCCCTTAGCCACTCACACCCATGTTGCCCCTGTCTTCTATGGCATTTTTGGGGCCCATGCAGCGAGTGAAGAGCTACTACTATATTAAGTTATTTCATACTTTTTAGTTTACGAAGTCGGTTTTTTTAAAGAAGTTTTTTTCTTAGTCATAATATTTCATATTACTAAATTGTAAAACTTTATTAATTTGATTAACTTAAGATGAGATAATGTTACGAGTTACGCAGGACTCGATTAAAATTCCATTGGAACTACTACAGAATTTATAAGAACTGTCCAAACACTTATAAAACAGGTACAAATATAACTGGACACAGCCAGTACAAACTGCACGATTCAATAACACGCGCAAAGTCCGTCACTATATCACTTGCACGTCTTGCTCGTATCGTAATCCTCGCTTGACTGCCCCACCCCTCCGTTCGGGCATTGTTTTATACTAACTATACTGTACAAAAAATCGACCGCGTGCACTGGGGTTTCCGAGAAACAGTCATTTTCACATCTGGCTAATAATTCCTACGAACGGCCAACAAAGTCAAAAACAATAACAACAGGCTATTATCTAATTGCAAATTTTAAATACGCAGTAAGCAAAAGAACTCCGAATTGCGGAGGGGCAATAAACCACGTGCGCGTTTCTTTGTCGGTATGTAACAATAAGATTATCTTACTTCTAAACAGATCTGATGCTGAACAGTAGTGTCCTATAGCGAACAGTAGAAAAACCCGCATGAAAGCCTTCACCGCCATCTTGGATTATTATCTGCAAACAAACAAGCCATTTACCACGTCATCAAACTTTGGAATGCATTGCTGCTTAAAGGCAATTTACACTGATCCAGCTGATTGTAACTTCACATTCTAAGGAAGCCACTGTTGAGGTCATACTGGCATCGTGTAAGCAATTATATAAACTACTGGTCTCCCAGTGGTCGAAGTTTGACCATAATTAATGTAAATTATAAGTTTGAACATTATTAAGGATAACTTGTCAAAGACTATACTTCTATAATCACAGATTGCGCCAAGGTACACTGTTAATTTTAATTTAACAATAAACAAAAGAGTATATATGCGTGTGTGTGTCAAATACATGGTAGTGTGTGTAATTTTTTTTTGTTGATTTAATGTATTTTTTATGCATATTTTAAAAAATATTAGAATGCTGCACTCCTTATCTATATAAACTATAAGTGTGCGAAATTTCATACTCCTCCGTCCGCGCAATTTTCGTAAAACGGGTTACAAAATTTTTGCTTCACGTTGCTTCCACAAAAAAGGTAACCTTAGTGTTGTCTCCTACTTCTGGGTTACGATGTGTATATTAATACACATATCTTGCGATGTTTCGAAGTTCCTCATACAAGTTATCTTAAACAGTTATAAATATTTATTTTAACATACATTTTATCGAAGCGACCGTTAGAGGAAGAAATCAATCTTTAACCGGTTGTTGCCGTTAGTATTTGACATATTTAACAACTGTTATGTTGTTCATAACAAAACCTACAGCAGCTTACCGGTTTGGTTTAACATTATATGGTCGCGACTTTGTTGTCGCTTTGAGGAATTCGGTATGATTACCGTCACCTGCCAATATATTTTTAATGATACAGACGTTGTCCTGCCTTTAAAAAATAAAAATCTAGAACCCGATTCCAGCGTCATCTACCGGGACCAAATGTTAATCTAAACTATTCTCAAATCCACTTGAACAAACAAAAAAATCATCAAAGTGTTTAGGAGGAGTATCGCGGCGCCACTTTTTTTTTTGTCATCACTGGGGGAATGTGTTTGCACATATCCTTAGGCCCCGGGGGATGTCACTAAGGGGTATGTGGGACTCCCGGCTGTTGGTGCATGCACGGACCGCCAGACTACCCACTAAACCTTCCAGCGTCCCTCCGCATCATAATGAGGTGCCACGGGACCGTAACCATGGGTATGACTGCCGTGTCACCTCGATGCAAGCCCCACCCCACGGCACTGGGTGTGGCTCGTCGGGAGGGTCCCCTGACCCCCCCGTCCTACTACTACTACTACGTTATAGGGAGGAGATGAGCAAAGCGCCGCCTGTGAGCCCCTGTTCGCCGTCTGCGACGGTGGTCCACCTGCTCGTCCTCCTCCCTTGTTCTTTCGGCAGCTTCCTTCTGGGACATAACGTCCTCGCAGAAGGAGGTAACCATTCCGGGACAAATTCAACACATACAACAACAAAAAAAGAACACCTAAATTCTGGTACCCGATTGCATCTACCTGGTTCAAATTAAAATCTAAATTATCCCAGTAGAAAATTATAAAAATACTAATATCGCTATTATATTGTATCGGGTTGATCGTAGAGCGTTGAAAATTTAGGGTTGTATGTATTTTGAAATGCTGTATCTTAAAAAATATTTTTTTAAGTTAGGGATGGACTACCCTTAACATTTAGAGGGATGAAAAGTAGATGTTGTCCGATTCTCAGACCTACCCAATATGTATACAAAATTTCATGAGAATTGGTCAGGCCGCTTCCGAGGAGTATGGGAACTAACATTGTGACACGAGAATTTTATATATTATAAGATAATTTATATTCGTAATAATTTGAGTGCCTACAAGCAGTAGAAGGCATCGTAATAGACTGATATTGCCATCTTTTAGATTACAAAAAGTATTGTCCTCTTTCTTGGGGGTTGGTATACGCTTCTTCAATAAGATTCCGAATGAACTATATTTATTATACTATATTTTGTATAACATTATTATTTGAATTTGAAATAGTTAAGTGTTTGTAACAGCTAATGCTCGAGTTATGTAAAAATGAGGTAGAGATAAATGAGAAAAAAAGACAGAAAGAAAAATATGTATTTCTAATAGCGACACACAACACAAAATAGTATTAACATAACAAAGTATAGATATAATTCATTTCCGCATTTACATATTTAAATAAAACTACATATTAAAATTAAACTATTAAATCTAGTCCCAGACCGCTCTAAGTTGGAAACGTGCCCAAAAACTGGCTACATTACCTCGCTGTATGGCAACGCTAATGCGTTGTCCGAGGTACAGACCACCAGTCTTTTGATCACGCGAGACGTCTACCAGGCGTTTGGCTATGTCTCGATAAGGTTTGTTCGCCTCAGGCCCCCAAGGTCCCAGGGTCTCGACCCCAAAAGCTGTAAATATATAACCATTACCGATGGCGGAATATTTACTGCATATTAAGGCCTCCTGTTGTGCTGCAGCTGTACCGGCAAACATGCTAGTGGTTGAAAGATGGGCGATCCATCCTCCAGGGCAACAATGACATACCATCGAGTCTCTTGTTGTACCCCGGCGGTGATAAGAGCCTGACGAATTATGGCATTAAGTGACGCGGAATCCTGCCGACATTTCTGGTACAAGACAAACCATGGTAACTTTAGCGCTCAATCATATCTCCACACTGACAGTGGTTTAGGAGAACAGAACACAACGACTACAGATTAAATTATACAGAAATTGTATGCCGCAATTTGGAAATGAGGTTGGCATTTTGATATGCTATGCCATGTGACATGGTCAAAGTCGTAAAAAACCTCGTATTAAAAATTAACATAAAGCACCGTATGTTCCCGAACTTGTCTAAAAAACAAATTAACTCTCATCCATTAATCACACATGAAAACCAGTTCAGTAAATAATTTATTTTAATTAGGCATTCTTGACTTATTTATCTACTAATCTCCTATATTTAAAATCAAATCACATCTATTTATTTCAAAACCGGTTGAGTTGAACGAACGCGAAAACTCGTTGATCTAAAACCACAGATGGTCAATACTCATTACTAGCTTGGTAGGACATGATTTTGAAATGAGTATGTGAGAGACATTTTCTACTGAACCAGTACGCGTCATTCCCTCATTTAATTTTGTCCCGTACAAAACAGCTAGTTCGGCAATGTTCGGTCAGAATCGGATGTGACCGGCCTTGGTCACCTCATTTTACTTATTTTACTAGCAGTCGTACATGTCATGTTGTCCCCCTTTGTCATGTGCATATCCGTAGAGGCGTTATTGTACTGTTGTCCTCGTTCCGTCCTTCCTCTTATTTATTTATTTGGGTTTATAGCTTGGCAGCTAGGCCTTTAAGCCAGATCATAATTTACAATATAGTTTCTTCATTTTCTTAAGCCTATGTATAGCTTAGCTGAACTTTAGGTTATCAATTAAAGCCATTCAACGGAGTTCTTGTGACAACTTGAAAGGCCACATTTGACTATACAGTTCACATTTCTCACAAAAACACATAATTACTACTATCAATATCCTACAACATCATTTTAGAGTAATTTTACACATTTATTGTTTACACAAAACAAAGAACCGCAACTGTCCTTTTCTAGCATCAGTAAAAACATTAAGATACCTTGGAGTAGAGATTAATGAATATTTGCGATGGGACACACAACTTAACAATGTAACAGCCAGAACCCGGAACTTGATATACTTATAATAATATATTCAAAAAATTAAGACATTGTGCCCCACTAGAATTATTGAAAAAATCTACATAGCATTATGTCAGTCCATTCTGAGGTACTGCACCTCGGTATGGGGTGGAGCATCTAAAACCATATTTCTGAAATTGGAAAGAGCTCAAAGGGCTGTGCTAAAAGTCATGATCAAAAAACATTTTAGATACCCCAACCCAACAATTGTTGGCAGAATGTGGGGTGCTTGGTGAACGTCAGCTCTACATTCTTGAATTAATTATTAGAAAACACAGAAATGTCCCTTTGCCCGAAACTACCAAACGTCAAACCAAAATAATATGCCCTGCATCTAGGACATATACCCGTCGCCCTAGCACAAGGCGAAGGACGGACCACCCAGGGTGGGTTAGTGGGTATCCCTAACTAGCTAGCCCTGGCATGTTAGTTCCACCCCCGATCTGGCGAATCATATCAGTTCTAGTATAGTAGAGTAATTATTTGAATTTTTGAAGTAACAAATTATTTTCAAATCAAATCAAATTTATAATTATTTTTTTTAACAAAATTGGGTCGTATTGGTGTTACGCCAAAAGGAAGGTTTGCACTGAAAATCAGCGTTGTGTCTGATATAATTCTGGCACAGCAATATGCTGAGTGCAAACCTTGTTTGCTGAAAATGCGGCGTACAAACTATCAAAATATGCTCTGCGTATAATAATGTATAAGGCATGCAATTACGTCGCTATTTCTTCAAATAAAGTATTTTTTCTTTCTTTATTTAAAAAATAAATTAAAAATGATATACGTATACGTAAATACGTTTTAATTATTATTGCTTGATAGACATTTGCACGAGAGTCCGTCAAGAACATGTTGTGTACTTTTTAATCTGTGACGTCCTTGTCAACCATGATTGTAAGCAAATAAATGAATAAAAAAAGAATTATTATTTAATAATACGTGAAGCAAAAACTTTGTACCTCTTTTTACGTAAATTGCGCGGATGGAAGAGTATAAAATTTCGCACACTTATAGTTTATATGGACGGAGTGCAGAATGCTAATTTTTTTTTAAATTATCCATAAAAATACATTAAATCAATAAAAAAAACATTACACACACTACCAAGTATTTGACACACACACGCATATATACTCTTTTGTTTATTGTTAATGTCAAATTAACAATATAGCCTTGGCGAAATCTGTGATTATAGAAGTATAGTCCTTGACAACAGAACCTTATAATTTAAATTAATTATGGTCGAATTTCGACTACTGAGCGACCACCAGTTATTATTTAATACGGAAATTTCATGTTGCAAAACAGTGGTAAATTAGATTAGGCTTCCGTAGAGTAAATAATAACCAGAAATAAATTAAAAAAATTCGACAAAAAAGTTCAAGAAAAATTATTTTGAATTTAGTTTCGTCTTCTGTATTTGTTTATTTATCAGCAAATATACGATAAGCTTCCATAGATAAAAAGTAATAATAAACTGACGGACTCATAAACTGCATCAAAGTTCAGGATTACTTTGAAATGATTTTTTTAAATAAGTATGCAAACTTTTCAGATTAAATTATATAAATATGGAGAGACTGGATCTTAATCTCAAAAAAAAGGAAAATTTAAAAATAGAACTGCAGTAAAACAAATGAATATAGCCGGGAAAAGAAAATTTACTCGTAGTATCAGATTTGCGTGTTATTTATAGCAAAGTTTTAAATTGATTCTCATTGATTTTTTATTCTTTTGTCACTTGAATTATTGTTACCAGCAGAATTGTTGGGTTAGTTTTTTAACTCATCGAGAGTTTTTGAACCATAATATGGATACTTCGTCCGAACAAGCGGCTCAAATTGTAGCATTGGTGCGGGAGGGCTTGGATCAACGAACGATTGGTAGAAATTTAAATTTAAACCAGTCTACGGTTTCTAGTATATACAGGAGGTTTGTGGAGACAGGTTCTTATAGAAGGAGACGTGGTACAGGCAGGACTCGAGCAACCACCGGTCGTGATGACCGATTTATTGTCACAACTTCCCTGCGAAATCGTTTCCTCACGTCTGTTAACATCAAAACAGAGCTTAATGAAGTGCGTGGAGTAAACGTGAGTGCACGAACAATAAGAAGAAGGTTAAAGGAAGCGGATATCACCCCTTTTAGACCAGCAAATGGTCCAAAGTTGTCTGTAGCTCACAGACAAGCTCGCTTAAGATTTGCGCGTGATCACCTGAATGCGAACAGAACTTGTGTTTATAGACATGGTCCGTCAAAACGGTAATAGAGGGGGTTTGACTGCACATCGCTACATAACAGAGATCTTAGAAGATCACGTGGTGCCTTACATGGGATTCATAGGCGAAAATTTTCTTCTATTCTCTTCTATTTTCTTCTTAAAAAATATAGGTCCCAAGAACTGGGAACAAAAAAATGTTCGTAAAATGAAAACTACTGAGCCAAACTATGTCAAATTTTCAGGGGACCACATGGCAGCTATTCCGCGTCGAACAAAAAAAGAATCACGTAAATCGGATCATAAATCACGGAGTTAACGGCGAACATACATAAAAAAAAAAAAAAGATCCCGACGAATTGAGAACCTCCTCCTTTTTTCGAAGTCAGTTAAAAAGAGCTGTATATGCGAGAAACCCTTTGCCCACGACAGTGGCAGCACTAAGAACAGCACTTTCAGAAGAATGGGACAATATTCCGCAAGATCTTTTAATAACCCTAATAAAATCTATGCGGAACTGATTAGAATCCGTAATAAGGGCACGTGGAGGTAATACACCTTATTAAAACATAAATAAACCCTTGCATAAAGTTTGTGTCTATTGTTAAAACCAATTTTTTAATTAAACCAATTTTCCTTAAATTTCTGTTTTTTCTTCAAAAAAAGTCTTAAGGTCCTTTCCAGTACACAAACTTAAACTTAAGGATATGACCCTACGCTGTTTTAAAGTTCACGAACCAATCTAGAGGTTTAAATCAATTTCTTTCTCAATTTAAATCTGTATAGAAAGTTTGCATACTTGGTTAAAATATTTATTTCAAAGTCGTCTATTACTTTGATGCAGTTTATGAGTCCGTCAGTGTAGTATTAAATTAATAGTTAATATCTCGTAAATATAGTGAGAAAAGAAAGTCAATACATACGTGCTCTTCGGCGGTCGGCTGCGGAAGTTGCGGAATTATGTAATGGCCTTACTTATATACTGCACAGCCTTGGCAATGACCGGTCGTAGGCCAGGAGCCCATCGCCTGAAATGAGAATGTCATTTTCGAATATCTATTTATTTATTGCCCGCGAATTTGATTTCTATAGATGGATACATGACACATGTATTCAATCTTATATTAATATATAAAGCTGAAGAGTTGGTTAGTTTGTTTGAACGCGCTTATCTCAGGAATTACTGGTCTGATTTGAAAAATTATTTCAGTGTTATATTTATAGCCTATTTATTGAGGAAGGCTATATATCATCACGCTAAGACTAATAGGCGCGGAGCACCAATAAAGAATGCTTTAAAATCGGGGGGTTTGAAAACATATTCCACGCGGACGACGTCACGGGCACTGCTAGTATAACTTATGAAATTACTTCTCGAATTATGTTTCTATATTTAGTTATTTCTCAGGTTTAATTCGTATTTAGATTAGATTTATAGAGATATATTGTTATACGTTTAGTCGACGTATGCGGCCAATGTAAGGCAAGTGATACGTGTCTATTATATATGATTTATATTAATATTACATTACGATAAACGAATGAATCTTTATTTGCAAAGATACAGTTAATGGTATGTCGACAATAGTTAGTAAAACTGTGTGACTAGTGTCACCGTATCTCGCCTATGGTCGTACAAATATTTAAATTTATGTGTTTTTTTTTACAGTTTAAATCATATTAATACTAAAACATTTCTAAAATTATGCAATTAAAGTTAAATAAATTTAATAATGCTATTACGACGTTAAAAGTTTTCTTGATGACCAATTCTAAATTGAATTTGACAATACTTTATTATCCTTATATTTCATTATTACATTTTTGATATTCTATTCTATATGGAATGACTCTGCACTGGACATGTTATGTATACTGTATAATTCTATTACTACTATTCTATGTGTGTGGATTGAGTAAATTACAGTCTATTTTTGCTAATTAGATGATTTTCAACTTTTAATGACTATTAGCTTGCCTGAAAGAGCAAAAACATGTGAAATAATATTGTCATGTAATGTTTTTACAATGTTTTTATGTAAATAAATGAATTTATTTGATTCGAGACTTACCTCTCAGACTACATTTCTCTCCAAGTTACATGCTTAAGCAATATAAATATTGAATATTTTTTTTATTTTTGTCTATTAATGTTTGTTTCATTTAACGGAATCAAGTTAATATTTTATCGCAATAAAGTTGATAAAATATTTTTTGTAGCGTGGGAACAGTGGAAGTGATTTTTGGCGGGAAGTTGGAAGGTGTCGTTTTGGTTTTAAGTTTCTTTTTAAAAGCGGCTAAGCGTGTGTCTTACGACACATAGTTTAGGGTCGCGTAATTGAAACCAAAAATCGTACAGAAACAGTTTTTTAAGCACATAAATTAATTTTCACGGGGCGCGTAGGCATAGATTAAAAAAACCACAGAGGGACGCGTGTCCGTTCTACTGATGGACACGCGTCCCTGTGGTTTTTAATAAAATGTTCATGGTTATTATTTACTCTATGGTAGGCTTGTCTAATTTACCACCGCTTCTCAACATGTGAGAAATTCTTCAGCAACATGCCTAGGTCTTATAAGGAATATATTTTCAAAATATGTTTTTGATAATAAAAAATCCAAATTTCGGTAGTTTTTAGGACGGGACCTGTTTATTGGACATTGTCAGATCCATGTAGTATTCTGTCCATATTACTGTAATCACCACGTGCTGGCCGTGAGAACTTAATGAGGAAACTCGTACAACGGGATTACCGATGTATGAACCCTGCCAATCCAGTTGGACAAGTATAGAAAAATAAATGGTACATACATACTTGTCTAGTCAACAAGTTCAAAAACGTGATAAATAGAGATAAAGGTCCTAAAAATATGAGCGATAGCTCATTCGATTCGGAATCGCCTCTAGAAAAATGTTTTTTAAGGATTTTGGGGCAGGTAAAAAATTGCAATTGTTATTAACAAAATAAGATTTAAAAAAAATGATATTTAGTTTTTCGTTAATAACTCAAAAAATATTAACATATAAGCAATTTTGAAAAAATTTCGTTAAAGAGGAGGAAATTTCCGATAAAAAAGTCTAGACTCCCGAAACTGTAAGATCAATATTTATAATTTTCCCAGAGGGATGAAAATACGGCCGAAAACAGGTACTCTGGCTTACGCAAGCCACACCCACATCGGCCCTTTAATGAATAAATATTAATAAAACATACTAAATATGAAAATAAAAAAAATAAAAATTCAGGCACTAACTGAATAGATGAATGAACAATAATATGCTTGAAATTTTTTTTATAACAATTATCCATTTAGTTATTCAATAGTTAATTAATATTTTTTTTTGCTTGAACATGAACATTGCAAGTGTGATAATTGTTAAACTATAAATTTAAGATTTTTTTTCCTTTCTTGGAGCAATTCTTGAAAGGCTTTAGAATAGAACCCCGTTGGAAAAATTAGCAAATATTTATTATTCATTTTGTTATTAATAATTGTCCGTTCAAAATTGCTTAAATGTTAATATTTTTTGAGTTATTAACGAAAAACTAAATATCATTTTTTTTTCATCTTATTTTCTTAATAACAATTGCAATTTTTTACCTGCCCCAAAATCCTTCAAAAACATTTTTCTAGAGGTGATTCCGAATCGAATGAGCTATCGCTCATATTTTTAGGACCTTTATTTCTATTGATCACGTTTTTGAACTTGTTGACTAGACTATACAGCATCCGAACGTTTATGAGTTTTAGACATTCTTAGGATAATCATTTTCTAGTTTATATTTTTATATATACTAATACATAAAGCTGAAGAGTTTGTTTGCTTGAATGCGCTAATCGCAGGAACTACTGGTCTGATTTGAAAACTTCTTTCAGTGTTAGATAGCCAATTTATCGAGGAAGGCTATAGGCTAATTACCATCACGCTAAAACCAATAGGAGCGGAGAGCCAATGAAGAATGTTTCAAAATCGCAGAGTTTTTTTCCTTTTGAGCGCTTGCGCTGCGTAAACGGTTGAAGTTTAGCAAAAATCACTAGTAAGTAAGTAACTATTCCACGCGGGCAGAAGCTAGTATATAGATAGAGCGGCATTAATAGAGTATCGAATTCAGGCAAACCTACAATTTAGACGACAGTGTCCGACGATTTTGACGAGATAGTAATAACAGAATTGGGCACTAGGACTTGTTTATTCCCACACCCCACGTGCTCCTCGGACGCCGTCGTCAGACTGGCCTCCGGAGACACAGGTATGCGCAAAATCTCCTCTCATGATTCCATCGCAGGGGTCCGCGCATTGTGGGGATGCGACGAGCTTGGCCTCTGTTGGTGAAGTGGGTCACTCTGCATCCCGGGGTGACCTAAACTTGTTGCGCGGATGAACAATGGGTGTAGCTTCGCTTGTCATCTCATGTTCTTCCACCCAAGCGCCGGGTATGTGACGCGGGTTTAGGTTTAGCGGAGTAGTTGGTTCCGCCCAGAGTTTTTGCACAAGCTGCGCGACGCTTATCGCCCTCCCACCCCTACAGTCGAGAGGGACTCGGTATGATACGAAATGTATTCCCCCTGCACATAAAAAAGAACTCATGTTCATGCCCCATCGGTCCTGCGACGCGTCGTACCCATCACCGGATACGTCTATCGGCAAACTTGCTTAACATTTTTTATCCACCATTAACTGCCTCTCAGTATGCATATAATAACTGAACCCCGGCCTCTAACAGCACGAGTAAATACAAACCGGTACATTGCGCCACAGCGTCGCAAAGTGCAACGCCCTTTCATCTAATAGTAAATATTGGTATATGGTGTTTATGCAAACGTATGATTTGGAATTTTTCGAGTGTTTTGAAAGACGCTTTTCAAGTTACGTTGACTTCTTAACTTTAGAATACTGTAGGGCTGGTCGAAAATCTTTACGGAAATGAGTAGATTAAATTGCAAATCACATACTAATATATAAAGCTGAAGAGTTTGTTTGAACGCGCTAATTTCAGGAACTACTAAAAACATTTCAGTGTTAGATAGCCCTTTTATCGTAGAAGGCTATAGGCTATATGTCATCACGCTAACACCAATAGGAGCGGAGCACCAATGAATAATGTTTCGAAATCGGGGGGTTTTGAAAACATATTCCACGCGGACGGCCTCGCGGGCAGCTAGTATTAAATATTTGCTGTTAGGCGGCGCCTTCAGAAAAACTCAACAGATGGTTAAAAAAGAACCTTCATTATCTATATATGTATATTTATAACTAGCGGCCCCGGCAGACGTTGTCCTGCTCTGAAAAAATAAAAATCTAGGACCCGATCTCAGCGCCACCTACCGGTTCCAATTGTAAATTTAAACCACCCGGGGACCCACTTAAACACACAAAAACAAAATTACTAAAATCGGTCCCGGTCATTAGGAGGATTGTAGAACCCGATCTCAGCGCCACCTACCGGTTCCAACGGGATAAAAAGTATCCTATGTCCGTCTCCTGGTTCTGAGCTACCTCCCCACCAATTTTTACCCAAATCGGTACAGCCGTTATTGAGTTATAAATAGTGTAACTAACACGACTTTCTTTTATATACTATATAGATAGATATTCAACCAGAGTCGGAATTTTTTTAGCATTTTTGTCTGTCTGTCTTCCTGTTCCAGCTGATCTCTGAAACGACTGAATCGATTTTGATGGGACTTTCACCGGCAGATAGCTGATGTGATAAGCAGGTCACTTAGGTTACTTTTTTGTGAACCGCAACAAAAAATTCCACACGGTCGTTGGCACAGCCAGTTTCAAAATATAGTCAATACACAAATTATCAATATTGATATATCTTGTCACGAGCTACAGGACTCGAATTAAAATGACTTTGGAATTACTATAGTGTTCATTAGAACTATACAAACACGTATAGCATAGGTACAAATATAACTAGACACTACTAGTACAAACTTCACGATGCAATAACACGCGCAAAGTCCGTCACTATATCGCTCATCGAATGTACGTCTGGCTCATATCGTTATCCTCGCTTGACTGCCACCCCCCCGTTCGGGCATCGTTTTATACTAGACTGTACAATACAACAAAGGACCGCGTGGACTGAATTTTCCAAGAAAACTTAATCTACACACCTGCGACGGGTGTGTGTAAAGTCCAATAGCCATAGGCTATTGTCTAATTGCAATTTTAAACACGAAGTAAACAAAAGAAGTCCGAATAAAAGGAAAGGTATTAAACCAGGTTTTATGGTAGGCAGGTGTGCATCCACTTTTTGTTAGCATGTAACAATATAAAAGAAAGTCATGTTAGTTACACTATTTATAACTCAAGAACGGCTGTACCGATTTGGCTGAAAATTGGTGAGGAGGTAGCTTAGAACTAGACATAGAGACTTAGAGACGGACATAGGATACTTTTTATGCCGTTGGAACCGGTAGGTGGTACGGTTGAATTGTGTATTACGTTTCTACTGGTTTTGTCCAGTTATATTTGTACCTGTGTTGTACGTGTTTGTATAGTTCTAATAAATTCTATAGTAATTCTAACGGAATTTTAAGTCGAGTCCTGCAACTCGTAACAATATTTTATAACATAAAATTTTATTGTAATATTTTATATAGATTTTTTTAATGTAAATTCATTTGTATAATAAGAATTATGACATGTATTTGGACATTGCACGCCTAATAAGGGAAAATGTATTGTAACAACGCATATTCTAACATCTTGTGTACATACATACATTTTGGCAATAAATTATTCATTAATTCATTTTGTACTTGTATATTTTGATGTGCAATAAAGTGTTAATCTCTCTCTCTTTCTTTCTCTTTCTCTCGCTGTTGTTCGATTTCATAAATACAATGACCCTAAAGGTAATCGCAATTAACACTTGACTAGCAATACAAGAGCGACATGTGTCAGTTTGCTTATTGCAAATGTGGTGAGACATGATAATGTGTTTGGTAATTAGACTAAAAGTAAGTGTGAAAAGAAATTTGGTAAGTGCGTGTCGGTCCACGCACAATGTACTCCTATTCTTTCGTCGTCGTCGTCAGCCATTCGCAGTCCACTGTTGGACGTAGCCTCCCCAAGTCAGCGCCACTCATCCCTGTCCTCTGACTTCCTCATACAGCGGCGGTTTCCACTACAGGAGTCGCCTGCTCCATCGGCCATCGGCCCTGCGGCAGACGTGACCAGCCCACTGCCACTACAACTTGCTAATTTTGTGAGCTGTGTCAGTTACTTTGGTTCTCTTACGGATATCCTCATTTAATAAGTAAAACTTAATGACATAATCCGTCGGGCTCTTGTCACCGCCGGGGTACCTGGCGTCCTAGAACCGAACGGCCTGTGCCACGACGATGGCAAGAGACCCGATGGTTTGTCATTGGTGCCCTGGAAGATGGGTCGCCCCTTAGTATAGGACGCGTCTTGCTTTGATACTTTGGCAGCGTCCCATCTTCCTGCACAACAGGAGGCCCTAAAACGCCGCAAATACTCAGCCATCGGAAATGGTTACATATTTGCGGCTTTTGGGGTCGAGACCCTGGGACCATGGGGACCTGAGGT
Organism: Dendrolimus pini; assembly: GCA_949752895.1. Lineage (NCBI taxonomy): Eukaryota > Metazoa > Arthropoda > Insecta > Lepidoptera > Lasiocampidae > Dendrolimus > Dendrolimus pini. The sequence goes on from OX457152.1 coordinate 1,140,298, forward strand.
GCACAGGCTTTATCGAGACATAGCCAAACGTCTGGTGGATTGTCTCACGTGACCAAAAGACTGATTTATACTTCGGGCAACGCATCAGCATTGCCATTCAGCGAGGCAATGTGGCCAGTCTTTTGGGCACGTTTCCGACTGACAGCGGTCTGGAACTAGATTTTATGGTTTAATTTTAGTTTGTATATATAGTTTAATTTATTTATAAGTTAGTTTATTTTTAATTAGGTGTTTGAAATATAATAATTTATTCGTAAGGTACACCACAACACAAATCACTAAATTAATGTCACACACAAGAACCAAAATAACTAACAAGCGTGTTTAAATTCTAAAAATTAAATCTAGAAATTAAGTTGTAAAAAAGGGCACGGAGCTAGAGTCCGTAGAGTTGTTAAAAAAAGCTATATAATGGAAATATTGATTATTGAGCAACATGTGCGTTTTTTTATAATTTGGTATTCGGCATTTGATTAATTAAACAAGTAGCTTAGGACGAATATTGAATAGCAGCCGAATATTCGTAGCATCTCCAATATTAAGACCTAATTACCGTTAAAAACACTTAAATCTCGATAATTACCAGAACATACCAGCAAAAATTAAGAATAATTTACGTTTTGTAATTATGTCTATAACCTATTTTATAACATGAGATTAAGCGTTAATTTTTAGGGATTTGGTAAGCTTGCGCGTCTGGTTATCGTGAATGGGGAATGCTCATACTTCCGCTATATATAGGTCCCGGTGGAAGGAGTTGGGATTAAAATGCTGGCTCTATGTTGTGAAGTATGACATACATGGTCACAAAGCAAGGAGGAATGTCGAAGTCCACGCACCGAGAAAAAAAAAGTATGAAAACGGACGCTTCGAATGCAAGCGGGATTTAACGCTCAGACGATGATCATAGAAAATATAAACTTATTGTTCATAACAATATACTAGGCTATTGTCTATCTTTCCCACTGTTTTTATTTTTATATATACAATGTACTAGGCTATTGTCTATCTTTCCCACTGTTTTTATTTTTATATATACAATGTACTCTGTGGTCAATACGTTAAAACAAACAAACAAACAAGCTCACAATGCCAGCTATCCATATACTTAAAATATTCTTCGCAATGAACATAGCATTTTAATTTTTACTAAAATGGAAAGATGGCGCGGATAAAAAATGTATATCATGAAAGAAATAAAACGCTACTGGCTAAGTTTAAAGATTCATTAAAGACGTTAAGAAATATATAATTAAATAATAATAATAATAAAAGCTAACTAATAATTGTCTTTTTCATAACTTAAAATGATATAAATAATATTTATTAGATATTTATATTCAATTATTAGCGTCCTTATATTAGGTGCTGTGTGTCAACTATTTTTTGCATGAAATACTTCTTCAACACAGTCATTGTCCAACACAACACCAATAAATAAATAAAAACTTTATATAACGCCATCTCCAGTTTTATGTAGGATCTAATACAACCTGATGAGAGAATGTTAGATAATGCGGTAAAGAGTTTTAAAATAAATCTAACAGATGGCGCTGTAATTTCTCGTGAAAAATGTTATCCACACTCGATGTTCTTAATTATTTATGATAGCCACAAGATAGTCAGATAAATAAATACTTAGGCAGTTTTTCAGACGTAATCTGAATTTTGATATCGTTTTTATGCAATAGTATTTAAGCGTATTGTAAAATCTCTCCTTGGCAATAAATAAAGTACAGCCCTTCCCTCCCCTACAGTCCCTTCAACCCCGCACCAAACTATCCCTCGACCCTGCCTTAAAGGCCTAGTTGCCAAGCCATAAATATAAAAAAATATCCCTCGACCATTTACAACATACCCATATCCAATCTACCATCCATACTTTATATCCATCCACTTACACAACCTACCTACGCAATATTTATTTACCCTTAGTAATATGAAAAATAAGTAGTAGCAAGCTGTATTTTTTTTTAGAAAATTTGAAATAGTAAAGATAACGAGAATTCTGCCCTGAGCAATGAATGGTAAAGGAGCCTGCAATTAAAAAAAATGCTATCGTATGCTGACGGTGATAGAAAACATTATGGGAATACCTGCACATGGAGATTATCAATGTGTGGAATCCGACAATCTCAGTTGGACGAAAAATTTGCATGTATATGAGCAGCTTATGTTAGTATTGGATAAATCCAATGAGCAATAGGGAGACAAAATTTAAAAAAAAACGTGTGCGTGTCAGGACGCCCGACAAAAGCGAAAACTTACACAAATCTAAGTTGAACTATTTAATATTGAAATTGTTTAACTTGAGAAAAGCTTATGTTATTACTTAAATTTTATGTATATTAATATGATAATATATAGAAAGTTTATTTATTAATAAAACTACGTTTTAACGGTTTTAAGCGCGGTAATTTATTTGTATTGGTTTATCCGACTTTTCGCCCGCTTTAAAACATAGTTTTATTATGTATACAAGTCGCGAAAACTTAAGAAAATATTAAGTTTATTTATTAATAAAATATATTTTATTCTTAGTTACAATTCTTGAATATGTACAAATTTTGTGTATGAACATTATTAATATCATAATAATTTAATTAGGTAAGTATCGAAACACCGCTAGCGCTGTGGGTTAGATTGAGAGAGGGGTTTATTCAGGTTTATGGCTTGGCAGCTAGGCCTTTAAGCCCGATCTTAGTTTACAATATAGTTTCTTTATTTTCTTAAGCCTATGTGTAGCACAGCTGAACTGTAGGTAATCAGCTAGTGCCATTCAACGGAGTTCTCGTGACAACTCAAAAGGCCACATTTGACTATATAGTTCACATTTAATTTTCTCACAAAACACATAATTATTACTCAAAAACTATCAATAAATATCCTACAACTATTGTTCATTTTAGAGTAATTTTACAAATTTTTAGAAAATAAAACTGCACAGCACATCTCCTTTCAGTTCCCGCCAAAAACTCCAGTGAGAGAGCCTGTCTATCTGGCTTCCCTTTCTCTCACGCATACGGTAGCGGAAGTACCGCTGTCGTATACGTGAGAGAAAGGGAAGCCAGACAGACTGGCAACGTAACGCGTTATGTAACGAAGCGGTTTACCCTCCCATAAGAAGTTATCACTTCAAAAAGTTAAGTACTATCATACCGCTATTCTCTATAGGTGACTTCTTTATTCATGCACATTGGTGTAAAGATATGAAACAGCTTCAAACAAAACTTGGTATGAGAAAAGTCAAGTATAATTTCAATTTTAGTGAATACAGTATTTGCTTTGCTTCTAGTCTGAGCTAGAACCCAAATAGGTCTCGAGTGCGGTCTAGAACGAATGAAAGAAAGCGCACTACCAACGCACATTTTAATCCCAAATTATTACTGTGAGGTATATAACCTAGAGATGTTAATGTTACTTAAAAATAATAAGTTTAGACAGAAATAGAAGTAAAAAACAACATAAAATACTGTTACGAGTGCCGGACTCGAATTAAAATGCCATTGGAATTACTATAGAATTTATTAGAACTATACAAACACGTATAACACGGGTACAAATATAACTGGACACAACCAGTACAAACTGCACGATTCAATAACACGCACAAAGTCCGTCACTACATAGTTTTTCGAATGTAAACGTCTTGCTCGTTTCGCATTCGTCGGTTGATTGCCTTTACCCCCCCCCCCCCCCGCGCGCGTTCGGGCATCGTTTTATATTAAACTGTACAATACAACAATCGCCCGCGTGGACTGAAGTTTCCAAGAAAACGTAATCTGCATACCTGCGGCCATAAACAAGAATAACAATAGGCTATTGCCTAATTACAAATTGTAAACACAAAGTAAACAAGAAGTCCAAATGCGGGAAAGGTAATGAACCAGGTGTGCATTCACATTATCGGCTTGTAACAATACAAACAAAACCAATCTCAAAATCCTTCATAATAATCACCACAGTAAAATACTGCAAACCACATGATGTCCAAACTATTCAACCTTTTACTACGGGAATCTCTAAACCCTGAAATACTAAAAAAAAAACTTCTTAGAATAATTGCAGTGACAGCCTGTGTGTATGAGTGTTTACGACTGCCCTTATATTATATTGTTATGTACGAGTAGATATACGTCTAGAAATTGTATAAATGTGTATATATATTTTAAAATGTACAACAGTATAATTTTGAAATTGATTATTTGATGATGAAATATAATTTATAGTAATGTGACATTGATTTATGGTTCTATAAAGATAAAGTTTTATATTAATTTAATAATGTATTGATTGATTGATTAAATAATTATGGCCAGGCACCATTACAATCTGTATCTGCCTGTATTGTACGTCCGAAAGGACAAACTGTCGTTCCAACAAAAACTCGAACAACTCTGTAATTTTATGATTGTGACAGTTTATACAATAAATGTTTATTCTATTCTATTCTATTCTATATGTGTATATCGTTAGCCTCTCTGCTGTTCCTTCTCCAGCAATAAAAATGTATAATATTTTTCTCTTTACTGCCCTGTTACTGTAAAATTATCTAGTTTTATAGGGTAGTAAATCCTGTAAATTAGGTAGTTTAACAGATTTGTCTATTGTTTGACAACTTTGCATTGGAAAAATATAATTTAATAAAATATGGTTGTATCAACTCTGTATGGATCCATGCATCCGCGAATGATTCGCGCCACTTGCCAGTCAGTCCGCAATAAGTCTGGATTTGTAAGAGACTAGCTTTGTCGTAGGCAGTGTTTTAATTTTGGAAATTTTTAAAATGTCTATAAAATACTATTATAACGAGATTTTTAAGCGACTAAGTGACTTTGATCTTAATTTATATATTCTCTATTTTATTGCTTAACTGGCAAACAGACAGACGGCCCACCTGATGGAAAGTTACCATCGTTGTTTGTAGACGTCTGCAATACCAGGAGTGCCCAAACCGTAAAATATAAAACCATAATCACATAAAGCGCGCAAAGTCCATGGTTATAAGATACTTGTTCTGAAAGTACACTATGTAATACCTCGATTGCAGTTGAACCTCAACTAGCTCATTCCCGGCGGAGCAAACTTATATGGTCAAAATCAGCCCCAATAGGCCCCCGCCGGACAACCTCCTCTGTTCCTTTGAATTCTTAACTTGTAAACTTAATGGCTTCTAAGAGGGCGCCTAAAATGCAAACAATAGAAAGAAGAATTTATGACGACTTACCGGGAGGCGTGCTAAGGGATTAGCGCGAGCAATAGATCACTAAAATTAAAAGGGGTAACTTAACACCTGCAAAGGACAGGTTTGCAACAGTATATGTATTATATCTGTAGAATTGCTGCCCCTCGAAATGTATTAAAGCAAAGCCAAAGTTATGTATACATAAGTTATGTATAATTAAGTATGTATACATAATAAAACTACGTTTTAACGGTTTTAAGCGCGGTAATTTATTGTTTTTTTATTATTCCGACGTTTCTGCCACTTCAGTAGCCGTGATCACGGAAGACAAAGGTGTCAAGTGTCAATGAGTATTGTTAAAGTTTTATTTAGCCTACCGCCAACTTCTTCATTTTAATTTTTGTATATGGTTATTATTTACTCTATGGGAGCCTAATCTAATTTACCACCGCTTCGCAACATGCTGTGGCTTGAAGAGAAGAAGCGGCGCAAGAAACTCTTCAGCAAACATGCCTAACTCTAATAATTTTATATAATACTAATATGGGTGTAATTTTGTTTTGATTATATTTGGCTCTTTTGTACGTCGAGTTTGCCGACCGCTGAGATTGGAATGGGGGGGGGGGGATTGGAATTGGGGATGAGATAGGAAAGTTGCGATGGAGATCACAAAAAGGTAAATTCACTAATTACATTCTATACATATCACTAACTTAAAACATATAATTAAATACTAAAAATAAATTAACTAAATAAAAAAGGGGAATAACGTAGCACCGCCAGCCTTTTGGGAACGTTCCGGGTAAATGACAGTGGTTTGGGACCATTAAATCATCTTTAGACGTTTTTCCCCTTTTTTATTTAGTCTTAGTTTTTGTAATTCATAATATGGTTTGTAGTTTATATTAGGTTTATATTTATAAGTGAATTTATTTTTAGTATTTAATTATATGTTTTATGTTAGTGATGTGTATAGAATGTAATTGTTCCAACTATTTACATTACTTGTGTTAGTTGCTTTTTAACCTAATAATTTTTATGATTTAATAGTGAGTTAGTCTGGATGTTGGATGCTTATGGGCATTTTTTGATATGATAATATTCGCACTTTGCCAGCGGCATATCCTGTAATACTGCTCATAATCTAGGCATTATTGAGAATGCACATTTTGATCTACAATACTAACATTTTGCGTTTTCACATTTGAATTCAAAGTTTCATATATTCGACATAGAAGCTGAAAGAAGAAAAGCAGCTTTCAGTAGCGGAAAGGAAGGTTCTAAGCAAGATTTTGGGTCCAACAAAAGGAGAGTTTTGTAGCTAGAGGGTCATTTTTTTATGAGGGGAAAGTCGATTGACGTGTCCAGGGTCTTCTACCCCTTTATAATAATAAGGAGGTTGGGGCCTCGGGGTTTTACCTTTTTACCCCGGCTGTAACTTAGTGGGCAACTACCCCCCGGTAACTGGGTTTGGAGTTGTCTTCTCCGCATGGCAACGGTTTCGCAGGAACTCCCCGAATTTTTTTATTTTTTTATTCCTCCCTCCGGACGAACGAGATTACCCGGGCTTTTTGCTTTTTTGGGAGTTTGTATATTTTTATATTTTACTAGCTATACCCGGCAGACGTTGTCCTACCTTTAAAAAATAAAAATCTAGAACCCGATTCCAGCGTTATCTACCGGGACCAAATGTTAATCTAAAGTCTAAACTATTCTGAAATCCACTTGAACAAACAAAAAAATTCGTCAAAATCAGGCCCAGCGTTTTGGAGGAATATCGCGGCTCCACTTACTGGGTCCAATCGTTTGTTTAAACCGTTCCGGGACAAACTTCAACACATACAACAACAAAGAGAACACCTAAATTCTGGTACCCGATTGCAGCGCTACCTGTTTCAAATTAATATCTAAATCATCCCAGTAGAAAATTATTAAAATACTAATATCGCTATTAAAAAATAGGGGTTGATCGTAGAGCGTTGAAAATTTAGGGTTAAATGTATTTTTTAATGCTGTATCATAAAAAAAAATTATTTAGGAGTGGACTACACTTAACATTTAGGGGGATGAAAAATAGATATTGTCCGATTCTCAGACCTACCCAATATGCACACAAAATTTCATGAGAATCGGTCAAGCCGCTTCGGAGGAGTATGGGAAGGAACATTGTGACACGAAAATTTTATATATAAGATTTTCTTTCTTAATATAAAATTACTAACCAATAAACATACTAAGGAATACCTATTGTAAAAAATAAGAATTAAAAGAATTTTTGTTCATTTTTTTTTAATTATTTATTTTCCATTTAGTAATAGATTTTTTTTAAGCCATATTTATCTAAACTCATTACATTTCTATAGTCAGTCAGTTCTACAGTCCTAAAAGTCTCCGTTTACTTATGGTACAATGACGATAGTTGATAGCGTGAAACAATGAAGTATGATAATTGCGACATTTATAGCCTGTGAGATTTACTGTCAAAAAATGCGCTACTTGATAGGCGTGCTAACATCTAAAGTAAAATAAATGTTTGGACGATAAACGATTTTTCTTTCCTTTACTATTCTTGTTTCATGGTTAAAATTAACCGGAATAAAATCACCTGAAAGCAGCTCTTGCCCTAAAAGTGACTTAAAAATCTATTTAACTTGTATATTTACAATGTGTAGCGGCCTTAAAAAACACTACCTGTGTGCACAAAGCCTAATTTGGCACGTATGTATGCAAAGTCACGATTATGGGATACATGCATAAAATTACATATTACAGTATATGGGATTCGATTCCCGATTACGGTACTTTGAACGCTGTTATAGTATGAGAGTAATGTTTATGTGTGATACAAAGTACGCCAATCTAAAAATAAGTCGTTCATCTTTGTTTTTACAAGCTTTTATTTAACTTACTATGTTTGTTAGTTATTTTTTATTGCAGGAGTTCAGCAGACAGGCAGACGGCACACTTGATATAAAGCGGTTACCATCGCCTATGAACATTTGCAACACCAAAGGTGCTACAAATGCGCTGCTGCTCTCTTGAGGGGGAGACTGGAACCAGGTCACTAATGCCGGAACACAACTCAAGGTTGTTATGATGCCATACTCTAGACCAGGGGTGGTAGCCATCCAGTCGGGCAAATGCCCTACCACCTGGCTGTGGGTTGTTTCGTCGCCTCTTACGACAGGCCGCCAGGCTGAAGGAAATTGTATTCTTTCTCCGTTTCTTCACGGATAGAAGTTTGTTTAGGTCAAATCTTGCAAGCTGGAGTGCCGTGCACGAACTTCCTCGAGCCACTTCGCTCATGTACGCAACGGTTCTGTAGAGAGAGAAATATCTCTTGCGTACTGCAAGGATTTGGAATGAGCTCCCAGCCGAGGTTCTCCCAAAGGGCTACAATATGGAGTTTTTCAAAAAATTTAACATCTCTGGTGTTACAAACGTCAATAGGCGACGGTAATCGCTTTCCATCAGGTGGGCCGTCAGTCTGTTTGGTGTAGTCCGGCTATAAAAAAAGGAAAGGAGAAAGAATAAAAATTCCTGCGTTGGGGCAGCACTGCAATTCCTGCGTTGGGGCAGCCAGTCGCAAGAGGCGACAAAGACAGCCCACAGCCAGGTGGTAGGGTATTTGCTCGTCTGGATGGCTAGTCTCTAGAATCTAGAGTATGCCGTCATAACAACCTTGAGTTGTGTTCCAGCATAAGTGACCAGGTTCCAGTCCACCTTGAGAGTCTCCAGAGAGCGGAAGCACATTCAGGACCTCCTGTGCTGGGCTTGTCTGGAAGAGATCGCTTTTTAACGATAAGTCCGCCCTTTGAGCGTAATGAGACAGTTTTAATCTGTAAGTAATTTTTTTTTGGTATTGGTGTACAATACAGAGTTATTGATTGATTGATTGATTGAAGGACAGATACATTTCGAAAAGGGATAGATGATGAACAAAAGTATTAAAAAAAAGAATCGCACCGGACAAGTGGAAAAACAAATGGCAACGGATAATTGGAAAAATAAATCGCAACGGACAAGTGGAAAAACGAATCACAACGGACAAGTGGAAAATCCTCAACTGATAAGTGACAAAATGAATCGCAACAAAATTTTAACTTGACGTGTTACGGGCAGTTTGTTAATGTGCTTGTTCCATTTTAAAAAAATACCCGTAAAACTTCAAGTAATTTTTTTGTTGCGAATCATTTTGTCACATGTCAGTTGAGGATTTTCCACTTGTCCGTGTCGACAGTGTGTCGTTAGTTAGAGCAACCCTGCGGAGAAGAATCATATACGGCTGTGTAAGTCAATTTAAAAAAATGGTGTCTCCAATCCTAAGTGGATTGTTACGTGCCAGCGGGGCTACCCCGCTGGCACGTAACAATATGGTAGCTTTTATTCCCTATCATATCGATACCTCTGGGCTCAAAGGGCGTATAGCACAAAACTGCTAATGTTCAGGAGAGCCAAAAAACTTAAAAAATAAAACAAAATTAGCTATAATTTTTTTGTCTCAATGATTATATAAAAACAATCTATGAGAAAAATACTTACATTTTCCTATATTTTAAGTAAATATTATTAAATGAAGCCTAAATATAATAGTTTCCAAAATAGTTTTGCTTTACTACCTAAAAAAAACTACAAAATGTCCTTTAAACCCATTTAAAAACAGCTAACGTTATTAACTTAGGCAGTAAATATGTATAACCTAGCGTAAAAAAGTTGTATAATATTAGGTAGTAAATGATAATAGCAATGTTTAATTGTGTTGTAAATCACAAAGTTTGCATTTAAAATTGTACAACTTTCATAATAAAAAGGGTTCAACGGGGTGGGGGGTACCCCATCGAGAGAATGTGGAAGTATTAACTTCATCATCAGCACTAGAAGTAATAAACATCTTTGGCTTACAGCATTTCATAAAATTTTCTTCTTCACTATCTTCAATAATATCGCTATTTTACTTAGATTATTTGGATCGAGAGGATTACTAACATCATTTAACATACCGGAAGCAATTGGTTCCGTTGATTCTCGATCTGAGATAGGTTGGGGAAAAAGTCTTTTCGCATATAGTATGTATGAACTTGTAATTAGATCTCTTTGGCTATACCATTTGTATCTGGCTGGTTTTGGTATCATTAAAAAGTTTTAATTTTAAAGAAGACAAATTCAAATTAGGAAAATGTGTGATTTTCATTTGTTTTTCTTATTGTTAAAATGAGTGAATCTAATGAAGATATTCAATTCATTTTAAAATTTTACTATAAAAAAGGTAAAAATGCAACACAAGCCGGGAAATAAATTTGTGATGTTTATGGACCAAATGCAGTATCTGTGAGAGTAGCGCAAATTTGGTTTAAGCGTTTTCAATCCGGAAATTTTGATATCAAGGAGGCACGTCGCTCTGGTCGCCCTGTTACGGACAAAATTGATGCCATTTTTGAAGTGAAACTTCTATATAGAGGGGGTCTTATGGAGTTTTGACTCACGAAAAGATGTCACAGTCACGTGATCACCGTCACTAATTCTTACATTTTTAAACTTGTGATATCTTTCGAATGGAATGTCCGAATTGAATAATTCAAAAAGTTATATAAAGGTATTGAAGCAGTCTTGAATATGAAGTAATTTATTTTGATAAGGATTAATATCAAGATACAAATAAAAAGCCTTTTCTAGCGGCGGCATTTAAATTAATTTTTTATAATAAAAAAACGCTTATTGTGGCATAACTATAATAGTTAGATATATGTTGTCGCGATACTTTTTGTAAATAATGATGTGTTCTACAAAGTCGTAGTACATTATTTTATTTTATCATCAATAGTTTTCGCAGCGCACGCGATTTTAGGTATTTTTTTTATACCTTGGATTAAATTTTTGGAGTTTTAGTAATGATCCCTAATTGTTTTGTAAATATAATATAGCCTATGTTACCCGGGGATAGCGTAGCTTGCCAACAGTGAAAGAATTTTTCAAATCGGTTCAGTAATTTATTTTATTTGTTATTTTATCATCAATAGTTTTCGCAGCGCACGCGATTTTAGGTATTTTTTTATACCTTGGACTACATTATTGGAGTTTTAGTAATGATCCCTAATTTTTTTGTAAATATAATATACCCTATGTCACCCGGGGATAGCGTAGCTTGCCAACAGTGAAAGAATTTTTCAAATCGGTTAAGCAGTTTTGGAGCCTCTTCAATGCAAACAAAGAATTTAATCTTTTCTCTTTATAATATTAGTATAGATATTCATATATATTTATTATAAAATTAATTAGATATTTGCATATTATAAAAAGCGCAAGATTTTGCGCTGGAAGTTGTTTAATAAAATTGGGAGATGGATTGCCCTAAAAAGCGCTATATCTAGCTCCTAAATCGCTAAATTGGCAGCTCTGGTGAGCCGAGCGCCGGGAAAGTCTCGTAAACGAGAAAGCTAGCGAGAGAGCGAGCGAGGATATACCGCGTCCTCAGACTACCTCATCCCTCTAATACCTAAAATTGCATTCTGCGCATCGGAAAGTGCGATGTTCCGAGCCGCTATTAATGGAGGCAAACTTAAGTTTGCATCGAACTATAGCTCTGCTCTCCACGTGACAAGGCATCACTGCCTCTATTTGTGGTATGTGTAAAAAAATATAAATAAATAAATAGAGTTTGTTGAGTAAACAAAAATAACAACAAGAAAACTTTGCCAACTGTTCAGTTTTTCGAAAGTCATAACAAAAGTGAACGACAACGAACAACAAAAGTGTTGACGTAAAAAATGGTCGGTGCGTGGGTAGCGTATTACATACACCATTAAAATGTACTTAACCTAACCAAATCATAATTTGCAGTAAACCTGCGAAAAATCGAAATGTGTGCTGGGACACATATTAGAAGTGAAACTTCAACGGACAAGTGGAAAAACGAATCGCAACGTACACGTGGAAAACGAATCGCAACGGACAAGTGGAAAATCTTCAACTGACAAGTGATAAAATGAATCGCAACAAAATTTTAACTTGAAGTTTTACGGGCAGATTGTTAATGTTTTTGGTTTTGGCGGTTTTGGCGCATTTCAAAAAAGCTGGGTACACAAAAGCTCGAATTTGGGTGCCTCATGAGCTCACTGACAGAAACCTAATTAACCGTGTACTCATTTGTGATTCTTTATTACGACGTAATGAAACCGAACCATTTTTGAAGACGCTGATAACTGGTGATGAAAATTGGATCACGTACGACAAGAACGTGCGAAAAAGATCGTGGTCAAAGGCCGGTCAGGCTTCACAGACTGTGGCGAACCCCGGGTTAACTCGCAACAAGGGGATGCTGTATGTATGGTTGGATTGGAAGGGCATTATTCATTATGAGCTGTTACCGCCAGGCAGGACCGTCGATTCTGAACTGTACTGCGAACAACTGATGAGATTAAAGCAAAAATTTGAGAGAAAGCGGCCAAAATTAATCAACAGAAGGGGTGTGGTTTTTCACCATGATAACGCTAGAACTCACACATCTTTAGCCACTCAGCAAAAATTACGAGAGTTTGGCTCGGAGGTGCATCCGCCGTATAGTCCTGGCCTTGCACCTTTAGATTTTCACCTGTTTCGGTCTTTGCAGTTCCTTAGGCAGTGTCAGGTTAACATCACGAGAGGACTGCCAAAACCACTTGTCGCAGTTTTTTGATCAGAAGCCCCAAATTGTTTTATAGCAATGGGATCACGTCCCTACTTACAAGATGGCAAAAAGTTATCCAACAAAATGGCACCTACATACTTTAGGCAAATGTAAATAAACTTTATAAAAAAACCTTTTGAATTTTTATATAAAATGGGAAGAAACTTTTTCCCCAACCTTATATATTTATTATCTTTCAATAATAATTCTTGAAGAGATATTGTGTGTGTTCTGAAATTGAAATAAGTACAAAAACGATTCAAAATAATATTCGATTGAAATTCAAGTTGCCTTCCGGCTGAACTAATATATAAATTATGCCCTTTCATTTGATACCCCACTCGAGTGTATTTCCTGTTTTGGGTTGTTTATCCCCACCTTCACCCCCCCCCCCCCCCCGCCCCCATTATTTTAAACGGCTCTACTGATTTTCTTCAAAAATAGAAAAAACTCTCTTGAACAGGTGTTTACAAACAAATACAAAAACTAAACCAAAATCGATTCATCTGTTCAAGAACTGTGATGCCACAGACTGATAGGTAAATAGGTAGTACACATACACACGTAAAACCATTGAGTTATAAAACATATAAGTACCTAACACGTCTTTTTTGTCCGAGATTAAATATTATCTAACCTGAATAATAATTATAAAAACTATTACTTGAAACTGTATGAGCAAACTCAAAATATTAAATGGTAAAGGACAATAATGTAAAATTATTTACTATTGTAAGATTGTAAACCACAGTCTTAAAATTTAAACACACTGGATACCTACTCGTAAAACTGATATTAATTAAATTATTATCAATTCGAATTTGAAGAAATTAAATCGAAATTAGTCGTTTTTTTATTATTTTAATACTAAAAACAAAAACAGACAGACATCTTTTTTAATAGATACCATAACTACATGAAAATAAGGGCTAAAAATGTTGTATTACAAAGTAAAGAACAAATGAGACGAACAAAAAATTATGTTTAATTATTTTTTTAGGTAGTAAGGTACATTTAAATCGTTATCTTTTTTATATTTAGGGCGTGAAGTTGTTGTCAGAGAACAGTTGTCAAACACAATGTGCTTTACACCCTAAAATCAGCAAAATACTTTATGCATTTACAATAGTTTTGAGGTAGTATGGTACAGTTGCTGATTATGCTGAATGGTTGTAAAGAACAATAATGAGCATTAATGCGTTATACGCCTTAATACTCATAATTGGATTCCTATACAACCTAGGACATTTTTAACTTGCGCAGTAATGTAATTTACAGCCCGATTTCCTGTTTCATTTTGGTTTAGCAGCCCAAAAAGATGGGGCGTAAAGAACATTTTGTGCGAATTTGGCAACTTCGTATATACCAATTGATAGAGAATGAAAAACTGAATACGATGGTATTATTAACTCCATATGCCCCAAAATGTGCTTTACGCCCTTTGAGCCCAGAGGTATCGATATACAGAAACTTACCGTACGGATGTTGATACCAAAACCTTGGATAAGAATACTTTGCAAGAAAGCAGGACCTCCCAAGCCTTGGTAGACATCAGCTTTAATTTTACACCCTAATTAATGGCCTAAACAAATATAGCGACAAAAACTCGGCGGAAACTTTTTCCATCTTGCTTGAAAACCGCCATTTTGCGGGGGCCAGTTGAACTGATTATGGTTAACTATTGTTGAACATTAAACATAATCAGTCGGTTTAAAGAGTATAATCGGCAGCTAAACAGACATGGTTCAACCCCAAGCTAAGCAAGTTTTAGATTGTATTATAGGTGATTTAAGTTGTAATAATGACTTGACGTACTAAAATGTTATTGCAGCATAACATTTTAGTACCTACGTCATGTCATTATTATAACTATAATAATATTTTTCTTTCCTTTTATTCTGTCTTGGTCTTATTGAGTGTGCACTGTTTGCTACAACTCAATTAATTCTTCAAAAAGTTATTCTGTATAAAACTTATATAAAAAGAACTTGAAATATAAATCGAATAAAAAAACAATATTTAGCTAGACGTGTTGCTGCGGAGTTTCTTACCGCTTCTTCTCCTTACCATCAATTATACGTTGCGAAGCGGTGTACATAGACTAGGAAATAAAATTAAATTTTAACCTATATGTATGACCTTCAAAAAGTGTTCTCCAGTGGAAGTTATTTTGAATTTGAATAATATACAACGGATGACTCTGGGATTCCGGAAACCTAGATCATAGTAAATAACGGAAAGTTATTTTCCGAAAAATCAGGTTCAGAAGCATTGCTTTTCTTTTGCGTATAAGTAATCCCTGATCTCTTATAAATTATATTTGTGTGTATATTGTCATATGTATATATACGTGTGTTTATATACAGTAATATGGTTTTTTGTACTTATATGCACTGTACATCATTATTTATAGACTACAGCTTTTAAGCGATAAGACATCCCGTTGTACTTACTTATATTTTTTGTCTACTTCTACTTGTCTATGCTTTGATGTACAATATGAATGAATGAATGAAAACTCTTTATCGTTCACCATAAACTTAAATCTGGATCATTGATATGGATATATTTGTATTAGAATAATGGGCGGCTTTATCGCTTATAGCGGTCTCTTCCAGGCAACCCAGTGTCTAAGGAGATTTTAAACAAAAATAAAGATAAACATGCTTATATATACAGATACACACACACACACACACACATATATATATATATATATATATATATATATATATATATATATATATATATATATATATATATACATATGTAATTAGATATATGATGATATTATAAATATATATACATTCAAACAATAGATACATTAATTTAATGCAACGATTTTTATTTAATGGACCAATAATGGTCAGTGACCATACTTTTAAATGTAGAAATTGATTTAGCTTGTTTGATTGGTAAAAGGAGGGAGTTCCACAGGCGAACAGCCTGTACGACAAAAGAATTTCCTACAAAGGAAGAAGTGTCTGCAGGTATTTTAATAAAAGATTTTAATTTTAGCACAAATTGCAGGAATGAGATTGATAGAGAAAACTAACACAATAAAGAGTTACCTTACCTTATCTTTGTCAGTCAACTCCCTAGCGTATGAATTGCAGTGTAGGTCCTAATCATTGTTAACCTCTGGTTAAAAAACGATGGCGAAACCCGCCGGCTCAGGTGTGCACTAATGCCGTTTGAGTGACTCGTCCTTTCCTTGTAAACTCTACTCCAGCCTATTACCGTGTTATGTTATGAAACACTTTATTATATTTTAAACACCGAGTATATAAACCTTGGTAAACCTGAGTATGGTATATTTAGTATTTCTATAATCTATACTAATATATAAAGCTGAAGAGTTTGTTTGCTTGAACGCGCTAATCTCTACTGCCTGATTTGAAAAATTCTTTCAGTGTTGGATAGCCCATTTATCGAGGAAGCCTATAGGCTTTATATCATTACGCTAAGACCAATAGGAGCGGAGCAATGCAGCCAGCCTTCTGGGCACGCTTCCCTCTGGCAGCGATTTGTTACATAATTTATATTAATTTTTTATAATTTATTTTATTTTTAAGTGTTTAGTTAGTATACAGTATATATATACAAAGATTTTGATAGTTCCAAACAAGGCTTGTGTGCTCGTCTGAAAAATCTATTATTGTTAGTAACTATAAGTGTGTGTGTGTGTGTGTATACATACATACGTACATAACTACACGCCAGGTCCCTTGCGGGGTAGGCACGAACAACAGAGTGCCATTCAGGCTTATTCTTATACACCTCACTTGCTTCTTTGACATTCATAGCTCTTGTCATGCACGCTCGTCTGTTCTTAAGGCTCCTGACATCACCTTCTGCTGTGTGTATAACTCTATATAAACTTTAACTGTATTGTTTCTGGGAATTATTTAAAGTTAAAAATGTTATGACGTTGTATTCATGTACAAGTAAGATGACTGTATTAATGTATATACAAATCCGACTTGCACAGGGTTTCACAATTTTGAATAGAATCTACAAAATACAGATGTAAAATATCGATGCAGTTCAATGCATTTTTTTATTCAAATATTTAAATAAAAGTCTACATTTAAAAAACCTTTTCGGTAGTTAGGTGCTTTGGTTCGAATAAATTGGTCAGGTGTGATACGCTTTTAGAAATTGATGGTTCTGTATGCAGTAATATAGTTTAGTTAAAGCTCCTTTAGCTGGTTCGTGCGTAGTGTTTGGAGTCTACAAAGCGAAATTGTGATTTTGGTGCGAGAAATACAACGACACCATCGAATGGGAAAAACAGAGGAGGATTTAACTTTCTTTTTTACAAGCTTATATTTAAATTCAAATTCAAATTCAAAAGTTTTTATTCAAAATAAGTTCCACTGGAGAACACTTTTTGAAGGTCATACATATAGGTTAAAATTTAATTTTACATCCTAGTCTATGTACACCGCTTCGCAACGTGTTATTGCTGTTAAGGAGAAGAAGCGGCAAGAAACTCCCCAGCAACACGTCTAGCTAAAAAAAAATTTTCTTTATATTTCTTGTTCTATTTTTTATATTTAAGTACTTTTTTTTAAAAAGATTTTATACAGAATTATGTTACAGAATAACTTTTGAAGAATTAATGGAGTTGTAGCAAACAGTGCATATTCAATAAGACAAAAACGCAATAAAAGGATAGAAATTAATTATAGTTATTATAAATATAAAGACGTAACGTATTTTTTTTTTTTGCAACATATCTCCATATATTCCTTACAAGTACGGCAAGATAAAACGTTATACTCGTACAAAACACAGTATAAGAGGTTGGAGCGAGCTGTTATGTAAATGAAGTTTTGTCATTTAAATATTCTTCAATAGTGTAGTATCCCTTTTTAAGCAAGATACTTTTTATTTTAAATTTGAATTTAGTGAAGGGCAGATCTAACATTTCACTCGGAATCTTATTGAAGAAGCGTATACCAACCCCCAAGAAAGAAGACAATACTTTTTGTAATCTAAAAGATGGCAATATCAGTTTATTACAATGCCTGGTGTTGAAATCGTGAACATCCTTATACCGCTTGTAGGCACTCAAATTATTACGAATATAAATTATATTATTGAAAATATATTGGCAGGCGACCGTCATAATACCGATTTCCTTAAAGCGTTCCCTAAGAGACACCCGAGGGCCGAGGTTGTAAATTGACCTTACGGCTCTTTTTTGTAAAACAAATATAGTCTCCAAGTCAGCAGCGTTGCCCCAAAGTAAAATACCATAGGACATGACACTATGAAAATAACTAAAATAAACTAGTCTAGCAGTCTCTTCGTCAGTGAACTGCCTAACTCTTCTGACCGCATATGCAGCAGAACTAAGCTTTCCTGAGAGACTAGATATATGAGCGCCCCACTGGAGTTTCTGATCTAGGTTAATGCCTAAGAATACAGTTGAATCTACTAGGTTAAGTCTAGTGTCGTTAAGGGAAATATTAACATCGTATTCTTTTACATTGGGCATAACAAACTTAACACATTTAGTTTTATTCGGATTGAGTGATAAGTTATTTACGGTAAACCACTTAGATATTTGGGTTAAGGCGTTGTTTACGTCGTCAAAGTTCTGTTTATTTCTGTCTACTTTAAATATAAGTGACGTGTCATCAGCAAACAACACTACCTCACACATATCATTAATAAAATATGGCAAATCATTAATATATATCAAAAACAAGAAGGGACCTAGAATAGAGCCCTGGGGCACACCCATAGATATGCCAGTCTCACGAGATTTGATATTGTTAATTTCAACGCTTTGGGATCTATTGTTTAAGTAAGACCACAGAAGATTGAGAGAATCGCCATAAATACCGTAATAATTGAGCTTTTTCAGGAGGGTCACGTGTTCAACGCAATCGAATGCCTTGGACAGGTCACAGAATACACCAATGGCATTCTGTGACCCTTCCCAAGCACCACAAATGTGTTTTAGAAGCTCAACACCTGCATCGGTAGTGGAACGACCTTTGGTGAACCCGAACTGTTTAGTATGAATTAATTTATTAATATTAAAATGTGAGAGCAGTTGATTTAAAATTATTTTTTCGAAAACCTTGCTTAAGGTTGGTAAAATAGAAATTGGCCTAAAGTTGGAGGGGTCGTTTTTGTTTCCACTTTTAAATATAGGAATAACTTTGCTAACTTTCATTAAGTCAGGAAATACTCCTTTATCTACACATCGATTAAATATTTGTACTAGTGGTAGCGCAATAGTGCATATTAAGTCACTTAATACTTTTAAGGATATACCCCAAAAGTCAGCTGTGTTTTTAATATTTAACGATTTAAACGTTTTTACAATATCATCTGTATCTATATGATTAAATTTGAATGTGATATTACATCGATCAACGCACTGTGTCATCAGCAGCTCAGCTTCCAGTGGTGATGATGACAAAGAGCTAGTTATTAAAGTTGGTATATCCCTAAAGTATTCATTAAATGTTTGTGCAATTTCAAAGTTATTACTAATGGTGTTATTGTTGATTACAAGTTTAATTGCATCATCTCGACGTGAACTCTTGCCGGAAGCATCATTTATAACACTCTAAGTTAACTTGCAATGCAATGTACCAATGTATGTATGTAAGTTCGGATGGAATCTTGCAAGTTAAATTTGACCAACTTCCCGGTTTCCGTTTGAGCTGAAATACAGGCATATGTATATTGCGTGACAATGCAATAATATGGTACGATGGAGCCGATCTGATGATGGAGTCGGAAGGTGGCCATAGGGACTCCTACACTAAACAAGATAGACCCGTCGTGTTTGGGCTCGCTTTACTTGTCTTGGCTAGCACTCTGCTGCTACATGATATCCAGGATCTCAAAAGCTTGTATTTAAAAACCTTTTTAAAAAACAAGTTATTTAATTACTGATGTTATAAAATGACACTGACAAATAAGAAACAGATACACTCTCGGGTAATTAATGGTGACTGAACTGAGCTGGAGTAGACACATGGTTTCGGTCTCTACCCCATCCCAAATACCACACGATTAACATGCATGGGAACAACAACCTGATGTATGTTACGTTTTCCAACAATGCAAGAGCAATAATGACCTAAAATAGCATCCCGACCCTGAAGCCCTCGTTCTCACAAAATTATAGACATAGTAAGTTCGGCTCGAAACATGCCTGGATTGGATTCTTCCTCTCGAAAGCCATGGGTCGTTACAATCTAACTTAACTTTTGTGAAATCTTCCAGGTTAGGTTCTTTAAATATTTCAATTAAAAAGGTTCCGTTTTTTATGTGTTTACCATAATAGCTACGTGCTTGCTCTATACTTGATATGGACTACATCATTACTTAAAACTGGAAACTCATTTCCGCCAAGATCAGGCATTTATAGACTGAAAATGAGCCCGTCTTCTGTTTAGATTATTTTCTAATACATATGCACTTAAGCGATTTTGATTACCAAACTTATTACTGTATGCTATCTACTGTATAAATGTAACCACTGGCCGCAAACTTAAATAATCAAGCCACTTTAACCCAATCCCAATGTGTTTAATCACCCCGTGAATTCTATTAACCCCGTTTTACAGTATTTTAAGTTCACGCAGCACGATTTTGATCTTAAATAGCTCGGCTCCGATGTAACTTAGGACCAAGTTTTTTTAATAGTCTTGTATCTCAAATATAGAACTACTAAATAGCAATAGCTAAAAAAGTGGCAGCTCATAAAAAAATCAAGCCAACCTCCGAACAAATTTGCCCAAACCTTTAATATGGGTTGTGTTATTGAAAAAAATGATCACGCTACCCTAAATTGTATGTATTTTCAAATCGTACCAAATGAGTACAAGTGTTTGTATTCACGCTACGCTGCGAGTATATTTGCAAAAAAATTATAGTACTATTTTATTTTTTGCATCTAGTACCCCCCCCCCCCTCTCGCGCCTTTTTGTGTGAATTTGAACCGGGAGACGAGTGGCCGGTGTTTAGTGATGGGACGCGTATGTGAATATCGATATTTTACAAGCTTTTATTTAACTTGCAATGGATGTATGTATGTAAGTTCGGGTGGAATCTTACAAGTTAAATTTGACCAACTTCCCGGTTTCCCATTGAGCTGAAATTTTGCACGAATATGTACATCGCGTGACAATGGAATAATATGGCACCATCGAGCTGATCTGATTATGAAGTCGGAAGGTGGCCATTAGAACTCCTGTACTAAACAAGATAGACCCGTCGTGTTTGGGCTTGTTTCACTTGTCTTGGCTAGCACTCTGCAGATACATGATCTTAAAAGCTTATATTTAAAAACTTAAAAAAAAAATATTTTTTACTCTTGTAATTAGTAGAGGAATTCAGGGCGTTCCATTACAAGCTCACAACGCCCAAAAGGTTCCATTAGACGATTCACAAGGCGACCGCGGTCTTTGTGGTCGTGGCAAAAACGTCACTAATGACGACATCATTTTCGATCACACAACGCTCACAACGATCCATGTCAAGAGGTGGGTCGAATAACCGTTCCACTTAGGTTTAAGATTGTTACGCCGGCAAGCAAGTGGCACGGGAAAAATCGCGATCATGAACGTGGTTGTTGCGAGTCTCTAATAGAACGTAGCCATAGATAGTGAGAATATCTGGAGGCACTATTTTCACAACACTACATGCGCATTACATCACTCAGGAGGAAAATAATTTTGTCAAATTTTGACATTGTATGCCGGAGTCCATTTTGTCCCTATTAAAAGATTTTAAATGTACTATGATTAGATATTGATTTCACCTTCTGCCTTTGAGAACAAATAAGTATTAGTTATTCGTGTAATCTGGACTTTTTCTTTATCACCTTCTGAAGACTTGGGGGAGTCAGGAACCTCCACAAGTATACCATTTTTGGAAATAAAATTGTACAGAAATGGTAAGAATGTTGAGATGGATGTGTGGTGTTACAAGAATAGATAAGGAGAGATATACACAAGGGAATTGTTGAAAGTTGAACCCCTGACTAAAAATTAAGAAGAAGTATACTAACGTGGGATGGGTATGAAGTCACGTGACAAAAACAACCTTAAACTAGAAAAGTGATGGGTAGACATGTAAAAGTAGATCAATAAAGACATGGATGGATTGTGTGAAGGATGACATGATGATTTTTAATGGATATATTATATTATATAAAAATATAGTAGAAAGGAAGGAAAAGACATTGCACCCAATGATTCGAAGAGGGTGAAAGAAAAGAGAAAACAGAACAGCACAAACTTTCAACAGTTCGGGCACCGGAACACAAACCAACTTGACTGATAATTTCTTATATTTTTCCCTCCACCCATTTTAATATTATATAAAACTGCTAGACTAAGCATGTTTTGATGAAGAGTTTCTTGCGCCACTTCTTCTCTTCAAGCCATAACATGTTGCGAAGCGGTGGTAAATTAGATTAGGCTCCCAAAGAGTATAGAATAACTATAACAAAATTAAAACTAAATAATTAAAATGAACAAGTTGGCGGTAGGCTAAATAAAACTTTAACAATACTCGTTGATACTTGACATCCTTGTCTTCCATAATCACGGCCACTGAAAAGTGGCCGAAACGTCGGAATAACAAAAATTTAAAAAGTAGATTTATTATTGCAAAGAATTCAAGTTACGCACTAAGTTTTATCGGTTACCTTATAGACAATTTTATCGATGTTGTCTCAAGCCTAGTCTAATACAGAGTGTATGCCGAAAACTCAGAATATTTTCACACATGCATTCGGAAAAGCTTTTATATGGAACATTTTAATTTATATAAAAAAGTATAATTTATATCCCCACTGTTTCGTTTTGTGTATTTCATTATTACGTATATAATGAATAGGCCAAGTGCGTGTACAACATGTACAATGAAGGGTCCCGAAGGGGCGACGAATGTCCAATATTTTTGTCATTTGTCTATGAAACCTTAAAATAGGATTTAATCGAAAATATCCTTTATCTCAAAAACCAGTAACACACGAGTTTTTGTGTGTGTGTTAGGTAGTGAGCGAATGAGTATGTGTGTGTGTAAGTCAGTCTCAGTGAGTGAATGAGCATGTTTATGAGTGAGCTAATCAGTGAGTGAGTGAGTATGAGTATAAGTATGAGTGAGTGAGTATGAGTGAGTGAGTATGCGTGAGTGAGTATGAGTGAGTGAGTATGTGTGTGTGTGTGTGTAAGTGAGTCTAGTCAGTGATTGAGTGAGCATGTGTGTGTGGGTGTGTATGTATTATGTAAATGTTACAGTAAGATATCAAATTGTTACGAGTCGCGATATTCGAATTAAAAATGCCGTTAGAATTATTATAAAGTTTATTAGAACTGTGCAAACACGTATAACACAGGTACAAATATAACCGAATACAACAAGTCCAAACGTAATGCAGAAGCTCATTATTCCATAAAACGAACAAAGTTCGTCACTACAAGATTTCCGATTGTAGTACGCATGTCTTGCTTCGCTCGTGATTCTCGCTCGACTGTCTCCTCCTCCATCAGGTCATCGTTTTATACTGCGCAACTGCAATATCCCCGTATCTTAGTCGACTTAATCCGACACACTTGGCTAATGACTGCCATAAAAGACTGCAATAAAACAATTTGCTGTTTTCTAATCACAAATTTTAAACACAAAGTAAATAACGACGATCATAAAAGAATTTAAATTTATTAGTTTAATTGCCGACGGGTAATAAATGTGCTTTGTTTTAGATATGCAAGTGGATTTTGTTTTTGTCCGGACCAAAGTTGTTACAATATTATTATTTATAAGTTAATTTAGTCTTTAAATTAAATTCATAAAATATTCGGATCATTTTAATATTACAAAAAGGAAAACCTACCAAAGGGAAGGTTTGAACTTTAAATCAGCGTTGTGTCGGATATAATTCCGGCACAGCGATATGCTGAGTGCAAACCTTGTTTGATGAAAATTAATAGTCACTATTTCTACAAATTAAGTCTTTCTTTCTGATAGTTCCAAGGGCATTTTTGAATCCACACCCCACAAATTGGTAACAGTATTAAATATGTATTACTTCCTATAAATAACTGAATATCCTGTAGGTGTACATTTATGAACAAATGTCCAACATGGTGCGTTGGATTATCCGTATAAAATGTCTCTAGGCTACGAGACATGAGGTTTCATTCAATTATTCGACAACTGTTTGCACTTTCAATTCTATTCGATGCAAAAAATTTTGGCCAATAATAATAGATAATTCAATGACTAAAATATTATAGTTAACAAAAGTTATAGTTTTTATTTATATATATATAGCTTATGCCCGCGAATTCGAACTCGTGGAATAGTATAAAAATACCGCCCGATTTTGAAACATTATATATTGGTGCTCCGCTCCTATTGGTCTTAGCGTAATGATATATAACCTATAGCTTTCCTTGATAAATGGGCTATCTAACACTGAAATAATTTTCCAAATCAGACCAGTAGCTCCTGAGATTAGCGCGTTCAAACTCTTTAGCTTTATATATTAGTATAAGATAGATCAGTGATGACAAAGTATATGTCATAGTCAAAATTAGGAGTTGGAGAAAAAAATCAAGATAAAGAAGATAGAGAGAGAGAAAAAGAGAAAGAGAGAGACTTTATTATATACCTAAATATACAATTACAAAAAAAAATATGTTTGTGTTGTTAGCTGTCGGGAAGCTTGGACCGTGGGGTCCTGAGGCCATGAGCCTCTACCAAAATTTATCAAAACGACTCATCGACTCTTCAGGTGATCAGAGGGCTGGTGCCTACCTCGGCCAACGGATCAGTATGGCGATCCAGCGAGGAAACGTAGCCAGCCTTCTGGGCACCTTACCCATAGAAGACGGTGATCTGGGCTCAGTATTCTACTTATAGTCTTGAGGGACTATGGGTAGAATACAATACAAATAAGTTAAGTTTTCTTACATTGTATTCAATAGTATGTAATTTATATAATAATATTATATTCAATGTAAAGTTTTCTTTTATTATATTTAATTATATGTAATTTTACAATTGTTTTGTGAATAAAGATGTATATAAGTAAAATTACAAAAACAGACCATTTTTACAATATTTACTCGGCAATACAACAGGCAGCCTTATCGCTCAGAGCGATATCTTCCAGGCAACCTAAATCAAAGAAATAAGGATTATATTGTTACGAGTTGCGAGACTCGAATTAAAATGCCGTTGGAATTATTATAGAGTTTATTAGAAGTATACAAACACGTATAACACAGGTACAAATATAACCGAACACAACAAGTGCAAACGTAATGCAGAAGGTCGTAATTCAATAAAACGCGCAAAATCCGTCACTAATAGATTCACGATTGTAGTACACACGTCTCGCTTCGCTCATGGTTCTCGCTCGGCTGCCTCCCCCTTCATCAGGTCATCGTTTTATACTGCACAAATGTAATCACAAATCTTAAACACGAAGTAAACAAAAGAAGACGATTATAAAAGAGTTACAATTAATTTAAATGGCGGGAGGTAAAAAATGTGTTTGGTTTCAGATATGCAGGTTGATTTTGTTTTTTTGTCGGGGCCTATTAATAAAATAATAATAACAGCCCATAAATGCCCCACTGCTGGGCTCGGGCCTCCCACTATATCCCTTATAGTATACAGGCAGTAAACCCACCATGCTTGTCCAAGGCAGCTTGGCAGGTTTGACACATCAGTTATCTTGATGTGCGGGTTGCATCACGATGTTTTCCTTCATCGTTTTTAGTCCGTGGTAATTGTAACAATATGCACATTAGGTCAGAAAACTGCCAAAGTGGTGCAAGCGTTCTGGCCAGGATCGAACCCGCGCCCTTTGAGTCTGCGACGCGCGCACTAGCCATTACGCTACCACGACTGCAGCTGTCGGGGCCTGAGTTGTAACAATATCTTAATTTAATATATATAAAATAAAATTGTAAATTTTGTAATATTCAGCGCATAATCTTGTGGATTACGATAATTATAGATATTTTTAGGCACCATTTTGTTGAAATGTTGCAAGAGCTAGGGTTGGCAACAATAGCTCGCTCCAACGGATGCCGCTAATTGGTACAGCCCTACGGCTGCGAGTACCGGAGACGGATTTTCCAGTGCGCACATGGAATACATTGACCAGGCCTAGTTGTTAAAAGTTTTAACGAGTTATTTTGTATTTGTGCACAGGCGAGATTTCTTTATTTAAAGTTTTAAGAATTTCGAATTTTAAAAGTCGCTGTAGACAGGAAATATTTATTTTATATGTTTGCAGGTAGGCGAGTTTTCTTTGGAGTTATTTGAAGAAATTTGTAAAATAAAAAATACTGACTATAAGCAAACTTTAACTTGTTGGCTTATAGTCAGTATTTGTAATAAAGAGAGTTGCTATTATATTGCACGTGATGTAAGCCTCCTGAATAAATATAATTTATAAACAGATATACAATGCAAAAGTGGGTGGATGGATGCAGAAGTCGCGAAAGGCCATGACACGCCTTCCATGATCAAATTGATCGTGTATTAGCAGAAGGTGATGTCAGGAGCCTTAAGAACAGACGAGCGAATGTCAAAGAATCAAGTGAGGTGTGTAAGAATAAGCCTGTATGGCGCTCTGTTGTTCGTGCCTACCCCGCAAGGGACCTGGCGTGAAGTTATGTATGTATGTATGTAATTTATAAATATAATATATGGTTTTCATTTTCACTCTTAGTATCATTCAGTAGTTCAAAACGTGACTCTCCTTACTGCAATCAAAACTGAGCAATGAGAGTGAGTTTTATACACGACTCTCATTGGTTAGTCGTATCCTTACGTCCTGGCAAACACAGCTATATAGGCATTGATTAACCATAACAAAAGTAGATAATTTAAGTAATTGACAAATTAAATTTAAATAAATAAATAAGAAATTTGAAATGGATAGTTATATATAATTTATTTTATGATTAGGAATAATGATTATATATGAATATAAACATAGAATAGAATAGAAAACACTTTATTGTTCACCAAATAAACGATTACAGAAAAAAATAAATTACAACAATGTAACGGCAAAACAAAAGGCGGCCTTATCGCTCAAAGCGATCTCTTCCAGGCAACCTGACTGAGAGGATACATTTAAAAACTTATGTCTAGGTATAATGAAATTAATAAGAAGTAAAATAAAAACATAGCGTAGATCAAAAGATATTGTTGCTGGTTTTTGTTAAGGTAGCACTTGCCAAACGTCAAAGTTAATCAAAAGACTGAACTTGATCTACTTTTGTTTATGAGAGAATCTAATACAAAAGAAAGTCGTGTTAGTCACACTATTTATAACTATAGAACGGCTGTACTGATTTAGCTGAAAATTGGTGGGGAGGTAGCTTAGGAGACGGACAGACGGATACTTTTTATCCTGTTGGAACCGATAGGAGGCGCTGAGATCGGGTTCTAGAATCCTCCTAATCACCTGGACCGATTTTGGTGGTTTTGTTTTTGTGTGTTTGAGTGGGTGGGTCCTCGGATGGTTTAGATTCACAATTGGAACCGGTAGGTGGCGCTGGGATTGGTTCCTAAATTTTTATTTTTTCAGAGCAGGACAACGTCTGTCGGGGCCGCTAGTTATATTTAAATACAAGTTTTATTAGGAAAGTTTCTCATAGACACGTATAAGTGAATAATTGAGCTGGAAACCGAGCGCGTGGTAACCAGGATTGAGGTATATTCAGCAAAGTAAACAATATACATAGCAGCTCGCTCCAACCTCTTATATTATATTTTGTATAACGTTTTTATCTTGCCAAGATTAGGAATTTATGGAGATATGTTGCTGTTTGATGTTTCTTTTGCTGTATGTTGCAGCAAAATAAATTAAAAAAATGTAGTATGATGTCATATCTTTTTATAACTATAGTAATATTTTTCTTTACTTTTATTGTCCCTCTGTCTTATTGAATATGCACTGTTTGCTACAACTCTTCCAAAGTCATTCTGTAACATACTTGTGTATAAAACTTCTTTAAAAAAAGAACTTGAGATATAAATAGAATGAGAGAAATATAAATAAAAACAATTTTTAGCTAGACGTGTTGCTGGGGAGTTTCTTACCGCTTCTTTTCCTTAACAGCAATAACACGTTGCAAAGCGGTGTACATAGACTAGGAAGTAAAATTAAATTTTAACCTATATGTATGACCTTCAAAAAGTGTTCTCCAGTGGAACTTATTTTGAATAAAAACTTGAATTTTGAATTTATAAAAATATCTACAACTATGGACGTGGTAAGTGTATCCAGTACAGTAACGTTCAGTGACAGAACTTGTAATAATGATACTCCATGTCTTTCTTTGTTTCGCCAAAGTTCAGTAAATATGTTTTCTTTTTCTAACAGAAAATTATTTTTAATATTATGACAAATGTATACTTACTTTTAAACATGACAATAATATCAGGGGCTTTATGGCGAAGCCTTGGGTGAGTAGCGATATCTCGGACCTGACTCCGGGGCCAAGGCAAAGCCCCTGGACCCCACACCTCAGTTCTTGCCTTGGCCAGCTGGTACGGAGTGGATATCGCTAGAGCTTAGACTCAAGCTCGAGGGGTGGAAGTGATAAATGGCATCACGTCAGAAGTAGCTTCGCTGAACCTGCAGCCCACCTCTCTACACCCTTTAGCCACAACCATTTTGCCCTTGTCATCTATGGTATTGCAGACATGGTCTATGGTCCCTATATTTCCAGACCCCTAGTACCAGTAGCAGTTCACCCCAATAGCCCGGTACTTTTTGTTCTCATTTCCCACAATAGTCCTACACTGGCCGGGGCTTGTCCTTGGGTGCATTAATATATGGTGTAGACAGGGATAATCGCCAGTCAGTGTCACGCCACATTTACAATAAATTTGTCTTAGGGGCCTCTAAGTGTTGGCGTTCCCATGATCCCACGCAAGCCCTCCAAAAGTCCGGGTCCATTTTTAAGGCCCGTGGTCTTCAAAGACATACATCATATACTTGTTTCAGCATGTTAGTTCTGAAAATATTGTAACGACCCGAGCGCCCACAAAAGACAAATTCACACCTACATGCCTGTAGACGTTTTATTACCTTTGCGGCTTCGGACTTCTTTTATTTACTTTGTGTTTAAAAATTTTGATTAGAAAAACAGCCCATTGTGTATTGTAATATTTTATGGTAGTCATCAGCCAGGTGTGATTTTAGGAAATTCAGTCCACGCGGTCGTGCAGACATATTGTAGTTGTACAGTATAAACAATGCTGCAATGGAGGGATGTGTTAGTCTAGCGATAGCCACAAGCGAAGCTAGACGTTAGTGACGGACTTTGCGCGTGTGATTGAATCGTGCATTACGTTTGTACTGGTTGTCTACAGTTATATTTGTACCTGTGTTATACGTGTTTATATAGTTCTAATAAATTCAATAATAATTCCAAAGGCATTTTAATTGGAGTCCTGCAACTCGTAACAATATGTTGATAGATTTTGTAATGAGAAAAAAGTGAAAACTACATACATAAGGCCGTCGCACACGTTTGAGACGTATTGTCTAAGGCTTAATTCAAATTCTAATCTCTATCTAATCTATTCGTAAGTATGGAACCTCTGATCACACCCACATGTATGTCTGTCAGCGTGATGGTATACTTAGCTGTATCATGGTTGTAACAAGCGTCTTCTTCTGCGTAGAATGGGGATGGAGGAATCAGCTCGTGCAATTTTAAGGAAAAATTCTAAGGAATATGCATGTGTTAGAATCGTATTTGCTATTGTAAAGTAACCATATGACGGAAGTAGTCAATAACCGGAGATGTCAACGTAGAAGAATTTTTTATAAAGCCAACGTATATCAAAAATGGAGTCACTGGAAGTTATACGGATGGCGGAAGTTGGTGTTATGACGGAAGTGACAAAGAAGTTCATAATTGTAACAATATTCACATTAGGCAGACAAGTGCCTAAGTGGTGCATGCTTTCTGTCCGGGATATGAACAGCGTCATTTGAGACTCGAGCACGTTAACCACTTTTTTATTTACGATGAGTGGATAAAAGTTTTATAAAGGTGTTTTTACACGGGCAATTGTTTCGGGAATTCGGTTTATACTTGGAAACCCTATACCGTTTGTATCTAATTTTATTTATTTGAAATAAACTTTCTCTCGAATTTTGTCGATTTTTATAAATATCCCGTTACGCTGCCCGCGGGAAAATATATATATATATTGTGATGTGTGTTCTGGTTGTTGTGTTGTGTTCTGTGTGGTTGAATTTCGGATGTCTGTGTTGTTTACAAATATGAGTATCTCCTAGTACCTGGTATAGAATGTTCGTGGTGTGTAACGTTGCCTGCTTCTTTAAAATGTATTGTATGGTTTATAATTATATTATAATATAGTTATTATGTATTTATCAATACTGCATAAAATAAAATATAAGTGTGTATTTATTTTTATCTAACAAATATCGTTGTTGACTCTGTAATCTTTACATATACACAGGCCCGCCGGTAGGTGTTTCGACGCCCGCGTGCAATACCGATTATGCCGCCCTATGACTAGCTCTGAGTTTTGTAAAAAAAAAAGAATTATTAATGTTTTCTCATTATGGTGGGAAAAAGAAAAACAATATTGATAAAACATTCATTTTAATTAAGTACTTATTAGTTTTTTTACTGATGTATAAAACTATATACTTAAATATTTATCTACAAAAAATTAACTCTTCTTGTCTTTATATTTGCGAAATCTTCTACCGAGTTTTTTGTATCCAAACTGTCTACATTTTCATGTGCAATTGAAACTACAGCTAAATAACTAGTCTTTGCTGAAGCACTGTTGATCTTAAATAGTTTTTGATAATTTTTAATTTTGATAAGTTTCTTTCACCATATGGAACTGAAACCGGCAGTGTAATATTCTAAGCGCTGTGTTCGGAAATGTTGACATTTAATCATTGGTAAAAAGATATTGTAATAGGGTTTGTAGCTTATTAGACAGGTTTTCTGCAAAATGTAACTTTAATGCAATGATTTTATTAAATAAATCAATACCGTCAATGTCTGATTCACTACTTGCATCTTAATTTTAATGGATGCCAATAGATGGCGGTATTAACATTAAACTTATGGTGGGTATTATGAAAATGATTTGAATTACGTGATGAGTCGCTCGATTTGCCGCCGTCTGGGTATGCCGCCCGTGTGCAGTGCACGCCTTGCACGCCCGCTTACGGCGGCCCTACATATAGGTACAGTCTAAATGTGTTTGCTATTAACGCAACTTCTTCATCTCATAAAACCTCACTATAAATTATAAATCACACATGTCACTCGCCTTGCATACTTCTAAACGTCAACACCTAATAATTGCTATATAAACTCTTAAATCATATAAAACGTGTAAAAATATATATCTACCCGTAAGAATTTAAATTTAATACATTAACAAAACATAATGTAAGAACTCATTTTTTGTGTGCTTACAAATTATTTCTATTTTTGATATTTTTACGGGACGCGAACTTACTCTGCCGTAATACAGTTTAAAACTAGTACGGGGAGTAATGATTGTCACATAATGTTAAATTAAGCACTATTGTACTTGTTTAACTTATAACTGGAGAACAATAAATTGTTTAATTCTTTAATATTCCATATTTCACAACGTCGCCATTTGACTTGTCGAATATCTAATCGGTTTGGAAATTTTTAGTCAATTTTATTTCTATCTCGTTTTACGTATAACTACATCTCGTTTTCACAAAAGGAACAGGCCCTAATTTTCTAAGTTGCTCCACATTGCATGGT
The DNA here is from genome assembly GCA_949752895.1 of Dendrolimus pini. Classification (NCBI taxonomy): domain Eukaryota; kingdom Metazoa; phylum Arthropoda; class Insecta; order Lepidoptera; family Lasiocampidae; genus Dendrolimus; species Dendrolimus pini. The sequence continues at coordinate 1,171,973 of OX457152.1, forward strand.
ATTGTGTGGCCGTATCTCAGCAACAGCTTGCTACATATTGCCATCGCCCTAATTTGCTTAATGTCGTAATTGACCGGCATTGAACAGTTTTAGTTGCTCGTGTAAGAGCACCTTAACATTTTTCAAAGTTTTTTTATATTTTTCGAATGAAGGTGTTACGTGCATAGCGACTCTATTATATCTTAAAAAAACTATTTGATCTTGGTTTTATTAATAGTTGGTAAGTGACAAAGGTAAGTCGTGGTAGCGTAATGACTCGCGCACGCGTCCCGTACTCAAAGGGCGCGGGTTCGATCCTGGCCGGAACGCATGCACCACTCAGGCAGTATTCTGATCTAATGTGGGTATTGTAACAATTACCACGTGCTAACAACGGTGAAGGACAACATTGTGATGCAACCTGCACATCGAGATAACCGATGTGTCAAACCTGCCAAGGTACCTATACTGTCCGTTCCCCCTATAGTAGAAGGCCCGATCTGAGCAGTGGGACAGTTAAGGGCTGTTATCTTATATACTAATACTAAGTTTGTTTGTTTGTTTGCTTGAACATGCTAATCTCATCAACTATTGGTCTGATTTGAAAATTCTTTCAGTGTTAGATAGCCCATTTATCGGGGAAGGCTATCATCACGCTAAGACCAATAGGAGCGGAGCACCAATGAAGATTGTTTCAAAATCGGGGTTTGTTTTTAACTATTCCACGGGCAGAAGCTTGTTATTTATATATAAGTGATTTATATATATCCAAAGTGATTTATTTTTAGTTTATTTTATTGCCCCTAAGCTCAATGTTTATCAATTGTAACACGTCTCCTTCATACACTCATGAATTCAATTACATACAATCAAAACTCACAATTTATTTTAAAATATTTTTATTTTCATTAATATATACATAGGTTAGTGGTAAAAATGTTTTACACATTCTTATACAATATGTTTTACATAATTATTATGTCAATAAACGGATATTACAATAGTTCGGTAATTAAAGTAATAAATTAATCTACCTTATAGAATATTTAGAATAATAATAATAATTTATGGAAGAACAATATGACATAATAAAATAGACCATTTTTTATATTTATTTTTTATTGTAGTATAGGTTCGCGTTTGACCACAATCTTGCCCTATGACCAGTAAAAAACGTAACTCTTAATACGTTGTCTTTTTGTATGTTTGCTTGTAGGCAAACTGGCAGACGAGTCCACTTGATGGCAAGTGGCTACCGTCGCCCATGGACATTTGCATCACTAAGGCAGTTGATGCGTTGCCTACCTCGTTAAGACTCTAGATACCAGTCTGTTTACGTCCTTTATATTGTAGTGCTCTGGGAAAACCGCGGTAGGAGCTAATTGCTTGCTCACGTAACATAAAGGAGCAAGCGCTAAGTGCAGTAGACTACTATTTAATCCAATAGCTCCTCCTTATCTCAAGGAGCGTTTTAAATATATACACCTTAGCCGTATGGCTGATGAGTGTATGAGTATTCATCACCTCAGATCATCGGAAAACATACGGCTGGAAACACCTGTAAGTCACTCGCGATTTTACAACTAATCTTTCACAGTTCATGCAGTGTGCCTGTGGAATGCGCTACCTTTGAAAATCAGGCGTGCCCAGTCTCTTCAGGCGTTCAACGGACTCGGGAAGGATTATTGCCTCGGGCTCTAAAGTCAATCATAGCATCTTCATCTCTCCCATATTTATGTAATTCTATACATTATTACTATGATTATTATTTAATTTATATATATATCAATATATGTATATTTTTGTCTTATTTCCATGTCTATTATACTTGCCATTTCAAAATCTATGTATATACATTTTACACAATTTTTCTCTAATCCATCCTAAGGTTGTCTGGAAGAAATTGCTCTTAGTGATAAGACCGCCTATTGTCTTCTGTACTTAAATTTCTTTAATTATATCTTAATGCTATGCAATAAAATATATTATGTTCTCTATCCTATTCCAGGTGTCAAGTGTGTTCCAGGTGACTTTCAATCAATCAATAACGTTTCATTGGTGTACAATACACAAAATATTCAAATTCAAATTTATTTACTGCAAAAAACATGGTTCAAGAGGTGTTACAATAGTTATATTTAGCTACACATGTTTTTGCCAAATTGGCGTGCAGATTTAGCTCCTACAATTTACATTATTTATAATAATATCATAATTACATCAAAATTGAAATTAAATAAATAGCGTCCATAGTCAATATATAAATATAATACAAAAAAGAACTTACAGACTAAAGCTGTCTCGTTATGCACAAAGGGCGGTTCATATCGCTAAAAAGCGATCTCTTCCAGACAACCCCCGGAATGAATTGAGATGATAATGGCGATGGTGGACATAGTACAATTTCTTACATTATAGTAATAAATATATAAATGCTGTATATACAGATTTTCTATATATCAAATAGATATATAAATGTTTATAGATAAATCCGTCATTTATCCGTGCAGGAACGGAGAAAGAATACAATTTCCTGCGTTGGGGCGGCCTGTCGTAGGAGGCGACAAAACAACCCACAGCCAGGTGGTAGGGCATTTGCCCGACTGGATGGCTACCACCCCTGGTCTAAAGTATGTCGCCATAACAACCTTGAGTTGTGTTGCGGCATTAGTGACCAGGTTCCAGTCTCCCTTAAGAAAGCAGCAGCGCATTGTAGCACCTTTGGTGTTGCAAATTTCCATAGGTGATGGCAACCGCTTTCCATCAAGTAGGTCGTCTGCCTATCTGCTGAACTCCTGCAATAAAGAAAAATCATTTTCAGCCTTTACTTTAGGGATAAAATTGAATAGTTTGTTTCTTCCTCTTCTGCTTCAAATGATGATTTTGCAATGGGCCCGCCCTTATCAGTTCTCCGTCCAGTAGTATCAACACACGGGGCTAGAAAAATGATAAGGGCACACCTCATTACTCTTGTTGTCTTCTTCTTTTTAGGTCTTCGTTTCGTTTGTGCTTTTACAGTGTGTTGTGCATGTATAATGTCAAGTATTATGAAAAATGTTAATACAGCGTAAACTCTATATAACGAAACTGAAAGGACTGTGCATTTTATGGCGTTATAGAGAGTTGTCGTTAAATGGAGCAAATTCTGTTATTTTTGTATGACGTCTTTTGTTGCACAAGTATTTTGGTTGTATAATTTTACTTATTTGATTCATATCTTGCGATATTAAGGCACCTTGGTGATAAAGAAAGTATTTCGAAATTTCGTTATGCGTGATGCCGACAGTAGTACAGTTTATTACAGGCTAGGATAATAAAGGGATAAAAGAACGTACACAGCTGCGTAGTTTTAACAAATTTTGGCAATTTAAAAGGTACTTTTTATTACTTAACTGTTGTCGTTATTGAGAGTGGGTAAGAGAGTATTATCATATAGAGTATATCACTGTATGAAAGACGAGCTAAACCAACCAAAGCCAAATGATTTCGACGCGTAAGGGAGTTTGTCGTTAAATCGAGTGACGTTACATGGAGTTTACACTGTAATTAAAAAAAGAACATAAGTAGATTAAGAATAAAGATGAGAAGGGGATAAGCGACAAATGACCCACTCATAGTACAACGTCTTAGCTAAAAACTATAAACAGGTCATACAGTCGAATCAATTTGAGATACTTTTAATTATCTTACAAATGTCGCAACCTCACAGTTATTGAATGACTGTAAAAACTTATGACGTATAAGTCAGAAGTAAAGAAGTTAATTATTAAACAATGTTTTATTCAAAATAAGTTCTACTGGAGAACATCTTTTGAAGATCACATAAAATATAAGTTAAAATTTAAATCTATTCGATTTAATTTTAAAGAGAACAAAAAGTACCCGCTCTGAAGTCTATGTTGAAATAGCGACATCTTGTGTTGAAAAGACCGCAACTAGCAGTGCCATCTAGTATTGAGTGGCGACAAAGTACAAACATCTAATACTTCAGTAGCAAGCTGTGTATTGTAAAGTATCTATGTACCTATCTGTATGTAATCTTTGAAGTGTGTTAGTATGAAAGTCTTGAACATAGATGGCGTTCAGTCTTCTGCATCTTACGTGTGACGTCAAACCCTGTTGGTCACAGAATAAAATGCAGAAGTGAAAGTTCTTCTTTAGACGCAGTCTTCTTTTAGTTTTCTAGATCTGCAAATTTCAACTTAGAAACTAAGTTTTCATACAAGACTAAAAATGCAACAGTGGTACTTTGGAATCTGTTAGAGCCATCAACAAGGTTCGGCTAAGAAAAGTAGACACTCTAATTATTCACAATCTTTTTCCATCGCAATGTCATTTTCGCTTAAATGTTTTAAGATTTATAAAACAATTAAAAGTGAAATGGGAAAGTTATTTCATGACTCTCAAATGAGAGTTTAAATAACAGAAGAAAAACGATGACTTCATATAAAAACAATATTGTGTAAATACTTTATGATAGTTTGGAGCTGCCATATTGTTTTTTTTTAATTTTCCACTATTTTCAATCTCTACTTTCATTAGCCAAACTCTAGCACCCCCAATATATAGATAGATAACTTTATTTATACACTGATAATACAATTAACTTACAGACTACTAATCAGATCCTATATCTTACTATTAATTCAATTGTCCAACCATCGGTTGAATGTTGTCATTAGATTTATGAAGATTAAAATTTTAACTAATAGTGAGACAATTTAACGGTCGGTAAGATATAGGAACTGGGCTCAAAACGGCATCTAATTAAGTACAAAGGCCGGGCTGGTCGCTAAAAAGCGATCTCTTCGAGACAATCTCAAGAATAATTGTGAGATGATAATAGCGATAGAGATATTATAATAATCAATATATAAAAGGTATATATATAAAGATCCATAATTACAACAAATTTTATACAATTTTATTATTAAATTAAACCTTAGAAAATTAAAATTAATAAATATCTATCAGTCAGGCGGTCAGTCTTTTATTGAAGCATATCACTAACATATATTTTACATTAAATTAATTATTCTAAGCAGTAATCCGCAACCAGTCCCAATACATTGTTGTTTGATATAACCTGCTAGCAATTATACTGTTTCGACACCTTTCAACTTCGACTGCGACTTCTCGGGATAGCACAAAACGTGTTCAATCTAGCCTAAAGAAACTCGCAGCACTACCGTATCTTTTAAAACCTATTAGGTGTCGAAATATGTTATTATATAGAACACGTATGCCATCCAGAGAACGTCCTATACATTCCGTCCAGAGCTGACAGGTCTAGTGTCTGGCAAAAGTCCTATGCAGAAGTTTTAAATATTATATAGATATATTTGATCTTGTTTAAAAAAAAACGGTAATTCGTTATGATGTTCCTGGTGGCGCCATCTATGATTGTAGTGTGTCACGAGTTACATTTTTTTCGAAGCGATTGTCATTCCATAGTATTTTTATTCTTTGCTTTTATCGATAGATATCGATGGCTTCATAATAAATGGGCGTACAGACAAAAATGCAGTTTTACACAAGGGACATTCGATAATTGACTTTATTTTATTTTATTTGAATATTTATGTTAATTTAATTTTAAATTTGATTTCATTAATTTTGTACACCACTATGTGGTAGAATGTACTGTGAATCTACAATCCTGTAACGCCTGTATAAACTACATTCTTACAAATAAAGATTGATTGATTGATTGATTGACACAATTGTGAATAAAACAAAACTAGTTGATTGTATAAGGCTGAAATTTGGAATAACCTTCTATTTAGGCACACTTGCATACCGGTAAGAGTTTCTAAATTTTAACATGCATAGGTTTTCGTAAACAACAAAAAGAATGGCATTTTGCGTATACGCTCATATGTTGTGAAGCTATCGATATTATTCCTAGTTTTTTTACATAAGTTTACGAATTAACCAACAAAGGAGACGGAGCTTTTGGGGCCAAAGAAATGTAATGAGTTAAAATAAGGCTTAAAAAAGCTCTATATTTTTCTATTACAAAAAGGAAACCATCAGCCCTAAATTCTATCTGGAAGACAGAAAATTTTAAATATAAGGTCGTACATAAAATAAGTCATCGATTAATATGAATGAATTTCAACTATTAATTATAAATTAAGTATAAAAATATAAAAAAAGAAAAGCCTCCCCTTTTATTTTCCCAAATGCAGTAAATTAAGAAATAAAAGAAACATGAAAAAGAAAATATCAGTCTTGCATAATGACGGAGGAGATCGGCAAAAAAAGACTATTAATTACATGAAAACATGTTAAAATACTGAAAACTTATTATATAATATCATATAGATTAACCTTGTTATATATCAGAATATTGTTATCCATCATATGCACATACACACACACATTCACAAACACATACACACAAAGAAGTTATCACCTATTTTGAAAAATAATTTGATTTTAGAGATACAAACTATTTCTAGCGCGAAACCTATGTAAGTATTATTTCTGTGTAATTTTTTGACAGTAAATTAATTTTTTAATTTTGATTGTTATTGACGTCAGTTTCATTCAAAAAATTTTTTTTTAACGAAAAACTATCTGGGCCCAAGAATTAATGGAAATGTATCCCTCTCCTTTATTAATTTTACAAACTACAAATGAAATATCACAGCAATGTCCCGGGAGCATCCATTGTACCTGCAACAAAAGAAAAAAATAATTATAAGCCAAGCAGATGTTAGATAATTGAAAATCATGGCGACTTCTTAACCTATTGTATTTTACGAAGTCCTAATTAAACATGTCAAATAAATATCTCACTTTTCAACTTTCTTTGCTCTATTATTTCTTAATTTATTAATAGGGTAGCCCTTGTTTAAATTAAGCTTATTTCCAAGACAGCAAGTAGGGAAGTGGTGAGTGAAACGTAGAGCAGTAGGTACATGTGTTAAACACGTGTAGAACATAATGTTTTCTCAAGTTTTCGCAATGTTACTGATTTTAAGCGTGGTAATCTATTTGGTTTTTATTGTATTTTTCATTTTATTTTTTTGTATTGGTCTAGGATGTAGCACGCTTACCTAGAAGGTACCTATTCACACGGGACTTGAAGACACCCAGGTTATAAGCATCGGGAAAGTTAATAATCGGGGATGTTAATAAAATAAAATGAACTAAATAAATAATTAAAATGAACAAGTTGGCCAGGAACGTGAACAAGGAAACGTTTACCTTACCCATAGAAGACGGAGATCTGGGCTCAGTATTCCATTTTAGTCTTGAGGGACTATGTGTAGAATAAAATACAAATAAGTTTTAACAAGATTATATAGAACATTATTCTTAAAGCTTTACATGTAGTAAAACAAACCGAACACAGTACAAATCTATCGCGTCTGCCAACATGAAAACAAAATTAGTGAATACCGTCTATATACAATTGAGAGATTTTGAATTATAATCTGTACACATCATAAAAGATAAATATAGAAAGAAAGAAAGAAAATAATTTTATTCAGGCCAAATTACATTGGTGTAGTGTAGGTACAATTGTTCATGTTGTTGAACATATTCTTGTCCTGAAAGGGGCATCAGACTCAGCATAATGCTGAAACCCGCGCTGATCTTCCGCTGAGCCCATAAGGTACTGTTACGGCAGACATTACATCATTGCAAAGCATCGCATCTTAAATAATATATTATATATATATACATACACACATTATACGTAGTATATCCAAAAATAGGCAAAATAATAATAATCATGAATAAATATATGTGTTGTATATACGAGTATTGCAAAAATTAAATAAAAGAATCGACATAACAATTAAATTAAATACCACGTGTGTCATGTTTTAGATCTTGTTGTGAACTTTGGTGCTCTTTTAATATCGTATCAAAATTTTTGTAAATTATTAAACACAGAATAAACAAAAATATAATCATATTTCAATTAAGGAAATGGTCGATTTTATCGTTTAAAAATAAGATAACAAAATTAATTATTTACTTTAAATGGAAACATGACAAGAGCAACTATGCTACTAAACAACTGTAATAATACATATCCTATTTTTAATGCGAAGGCGCGGCCGGAACTAGTAAAAATAAAATGCACTGGAGGGCATTAAGTTTAGCGGGCAAACACGCCAGCAACAGCTGTTGCCGATTTGTTCAATACCAAAGTCGATGTGGGGACCTAATGACTTATGGGCCGGGGGTTTCGGGACATTTGTACCGGTGCGCTCCGGTGCTTTTCAGTCGCGTACAAACATACTATAGTCATAAAGGAAGAACAGTGAGGAATTGAAGTGATTCGGTAAAATACGTAGGTTTGCTTGCAGGAGTTCAGCAGACAAGCAGACGGAGACGCCATGACAACCTTGAGTTGTGTTCCGGCATCGGTGATCAGGTTCCAGCCTGGAATTAAAAGAGCAGCAGCACATTTGTAGCACCTTTGGTGTCACAAATGTCCATAGGCGATGGTAACCGCTTTCCATCAAATGGGCCGTCTGCCATTCTGCTGAACTCAAGCGACAAAAAATAAAATAAACGTGGCAAGCGTATCCACTACGCTGTTATTTCATTACGGTACCCGAAAATTAGAACATCGAGTGGTTAAAAACAGTGAAAACTTAAGTCTGGTTGAGTGGAAATCGAGCCTGGACGGATTAACGGCCTCACCAGCCGGCGGGAATCGAGCCGGGGCAAATCGAGCGTAGCGAAACGCCCAATCGAGCGCATTAGTATCCGTTCGACATACTATTTTCGGTTTGACATTTTCCAAATTTCTTACAACATACAGCGTGAATTTTCCAAGTGAGCCTCCCTGGACTAAATCCTAAATTATTTAAAAAAGCGAAAAACGTAAGTTTTCGCGATTACTGCTTATTGAAGTGAAACTTCTTTATCGGCGTTGGAAAAAAAAAAAACCGTCACATTTTTCGGTTACGCGCCATCTTTTTCTTGCCCCTACCACGGTCGATTCGAACGAAGAGTAATTACAATTAATGAAATGCTTTTATAATCTTAGTAGCAATAAGGTAAAATGAAACAATTGTATTATTTGTATTCATGTCTATGATAATAAAAGCCCTTTGTTTAAACTTTATCTAATTTAACTTTATTCTGTAAAGTTGCATGGAATAGATCATTTTTCGAAAAATAAGGAAAAATAACTTCTTTATAAGTTTTACTTCTTACGTGTGTACACTAGTACACGCACACATTTTTTATTATTATTCCGACGTTTCGGCCACCTTTCAGTAGCCGTGATCACGGAAGACAAAATTATCAAGTGTCAATGAGTATTGTTAAAGTTTTATTTAGCCTACTGCCAACTTGTTAATTTTAATTATTTAGTTTTAATCGTTCTTAATGGTTATTTACTCTATAGGTGCCTAATCTAATTTACCATCGTTTCGCAACATGTAGTCGCTTTGCTTGAAGAGCATTAGCGACGCAAGAAGCTCGTCAGCATCATTCCTAGATTTAATCATTTTATATAATATTAAAACATCGCGCTTGAAACCGTTAAAACGTAGTTTTATTCACTAATAACTAAACGCACTCAAAGTAGTCTCGTGGCTGATTTTGACGAAATGTTTTTTAATTAATCTATCGATTTAAAAACTCAAAATCAATCATCTGTTTTTAACTGATTCCCTAAAGGAGGAGGTTCTAAATTCGACTAATTTTTTTGTATGTTTGTTACGCGATTTCTCCGTCTATTGTGGACTGATTTTCCAAAAAAATATTCGAAAGAGTATACTCCCGAGTTCGTTCCATTGTCACCGATTCAGGATCTGATGAGTAGGTTCCAGGGAAATCGAGACCAATAATTATTAAGAGCACCCAACACACTCATGGAAATGCAAAACTTGTTAACACGTGCCATTGGTATACCGTGAACGCGCTAATCCCAGGAACTACTGGTCTGATTGGAAAAATTCTTTCAGTGTTAGATAGCCCATTTATCGAGGAAGGCTATAGGCTATATATTAAAGATACTCAGGAGTGATTGATTTAAAAGATGTATAATCTTTCAAAATTCGAAATCACTCTTTAAATCTTTGATTTTAGAAATACTTCTTTAACTCACTACTTTAAGATTGATTAGTCACATGGAATGATGAAAACTAACAAATCAGATACTTGGATGTAGTTTGAGACAGTAGATACAGGATATTGTGAATTGAAATGAGATAACATGCGCACTCTAATAAATACAATGATGATACACACTAGATTAGACTCTCTGGCGTTAATTTTAAGCTTAAAACCGGTGAACTGAATGAATTATGTCATTCGAAACCAGACTTAAAAGAGTTAAAAGAGTGATTTAAAGATTTAAATCTTTCAAGGAAAAAGATTTATAAATCACTGATCTCATTGGTGATTTAGTTTGCGCATCGCTACTATATATCATCACGCTAAAACCAATAGGAGCGCAGCACCAATGAAGAATGTTTCAAATTCGCGGAGTTTTTTAACTTACTTTTTTTTATTATTCCACGCAAACGAAGTCGCGGGGAGAAGCTAGTTTTATATATATTGCTTGTGCGTCTCGGGAAACGTTTGTGACCTCTATAATTGCACAGCGGCATCTATTGGCTTGTAAGTGTTCCACTACAGAGGGTTTAGTATTTGTTAAAAAAACTACACTATGCGATTATTCAAAAGCGACCTTAGGCCCTCGGTTTCGCTATAATAAACATGAAGTATATGAAACCGTGACCACATAATGACTAATGAACGCTTAAGAGGCGGCATTGGATTCCGGGCACGGCCCTTTGACGAGGGTACGCTCACGTCGATGCCGCGTCAACTGTCAACCGGGTATTAGCGAATGCTCATAAAGCTGGCAACAATGGGCTTGTAGTGTTTATCTCATTACGAATACCAGAAACGTTTTGTTTCACTAATATGTCAATGGGAAATAAACGCCGGTGTTACATTAACATAACCTATAACCAACAGCCGGTAAATGTAATGTTACATGCCGTCAAAGAAATGCGCACACCTGCCAGTCGTAAAAACGCAGTTTATTACCTTTCTTGCATTCGGAGTTCTTTTGTGTTTAAAATTTGCAATTAAGAAAAACATCCTATTGCTATCGTACTTGTTTGATGGCCGTCATTAGTATCGACCTAATCCTTGTTGTTACTGCATTGTGTCGAAGCTTGCCAGGTGTGCGGATTAACTCAGTGAACGCGGTTCTTTGATGTATTGTACAGTTTAATATAAAAAAATGCGCGAACGGATGCAGGCAGACGGCCCACTTGATGGAAAGCGGTTAACATCTCCTAGGGACATTTGCAACACCAAAGGTGCTATAAATGCGCTGCTGCTCTCTTAAGGAAGATTGTAACCTGGTCACTAATGCCGGAAGACAACTCAAGGTTATTATGGCGGCATACTCTAGACCATGGGTGTTAGCGATCCAGTCGGGCAAATGCCCTACCACCTGACTGTGGGTTGCTTTGTTGCCTCTTACGACAGGCCGCCCGGCCGCAGGAAATTGTGTTCTTTCTCCGTTCAAATAGGATATATTGGTATAAAGAGGCGAGTCCCATTTCCAAGCTGCCTTCCCCATATGCGCATTGGCGTGATGTTAAGCAGTTTCCTCGAATGGTATAAGCGCTGTATTTAATTTATCGGTGCTTTCACGGCGAGAAAATAGTCATAAGGGGTCATTAATAAAACGGAATGACCTCTCAGAGGTCGTTAGGACGTATTATTGGTACTTAGTGCTAAATCAATTTTTAATTATGGCAACACTGACAAATGGCCTATCAGCCTATATTTTCTAAAGTGATATTTTTGGACTTGTTGGCCGGTTGTATTTCTGCAGTTATATTTTAAAATATTTTTTTTAGAAAAAGTCGATTCAGTCGATCAGAAGTGATCAAAACGCAAAAAATAGCTTCTGCTTCTGCTCGCGACTTGAGTTTAAAAAAAGTAAATAAGACGCCGGACAAAAACACACACAGCTGTATACCTTTAAAAACAAATTTTATTACCCTTCGGCATTTGGACTTCTTTTGTTTACTTTGTTTAATTTTTATTATTAGAAACAGCCCATTGTGTATTGTAATCCTTTATGGCAGTCATTAGCCAGGTGTGTCGGATTTAAAGTACAAAACTGATTCTATGAAATTCGGTTCACGTGTGCGGGCAGACATATTGCATTAGTGCAGTATAAAGTAATGGCCCGATTGAGGGACGCTGCAGTCGAGCGATAACCACGATCAAAGCAAGACGAGTGCACTAAAATCGGGAATTTAAAAAGTGACTGACTTTGCGCGTGTTATTGGATTACGTTTGGACTTATTGTGTTCGGTTATAATTGTACCTGTGTAATACGTGTTTGTATAGTTCTAATAAACTCTATAGTAATTCTAACGGTATTTTAATTCGAGTCTCGCGACTCGTAACAATGTAAATGCCAAGTACATCGACAGTGGAAGCGCAGTGCTGTGCAAACCTGCAAGCGCAGTCGGTCCGTAATGGCGTCATCAATTCATGTATGCCACAAGCAAAGCCCTCCATGGTCAATGCTCGCGACAACCATGTTTATTGCTATGGCGGAATTTGCTCTTATTACATAGACATAAGTAGTATTGGGTATATATTATAATAGGTTGGGGAAAAAGTCTTTTTGCATATAGTATGAATGAACTTGTAATAAGATCTCTTTGGCTATTATACCATTTGTATCTGGCTGGTTTTGGTATCATTAAAAAGTTTTAACTTTAAAGAAGACAATTCCAAATTCAAATTAGGAAAATGTGTGATTTTCATTTGTTTTTCTTATTGGTAAAATGAGTGAATCTAATGAAGAAATTCGATACATTTTAAAATTTTACTACAAAAAAATTGTGATGTTTCTGGACCTAATGCAGTATCTGTGAGAGTAGCGCAAATTTGGTTTAAGCGTTTTCAATCCGGAAATTTTGTTATCAAAGATGCACGTCGCTCTGTTACGGACAAAATTGATGCCATTTTTGAAAAAGTGGAGCAAGATCGGCATGTTAGTAGTTTACATTACATACATATTAGGAGTTGGTTGACTAGTATACTGTCGTGGTATGAAAAGAGTCGCCAGTTATGTTCTTTTATTTAACTTGCAATGGATGTATGTATGGAATCTTGCAAGTTAAATTTGAACAACTTCCCGCTTTCCGATTGAGCTGAAATTTTGTACGCATATGTATACCGCGTGACAATGCAATAATATGGTACTATGGAGCTGATCTGATGACGGAGTAGGAAGGTGCCCATAGGAACTCCTGTACTAAACAAGATAGACCCGTCGTGTTTGGGCTCGTTTTACTTTTCTTGGCTAGCACTCTGCTGTTACATGATATTCAGAATCTCAAAGCTTGTATTTAAAAAAGGTTATTAAACTAAGTCACACAACAGACTGTTCTAAGGAAAATTATGTTTAACTGTTCGACAATGAAGTTTAAAATTACTAAGATCAAAGTGGTTTGATTTTCTATCTTCGTTCTTTGAATTAAAATTTTCTACTAACCCTGTATATTTCTGATATTATTTACATACTAAGCAAGTTTATAACTATCAACAATGTTGATTTATAATTTATTCCATCTAACATTCATGTTTGTGTTGTCCACAGGTTTGCAGAAAACGTTTCAATATATATATATAAAAAATTCAATAATTTTGTTCGCGGTCACAGGTATCTTATAAATGCAACATTTAATCAAAATTTGGCAGCACTGTTTGTTAGACGTTGTCTAGATATAGCATGCCTTGAATTTATATCAGACGGTTCATTTCTGCCTTTCAATGGATGACTCAACCAGAGTGATCCATAAACTTGAATAATTCAACGCCATTGCATACCGTCATCGTGTCCTTTCAACCAAATTTAATAAAGCTTGATCCATCTAATATCAACATGACATACTGTATACTACACCTTGATTGAAACTACACACTTTGTTTAACTTGATTTATTTCATCCCTTGATATGGATGCAGATGCCTTGATATGCACCGGTGAGCACGTGCGTGCGATACCTTGATAAGCGACGTTCGGACTGATGGTAAATTCGCGCGTACTCACCTAAGTGCTGAGTAGGCAGTGGAAAAATCACTCACCAAGAAAAAAAAGAGTGATATATATATATATATATATATATATATATTTGATACAAAGATATATATCACTCTTTTATATCTTTAACTCTTTATCTTTACAGTGAATAGTGTCAGTGTCAACTGCAGACAAGATGAGTTATTATCTGTGAGTGATATACTAGCAGAGTCGACACGCGTTCCAGTGGCAACGCAAAATATCTGACATTTAAATAATATACACGCCATTAAGATGGCCTTTGACTTTTAGTAAATATTTTTGTAATTAATAAAATATGAAATAAAAACTATCCTATGGCTCACTTTGGACTAAATAACACAATATAGATGATTCTTATAATCTATCTATCTATATCTTCTTATCTTATCTCTTATATGAGAAGTTCTCATTCGGATTTATAGTCATCGCGTGGAACAGGAATGAACTAAAGCGTTAAAGATATAAAAACACATTTTGAACGCAAGTGATATACAGATCTAATCACTCTTCGTGTCGGATATATATCGTTTGAGTTAATCACTCAGGAGTTACACACCGCTAGTGCTGAGTTGGGAAAATGTACGTACTTGCTTCGTACACATACAATAACCGGCGAATTATTCTCCAACAGCTGGCAACACTAAAACGGGAAACGGAAACATAGATGACATCGCGGCCATCTTGAAAAAACGAGATGTCATTTAAATATCATTACAGTGTGTTAATGTTGATTTTTAGGACGCAATCAATCGAATTCAGTCTTTCGAGCCATTAGAGGGTTGCAAATTCATAAAAATATGATTGATGTACTTCTAACGAGATATTGAGAGGGTTTGACTGTGATTTGTGAAACACAAAAATTAGACGGGAATGTTCGAAATAAAATCAGCCAAATGCTTGCCGGACCCCATAATTTAAGGGGTCCTTTGAAAGCTGGAAACCTCTAGAACTTTTGCCATTAAGGTTCGGGAACCATAAAAATGTATTCAGTCAAAAAAACCATACACAAAAGTTTTTAAAGTCTTACACAGATAACAAATATCTAGCCATTCCGCCTCCGCCAGGTTTCGGTGGAAGAGGTACAATGCGGGCTTAACGTCATGAAGGATAACATGTGTACCAATGTTATAGTCTCATACCTAGAGATGACCTAAGAGCTAAGAGAAGATAGATAGATAGATAGATAGATAACTCTTTATTGTACACCAATACAAACATGAACTTAAGACTAAAATTATATCTAGTTATGTACAAAGGGCGGTCTTATCGCTAAAAAGCGATCTCTTCCAGACAACCCCAGAAATAAATTTAGATGATAATGGCGATGGTGGTATACGTAACATATAGTACAAACTACTTACATTTTAATAATAAATACATAAATTATATATATATAAATATATGGATAAATTTTATATATTACATAGATATATACTTAATATACATACCATACAAATACATATCTACAAAATATATAAATGTTTATAAGTGAATTTAAATATCATATTCCAACGACAGGTAGTATTTTTTGATCATAGTTTTAAATATCGCTAGCGATTTAGCTTGTCTGATTGTAACAGGAAGCGCGTTCCAGAGCTGTATAGCCTTAACAGTAAAAGAATTGTTATAAAAAGTTGAGTTATGCGCAGGAGTGTTCAATTTAAGTTTAGTAGAAGGGCGTAAATTATGAGAGCACGAAAGAAATTCAAAACTTTGTTTAAGGTAATCAGGAGTACTAGGGACAAATAAAATACTATAGAGAAGAGCAAGGATGTGAGTATTCCGGCGAAATCGGATTGGCAACCACTTGAGTTTTTTTCGGAATTCAGAGACATGGTCATATTTGCGTAGTCCAAATATGAACCTTATGCAAAAATTTTGGAGGCGCTCAAGTTTATTGAGTTGTTCTTGGGTTAAATTTAGATAGCTGGCGTCAGCATAATCAAGGATAGGAAGTAATAAGGACTCTGCTAGCTTAATTTTGGTGGTAGTGGGTAAGAAATTCCTCAACCTTCTGAGGGATTTGGATGAGAGATAAAGCCGCCGACTTAATTCGGTGATATGAGGTCGCCAAGACAGCTCACTGTCAAATATAACGCCAAGGTTTTTTACCTTATCACTAAAAGGAATGATTGCCCCGTCAAACATCACACTAGGTATGGTACTCCAGTCGACCTTATTAAGCATCCGTGAGCTACCGATGACGATGACTTGAGTTTTTTCAGGGTTGACATGAAGCCCAAAAGACTTGCCCCACTGCAGAATGCGTTCAAAATCAATGTTTATGATTGAAACTGCTTTGTCTAAGGTGGCGACAGGTGATTGTGTATAAATTTGTAAATCGTCTGCATAGAGGTGATAGGTTGAAGTGAGTTGATTAGAGATGGAGTTAATAAAAACAGCGAACAATAAGGGAGAAAGCACGCCGCCCTGAGGAACACCAGCAGTGAGTTCACACCATGATGAATAATCATCCTCGACGCGAACCCGCTGCCGGCGGCCATACAGGTAACTGTGAAACCAGTCGATTACTGTAGGAGATATGTTAAGAGAGCTTAGAATACCAAGTAATATTTCAAAGTTAACATTGTTAAAAGCACTGCTGAAGTCCAGCAGCGATAGCACAGTCAATAAACCATTATCCATACCATAACGGATGTCATCGGTGATTTTCACGAGGGCAGTAGTTGTGCTGTGGCCAGGACGGAAACCAGATTGATAGGGATTAAGGAGAGAATGCCGATTAAGGAAAACACTTAATTGTTGGTGGACTAGGCGTTCCAGGACTTTAGAAAGGAATGGCAGAATAGATATGGGACGGAATTGAGAGAAAGAAACAGGATTGGGTTTTTTAGGAAGAGGAATAATCTGGGCTTCCTTCCAGGAGACAGGAAAGGTACCAGTAACTATAGAGGCATTGAATATATGGGTGAGGAGAGGATTAATGACATCCAGTATGGGCAGAATCATGTTGCGACTAATACCATCGCTGCCGACAGCGTTCGATGTAATGGATTTTACAGCGCTCTTAACATCACTATCAGTAAATCGACTTAATAAAAACGTAGGATAATTGGGTGTTGGCAGGGCGGAAAGAGTATTTAAAGTATTAGACTTAGATACAATGTCAAAGTCAGAAGTAGCAGAGAAATGTCGATTTAAAAGAGAAGAAAAAGTAAGAAAAAAAAGGGACCCCTGGCTTCGAGGTAAACGTACTGAATGCAACCGGGACTTAACGCTTGGATGACGATGATTCAAAGCTCTACGAAATCAATTACTATCAGAATTTTGCATCCTAAGAGTCCAAAATTAAAGTGGGTGATGACAGAGTTTTAGGATATACAAAAAAAAACATCAAGTTTACCTACTGTCTGCCCAGGGGCAGATTTGAATATTGTCCGCCCATAGGCTATTCAAATTTTGCCGCACCTACCGACTTCTACAAATCCATACCCTAGTTCAAAATAATTTTAATTACATTTTTTTCAATGAAATTTTATTATTTGTGCACTATCGTCTTAATTATACAACCTTTGTTCCCATAATTAGTAGAGAGAAGTAGATAGTGAAGCAGGAGATCGATGGGTTTGCTTCTGCCGTAGCCAAAAGCGCTACTCAAATTATACATTTTTGTTATGTAATTGGTTAAACAGTTTAGATGTGGAATTTTTAATGTTGTCTTAATAAGAATTATCTTATTAAGTCTGAGAATTTAAGTAAGAAATAAAAGAACATTGGCCTCAACGCTGCCCCTCAAAAATCTGCCGCCCTTGGCTCCAGTTTACTCAGTCTATTGGTAAATCCTCCACTTCTTATGCGTGTGGTAGACGTGTAGGTGTGATGAAACTCATATCGTCAAGTATAATGAAGAAGTTACTTCAAAATCAAATTAAATCCGTGCAGGAACGGAGAAAGAATACTAATTCCTGCAGCCGGGCGACCTGTCCTAAGACTTTGGGGACCTATGATCTGACAAATGGCAACACTTAGCGGAAATCGGAAATGTAGACGACATCGTCACATCTTGAACATACGAGATGTAATTGAAACGTCATTATTCGGTGTTAATATTGATTTTTATGACCTATTACGTATTATCAATCAAATTCAGTCTTTCAGGTCATTAGAGGGTTGGAAATTCATAAAAATATGATTTATATACCCCTAATGAGATATTGAGAGGTTTTTATTGTGAATTGTGTAATATAAATACAGAATTGAAATCTGTTTGTAATAAAAGCAAACATTAGCGTACCTTAACTATTGTCGAGAAAAATAGGTTTTTATATGTTTGTTATGCGATTTTAACGTCAATAATTGTGGACCGATTTTGAATATTTATTTTATTCGAAGAAGATAGATAGATAGATAACACTGTATTGTACACCTTTGCAAAAAACACAGATGAACTTATAGCCTAAAAATATTCTAAATGTGCACAATGGGCGGTCTTATCCTAAGAAGCGATCTCTTCCAGACAACCCGAGGCAGGAATAAAACTTATTATATTGGTCGAAGAAGTTGTATTTTTGAGGTATAACTCCTGAGGTGGTTCCATTTTCAGCAAGCCAGGATCTGATGAACGGAGCTCAGGGAAATCGAGAGCATTCCTAGAATATTGTAGGCAACGTGTTTCATACATATATATTTATATTTTTAAGGCTATTCAAATATTTGCGTAACTAAAAAGTAGAAAATACAAACATTCCAAAAAAAAAACAATACCGACTACAAGTGAAAAGCAGATAGCAAGTAGTAACCAAGTGAAACATAAAAAAAACAACACATTTGCAAAACATAGTAATTTTTATGTTTTACTTCGCACCGACTTCAAGATATAGAATATAATTATTTTCATTCTTAGTTACTTTTAAAATCGGTTTTTTTGATACAATTTCTTTTGCATTAAATTGTATTTTTTAAGTTAGTTCAGGTTTTGTATGAAGACGACTTTTAATTTATAATTAAAATTAAATTATTTAAATTACTATATGCAACTATTTATATTATATGATTACTATTTAATGAATAAAAATATATTTCATGTGTATATATTTATCTTCAAAATTTTGTATGTATTTTAAAAATACTTCAAAATAATATGCACCACCTCATCTTCAGACTAATTAAGAAATATCCTATAAGTTAGCCTATTGTAACTAAAATTTTGTGTCTGTTATATCTACTTTAAATAGATTGAATTAATTAATTTAACCTACATATCAAAACATGTAACCTGCGAGAGCATACGAAAACATAACCTCCCAAAAACACAAGCCCATAGTTCATTACTACGACCAACAAAAGCATTTACCGGCCTTCTGAATATTTGAAATGTTATTTCGTAGCACCGAGATAGCAATTTCATGATATACACCGCTTTGGGACCGTGTTATGATGCCCCTGTATTGTTATAAACTATGCATGGGCCCGTGCCGGAATGTATTGACGCCTCGTCAATTGTGCTAAAGCGGCATCTAGTTGGTAAGCGGCGAAAGCGTGACTTCTCGCTATTGCACGCTAGATGGCGTAACTCGTCGTAATAGTCTTAAGTTACACTATTTGTAAAACAGCAAGCATTCGAATACCGTGTTATAATTATGCTTTTTTTTTTGGAAAGTGGTTTTTGGTCGCCTGTTGACGACAGAATCCCTTGGATAAACGGCCTGCTCGGTGTTGCCTATAAAGTAAGACGACTATGTCAATAAATAAAATATAAACATAAAATAACATATAAATATATATAAATATAAATTTGACTGAATTTATAATAATTATAATAATCGGCAGACAAACACACACATTTTGTATATCCCCAAATTAAGCAAGTTACGCTTGTGTTATGGGTATCTGGGGCCGATCCCAGACACCCAGACCATGGTAAATAACGGAGAAAATACGTTTCCGAAATTTACTATACCAGGAATCGAACCCGGAGCCTCTGCGTTCTAGTGAGGTAGGCCGGCAAAGGCTTAGCCCGCTCAACCGCAGAGGCCGCCAAATTTTATAATAAATTTATAAATTAGTGTAATATACGTATGTATATTTAAATTGTACAGTCATATCTTTTTTCTGCTCCACCTTCATCGTCGGATTAGTTAAGAATTTCTATTAAGCTAGGTTGCCTGGAAGAGATCGATTTTAGCGATAAGGCCCTCTGTTGTTTTGCTAAGAAGTATTGTAATTATGCATTTTGTTTTTGTATTTGTATATTTTGGTGAGCAAAAAAGTGTTATCTATATATACATTTATTAGAGGTTAAAATATTCAATATTTTGTATACTTATGTTTTTTTTACAATAAATTGAAGCATGTATATTGAGTGCACAGAGAATACTTGAAGACCCGAATTTCACTCGGAATCGAACCGACCCAGTTTGCCCTCGACTACTGACTGTGCTATACGTGTCCTACATTCAATTGTTTCTAGCACTCAATGGCTAACTTTTTGAACCTAAAAATTCCAGTTTTTATTCTCCTTTGCACAATTGACCGTTGTATCCGTTACAGTCGCCTATAGGCGTTTGCATCACCACGAGCCACGCCTACTAATTTCCAGCCTTTAGGCCATCCTATATTTATATATAATCTTAATATATATAAATTACGTGTCACGTTGCTTGTCCGCCATGGACTCCTAAACTACTTAACCGATTTCAATCAAATTTACACACCGTGTGCAGTTTGATCCAACTTGAAAAATAGGATAGCTTACCTACATCTTAATGGGCCCTGTAGATGGCGCTGCAATCGGGTTCTAAATTTTATTTCTTCAGGGCAGGACAACGTCTGCCGGGACAGCTAGTGTAACTATATAAAGCTGAAGAGTTTGTTTGTTTGTTTGAACGCGCTAATCTGAGGAACTACTGGTCTGATTTGAAAATTCTCTAAGTGTTAGATAGCCCGTTTATCGAGGAAGGCTATAGGTTATATATCATCACGCTAAGGCCAATAGGAGCGGAGCATGAATAAAGAATGTTTCAAAATCGGGTTTTTTTTAAACTTTTTCCACTATTCCACGCGGAGGAAGTTGCGGCCAGAAGCTAGTATACATGTAAATAAATGATATATGTAAATAAATTATTATACAATACCATTTGACTTTGTTACCATACTCATGTACAATTATTACCTGTATTTCTGCGAATAAAGATTTAAATATTCATTCAATTATTCGAACAGACGTGACAATTATGATTCGTATTGGAAGACGAATTAAGGAAATCACGTTTCAAGTCAACGTCGAAAAGTCCTTTGACAGTATCTCAATTGGCACACATCCGTATTGAATACACAGATTAACAAGCGTACGATGCAATGGTGCTAACATAATATTCTTTATTATTACAAGGCGTGTTATTTGTGTACTTTTTCTCCCCTTTCTCCTTTGATAGTGTTTCATAAAAAGGATCTCTTTCAGAATGTAATAACAGGGTGACGAAATTCAGAAAGAAATATATACTTATACTTATTTAGTTCTATTTTTTAGGTTATACATTTATTGCGTAGCCCACTTAATGGAACATGGTTACCCTTACCTATAGATATTTGCAACACCAGAGAAACCAACGCGTTACCAACATTTACGATAGGATAACAGAATCAGACAGGAGTAATGGTAATAACACTAACAGTTTTAAGCGCGGTATTTTATTTAGATTTGTAGTCACAGAGCCCTAAGAGCTGTTATAAAGATAACGATGCCGGAGTGGTTTTACCGCATCCAAATTTGTTTATTACATGACTCACTTTGGTTGATACATTGAAATCTAAAGACAGAATTGATCTGTTTAATATCGGCTTTAGTCCCTAAGTCACAACGACTTATCACTCAATCTTAAATCACCTAATAAATTACATTATATTTTTATTGCACCAGTTCAACAGACAGGCAGACGGCCCGCCTGATGGAAAGGGGTTACCACCGCCTATGGACACTTGTAAAACCAAAGGTGCTACTAATGTGCTGCGACTCTCTTAAGGGAGACTGGAACCTGGCCACTATAGAATATAACATAATGACCTATGTTGATCACCACATACACATGAAATAAACAATTTACAGTAGTATCTGCCTTATG
Organism: Dendrolimus pini; assembly: GCA_949752895.1. NCBI lineage: Eukaryota > Metazoa > Arthropoda > Insecta > Lepidoptera > Lasiocampidae > Dendrolimus > Dendrolimus pini. Next base: position 1,194,124 of record OX457152.1, read on the forward strand.
GCTTTATAGCGATCTCTTCCTAGATTACCCGGGCCGCTAATGCCGGAACACAAGTCAAGGTTGTTATGGCGGCATAATCTAACCCAGGGGTGGTATAACTATCCTGGCGGGCAAACATCCTACCACCTGGTTGTGGTTTGTTTTGTCGCCTCTTACGACATGCCACCCGGGTGCAGGAATTAGTAAAATTTCTCCATTTCTGCACAAATAATATAATAAATTACAATCCGAACAAAATTCTCAAGCAGTACACGGTATGAGAAATTATTTCCGCTACTCTCCGCTAGACGGCGCTACAAGTAAACTCATTACTCTAAAGCCAAGATTACGATGGGGGGTAAAAGATAGAGAAAAAAACACGAATGAAAAGGGGTATTTTTCATTCGCTAAAATCAGTACAGAGCACTGAAACAAGGGGGATCGACTATCTATCTGCGTCTAGAGGATTGTACAAAGGTAAGTCTAGAAAGGAAGGTTTTTGTTGAGGGGAATAATGCATGGCTTGCTTTTTATTGTTTACGTTTTTTAATATCTGTATAATAAACAAAAATATTGTAGCAATATTATTGTCAATAGTGGCTAAAGTACTTGATGTGATTTCGTTAAGACACGACAAGATTTTGTTCTTTTATAAATCGTACAGTAGTAAAAAACAATAGGATAGTTGACCAAATCAACTGGGACACTTTATCATCTCACAAAAACGCCGAAGAATAAATCAGCGAAAAATCACCATTACACGTTCCTGCCGCAACTGACGTAAAATAGAATTTGCAAATCGATTTATGTATATTTTTTTGTCGTTGAACTTTATGGCCGTGAATCAAGGCCTTTTGACCCTCACTATGACTCATCTACATTATTAATTATCTAATCCCATTAATGGATGGGGCCCCTCGATTCTTTTAAATGCGGGACAGCAACGAACCCGCATTCCAGATGGTATGTTGAGGGCCCCCGCTTATTGAAATATCATATGTTTAAATTTGTTATAGTACACGTAAACAGAAGTATTGTCATTGTAGACTACCAGAGGGTCTAAAGCGGTCGCATTTGGAGAATCTCTTAATCAAATTGACAATAGAAGAATAGTCTTACTATATTAAGAATAGAATATAGTAAGACATAGTACAACATTCCACTTTATGTTTATACTTGTCATGTTCATCATGCCAATCTTAGATCAGAACAATCTCTCCTACACATCATTTTTCCTTAGAATCCTCTAAGGATCCTACTAATTTTGGTACAATACAAAGACACACATATTTTTTTTTATAATTAATTATTATTATTAATAATAATAAATAAACACTAAAGCTAGAGCTAAGACTCAAACTCCACGGGTGGAAGTGATAAAGTAAAGTACATTGCGACGGGCAGACGCCATAGCCCAGATCGGACCGTTTGTTCTCATTTCCTACAATAGTTCTACACTGACCGGGGCTTGTCCTTGGGCGTTATTTTATATGGTGTAGGCAGGGATAACCGCCGGTCAGTGTCACGCCACATTTACTTAAAAATCAGGTCAAAAATCGTCAAAATCATCGTTACGTAATTAAGAAAGTTTGTTAAAAAAAAATTCCACGCCAGGTGTCGAATTCGGAGCGTTCCAGTAAGGTGGGCCCGGAAAAGTCTAAGCCCACTCAACCACAGAGCCCGTCAATATACTGGGAATGTTAGCAACAAAGGCCGCGAAACATTATGTACTTATACAAGTATATATATAACGGTGTTTGTATCGCGGTCCGTATATTTGAATAGGACCTCTAAGAGCCCAATTACAGAGTGCGGGGGTGCTTTGCGGCCGCCCTCAGTAAATAATTTTAAATTTTATACTTGCACCTCTACAAAGGTGATCCCGTACTCAATGTTTTGGTACAAGTTAGTTAAAATCCGTGATTAGCTCTAGTAGTATGCAATATTTGAATTTAAATTTAACAGTTCTCACATTTTGACCTCATAAAACCAATTGAATTTAATACTTCATCTACTTTTTCTTCCAAGACCCACTGGCTTGTTTTAAACGATACATATACCCTTTTTTAACAAACAAACTTTATTTTCTGCCTTACATTCATACCCAACTGGTTGTTCAATACAATTTTTTCCTCTAATTCACCATTTAAAAAAGCAGTACTAACATCAATGTGATCTATTTCCATATTAAGTAATCTTAAAGTAGAATGTCGTACTACAGGTGCAAATGTGCTAGTATAATCAATACCATATTGTTGACTAAACCCTCGAGCAACTAACTTGCCTTGAATTTTTCAATATTACCAGAAGCATCTTTCTTTTCTTTAAAAACCCATTTACATTTAATTTTTAGGTCAATTTACACCTGTATAAAGCTGCTGAATAGAATCCGAGCACGTAATTTCCCGACAAGAAGTTTAAGCCACCTTGTGGGCTAAGTTGAATCTCCCAACTGCCTACTGTGTGGAACTCATGAGGATGTCCAACATCTCTTAATGGAACGCAGTAAAAACAAAGATGGCAGAGATAACGGATGAGGGAGTTGGGACTGAATCGTTCTGATGTATTTTTACAAAGATTTTGGCCGAGCCAGCCTCAGAAAAAAGGCTAGTTTGATAGCTAGCTCATTATTTAAATTGTAATATATGAGTTATTGTTTTGTTAGCAGATGATGGGGCTGAAATGCGTATGCGGCAAAAGTCCCAAATAAATAAAGAGAAACAAATATATATTTACAAATTAGACTTAGAGTTGGTGCCGGTAGACCGCGACGTATATGGTACGATCAGATAGCAGATTTATCAAAGAAAAGTCTATGAGAAGATTGGACGCTTATCCTCAAGGAAAATCAGCTTTTATTAGCGGAACGGAAAGTTCTCCATAAGATTCTAGGTCAAACAAAGAGAGGATGGTAGCTGTGTGTCTGAACCAACCTCGAAATTGAGAATCTCGTGGACGAGCCTCACATAGTAAAAGAGGATCGCAGCTTGAAGAAAGCGTATTTGGGACGGCTGGTAGGTCTGTCGTCCCAAATATCGCTGGAAAAACAGAGAGGAGGCTGACCTGTTGGAGCTACTGCAAGAAACTGCGCAGGACAGGGAAAAATAGCATGTTCTCGTTTCGGAAGTCGAGACCCACTTTAGGTCGCTGAGCCAACGGAGTAAGTAGGTTAAAGAAAAGATTCCTATTCCCCATTCCTATCTTCGCTGTGGAATAATAGTAAAGAAAAACTGGTATTACCAGAAAAAACGGCGTTAGCCGAAAGTAATTATTTAAAAGCTACCAAAAATTTTAAATATTCATTACGCGAATTCAAGCTCATAAATGTTAATTGTAGTTAACAGAACACTGAAATCCGGCCAAACTACGGCTGAGAACTAATTAAATAATACACCAGCAGGGGCAACTTGCCTGACCTAACGTGCATATTGTTACGACAACCACGTGCTGACGGTGAAGGAAAAGGAAGATAGGTAGATAGATATAAAATACTTTATTGTTCATCAGATACACATACAGTCATTTCGTGTATTCTAGAAATATGTCTGGATTTGTGTATGTATTGAATTTATAAACTAGTGTAAGTATATTATATATTTAAAACTAGCTGACCCGGCAAACATCGTACCGTCTCAGAATCAATAAATATAAAGCTGATGAAAAAAAACTTCACTTTTAAATTTAATTTAATTTCAGAACGAATTTTAAATTTAATTGATTTCTAAACGACGGGAAATTCTTATTTACTCACCTTTTAAACTTTCCCTGGACTTCCCACAAATAATTCAAAATCAAAATCAGTCCAGCCGTTCTCGAGTTTTAGTGCGACTACCGAACAGATAGATGTACTAATAGATAGATAGATGTACAGTGCATCTTTTTTATGCTCCACCTACAGCGCCAGATTACTAAAGGATTTCTTTTAAGCTTTGTTGCCATGGAAAAGATCGCTTTTAGCAATAAGGCCGCCTGTTGTTTTGCAAAGAAGTCTTATAATTATGCATTTGTTTTTGTAATTGTTTACTTTGGTGAGCAATAAATTGTTATCTAATTCATAAAAATAGGTCATAATAAGCGACATGTCGCTATAAGCGTCTCTCTGCGTATTCTACTCACTGTACAATGGAGTATTCTGAGGAAATGTTCGGAATGGTGCCTTCGTCCTCTTTTTACCACCGCTCCGCTCGCCATTGGTTGGGTGTTCATCCCCACTTCCTCAAACCGCAGCGCTCATGTACGCAACGGTTCTCTAGAACGTTTCTCTTGCGCACCCTGGGGATTTGGAATGAGCTCCTAGCTATGGTTTTCCCACAGCGCTACAATCAATATTGGGTTTTTTAAAAGAATGTCATAAAATCTCTTCGGGGCCGGCAGCGCGTTGGTGACATCCTCTTTCCATCAAGTGGACCGTCTGTCTGTCTGCTGTACTCCAGCAATAAATAAGGTCATTATATCTGACTTTGCTATAGAGTTTTTTATGAAAACCAAACTAAGCTGTGTAATTACTTCATATTAATCGATTGGTCAACATAGGCGGAGTTATAAACGGATATTTTTTATCTGATCTTTCTTCAAAATATTGTTACAACTCAGGTCCCGACAAAAACAAAATCCACCTGCATATCTGAAACAAAACACATTTTATTACCTGTCGGCATTTGAAATACTTGTAATTCTTTTATGAGCGTAATTCTTTTATTTACTTATTTATTGGCATACGTTTCTAGAAAACAGCTCATTGTTTTATTGTATTCATTTATGGCCGACTCATTAGCCAGGTGTTTCGGAATATGTCGACTACGATACGGGCACATTGCATTTGTGCAGTATAAAACGATGGCCTGATTGAGGGAGGGGGGGAGTCAAGCGAGAACCACGATCAAGGCGTGACTTGTGTATGATCGGAGATCTAATAGTGACAGACTTTGCGTCGTATTGAATTACGACCTTCTGCATTACGTTTGGTTATATGTGTACCTGTGTTATACGTGTTTGTATAGTTCTAATAAACTGTATAATAATTCCATCGGCATTTTAATTCGAGTCTCGCAACTCGTAACAATATCTTCATGACAGATATTATGATATAAATGTACTAGTTAGCAACGATCGTGTTTCCATCAGCGCCGTTAGCCGGGCGGAAATCTCTAATCGATTCATTACGACCACGTCTGGAGTGGGTTGCCAGGGTTGATCTTATTTTGGTTAAGGCTTAATTAGACCTCGTTGATTAACGGTTCACTTTGGGTTTGCCAGGATTAAATATTAATATAGTTAAGGTGACGAAGTCCGTCAGTGAGGGAACTTCACACACCTTTCATTATTTTCGTGTTTGAATAGTTACGACGGCATCAAATCAGTCAGTGAAGCGAAGACACCATTGAATTCTGTCTTCGAATTGTAGTTGGTGTTGAATTCCGTTTCAAAATGTTAAAAAATGAGTGGCGTATGAATTTACCCCGTTGACGGACTTATCCACCTTGGCTATACCATATATATAAAAGAAAATAAAATATAATGAGACATACTGAAAATCAGCGTTGTGTCGGATATAATTCCGGCACAGAAACATGCTGAGTGCAAACCTTGTTTGCTGAAAATGCGCCGTGCAAATTCTCATATGCTCTGTGTACAATGTATAAGGAATGTAATTACGTCAAATCAAATCAAATTTATTTGTTCAAATCATTGTGAAACAGTTGGTATATATGTTATAGTGTACACATGTTTTATTCACATAGGAGCATAGTAACCTTAGATATAAAATTTTCGTGTCGCTGTGTTTGTAGTTAAACTCGTCCGAAACGGCTTGACCGATTCTCATGAAATTTTGTGTGCATATTGGGTAGGTCTGAGAATCGGACATCTATTTTTCATCCCCCTAAATGTTAAGGGTAGTCCACCCCTATTTTTTTTTAATTTTTAGATAAATTTTTATTGTTTTATGATATAGCATTAATAAATACATACAACCCTAAAATTTCAACCCTCTACGATCAACCTCAAGTTTTTATTTGTTAACAAACTTTAATGTTGTCGGCATATCGATTGAAGCTTTTCCGGGCAGGACAACGTCTGCCGGGACAGCTAGTATTTATGATAAATTTCATTAAGTTATATAATGTTAAATGTATCAAAATAACTGATAAATGTCAAAAATAATAGTAATATCAATAATAAAATTCATAAGTCAAGGAAGGCATTTATTTACAATTGAGGAATTCATCCACCGAGTAAAACATTCTATTTAAGAGCCGTTACTTTAACTGAATTTTAAATTTATTAATCCTTAACTATTTTATGTGGATTGGAAATTTATTATAGATTTGAATATATATTCGCTATTTCTTCAAATAGTTTTTTTTCTTTCTTATTTACATACAAAGAATATACTCTGGCCTGCCTCATGACAGAGGGGTGCTGATATTTAAAAACAAAAAACTTTAGATCCCGGTTACAGTCACAGAGAGGATGGTAGTTGGAGAGTCCGAAGCAGCCTTGATATTGAGAATCTCGTGGCCGAGCCTAACATAATAGGAGAAGTAAAAGTTCACCGCCTCCGCTGGCTCGGTCACGTAGAACGGATGGAAGAGGATCGCAGCGTGAGATCGAAAGCATATTTGGGACGACCGGTAGGTCGGCGTCCGGTCGGCCGTCCCAGATGTCGCTGGAAGGACAGAGCAGAGGCTGACCTGTCGGAGCTAGGAGCCAATAATTGGCAAGAAACCGCACAGGACAGAGAAAAGTGGCATGCTCTCGTATCGGAGGCGAAGATCCACTTTGGCCAACGGAGTAAGTACAATCAGAGTCCACTTCGGAGCCTAGGGCCCTCTTAATTATTTTGAACATATTGTTCCGAGCTACAGGACTAGAATTAAAATAAATTCCGTTGGAATTACTATTGAGTTTATTAGAACTACAAACACGTATAAAACAGGTACAAATAAAACTGGATGCAACCAGTTCACACTTAACGATTCAATGCAATTCAACACGCGCAAAGGCCGGCACTATATCGCTAATCGAAAGTACTACACACGCCTTACTTGTATCGTAGTCGTCGCTTGACTGCTTCACCCCTCCGTTGGGGCATTGTTTTATACTAAAATGTATATCATTTGTTCTATACAAAGGATCGCGTTCGCCGAGTTAATCCCGCACACCTGGCAAGCTTCGACGGCCATAAAACAAGTTCAATAACAATAGCATTTTTTTTCCTGGATTAAAAATTCTAAACACAAAGTAAACAAAATAATTCCTAGATCAAAGAAGGCAATAACGGCGTCTTACGACGGGCATGTGTGCGCATTTCTTTGTAGGTATGTAACAATATTATCACCGTTTTCCTAGTGACCACAGATTTACAATAGCACAACAAACCCGTATAAAAGCTCAAAGGCAATGAATACCCATAATTACACGCCATACACCTACATGAGGGGTAAGGTGGGAAATTTAATGGTCAATTTACGGGGGTTTATTGCGCGACAAACAGATATTTCCTGTATCACGCCCTTACTTTGTCGCTTCACCTTTAACCGACTTAGGAAACAGAGTGTTGTATTTAGGACATCATGGACGCCGTCAGAACTACTTACAGGGAGATGCATCTACGCATTATACTATTAACTAATATCTATAATATTACAAAATTGTCAGTGTAGTCTTTTGTTTCTTACATTTTTTGTGTGTCTGATTGTCCGGGATTCACGTAAAAACTACTGGACTTTAGATGACCGATGGTAAATTCCCGGACTTAAGATATTTTTTTATAATGAATAGGTTCGCTTTTGACTGACATTGCGCCTGATGTCAGGTGGAAATGCAGTCTAAGGTGGAGCACGCTTACCTAGGAGATACCTGTTCACGCTAGACTTGAAGACACCTAGATTGTATTCTTCAGGAAAAACAGACTACGGTAAAGAGTTCCACTGTTCAGCGGTGCGTATGATAAAAGTGGGAGCATAGCGTTTCGTCCGCTTTGTTGGCATTTCCACCATATATCGGTGTCGTGAGCGCGTACGTCTGCTTGTCCGGTGGTAGAATGGTGACGTAGGAACCAATCCACGTAATTCCGTGGCACACTCTCCGAAGTGTATCCTATAGAATACCGACCAGCGACTTTACGTCGCTGATTTAGGCTCTGAAGCTTCTCGTCGAATAGTCAGTTATTGCCTATCAGTTTCCTAGCTCTTTTCTCTATTTAGCTGAGCCATCCCAAAGATGAGAGCAGTATTGCATGCAATACCGTATATGTGCTTGGTAAAGATTCAGCCACTGAAGTGGTGTGAAGAACTGCCTGACCTTTGATCTGGGGCATTTTACATTCCGAGAATTACATGTGAATTTTCTTGGGGGAGCTTTTTTTAATAATCGGCAGACAACATAGGTTGCTGGTTGAAATCCGGCTCGAAGGACTAAAAAACTGTAGTGTGTATATTACAGTTTTAGTTATAGGAGGGAAGGGTAAAATGTAAGAAATACCTAACCCAACGAGCGCTGTAATGACACTGATTTCATTATCCGAAAATAGCCGAATATAAATGTGTTGTAATTAAGCATTAGACCGCAGTTGTTTATTTATAAGACGCTGACCATTGTACAAACTTCGTACATAAGTAACCAAGATTATGAGTCCTGAAAGACTATCACGTCAATAACCTGCACACACTCCATCATTTAATGAATTAATGCTTTATTGTGTTTTAAAAGATACAATTAACAGAAATAAAATTTTACAGTACAATAGGCGGTCTTATCGCTATTGGCGATTTCTTCCAGACAACCTTCGGGTGGACAAAAATTTGATAAGACAGACGTATGTTGCGTTATTCCCACTACCGAATGTTATACATATATAAAGTTTTTTGTTGCTGAAGCACAGCAGACAGACTGACAGCTCTTGGAAAGTGGTTCCCGTCGCCTATAGACATTAGCAACACTAGAAGTGCTGCTGATCTTGAAGGCGAAACTGGAACCTGGCCACTGATGCAGGAACACAACTCAAGGTTGTTATGGCGACATACTTTCGACCAGGGGTGGAAGCCATCCAGACGGGCAAATGATCTATCTGGCTGCAGGAAATAGTATTCTTTTACCGTTCCTGCATGGAGAAAAATACACGATATAATATACATACATTAATAAAATAAAATAAAAAATTTTTACAATGTGTAGTGAAGTGTATAAACTTTTAGAAAAAGTAACAAACTTACTCAGAAAGCACTGTCCTAATCATTCCGTGTGTTGTATCAAAATGATCTCCTAAGGAAAAACAAGGTATACAAAGGACAATATCCCTTTAAAAAACAGCATGAATAAACCAAAAACTAACAATGAATTAAGCATAAAGGGACAGTTTATAATAAACATGAATGCATATAAAAAAATATATAGGGCACAAGCGGAAAGCACTCGTGATTTAAAATATTTTACATTTCAAAATACGACGCCATTTTGAATGCCCGATGACTAAGTTTTGGGGATAGATGCGTTTATAAATGCAATAAGTGAAACCGCTGTGATGCCAAAAACATACGATTGATTTATCTAAAGAAAGAAAGAAAAACCTTATTTGAAGAAATAGCGACGTAATTACATTCTTTATACATTATTATACACAGAGCATAATTTGAAAATTTGTAGGTTTGCACTCAGCATATTGCTGTGCCGGAATCATATCCGACACAACGCTGATTTTCAGTGCAAATGGTCTGCTGCTCTCTTAAGGGAGACTGGAACCTGGCCACTAATGCCGGAACACAACTCATGGTTGTTATGGCGGCACACTCTAGACCATGGGTAGTAGCCATCCAATCGGGCAAATACCCTACCCACCTGGCTGCGGGTTGTTTTGTCGCCTCTTACGATAGGCCGCCCAGTCGCAGAAAATTGTATTCTTTCTCTGTTCCTGCACGGATAAAAAGACTAAAAAATTTTTTTAAGTGTATTCAAGACTCGTATGAATAGGTATTTTCTAGGTAAACGTGTTTCATTTTCAACCGCATCATAATCTTATAATATTAGGCGTGATCGTCGTGAAACGCGAACATATTTATCATTTAATAAATAAAATATACGGAACCTACGATATACCTTCGTAAAACCAACTTCGCTCGTTTATTTATTTTTCAACTCAACAACTTTGCACCTCAGTCTACGGTTCATCAGTGGAGTAGTTCCAAATTTGAATTTTAAATTCGAATATGGAACGACTTTGGAACACCGATAAACAGACAGCTTTGTGCCCTTCAATGCGTTCGTCGTTGATTCTATTTTTGATTTGTTGATAACGGTTCGGAGTAGTTTTTTCGGATTTCCTGTATTTGACGAGTTGGGGCGATATGGTTTTGTCGGGCAGTTCTCTAATATTCTTTCACGAAGTACCCGACAAAAAATCACACATGCATTATATTAATTCAAATGATAAAGTATGGTTATACGTTTGTGTTTATATATTTTTTACGTTGTACTTTGAATAATATATTGTAAAGACTATTTATGTTGATACATTCATTTATCCAGGAAGTTTGGTTGGTTTTTTGGGTTACAAAACTGTTGTCTAGACAAGCGAAATAACATGAATGATATATTTGATGTAATTTTTTTATTGTATGAGTGCTGTAAACAGGCATACGGGTAGCATGATGGGAAACGGTTACCGTCGCCTATGGACATTTGTAACACCAAAGATGGTGACACTGTCTGCCGGCCTTGAAGTGGAGACTGGAACCTGGCCACTGATGTTGGAACAGAACTCAAGGTTGTCATGGCGGTATATTAAGTTCTGCTATAAAATCTCATCAAAATAGCCGAAAATATCGCCTCAATCGTAGATTTGCCTGATTTCGGTAATCTATTAATTTCAATGGCGTCCCGACACACACTACTATAATCTTTATAAATATTCATAAGCGAAATCTCGAGAAGATATTGTGGATTTAGTAGAATACGAATTTTTGACACTAGCTCTTCGAATATCTACGCAACGACCAGAAATTGAAATAGCAGAACTTGGCTCCAGAGGTGGTAGCTATCCAGACGGTCAAATACCCTACCACCTGGTTGTGGGTAGTTTTGTCGCCCCTTACGACAGGCCGCCCGGCACAAGGAATTTGTATTCTTTCTCCCTTCTAGCATGAATAAATAAGGCAAAACAGTAAATTCTAATGGATGTGCTCAATGATGTAAAATTAACTACATACGTGTGTACCTTTATGCAACATATAACAATTAAAATCAAATTATCCAACCAAATACGATGTTTGATTCAGCATAACACCCTCCAGGCGAAGTCGGTTAATGTGTGCCAGCCGCTAATCTTATTTTGTTAACTAATTTGACGCCTAAAGTACTTAATTCGATTTAAGTGTACATTTTAGTAACGTATTTCAAAAGCGGATATGATTTTGCACGTGATTTGATATTTTGTTATTTTGGGCGGTAGTTCTTGATTTCGCTCTCAACTAAATAGTTGAATCGCTTTTAAGCTTGATTCATATTTGTATTAAGGTGGGTTTGGACCAAACGAACAAAGAGCTGGAACAAGAGCATTCTTTCGTAATCTTTTAGGGCCTTACTTATAATAATCTCGTTAAGAAAGGATTAGCCATCTCTTAAATAAGAGGCTCTTAAGCCCCTAATCAATGGCTGTTTCAAATAAAACTTGCCATCTTGCCTCTTAGCAGTCACGTAAACTACCTCTCGATATTGGTTATTTTTGACAGTTATTTATGAGTTACTTTACCAACACCTCTTATCCTTAAGAGGAGTTTATAGGTAAGAATTTAGTTAATCAGTTGCCGAGCAGTTTCTTAAAATTTAACAAACGATTATAAGTAAGGCCATTAGTGTTTAGTGTAAACGAATGTTAGATCATCTGAACGAGTGTTCTTTGCTCATTCGTGTCAATTTTGTGGTTGGTATTGGTAGTGCTTCGCTATGTCTGACTCTGACAGCGATATCATAATTACAAGTGCTGCATTGATTATTTTGTCACAAAAACTCATAAAGAAAAGAAGGAAGAGCCGTTAGTGGGTTACAAATTTAATGCAACGAAGGACATTGGATAATGTAGGTGAAACAATGACGGATATGCAATAGACCAATTTAGACCAATCCATAATTTAATCGATTATAGTAGAATTATTTTCTCCGTGCAGTTTGGGTCATAAATCAAACTCGGCCTTAGCCCGGCTAAGGCGGTGAGCATGTTGCGCGGGCGCAACGCCATTAACGATAAAAACTCATTCTTATCAAAGAAAGATTATAATTCTTATAAAAATCATTATTATCTTTTTTGCTGTTAATTTTAAACTTAGATATAAGTACCTATATTTATTTTTAATATAACTTGTTACATTCTAAACTTTTGTACTTATAGTTTTTTAAAAACATAGATACCTAATGAATAATTTGTTTTAAATCATTATTATTCTTATTTTAATAAATTACGTTGTTTTATCTATTTTTTTCTTTCATTTATATCACTAACCCACAAAATGACAAAACTAAATACACTATCGATAACGCTTATCGACAACAATAATGCGTATCACTATGCCTGCCCATAAGGCCCGTGAGTGGAAGAGAGAGCGAAATACTCGCTTCACTGCTCCGATTATTTATGACCCAAACTGCACGGAGAAAATAATTCTACTATAGATATGTATACAATCGCTAGAACACAAGAGAGCTTTGAAGAGACCGCTCAGGGGCGCGAGCACGTCCGAACACGTAAGAACGCTCTAAGCAACTGTTCGTGCGCTCTAACGCCGTTTACATCGAGCGAGCGAGCATTCTTAGAATATTCAATAGAATCTTTGCGAACGCACTAAGAACAACGAACGAATGTTCACCTGTTTACACTAATATAATTTGATATAGTGGGGATAGAATGAGCATTCGCTAGTCTGATGTAAATCGACCTTTAGATAAGTAGCTAACTTCTCTTTAGTGAATGAGTCATATTGTGCCGACCCCAAGTAATTGGGAGAAGGTGGAAAACAAGAGAGATACATGAATCATAGACGAGTTTTTGGTGGAAACTTGAATAAAAATTAAAAAAATAATTAAATACAAACTTTTGAGATCCTGGATATCATGTAGCAGCAGAGTGCTAGTCAAGACAAGTAAAAAAAGCCTAAACACGGCGGGTTTATCTTGTTTATTACAGGAGTTCCTATGGCCACCTTTCGATTCCATTATTAGATCAGCTCCATTGTACCATATTATGTCACGCGATATACATATGCTTGCAAAATTTCAGCTCAATCGGAAACCGGGAAGTTGGTAAAATTTAACTTGCAAGATTTAACCCAACATACATAACAGAAAAGCCGGAGCCCAGCAGTGGGAAGTTAACGGCCTAATACTAGAGATAGAGAAGTACGTGGGAGTGTGATTCCCAATATTCTACACCCACGGCCACACCGAGGCTAAACTCTTTAAACAACACTGAACAGTAAACAAGTAATCCTTTAAACATCTTTACGAGGGTAGTTAAAATGTTAATTTTACACGACCCATTGCCGTGCTTAACAACTACCCTCCAAAACAATTTCGCTTATGAAAATTAATTTTTCACAGGCAGGTGTTGTCTCTGAGATATTAATAGGTATTTATCACTGACGACAGGGTCTTTATCTTGCGAATGAGTTTGATTGAGATGACTAACATTCTTAGAAGCCCTTAGTCAAATAATAAGATATTTACAAGACCAGGAGTGGAATCAATGCGTGGCCAACGTTTAGAATGAGATAAAAAGCATGAGATAAAGGGATAAGATGGAGGGATCGGACAGTAGGAATAATAGAGAGGTTGTGATATGGGATTGAACTAGGAAGGGCCCCAGAAGTCCTAAATGGAAAATTTAATTGATCAGGTGGACTCGCTCCGGGGCTTGGTTGAGGCCATGCTCCGGATCAAACAATGGTGGTCAGTCGTTGCCTCCTTTTGCGAGTCGGTCATGGCCCAGCAGGAGGCTGTCGAAAGAGAGGGAGGAGAGCGCATACACGGAACCCTTCTGCAGAAGACGGCTACGGGGTCGTAGGCGGGGCTACGCGCAGCTCCTCCCGTAATCCATCACAGGGGGCAGCACGTTGGTGAAGAGAGTACCCTTCCCGGGGGGTATCCTGAGTAAGAGCCAAGCGTAGTGGTCTCGCAGACGTAATACCTATGGATTGGTTCCTGTGGCACCCCGTAAAAGCGCATAGGAGAGGGGCGCAGGTTAGGTTTAGTTGGTAGTTTGACCGCCGACATGTTCCGTCTTTCCGCTCGGAGGTCACGGTTGGCATACGTCTGATCAAAGGTCCCACACATCCCTCGGTTTAACGCCTTCTCCCCAGGCCCGAGGATGGTCTCGCAAGAAAAGACGTTGTCCCTGAGTCACCAAAAAAGGGGAAGGAATAAGGAGGATAGGGATTTAAGCAAAGCACCTTTGGTGTTGCAAATACCATAAGCGACTGTAACCGTTTTTATCAGGGCCCCATTTCCACTACTACAATATTGTCAGAATGGTCAACTACTGGCGTCATCATATTTATTTTTTCTTAGACCATTAATAGAAAGACGGAGCTTGCGACTCTCATAGAGAAGCCAGCTAAAGGATGCCTAGCTTAGAATATTTGCCAGGTTATAGGGCCGCCATGACAACCTTCAGTTGTATTCCGGCATTAATGGCTGGGTTCCAGTCTCCCCTAATAGAGAAACAGCACATTTATAGCACCTTCGGTGTTGCAAATGTCCACAGGCGATGGTAACCGCGTTCCATCAGGTGTGCCGTCTATGTGCTGCTGAAGTATAAGACGCCGATCGCGGCGCAGTGCATTACAAGAATTCCGTATTAATAGACGTAGAATGATTTCCAGTGGATACACACGTGGATTAACCACATGTGTCTTATACTAATATATAAAGCTGAAGGGTTTGTTTGTTTGATTGAACGCGCTAATCTCAGGAACGTGGTCGTTATGTGGAACAGCTGAAGGAGCATTTTGGCGTTGTGAGCTATAAGGGGAACGCGGCCTTAGTATGAAGTGACATTTCCCTTCGTTGACATTATAAACGAATTCTACTGTACATACATAGTACGTGATCCTTCTCTGTGTAAATGCGGTCTTGCCGAAGGTTCTCGAGAACACATGATTCTTTACTGTCCAAATTCATCTTCACCCCTATATGATATTCTGCCCCATATATAATTACTATATTATTAATTTCCTTCTGACTTTAGTTTATAAGCATATATTGATTCTATGTAATTTTTTACCACTGAACAATATTTTATATACTATTATATAAAGCTGAAGAGTTTGTTTATTTGTTTGAACGCGCTAATCTCAGGAACTACTGGTCTGATTTGAAAAAATCTTTTAGTGTTGGATAGCCCATTTATCGAGGAAGCCTATAGGCTATATATCATGGCGCTAAGACCAATAGGAGCGGAGCACCAATAAAGAATGTTTCAAGATCGGGGGCTTTTGAAAACTAGTTCCATGCGGACAACGATTACATAAGTTTAGGCGCGCAAATTTTAAGAACATGCTTCAATTCATTTGACGCTTTAGTTCACTTGGTGATTATCATTCTAGTTCTTTGACGGTGGAAAGTACGTTTGTGCGTAGTGGGGAACACGTCACGTGTTGGCTGTGAGAGTCACTAGATTGGTTGCATCCTGGTTTAAATTGAGCAGGCGCGGAAGTCCGTCCCCCTGTATCGCGTTTGTAATAGACTTGTTCTGTTTATATTATGGGAAGAAGATTTACCAACAGGCAAACTGTCTGTCTGTCAAAAGAAAGATTCAGTTAAGCCGGGCGGCACTTGGAAAACTCCGTCGGGTTTTTAACCGACTTCAAAAAGGAGGAGGTTCTCAACTTGATCGGTGTTTTTTATGTATTGTTACGAGTGTGGGACTCGAATTATAAAATAATATATAATGGATGGAGAGATCGGCAGTCTAGCGAGAACTATAATCAAAGCACGACATGTACATTCGATAAGCCATATGGTGCCGGACTTTGCGCTTGTTATTGAATCGTGAATTACGTTTGCACTGGTTGTGTTCAGTTATATGTGTACCTGTGTTATACGTGTTTGTATAGTTCTATTGTTCGTGCCTACCCCGCAAGGGACCTGGCGTGAAGTTATTGATTGATTGTATAGTTCTAATAAATTCTATAGTAATTCCAACGGCATTTTAATTCAAGTCCCGTAACTCGTAACAATATTGAGTAATTTTGAAAGATTCTTTATGGTTCTTAAAGATGCCTTCAATCTTACTTTTTTTCTAGACCAGGAGTGGTAGCCATCCAACCGGGCAAATACCCTACCACCTGTATACTCTAACTCAATATAAATAAGACCGTTAATACACATGCGCAGGTGAAGCCCCACCATAAGAATTCACATACAATCATTATAAATGACCACAAATTCTTGTAATAAACATCGATAGCCCATACAAATATTTGAATTAATTCAACAAACACACGAGGCGACGAAACGGTCGCCGCGTTATCGCTACGTAGAGGTCAGCCCTTCCTCCTCTTATCGTATTGCCTTCCGCTTAAACTATACATTCCGAACGTCATTTTTATACAATTATTTATATTTTTTTGTATTATTAATTGTTTTAAGCAAGACCTCTTTTACATTTTAGCATACACATGGCACTAGATAGGATAATATATATAGGTATAGACATAAGGCCCAGACTGCACATGCACTTTCTCACAACACCAGCATATAACAGATACACTCTACATTAGTATAAGTTTAGTATTAAAATTAGAATAAATTAATATAATAAGTTATTCGTAAGATACATACACCTCAACACACATTATAATTACTAAATTAATGTCACACACAAGAACCAAAGTAACTAATAAGCGTGTTAAGTTCTAAAAATTAAATCTAGAAATTAAATTAGAGTCCGTAGAGTTATTAAAAAAAACACATTTTGCATTTTCGGCAAAATTTGGGCTTTCACAGACAGTAGTAGTAGTATTCGCCACAATGGTGGGCAAAGAACTTTAAATTTAAATTCAAGTTTTTATTCAAAGTAAGTTCTACTGAAGAACACTTTAAAGGTCATACATATAGGTTAAAATTTAATTTTACTTCCTAGTCTATGTACACAGCTTCGTTGTTATTGCTGTTAAGGAGAAGAAGCGGCAAGAAACTCCCCAGCAACACGTCTAGCTTAATATTATGTTTCTTTATAGTATTTCTTATTCTATTTACTTATATCTCAAGTTCCTTTTTTTAAGTTACAGAACTACTTTTTGAAGAATGAATGGAGTTGGAGCAAACATTGCATACTCAATAAGACCAAGACACAATAAAAGGAAAGAAAAATATTATTATAGTTTTAATTATGACATCTATGGATGTCAAAGAAGCAAGTGAGGTGTGTAAGAATAAGCCTGAATGGCGCTCTGTTGTTCGTGCCTACCCCGCAAGGGACCTGGCGTGAAGTTATGTATGTATATAATTATGACATGACGTACTAAAATGTTATACCTTCTGCATTACTTTCAGAAGATAAATCTAGTTTATCTAAAGTAACAATTTAATAACTATGAAACGGTTGTCAACTGCAAGCTGGTGCCGGTTGCATCGATTTGTATCTGTTGGGCCTTATCTTGATTTTGTTCTGGACATGCCATACCCAGTGATATGGGTCCGCCAATTTTAAGCCTTTCAAAGCTTTTACAGTGGAAAAGGCAATCCTAGTAACTTAATATTTTGGTTTTATTTAACCGACTTCGAAAACAAGGAGGTTCTCAATTTGTAGTGTAGTCGTGTGTTCCGAAGATATAGTAGAAAATTTATTAAAATTGGACAGAAAATAATTTTTGCACTGTTTAACTGACTTCAAAAAAAGGAGTAACGTACATACATTCCACCATAAATTATGTGTTTTTGAACCGATTGAAATTATCCTTTTGCGTTGAATTGAACAAAGCTTCAAAATGTTCCAATATAATTTTTATTGCTATTGGACTATGTGTTCCGTAGATATAGTAGAACAATGATTAAACAGACAGAAACTCTTTACATTTTGCGGTTTTCAGCTATAACTCTTTAATTTCTGAAATTGTTTTTGTGTTGGATTCAGTACAGCTTCAGGATTGTGTCGTTATTTCATTCTTATTTGATATTTTATACGTCATTTAAAAGTGGAACATATTTTTTTCAACATAAAAGAAACCAACTTCAAGAGTAGGTAACAAAAAGCAAAAAAACGATTTTTGCTACAGCATCTTTAAGTCGATGCAAAGTAAAACCTAAAATCTTATACTAATAAATAAAGCGAAGAGTTTGTTTGCTTGATCGCACTAATCTCAGGAACTACTGGTCTGATTTGAAAAATTATTTCAGTGTTCGATAGCCCCTTTATCGAGGGAGGCTATAGGCTATATAATATCATCACGCTAAAACCAATAGGAGCGGAGCACCGATTTTGAAAACAAATTCCACGCGGACGACGTCGCGGTTACAGCTAACATTTGTTGTTGTTTTTTTATGTTTTACTTAGCTTCGACTTCAAAATGTTGTAAAATTATTTTATATTTTGTTATTTAATATCATTTTTTTTTAAATTATTATTCTTGTTAATGGCATTTTTTTTAGTTAGAATTTTTTTTAACGTTTTCCATTTTTATAATCAAATTTTTTCTATACCAATTCATACATTGATCATAGGTACACCTATTTGCATAATATTTTTTTAAAGTTTTCGCGACTAGTATATATAATAAAACTACATTTTGATAAAAAGTAATTGACACTTGACATCTTTGTCTTCTGCGATTACGGCTACTGAAGTGGCCGAAACGTCGGAATAATAAAAATCATATAAATTACCGCGCTTAAAACCGTTATAACGTAGGTTTATTACCTATGTATATAACTTAAGAGGTAGATAGACAAAGCTACTTACGTTGCAGTATTGATTTCAGTAGTTGCTTTAACAACAAAGTGCATCTCTTCAGGCTGGATACCTATGGACAACATACAATAACATGTGATTAACAATATACTTTTAAGTGTAGTGTATACATACATACATACATAACTTCACGCCAGGTCCCTTGCGGGGTAGGCACGAACAACAGAGTGCCATTTAGGCTTATTCTTACACACCTCACTTGCTTCTTTGACATTCATAGCTCTTGTCATGCAAGCTCGTCTGTTCTTTAGGCTCCTGACATCACCTTCTGCTAATACACGATCAATTTGATCATGGAAGGTGTGTCGTGGCCTTCCGCGACTTCGGCATCCATCCACTTTTGCATTGTATATCTGTTTAGTCATTCTTTCATCATACATTCTTTCCACATGCCCGAACCACCGGAGCATTTCTTCCCTTACCTTCACCCCGACACTCTTTCAGACCAACTCTCTTTCTTACTTCGGTATTACGAACGCGGTCCGCGAGTGTCACTCCGTAGATTATGCGCAATGCTTGCATCTCAGCCGCGTTTATTCTACTTTCATGCTCTCTGTTCCATACCCAACTCTCGCTTCCATACGTGAGCGTAGGTACCAGCACCGCGTTGTGTATGGCAAGCTGGGCCTTCTGGCTGAGGTTCTTAGAAAGAAGAAAGAAAGAAAATAATGTTTATTTAGAGTTATTCAAAGTGATTACAAAATACATAAACAGTTTAATAAACCAAAAACTTAACTAACTCTAAACAGGCCCTAACTCAGCAGATGCTGGTTTTAACAACCAACGCTGGTCTTCCGTTAGTGCCTAGCAGCAACGTCACCTTCACAGAAGAAAAATATAACAAAATAACTAATGAACAATTAATATTTTAATATTATTTATAATTAGACCACCATGAAAACAAAGAATAGACATATTTTGAATAAATTAAAATAAGTACATAATATGTTATGAAATAATTATTGAAATTGAAAATAATGATTTGGAAAAAATAATAATAGATAAATTGCAAACAAAAAGAAAAAAAAAAATTTAAAAGGAACTAAATATTAAAAAGACTCAACAACGCTACTAAAAGGCGCTTGTATCTAATGCGAGATCTGCTTGCTGCCTCTGGTGTTCGTACAGGAACGCTTTCAGTCTACTTTTAAAAATATATGCACTTCGAACGGTTCTTATTGGTGGCGGAATATTGTTCCAGCACCTGGAAGCCGAATACCGGAAGCTGCCTTTAAAAGCCGCCGAATGGTGTCGCAAAGTAATAAGCTGTACCGCACATTGTCGTATATTAGTAGTTCTGTGTGAGCCGGCCCATATAAGTTTTTCAAATAAATACTTAGGTGCTTTGTTTTTAATTACATCGAAAAGTAGACACGCGAGATGAAGCTTGCGACGGTGTTTCATTTTAAGTATTGAAAAATCATTTAAGAACGGGGTCACATGTCCTCTAAATGGTATTTCAAAGCAGTATCGGGCACATGCATTTTGAACTCGTTGGATGAGTTTCTGTGTTCTTACTAAAAGACGAGGACCGATAACTATATCAGAGTAATTGAGCTGGGATAAGATTAACGACTCAACCAACTGAATTCTGAGACTCTGATTTAGATATGGTCTGATTTGGTATAGCACCTTAAGCTTGTAAAAACATGTTTTAACAGACTTTGCTACATGTTTCTCAAACCTAAGGTCACTGTCAATATATAGTCCCAAGCTACGAGCTTCAAAAACTCTTTCAACCAAATCACCCATGAGCTCTACGTTTACTGAAGGATTTAAACCATTAAGCTGGTATTTACTTCCTAGAATCAGGTATTTGGTCTTAGTCGGGTTAAGTAATAAACAGTTTTGCTTGGACCACGTGGCTAATCTTGTAAGGTCTTCGTTTAATTTTCTAATAGCCGTGCCTATCTCTGACGGTTTGCAAGAAATGTAGACTTGAGTATCGTCAGCATAGATGTGAAACTTGCAGTACTTTATGTGGTGTATAATGTCAGCCGAATATAGGATAAACAGAATAGGACCAAGTATAGATCCCTGCGGAACCCCTCTATCGACCAATAACCTGTCAGATAGTGAGTTAGAACCGTTACCATTGTTAAGGCTTACAAATTGTTGACGATTATCAAGATAACTCTGGAACCATAGTACTGATTTGCTATTAAACCCATAATACCGTAATTTCGACAGTAACAAATTAGTGTTAATTGAGTCGAAAGCCCGGGAAAAATCAAGCAATACAAGCAAGGTACACATACCGTCATCTTGAGTGCAGAGGATATTGTCAGTGACATCGAGTAGAGCGGTCACTGTGCCGCGTCCTTTTCTGAATCCTGACTGCAACTCAGGTAGAATAAGGTTGGTTTCCAGATAATTTGTTAATTGCTGACATACCACTTTTTCCAATACTTTAGACAGGCAGGGTAAGATACTTATCGGCCTAAGATCTTTTAAGTTTGCTGGATTAGAAGTTTTGGGGATAGGACGAACAATTGCAAGCTTCCAAAGGTCAGGAAACGTGGAGGTACTAATGGAAGTATTTACGATATACTTTAAAGTTTCCAAACTGTATATCGTTAGCGTAGAAGTTTACCTAAAGCTCCATTCACACTATTCCCCAAATTCACTCTTCTTTCTATGTCAGCGGTGTACCTTCCATCCCTGGTAAAAGCACATCCAAGGTATACAAACTCATTTATTTGTTCCAGCACAACATCATCGACCATTATCCTTGCATTCGTTCTGGTTTCTTCTCTTTCAAACACCATAACCTTTGTTTTCTTCGCATTCAAATGTAAGCCTCTCGCTTGACAGTCATAGTGTATAGTCATAGTTATTAAGGTAGGTACCTGCATGTTAGTCCAATGGTATATATGGACATTCATTCCAAGTAGTGCCACCTATTAGTGTACTATTGTAACATTCGCGGGTAGTTGTGATTACTGATTGGCTATACAAGCGAGCGGGCGTAGCGGCAAACTATCCTTCTCACTTTGACTTTTGTCAAGTACACGTCGTAGTTGCGCTTTAGGGTACCTACCTAATTATTGTGCGAGTATACCTTAACTTTTTATTAATTGTAATTTGAAAGAAAATATTTCTTGTTGTGAATGACTGCATATTAAACTAAATAAATGTTAAACTAATATGAATTCTTTATAAAAACATAGTTATTTTAGAAAAAAAAAACTAACATAACTTATTTGTAGACAGAAATGATAACTTATAACAGACAGACTGGCGCCGTAACGCGTTACGTAACGAAGCGGTTTGCCCTCCCATAAGAAGATATCACTTCAAAAAAACTTAAATAAGCAAATCTTCAAACTTCTGTATTTTACTGTATACATCCTCCATTAACACTAGGCAAACGGGCTTCATCTTTGACCGCATCCTCGTTTAAAATTATGATAAATTATATTCATCAGAAATGGTCCGAAAATCAGCGTAGGGTAGCAACCGCTTCAGAGTTAATGAGCCATTATCTAACTCTGAGTTTGGCGGTCGGGCTCCAAATAAAGCGAAGTTAAAAATTCCCACCTTAATACACGGTGTTACAAAACGGCACGTCATAAAAAGCGGGCGGTAGACATAAAAACTCATAAAAACCGCCAACAATATTCCCGTAACAAGTGAGGAGAGCTCGCCCGTTCTATTTCCAAATTATTTCAAATATGGCCGGCGGCGGCTGGGGGTGCGGAGGGGAGGGCGCGGTGGGCAAACATCAATTGACCCCAATTCAACGGTTAATGGCACGCCGAACGCGGGGACACGCGGCAGGGTTGCCAAAATCTAACAACTATTGTTTCACATTTCTATAAGTTAACTACCTCTAATCTTAATATATAAAAATTAATGTTCGTCTATATGTCCTTTATCGTCAACTATACATTTGATCATGTGATGATGTTTAGCATAGTTGTTGTGCACGAGCCAGAGGTTTCTAATTTGGTTCACAATTGGACCCTGTAGGTGGCGCTGCTGTCGGGATATCGATTGAATCTTTTCCGGGCAGGAGAACGTCTGCCGGAACAGCTTAGTAATTAATAAAATTAAACACATTTAGTCGTTTTCACGTGATTCTCTAACAGACAAAAATTGTCAAAGCTGCATTTTCATAATCAGCTAGTCTGAATTAGCCCGCTGATATATTCATATTATTTTATTTCCTGTCCTGCACTGAAACAATGAAACTCTTGAACCCGATTCCAGCGCCATCTAGGTTCTAGTTATTTTTTAGAAGATAGACCCATCGTGTTTGGGCTCGTTTTACTTGTCTTGGCTAGCACTCTGCTGCTACATGATATCCAGGATCTCAAAAGCTTGTATTTAAAAACCTTTTTAAAAAAGCTTATTTTACTGTTTGATAATACTCTGTATTGTTTTGTCCTAAATAAAATGTCTTTCTTTCTAAAACTGTGCTGGCAACCCTAGCTCTTGGCCGCGCCATGCCTAACTGGCGCGCTGACATTGATATTTTTCGCGACATCATACTGTATATTTTGAATACATTATTTAGAATTTTCAATGGATATTAGCAGTTTAATAAGCGAAATGGCGTTATGACCGAACTTGCGAAACGTGGTCGTCCTATTAATCGACATTTTGTTTTTATGCGTGAAACTCTAAAGTTCTAAACGATAACACCATAAAAGAAGAAATGTAAGGACTTGATTTGAGATTCCCACGTTATTGTGGATGGACCTTAATGGTTACTATACTGCCGAAACGCAACCATCAATATTTTAGTTTTTAGCCAAACTAAGTTTTAATAAATAAAATAACAATAATATATCAACCCATAAATGTCCCACTGGCTCGGGCCTCCCAATATAGGGGAATGGAGAGTATGTTTGACACATCGGTTATCTCGATGTGTAGTAGGTTAATAAGGTCAAGATAATAAAACTATGTTGTAACGGTTTTAAGCGCGGTAATTTATTTCATTTTGGTTCATCCGACGTTCCTGCCGCTTTTCAGTGGCCGTGGTCACGGACGACAAAGATGACATTTGTCTAACGTGTATTGTTAAAGTTTTACGTAGCCTACCGCCAACTTGTTCATTTTAATTATTTAGTTTTAATTTTGTTTATGGTTATTATTTACTCTATGGGAGCGTAATCTAATTTACCACCGCTTCACAACATGTTGTGGCTTGAAGAGAAGAAGCGGCGCAAGAAACTCTTAAGAAAATATTTTGCATCAAGATGTTTTCCTTCACCGTTATTAGCACGTGGTAATTGTAACAATATGCACATTAGGTCAAAAAACTGCTTGAGTGGTACATGGGTTCCGGCCAGGATCGAACCCGCTCCCATTGAGTTTGGGATGCGTGCGCTAGTGATTACGCTACCACGACTTTTAATAACTTTGCTGGAGAATAATTTTCAAAGGTCATGCATGTTATGTTCCGTAAGTGAGTCGTGGTAGCGTAATGGCTGGCTCCAACTCAAAGGGCGCGGGTTCGATCCTGGCCGGAGCGCATGCAGTTTAGACAGTTATCTGACCTAAAGTGCATATTACACTACTATACTATACACTTCTGTAATCACAGATTTCGCCAAGGCTACACTGTTAAACACACTATACACTGTTTTAGAGTGCCGACGTGTTGGTGAGGGGGATTTCTTAAGGTATCTTTTATGCATAATAAAAAAAATATTAGCATTCACTTCTTCTCTATTTAAACTAGACGTGTGCGAAATTTCATACACCTCCGTCGGCGCAATTTTCGTAAAAAGGGGTATAAAGTTTTTGCTTCACGTATTAATATAATGATATCAATTTTCGAAGAATGAACGGAGAAGCCCACAGTTCACAACAAGAAAAAAAAATTACGGACGTATGAAGTATCTATGAAATTGTAATGTTCTTCTGTCAATCTGTCTGTATATGTTAGTCATTTTTATTAATTGCATGAGTTCTGTAGACAGGCAGACCGGCCCTGATGGAAAGCGATGAACATCGCCTATGGATATTTGTATCAACAAAGGTGCTACCAATGTGCTGCCGCTCGGAAGATAAATCGAAGGTGTTATGGAAGCATACTGTAGACTAGGGGTGGTAGGCATTCAAACAGGCAAACACCCTACCACCTGGCTGTGGGTTGTTTTGTCACCTTACGACAGGGCGCCCCAAAGCAGGAAATTGTATTCTTTCTCCGTTCCTGCCTGGATATACCGAATGATGAACTATAGTCATTCCGTACGTACAAAGGTTGACATATTCGCCGACTCTGTTCCATCTATTAAATAACAACTCAATGCTTCAATCCTCTCCTTAAAGGCGCGTTCCCACTATGTCGTAACGATTAATTTATCGTTGGACGACTGTCGTCTCTAGCTGTTCCCATTATAACGATTGTTTGTCGTCAAATTTTTTTATCGTTTAGCGACTATCGTATCTAGCTGTTCTCATTGGAGCGCGACGACATATTATCGTTTCACGGCAGTCGCTTTGTCGTTTACAAATAATTAGCAAGCTACAAATCTATGTTATCTTGGAGATCAGTAGTGCGTTTATGCACCTGAGTTCAATAGACGAAGACGAAATTTTAATTATGTATTACTTTTTGAAAAGAATATATCGTGGCTACGTTAGATTTGCCGTCACGATTTAGTCGTAACGATTTTTTATCGGTTTACGACTGTCGTGCTAGCCGTTCCCAGTGTCATGACAATCTGTCGTTACTGCAAAAAATGTCATAGGCGACCGTAAATCGTGTCGTTCTATATGTGAACATCTCCATTTAAACATATAAGCCACGACACTTAAAACTACACGATTATCTGTCGTCACGACAAAGTGGGAACGCGCCCTAACTTTGTACTTTCCTTTACATTTACTACCTTTATTATATTTTGTTTTTACCACTGTAAAATCATATATTCATAGTGCGTTGATAACCAATTATAGTGGGAATGCCGTGTTTGCATAAACAGAATATAGTTTAAGCCATGAAACGGTTTCATGAAGATAAAAAACAAATGATTATAATCTATATTCAATTTTACAGACTAATAAAAAAGAGTTTTTGGAAGGGACTGAAAGGAGATGTTGTGCTGTCTGATTACCTACAGTGCATAGCTGAACACAACTACAACTACACATAGGCTTAATAAAATGAAGAAAGTATATTGTAAACTAAGATCTGGCTTAAAGGCCTAGCTGCCAAGTCATAAACCTAAATAAAAAAATTACTAATAAAAAAATGCATAAAAAGTAAACAGTGGACTACATCGTTTGTAAATTCCATTATTGACATTTAAAAGGTTCTAATTTTGAATACAACATAACCATTGTCGCGATTTTCGATTTTGCCGTAATAATAGCAGTTCGACACCAGATGGCCGCCTTCAGCTGCTCGCACACAAAAGCTTCTCGAACAAAAGTTTACTTTTTGTTCGCCATAACAATGGTAGGGGTAACGGTTTAGGAAATTTTATTTATATTTTCGCACGCTCCTTTACTTACAGCTGTTTGGGAGATTTATTTAAAGATATTTCAATGACTATATAATTGGGCTTGATTCACATTGGCATCAGTTAAGGCTTGTAGCAACGCTAACTGCCTTGCGGATTTTTTTGGCGATAACGAGGTTTCCATAGACAATTTCGTTTTTCAGATGCATTATTATTTTATTATGAATAAAATAAATCGGTATAAAAAAATATTATTTATCTCTCTTTTATAAAGATGTAGATATTTTTTATCCTGTTACGATAAGTAAGTGTTTAAATATATTTATAAATATAGTTTTTATATATCGTCTTAGGAACTACTAGTAACTAACACGACTTTCTTTTATATATATAGATTTTAAAAAAATATTAGCATTCGTCGCTTCTCTCTATATAAACTATAAGTGTGCGAAATTTCATATTCCTCCGCCCGCGCAATTTTCGTAAAAAAGGGGAACAAAATTTTTGCTTCACGTATTAATATACAGGTTGAAATTTTTTAAACGCGTACTTAAAGTGCTGAAAAAGTATAAGTTTAAATGTTATCGTGATGGTCGGTTGGTGCAAAAATTGCATCCTGGGGATTGTGAGAGACGACTACAATTTTAGTCGGTTCGATTCCCGGGTGAAGCAAGAGAATTTTCGAAAATCTATGAATGCAAATTTTATTTCTTTTCAAAAATAAAGAAATGTTTCTTTGGAATAAAATTTGCTATCTCTATTATTTAGAATACTTTCCCTCCAAGTGGCATTAAAAAATTCCAATTCCAAACTGTATAGATAGATGTGACAACATAGGAACATGACGCAAACCATACTGGCGTCCTTACTTCTAAATCTTCCAAATTCAAACTCCTTTTGAAATTGTCAAAGGGATAAAACCCGTCGAGTAGTCGTCCCAATATCACGGCTCGCGGCTCAGGACACAAAAGGCTTTGCCCACTCGTGGACAAACACTTCTATTGGTTGGGATTAAACCGAAGAACATCCTTACGAGTTGCCAAATCGATTTGAATAGCTCGTAGCGGCATTATTCGATAGCGAACCGATTCTATTATCTGTCAATATACCCTGTGCAACGGTTTATTTTACTTTTGACAGCTTGATCAATTGATTAATTCGTGATGCCTTGATGATGTGGGTGTCAGTTTGTGCTGGTTTTATTTTATTTAATGCGTTATTTGAAGATATGGTGATGGCGCGCAATGAATATATGACTGAACAAGGAAAAGCGAAACAAAATGGCCGCAGAACATCTCACGCGCATCAAGCGGCCACACCGAGCTCTATAAATGCGTGCCTTCGCACGCATCCCTCATTTTACCACAATAGCCGTAAAAATATAATTTCATCGCTCACAGTCCTAAAGCTTTAGCAATTCAATCTATAGTAATACTAATAATGTTATAAAGAGGTAAAGTTTAATATTTTCTTAAGTTTTCGCGACTTGTATACATAATAACACTACGTTTTAACGGTTTTAAGCGCGGTAATTTATTTGATTTTGGTTTATCCGACGTTTCGGCCGCATTTCAGTGGCCGTGGTCACGGACGACAAAGATGACATTTGTCTAACGTGTATTGTTAAAGTTTTATTTAGCCTACCGCCAACATGTTCATTTTAATTATTTAGTTTTAATTTTGTTTATGGTTATTATTTACTCTATTCGAGCCTAATCTAATTTACCACCGCTTCAGAACATGTTGTGGCTTGAAGAGAAGACGCGGCGCAACAAACTCTTCAGCAAACATGCCTAGTTCTAATTTTTTTATATAATATTAAAATGGCTGAAAAGAAAAATAAAAGAAATTATCAGGTAGAGAGGTAAAGTTTGTTAGTTTGTGACGTTTAAGGGGGTAATCTCTGAATCTGCTAAACCGATTTTAATAAAAATTATTTTACTGTTCGAAAGCTACGTTAACAGGGAGTGTCATATATAACATGACGCTTTATACCACGGGAGCGGGACAGAGCGAGGGTGAAACCACGCGGGGCAGCTAGTTTTATATAAAAATCGAGTTTCTTTGTCAATGATTTTTAATCAAATCAAATACATCTACATACGTCACTAGCTAAAAATCGGGTTAAAGAACTTTATATCTCATAAAAGAATTTTTACAATTCACTTATACTATCTCATTTATAAGTTGTTGAAAAACAAGTTGTAATTTGTAACGAGATAGAAAGCACAAATACTAAAGTTGCAGGTAGTTTTGATTTATTTAGTACATGCAAATTACAATTTCCTTCCAAACAAAATAAACAAGGATCTAGATTTCTTGGAAGTGTCATTGTGTAACTTGTTATTTTTTATTATTAATGTATTTATTTTTATATGTAAAGTAAAAATAAGATGTATAACCCGTAAATTTATCGTTAAGTAAAATAAATGTAGGTATAACTTTTTAAACCTAAATAAATACCGTGTTTTTTGCTTTTAATGTTTTTTATTTTATTGCAAACCAATTAAATTTAGGTTTACTTTATTGCATGAGTTCAGCCGACATGCGGACGGCCCCATCGGTTACCATCGCCTATGGACATTTACAACACCAAACGTGCTACAAATGCGCTGCTACTCTCTTACGGGACACTGGAACCTGGTCACTAATGCGGGACCCGGAACACAACACAAGGTTGTTATGGCGGCATACTCTAGGCCAGGGGTGGTCGCTATCCAGTCGATCAAATATTCTACCACCTGGCAAGCGACTTGCGACATTATTGTTCATACTAGCTAGCTTTTATCATTCATATTGACTTGGAGTAAGTTTTAAGGCCTCTTTATCGGTCTTAAAGAAGCCTACAAACTTACTCTAAATCAATATGAGTAAGACTGAATAAGTTCACAAGAATTAGTCAAACAGATGTCCATCGGAATGTTGATACGTTACATCATATTAATTACTAGATAATTACGTCATTTTAACCAAGTAAAAACACTGGGAACGTATTGCCCAGGAAAAGGTTTAACGGCCGGTTCCTATACCTTATTAACCGTTCATTTTCTTTACTATCTACTCCAGTCTGACATAGGTTCGATAGCTTATATCAAACTATAATAGATAGAAATATAGATAGAACTAGCTGTGCCCGCGATTACGTCCGAATCCTAGTTTTAAAAGTAGCCTAAGTTATTCCTTGTAACATCAGCCATCTGCCAGTGAAAATTCCGTCAAAATAGGTCTAGTCGTTTTAGAGTTTAACCAAAAAAGATAAACAGACACAAACATTTTCAAAATTGAATTTTTGATATTAGTTTACCTACCACATGTATTTAGTAAAAAGCTGTTATTTTAACATTACAAACAGACACTTCAATTTTATTTATCTGTATAGACTAATGGTCGAAAATAGACCATAATAATTAATTTGAATTATAAGTTTGAACATTATTAACGTTCTGTTGTCAAAGACTGTACTTCTGTAAACACAGATAATCAAAATAGTATATATAGCATGCGTGCGTGTGTCAAATACGTGGTAGTATGTGTATTTTTTTTTATTAATTCGATGTATCTCTTATGCGTAATTAAAAAAAAACTGCACTCCTTATCTATATAAACTAGGGATGGGCCGAATG
Source organism: Dendrolimus pini (assembly GCA_949752895.1). Taxonomy (NCBI): domain Eukaryota; kingdom Metazoa; phylum Arthropoda; class Insecta; order Lepidoptera; family Lasiocampidae; genus Dendrolimus; species Dendrolimus pini. The sequence continues at coordinate 1,224,102 of OX457152.1, forward strand.
CGGTTTGAACCGAATACGAGCTTAGGCCGAACATTCGGTCAAAACAAAAATTCGACCGGACTTCGGTTTGATTCGCCACGCTTTCTCAAGAGCAACACGTCGACTTGGTGACAACGACAACTTGATAAAACCGAATTTTTGGCTTTTTTACACCATAACCTGCCTGTAGTAAATTTTAAGTATGAGTGGGTGGGTGGTCAAACATTATGAATTTAGAATTATAAAATCACCATTTTATAATTCTAAATTCATAATGTTTGATTCGTAAAAAGTGATTTCCATCACAATTGTAAAGTTGTAATTGTTGACGTCCCGGACGTGTTTTTTTTTAAAATTCAAGTTACGCATTAAAATTAAGCAGTTGCACCACTTACTGATTAGTTTATTATTAGTTTCTTAGAGAAATAATAAGTGTATTTTTTATTTTTGTTTTAGTTTGATGTCTATTTAATTAGGCAAAGAATCAATCAAGAACTAATTTTATTTAATTTTTATCACATTGCAAGCTAAGTTTTACATGTTCTTAGCTAAAATAAATGATCATGAGTATATGGAAGCCAATTTTTATATTAGGGTTATGATTTCTCTTAACTTCCGTCAAAATAGTGCAAGGAGGTATTTCTTGCACCGAATGTTCGGCATTTAAGCCAAAGTTCGGCTCAAGTTGGAATGTAAAACGAATTTCGGCCCATCGTACAAAGAGTACAAAGTTTTTGCTTCACGTATTAATATATAGATAGATATAAATAGAAAATAGAAGAATAAAAAACAACAAACGAAATTAAGTAGATTTTACAAGCATGTGTGCGTATTGCGCCTGTCTTCTTATAATGCGATGCACAGCTTGATTGGCATCCTTTAGCCGGCGCCACTTTTAGACTCCCAAGCTCCATTTTCGATGGTCAATTCCTTAATATTCTTCTACACTATGACTAACCAAACCACCCACCTACAGTAAAAAGCACTACGCTAGCAAAACAACCGATAAATCCACTCTGTTATAAATAAACTCATTTGCAAAAAAAACGGGCGGTTTTGATTTTCATTCATATTTAAAAAGATACAATACCAAAAAGGTTTCAATCGTTTGTACACGTTACTGGCCGGTTTTAAAAATGCTGTGGTATTTAAAAAAGTACGTTCTAAATTCAATTTTTCATTTGATGTTCATTTTTACAGAAAACCCCTTTTTATCCTACATTTTTGGCGCGAAGTTCCAGAAGTTAACATCGACTTTCATAACTTTTATTCAATTTTTATCGATTAATTTCATATCCTTGACTGTCAAAGCTTTATTTAATGCTGTTTGGCTGTATCAAAAATGGTAGATAAAGTGGTAAAAGCTACCAAAATTATCGCGCTGCTTGAAGAGGGTTGCAGCCAATGTTTCGTGGCTAGGAGGCTAAATGTTAGTCGCTCGACAGTCCAAAGGACCTGGCAGCGATATCAGGAGACTGGTTCCGTCGAGAGAAGGCCTGGTTCTGGAAGAAAACCATGTACCCAACCACGGGATGATCGTTTTCTTGTGAGTCGCGCATTGAGAAATCGCAAATCTTCGTATGTGGATCTTAAGAACAACCTCCAAGAAGTAAGAAATGTGCATATTAGTCTATGGACGGTCAGGAGGAGGCTTCTCGCTGCCAATATACGCAGTCACCGCCCGGCCCGCGGCCCCAAATTACTCCGTGAGCACAGAGTTCACAGGCTTAGGTTCGCTAGAAATTGTGAATCATGGACTCAAGACGATTGGAATAGGGTTTTGTTCTCTGATGAAGCCAGGATATCTCTGTTCGGTGAAGATCGACGTCGGCGAGTGCTAAGAAGACAAGGAGAACGCTTTGCAGAGGCATGTTTCGAAGAAATCACACCTTATGGTGGGGGCTCTGTTATGTTTTGGGCAGGAATAAATTCAATGGATCGTACAGAGTTAGTCTTCATTGAAAACGGCTCACTGACTGGGCATCGATACATAACGGAAGTTCTAATTTCTCATGCACAACCCGCATTGGCCGCTCTAGGTGAAGACTCGATTTTTATGGACGACAATGCTCGCGCCCACCGATCCCGCGATGTTAATGCGTATGTGCAAGAGGTCGGCATTCGTCGTTTGGATTGGCCAGCTCGAAGTCCCGACCTCAATCCCATAGAGCATATCTGGGACGTTCTGAAACGGCGTGTGAGATCAGTACACCCGGCTCCGCAGACCATCAGAGAGCTGAAGAATGTGATTACTGCGGAGTGGGAACGTATTCCGCAAGCAAGTATCCGGGATATACTCGATAGCATGCCCAGACGAATTCAAGCTGTGATTTTAGCTAGAGGGGGTCACACTCGATACTAAACATTTATCTGCTTTTACTTTATTAAAGAAAAACAAACAAAAATCTTTTTTATTTTTACTTCATGAGCATATGCACTACTAGCGAATATACACTACTAGCGAGGTTTAGCATTATTTCCCATAAATTGTATCTAAATTTTATGAAATACTGATGAAAACGATTATTTTCTTATTAATTTAGCAAATTGTGTGGATAAAACTACCTATAATTATCAAACAAAGAAATATTAACATTTGAAATGGTTCATTGCTTAGGTGCCCGTTTTTTTTGCAAATGAGTGTAGTATCATATTACTTTGAACAATGGGCACATACTTCTTCTAATCTTAGTTTGTAATAATTTGTCAGCAAATTCTTTGACTATCATATTACAGCTTGACCTGTGGTCTGGTTACGTAACGCAGGGTCCTGTAGGACAACATTCTTTTTTTTTACAAGCTTTTATTTAACTTGCAATGTATGTATTTACCTATGTATGTAAGTCGGGTGAAACCTTGCAAGTTAAATTTAACCAACTTCCTCGTTTCTGATTGAGTTGAAATTTCGCACGCACATATATATCGCGTGACAATGCAATGATATGGTACCATGGAGCTGATCTGATGATAGAGTCGGAAGGTGGCCATAGGAACTCCTGTACTAAACAAGATAGACCCGTCGTGTTTGGGCTCGTTTTACTTGTCTTGTCTAGCACTCTGCTGCTACATGATATCCAGGATCTCAAAAGCTTGTATTTAAAAACCTTTTTAAAAAACAAGTTTTTTTATTGCAGGAGTTCAGCAGACAGACAGACGGCCCACTTGATGTAAAGCGGTTACCATCGCCTATGGACATTTGCAACACCAAAGGTGCTACAAATGCGCTGCTGCTCTCTTAAGGAAGACTGGAACCTGGTCACTAATGCTTCAACACAACTCAAGGTTGTTATGGCGACATACTTTAGACCAGGGGTGGTAGCCATCCAGTCGGGCAAATGCCCTACCACCTGGCTGTGGGTTGTTTTGTCGCCTCTTATGACAGGCCGCCCGGCCACAGGAAATTGTATTCTTTCTCCGTTCCTGCACGGATACTATTACTGATATAATATTACTAAATTTCTAGCCTCATTGCATTTATTTGCTACAATAAATATTTTTCTTTCTTGCTTTCAAACTAAAAACGCCAAGGCAAGGCCCGTGACCCCAAGGAGCCTGTGTAAATTCGACAGGCTCCCACCACCTTATCATGTTCTTATCGCGCCCTTATCATTCGACCGAAGGCCAACCGTTATCAGTCAGCGCGTATAACAGTGTGTTTTGAGTAATCATTATAATAGAGTATTGTATTTACTTTATTTATAATGTATTTGTACGGACGAGGTTAAATTATTATTTAAATAATTAAATTATTATATAATACGGCAAACGCACGCGGCGCGAGGTTTCCGAGGTTACCAGTTATTAGCCCAATAACAATTGATACCATAAAGTTATTTAATAGATAAACTTAGGTTGACTGTTAACTATACCAGTACCATAACTCGCCACTAGACGGATCTATTTAAGAAGGAATATCTAATATTTATTGAAATGAAATAAAAACGTCAACAACCAAACGTTAAACAAAAGATATGGAATAGAGCAGTGTTTTTCAACCTTTTTATGACACGACCCCTTTAGTATGAAGAAATATTTCGTGACCCCCTTACCCGTTGCTTTTTTTTCATGTGACAGATATTTGTGACAAATATTTAATCCTACATATTTATTAATTTTCATAATTAGGATTCGACTAAATACATAATTAAGTACGTAAAACACATTTTTTACATCTAATGCGCCGCCAATAGATAACACAATTTAAGCGCATACGTACGACCACTACCGATGCCTGCCGCCCCGCCCCCGCCCCGCATAAATGAGAAAGTGTTGCTATCGAGTAGCTCTTCGTGTATCTAAAGCAGAAAAACCTTAATACTCCTGCCGAAAGTATTGATTTTACCAGCGGCTTTAGATATGGCGGAGATTATGTTTGGCAAACAAGAGGTCGAAAAACTCAAAAGTGTACCTGTCTGACAGTACCATTCAACGCAGGATAAGCAATATGATGACTGATGTTCGTGATCAAGTAATAGAAAAAAAAAAAAAGTACTTTTGTGTCCTTGCAATTTGATGAATCTACGGATATTGCAGACTGTACTGCCGTAGCTTTCCCAACCGCTTTAGAAGCTTCGCGAACTAGGGGGTCGCGAACCACACGTTGAAAAACACTGGTATAGACAAACACCTGATATTGGTCAGTTAAGTTGAACCCTTTTTTTTAACCAGGAAAAATCCGTTTGAGTACTAAGCCGCGACAGGCGCAGAAGCCTGAGGGGATAATTCGCGACCTATAGTAGAATTATTTTCTCCGTGCAGTTTGGGCCATAAATAATCGGAGCAGTGAAGCGAGTATTTCGCTCTCTCTTCCACTCACGGGCTTTATGGGCAGGCATAGTGATACGCATTATTGTTGTCGATAAGCGTTATCGATAGTGCATTTAGTTTTGTCATTTTGTGGGTTAGTGATATAAATGAAAGAAAAAAATAGATAAAACAACGTATTTATTAAAATAAGAATAATAATGATTTAAAATAAATTATTAATTAGGTATCTATGCATTAAAAAACTATAAGTACAAAAGTTTAGAATGTAACAAGTTATATTAAAAATAAATATAAATACTTATGTCTAAGTTTAAAATTAACAGCAAAAAAGATAATAATTATTTTTATATTGATTGATAATCTTTCTTTGATAAGAATGAATCTGCTGAACTACTGCAATAAAAAAAAAGAATGAGTTTTTTACCGTTAATGGCGTTGCGCCCGCGCAACATGCTCACCGCCCTAGCCGGGCTGAGGCCGAGTTTGATTTATGACCCAAACTGCACGGAGAAAATAATTCTACTACTATAGTGTGGGATTGGTCAGATCGGGAGTGGCACTAGCATGCCCGGTCTAAACCGGTGCCATGCTATTGCCACTCCCTGGTTATGGATACCCACTAAAACCCCTGGGTGTTCCGTCCTTCGCCTTGTGCCAGGGCTTCGGGTATATGACCTAGCCTCTCCGCAGCCCTGGCAGGCGTGGGCCTCGAGAGGCCTCTTCCACTACCGAGGGACTACTTTTCTCCGTCTGCATCTTCAAGCATCGCCATGGACATTTGCAACACCAAAGGTGCTACAAATGCGCTGTTGCTCTTTAGGGAGACTGGAACCTGGCCACTGATTCCGAAACAAAACTCAAGGTTGTTATGGTGGCATAATCTAGACCAGGGTTGATAGACAGCCAGACGAGTAAACACGCTACCCCCTGGCTGTGGGTTGTTTTCTCGCCTCTTACGACAGGCTGCCTGGCCGCAGGAAATTGTATTCTTTAGTGGGGACAACAAATACCTAGTCCTCCATGACAACGCGGTGTTTATCCAACACAGCTAGCAATATAAATTACTCAAGGATGTCCTAGCGAATAGACGTGATGATTGTCGATTATTATAGAGTACATGCTATCTTTCCACTCAATAACGGGAGTGAGTGGCAGAATAGGTTTTTGATACAACCACACCCGTATGGTCCAAGGGAAAAGATTAACACTGGCTTTCTACAACCTTACTAGGAAAGTAGAAATAATCCCCTAGTACGGAATACTATATTGTTACATGCGATCAAAGATAAACGTAAAGCTGCCTGTCGTAAAACGCAGTTTATTGCCACCGGATTTAGGAATTATTTTGTTTACTTTGTATTTAGAATTTGTAGTAAGTTATGCTATTGTTTTTCTACTTCTTTTATGGCCGTCATAAGTGTCGAACTAATCCTTATTGTCATTGTTTTCGACTTTGTTGGCCGTTCGCAGGTATGCAAATTACATTTTCATTTGGAAGAACCCAGCCCACGCAATCGATTTTGTATTGTATAGTTCACTATAAAACAATGCCCGAACGGAGGGGTGGAGCAGTCAAGCGACGATTACGAAAACTAGCAAGACGTGTGTAGTACTTTCGATTAGCGATATAGTGACGGACTTTGCGCGTGTTATTGAATCGTGTAGTGTTACTGGATGTAGTCAGTATATTTGTACCTGTTTTATACGTGTTTGTACAGTTTTAATAAACTCTATAGTAATTCCAACGGCATTTTAATTCGAGTCCTGTGTAGCTCGTAACAATATCTTGTAAAAAGTAGTTCTACCTATAACAAACTTCAAGCAACTATCCGTGCAGGACTAAAGAAACACAATTTCCTGTAGCATATACACAATATTTATCAAAATTTGTTTAGCTGATTTTTACGGGGAGAAAGATGCTGGTGATCAGTCACAAAGGGTTATTCCTTTCACTGACAACTGGCTCTCATCATTTCAGTTTATATGTTTTTTTTTTAATAATTTAATTATTTTAAGTGTGAGAGTAAATAAGAATATATGTCTTTCAGACCACGGGCCATAAAAAGAACCCGGACTTTTGGAGGGCTTGCGTGGGGCCATGGAAAGGCCAACACGTAGAGGCCCCTTGACAAATTTAATGTAAATGTGGCGTGACACTGACCGGCGATTGTCACTGTCTACACCACATAATAAAGCACCCAAGGACATACCCCGGTCAGTGTAGGACTATTGTAGGGAATGAGAACAAAAGGTACTGGGCTATTATGAATTACTGCTATTTGAGTTACAGATCGGGTACTAAAAAAAATGGGCAGACGGTGACTCGCCACTCCCTGCATGGGCCCCAAAAAATGCTATAGAAGACAGGGGCAACATGGGTGTAAGCGCAGCAACTGCAGGTTCACCGAAGCAACTTCCGACATTAGGCCATTCATCACTTCCACCCCTGGAGCTTGAGTCTTAGCTTTAACGATCTCCACTCCGTGCCGGCTAGCTAAGGCAAGCACGGAGGCGGGAGCTTTGCTTATTATTATTATCTCTTTCCATACTCTTTTCCATCTCTTTCAACATTGATTTGTGTGCGACCGAAAATTTGCTATACCACATAGCCGCGTTTAACAGCGTGCGGCAAAAACCGTTCAAAACACAAACAACCTACTTAACGAACTTCTGTTACCAATAACCGTTTAACTGAGCTTAATGTGAGAACAATACCAAAAAGAAAAGTGCCTATGTACTTAGGCGGTTCGACTTTTTTAACGGTTTTCAAGGCGTGCTGATTTATGTATATGTTGTAATTGATTATCAAGTCGGGGTCACCAGTGTTGAAATTGGTAATGTCTACGGTTATATACTCTATAGACTCCAATTGTGGCGTATCGAACAGCGGGAAATAAATGAAAGTCTGTATGCACTAATCACTAATTGTCTTTACTTATTACTCGAAATAAATCCCCACACAATACAAACGCATTATCCCCGCAAATTGCTAATGCGCTGGAACCTTGTCAAATTATCATTCACGTGACGTCATCCGCAACTCGATATGTACGCGTACTCGCCGGCCAGTGATGCTAACAGTACTGAGTGTTCGGCTACGGTTACTTCACAAAAATGGCGGCCGGGCGCATTAGCAATTTGCGGAGATAATAATGCACGACTCACTCGAGGGCTGACGGGGGGCGACTAGCGACAGCGCTTCAATATTCGAACCTTACAATTTTTGCTTAATTGCAACTGCCGCCGGAGGCCACAGTATACAAGAGATTTTACCGCTAGGTTTACAATTTTGGACCACAAATGGCACGAGGTAAAAATCGATACGCCGCGTTCAAGGAAGAACACGCCTGAAAACAATATTTGTAATATATATGTATGTATATGTATTTGCATGTATGTATATGTATTTGCATTTACTAATTATGTCATGCGGCTTTTCCGCAATTAAATTCAGGGAAGTAGGAATACCCATAAACATGATATATACCATACATTATATCCGTGCAGGAACGGAGAAGGAATACAATTTCCTGCTTCCTTAGGAATTCATTTTTAAATACTTTCATTTCATGATAACGTTACTTTATTAGTCTGAGTACAAATGTTAATCGAGACAAAAAAAAATGTTTTTGAAAATGTTACAAACTTTTCAGATCTTGGATACCCAAACACGACGGGTCTATCTTGTTTAGTTCAGGAGTTCCTATGGCCACCGTCCGACTCCATCATCAGATCAGCTCCATCGTACCATATTATTGCAATGTCACACGATATACATATGCGTGCAAAATTCCAGCTCAATCGGAAACCGGGAACTTGGTCAAATTTAACTTGCAAGATTCCACCCGCACTTACATACATACATACATAGGTACATCCATTGCAAGTTAAATAAAATCTTGTAAAACATAGTAATAAAACATTGTAAACATAGTCCTTATGTAAAGGATGATATGATGATTTGTATTGTATTTTATTTTATTAACACGCTTCTGGCCGCGATTTCGTCCGCGTAGAATAGTTAATAAAAGTAAGTTATTAAATATCCCACGGGAACTCTTTAATTTTTCAGGATCAAAGGTATCCTATATGTGGACCAGGGATATAAGCTACCACCTTACAAAATTTCATTTAAATCGATCCAGTCGTTTCGGAGATTAGTCCGTACAAACAGACAAATAGAGAAGCAAAAAATTAAAAAAAAAACTAAATTAGTTTTCTTTCACTTCCTACATCCTCCTGACTCGGTTTTTAGCATTTTTTTCATTGGGCAGAAATTCGACCTCGACAATTTTATTTAAATTAGTTTTCTTTCACTTCCTACATCCTCCTGACTCGGTTTTTAGCATTTTTTTCATTGTGCAGAAATTCGACCTCGACAATTTTATTATAGAATAGAACAGAATACAATAGAATATACTTTATTGTACAAAAATGCTACATAAATTCAAGAACATTAAATATCATTACAATCTACGGTCTTATCGCCCATGGCGATTTCTTCCAGACAACCTTTGGATGGAGTGTAGGAAGGACAACAAAAGTCGGTAGTTGCTTAACCAGCACTCGTACAATAATTTAGTTTATTAATAGTAATATATATGATAATATATATATATACAAAAATAAATACACATATTATATTATACATATATAAAGTAAACAATAACATAGGTTGAGGTAGTAATCTTTAACTAATCTGTTAAAAACCGACTCAAAAACTAAAAAGTATAAAATAACTTGTTTCTAAAGTTATTAATATATATTATCTTAAACATCTTAAAGTCGGTGCTTAGTAATTTTCAAAATATAGTAATATTTATGTTTTACTTTGCACTGACTTCAAGATGTTTTAGATAATATATATTAATAATAATAGCTTTAGAAATAAGTTATTTTATACGTTTTTGTTTTTGAAGTCGGTTTTTTTAAACGAAGTTTTTATTTATTTATTTGTTACTTTTTAGTATCTAGCTATGGGTACGCCTACGAAAGGTGCCGCGAAGAATGGATTTTTTTCATAAAAAAATGTTCATAAAATGAAAACTACTGGGCCAAACTATGTCAAATTTTTAGAGGACCAAGTGGCAGCTATTCCACGACGAACAAAAAAATCACGTAAATCGGATCATAAATCTCGGAGTAATCGGTGAACATACATTTTAAAAAAAGATACGACGAATTGAGAACCTCCTCCTTTTTTCAAAGTCGGTTAAAAAGAAGGTAGTAGTGCATTCCAGATTGAATGGCCTGGATGGTAAATGACTTGTAAAAACTTATATAACTTATTATATCTATAGATTGAGGAACTAGTCCATCAAGTAAAACATTATATTTAATAGTCAATCTTTTAACTGAATTCTAAATTTATTTATCCTAAACTCTTTAAAGTGGTTGGAATTTCATTGTACATCTTCATTTATTTGTACAGACCAGCCTCACCAAAGCTCGGCCATAACGCCATAGGCCCCTCAAGCCCATTGAGACCCGCATGCCCTTTCCCATAGACCGTACCCACGTGCACAGCAGATGTACCCATTGTGCGCATGAGTTTAATTTTAAACGTGTTACCATGGTGGATGGTGATCTTGGGATATTTCCGGCAATATTTTATAAGCTTTTATTTAACTTGCAATGGATGTATTGTATGTAAGTTCGGGTGGAATCTTGCAAGTTAAATTTGACCAACTTCCCGGTTTCCTATTGAGCTGAAATTTTGCACGCATATGTATATCGCGTGACAATGTAATAACATGGAGCTGATCTGATGATGGAGTCGGAAGGTGGCCATAGAAACTCCTGTACTAAACAAGATAGATCCGTCGCATTTGGGCTTGTTTTACTTGTCTTGGCTAGCACTCTGCTGCTACATGATATCCAGGATCTCAAAAGCTTGTATTTAAAAACATTTTTAAAACCAAGTTAATTGAAACTTAAAGTTGTGTAACCTCCATCTACATTGTTCCAAGCATTTGTATTATTAACTAACTTCTACCCGCGACTTTGTCTGCGTGGAATAGTTAAAAAACCTGATTTCGAAACATTCTTCATTGGTGCTCCGCTCCTATTGGTCTTAGCGTGATGATATATAGCCTATAGCTTTACTCGATAAATGGGCTATCTAACATTGAAATAATTTATCAAATCAGACCAGTAGTTCCTGAGATTAGAGCGTTCAAGCAAACAAACGAACTCATCAGCTTTATATATTAGTATAACATTTGTAGGCACTATTAGATTATAAGAACTAAATTTACGTAACTTTTGATTAATGTTGCAGTATATATTATCTATGTTTGATGCATAAATAAATGAAAAAAAGTAACAATTTTTTTTCTTACGATTTATTTAAATTTTTGTGTTACAATGATTCATTTAAAACATTTTCTACTGTAATATCTAACAAAATTAGCTATAATTTACAAATATACTAGCGTGCCCGGCAGACATTGACCTGCCCGAGATCAAGATCATTTAGGAGCCCATTCAAACGGACAAAAAAATCATCAATGTCGGTCCAGCGGTTTAGAATGAGTTCCGTGGCATACACACAAACAAAACATTTATACAGGTATATACAATTATTTAAATTGGATAATTATGAATATTTCAGGATAGGTAAAAGAAATATAACAAAACAAGTGCATGGCGGCATTGTGAATGGTAGAATTAGTGCTGGTAGTCCGCAACGTACACACCAAAATCAAATAGCAGAAGTGAGAACGAAAAGTCAGGTCAAAAGCGCCTCAAATAAATGTGCGTGTATGAAGAGATTAACGAAAACATGAATCGTAACTTCGAAAATTTCGAAAATCGAAAAATTATGAGAAATAAAATTTCATAAAATCTCAGAAAGCATGGGCACCCTACTCAGGCGTTTGTCAGCAAGTAGAAGCATTGGGAGCAAACGGCAGATGTTATCCTACATCCGGGTCCATTGTGGGTCCCCTTTTATACATACAACGCTATTGATTTTTCATCAAATTCAATCTAGTAATTTAAAAGTACACGATTCACTTTCAAGTTATTTTCTATGGATGATGGGTGAAATATTAATCAATTAGGCGGGGTTAGCACTGAAAATAAGCGCTGTGCTGGAGGTAATTCCAATACAGTTTTATGCTGAGATGCCGACCTCATTTTTAGGAATTACGGTGTACAATATATCAAAATTAAAACATAGAAATCTATGTATAAATTACTAGCTTCTGTCCGCGACTTAGTAAAAAAAAAGTAAGTTAAAAAAGCCTCGATTTTGAAAAATTCTTCATTGGTGCTCCGCTCCTATTGGTCTTAGCGTCATGATATATAGCATATAACCTTCCTTGAAAAATGAGCTATGAAATAATTTTTCAAATCAGACCATTACTTTCTGAGATTAGCGCGTTCAAACAAACAAACAAACTCTTCCGCTTCATATATTAGTATAAGCTTTCTACATCTATGTACATGTATTGTCGCTTTCCTAGACAATAAATTATTTCTTTCTTAATTCAGAAGGAAGCTTTTGACTGTCCCAATCATGGAAAGGCAGACAACTTACATGGTGGAACGTAATTTGAGCCGCATAAGCCGAATTTCGATAGGTTAATTTGTGTCTTGCGTGAGTTCAGTAGACAGGCCCACGGTCCATCTGATGGAAAGCGGTTAGCATCGCCTATAGTCATTTGTATCTCCAAAGGTGCTACCAAGTTGATGCCATAACACAACTCAAGGTCTTTATGGTATACTCCAAATCAGGGGTGGTAGCCATCCAAGCGGCAAATACCCTATCACCTTGTTGTGGGTTGTTTTATTTCTCCTTCTTGAACTGTGATAGCTGTTTTAATTTGTGTAGAAATGAGACATAAAAATTTTAAAAAAATCGCTGTTAGTTGTTAAAAAAAACATTTCGACTTCATAATAGCTTTTTCGTTTTATTTTATTGTAAAAATTCCAATATTATTATTATTTGTATTTTTATTACATACTAGCTGACAGCCCGCGACTATATCTGCGTGGTGCGGTTTTTTAACTATCCCACGGGAACTCTTTAATTTTTCGGGATTAAAAGTATCCTTTAATATGTTGACCAGGGTTATAAGCTACCACCATACAAAATTTCATTTAAATCGATCCAGTCATTTCGTAGATTAACACGTACAAACAGAGAAAAAAAAATGAAATAAATCTAAATTAGTTCTATTTCACTTCTTGCGACCCCCTGATTCGATTTTTAGCTTTTTTTTTCATTATACAGAAATTCGACCTCGATAGTTTTATTATACGTATAGATAGTTATAAACTCCTTGAAAATACTTCGTGAACCAGGAAACATTATTAAATAACAAATAAGCTGATAATCAGCTCACATACGAAAGCTTTTCTGTAAAACTTTTTTTTAATTTCAAAATTGACAACGCCTCATCTCTTACAAAACTCAAAGACAGAAATACACATTTTTGTTCGGGATTAGAATAGAATAGAATATTCTTTATTGCACATAAGAAAATAATACACATGATTTAACAATCATTTAACTAGTACAATCGGCGGACTTATAGACTAGTAAACAAGTGCCTTTAGGACCAACTTTTTTCAGCAGTCTCTGAAAATTATAAATGAGGTGTCATTCGATTCGGAATGGCTTCTACATGATTTTTGAAAAAAATGAAGTTCCGCTTGCAAAAATTGTAAAAGTTATTAACAATTAACTAAAAAAAAGGGGGTTTAGTTTTTTGCAAATATCTCAAAAAGTAATAAAGATTTTTCAAATTTGAAAAACGAAAAAAAAGGGGGTCTTTTTTTTTAGTTAATTGTTAATAACTTTTACAATTTTTGCAAGCGGAACTTAATTTTTGCTAAAATCATCTAGATGCCATTCCGAATCGAATGACACCTCATTTATAATTTTCGGAGACTGCTGAAAAAAGTTGGTCCAAAAGGCACTTGTTTACCAGTCTATTATCGCTAGTAGCGATTTCTTCCAGACAACCTTCTTAAGATAATTTCGCATTTTGAACAGTGCGTCGGTATTCAGTGCCCATAGTTTAAAATATATACATAATCATATATACACACATATTTATATACAAATATATGCATAGAGTTATTATGTACGGGGTTAGTATTCTTTTGTGGTTTAAATGCTTTGTACACATTTCAAAGGTGGCATTTGTGTTATTTTGCATATTTCACAAAAAGGTAACTTGTATGTGAAGCATTTTTCACACAGGAATGTCGTACCGCATCCAGCCTTGTTCCGTTAGAAGTACTTAACGAGTGAAGTAAGAATAGAACCGCATTTGCGGATAACTTCAGTTGGTAAATGTATCTGTTTTAAAATATATATTTTATTTCATGAATTCAGCAGACAGGCAGACGGCCCACCTTATGGAAAGCGGTTACCATCGCCTATAGACTTTGCAACACAAAAGGTGCTAGAAATGCGCTGCTGGGATGCTGGCTTCTAAAGGGAAACTGGAGCCTGGCCACTAATGCCGGAACAACTCGAGGTTGTTATGGCGGCATACTCTACACCAGGTGGTAACTACCCAGACGGGTACCCTACCACCTGGTTGTGGGTTGTTTTGTCGCCTCTTACGACAGGCCGCCCCAACGCAGGAAATTGTATTCTATCTCCGTGCCTGCACGGATATCTATCTTTTATTATCTTCTTTATAATTGAATAAAACATAGTCGCTTTCCGCATTTGCCTGTCTGTATATTCGCTGACTCCTCGTAAATCACGCAACGGATTTTTAAACGGTTTTTATGAGATAAATAATAAAATTTCACTGAAAGTTATAATACAGATGAATATTTCAAGCGGGCCTTCAGCCCCCAATCGTGGACTATGATAAATAGTGAAAAACACTGAAAAAGGGTCTCGAGGCCGATTTAGACGAAAAAGTTTAATCTACAAATAAATTATTGGAACTGATGCCACATTATATAAAAATAAGAATGTATATTATATGTGAATTACTTACATATATACATTCTTATTTTTCGTAAGGATTAATTTCTGTGAATGTCAAACGGAAACTAAGGGAAATGATTGTTTTGGAACAAAAGCTTCTATTTATGTAGCCTCGTAAACTCTAGTGTAATAGGCACGTAAGTTTATGCAGGCAATTTTTCTTAATGCTTTACGTCAGAAGGTGATGTCAGGAGCCTTAAGAACAGACGAGCGTGCATGACAAGAGCTATGAATGTCAAAGAAGCAAGTGAGGTGTGTAAATACTAGTTTACGGAAAATCCGTTTTCAAAAATATGGCGTATTTTAGATTAATTATTTTGTAATGAAATCAGTAGCATTGATATTTGTTACTTCTATGGAACTCTCCATAGGTCGTGGACTGCCACCCGGTTGTGTAAAGGGCTGATCAAACTATAGGATGCGACACTGAGCCACGACTGATGAATGGGCATGGTCGTTAATCGTTTTGGACGCGGTTTCAATGTGGTCAACTAAACACACTTACTGAAATGTTCACGCGTATTGGAATATTATCGGGGTTTTTCTTTAAGACATCCAGATTTCTATCAAATGTCCGAACGCTCGAGAACAGCCCATGGTTACGTACAATAGAGTTTGCACAATGTACATCCTTTATCCACATCCAGTATACATATCTATGGGAACGTACTCATATTACGTGACCCATTCAGGGGGGGAGGGGAGGTCTTCAAAATACCACACAGAGTTACATAGGCGGGAGGAGTTTTGTCACGTAGTCAATATCCTCTAGGAAAATCTCGCACTTTTTTGAACTGTATTCAAATATGGCGCGCAACGTTTAGAGCTTTTTAAACGGGTAATAACCCAAACGTTTTAACTTTCTCTTCGCAAAAATGATTTTAAACTTGTGTATTACTACGTGAACACTAGAGGATCTTGGCATATACTACGAATGCTCACCGAGGGTGAGAAAAGGGTTATTCTTTAAAAAATGTGTCACGTAATGTGGGTAAGTTGCCTATAAGGCTGGGTGCAAATGGGCTGCCGAGTGCTGACCACAGCCAACGCACACCGGTGGCTAGCAAACAAGCAGTAGACACGTTTTTTCATGCATTTTTAGGGATTCGCCGCAAATGTGTGGCCGGTGGCCAGTTTGTGCCCACCCTAAAGCCGCGGCTTTCAGTCGCGTCCTACAATATGTTCGGCGCTTTATAATTTGAGAGAGAATCGGTTTACAAGTTATTAATACTAATTTTATAATAACCTAACTGGGTAACTTCGTATAAACACGCCTTAAGGTGACTTTTATATACTTACATTTGTATACTTGAATACTTCAGAGCTAGCCTCTCAATTAAATAACTTTTAATTGTAAAACTTATGTTATCAAGGGGAAATTCATAATGAACTACGAACCGAGAATAAGGTAAATCTCCATTTAGCTTTATCCTTATGGTGGTTTTGTAATAAAATAACAAGACTCACATCAAAATTATATAATATTTAAATAACTTACCATTTAATCTGGTCAATGATAACTCGAAAAGCACGTGATCACAGCTCATTTATTAAAACTAAAAAACACGACTGTCTCTGACCGCCATTACTCCAATACGCGGGACCGTAAATATTAACTTTATATTGTCAAATTCATTTCGTTTAAAAAAAAGAAAACTAATACAGTATCAAAATTTGTCATGTATTTAGTTGAATACAATGTACTATTAAGACTTTAAAAATAACACCTTTTTAATATGAGTAATGAAACATTAATATCCGATACTACAGATTAAAAATTACACTGAAACGATAAAAAAGGTTTTAATGATTTATGAAAGTGGTATAGAGAATGATTTGTGATACTGTAATGATATTGCTTGTTATTTTTGCTAAAAACGTACGTACGCACGTCTGAACGCTAACTGAACTAATCTGAACTGAGCGAGCAATGTGCTGAATGGAGCAATGAATGATTGTCAAAAATAGTTCGATGGGTGGGTATCGGTCGTTTCTAATTTATAGTGTCTCAGCGCTGTAAAGCGCTCAACATGTTTTATTATTATTATTATATTATTATTTATGAAAACTCATAAGCATAAAATATTGAGTTTGAATAAAATTACACTTGTTTAGTTGTTTTATATATGATTAGGACACTATACTCGCACAGTTGTCGATTCCGAATTCCATGGCAGCCTTGCGTATTCTGAGACAAAAATTATTCTTAAATCCCTAATTTGTAAAGTATCCTACACGATAAATTACACTTAATGGAAAACAAATGCCTAAAACAGTCAAACTGTAAGTATATATTATGTATAGTGATGTTTGTTGCTACTATAACAAACTCTCCAAGCACAGCATCAATTCCTAACATAATTAGATATAAATACAAACTGTATAACCATTCTTTGAACAAACAAATTTGATTTTATTGAGAAAATGAAACGATAAATCTATCCAATAGTTACCGTTTTACGCCTACTGAAAAGCATTACTACTTACTAAGAAGGTGACCTACAGCTTCATTGGAGTTGATATACAACTGGTCATTTAATATATTAAGTAGTAGGTGAAGGTAGGTACATTCAAGTTCCTTGATTGTATTACTTAAGTAATATTATGTTTGTATTTTGTTTAATAAGGCATATATTGATTTTATATTTTGTAGCAGACATTATTGACATAAATAGCGTACTAGCAAAAATGTATTTTGAGTCTATGCTTTTCTAAGACAGTACAGATTATTTCTACTCTCAATATTTATTTTATATTTGGTCATTCAACTCTCTGTATAACAACGTAAAATCTTCCATTGAAAAACAAAATTTCGTAGACACAAAAAACGTTCAAAAATTTAAATTAAAATACGACAAAGCGCTTGCAGCGCTACGCGTACGATATGCACCACTTATCGTGCAATGGGCTTGCGGCGATTCAGCCAATCAAATTCCTTGTTCCATATTCAAATAGCTATGCGTGCTGGTGAGTGCTGCTAAGGTTGAGAGTCACTGTGTGTCTAAGTTTTTTTTTAATATAGTAAATGACATCACGCCCTTTTAACCTTGAATGGCGATTAGAGATTTATTATAATATTTTTCGCCACGGGGTACGGTTCTTCAACTTATAATTATTATGAAACATATTTTAAAATTGCATTGCCATACAAGGTGACAATGCAGCCAGCCTTCTGGGCACGCTTGTCTCTGGCAGCGATTTATTCATCTATAATCATCTTAGAACATTATTAGATCGTCTAGGATTACTTATTTATAATTGTGGGGGTTTAAGTAAGTGTATCGAGTGTCAAAATTCAAAAGTTTTCATTTAAAATAAGTTCCACTGGAGAACTCTTTTTGAAGGTCATACATATGGGTTAAAATTTAATTTTACTTCCTAGTCTATGTACACCGCGTCGCAACGTGTTATTGCTGAAGGAGAAGAAGCGGCAAGAAACTCCCCAGCAACACGTCTAGCTAAAAATTGTTTTTCTTTATATTTCTCTCGTTCTATTTATATCTCAAGTTCTTTTTTTATAAGTTTTATACAGAAGTATGTTACAGAATGACTTTTGAACAATTAATGGAGTTGTAGCAAACAGTGCATATTCAATAAGACAGAGATACAATAAAAGTAAAAAAAAATATTCCTATAGTTTTTAGGAGTCGCAGTCTATTGTTTTCAATACATTAAAACTGCATAAATATTTC